>OZ020563.1:15976807-17176807 GCA_963971465.1 Lepidochitona cinerea | reverse complement strand
TGGCTATAGTTTTAGGCGCTGTGGAAACCTTTATCAGAGAATAGCAAGCGTACTTATCCCAAGATCTGCTGAATGTAGGTTACCTGGTTAGTCTAGTGGCCAGAACTGAGTAGAACTATCGCCACTATCGCCGTATCGGTATCGCGCGTATCGGATGAGTTGTAAACACCTTCGCCAAGTCAAAAACTATCAACCAGACAAGCGTCGGCTAAAAGAAAGGGTCTTCAGCGGGATAAATTCGTTACACAGTCTGTGTGTGACCCAATACGGAAATATATGGGGTGAGTAAAACCGCATATTGGGCTCGGCTGACGCCTCGCCCAATATGGATTTTACTAACCCCATATATTTCCGTATTGGGTCACACACAGACTGTGTAACTAATAGAATGCAGTCATCACAAATTAAATAACCCACTAACAGCAACAACGTATCATACACTAGAATGCAGTCATCACAAATTAAATAACCCACTAACAGCAACAACGTATCATTCACTAGAATGCAGTCGCCGCAAATTAAATAACCCACTAACAACAACAACTTATCATTCACTAGAATGCAGTCATCACAAATTAAATAACCCACTAACAGCAAGAACGTATCATTCACTAGAATGCAGTCATCACAAATTAAATAACCCACTAACAGCAACAACGTATCATACACTAGAATGCAGTCATCACAAATTAAATAACCCACTAACAGCAACAACGTATCATTCACTAGAATGCAGTCATCACAAATTAAATAACCCACTAACAGCAACAACTTATCATTCATTAGAATGCAGTCGTCACAAATTAAATAACCCACTAACAGCAACAACGTATCATACACTAGAATGCAGTCATCACAAATTAAATAACCCACTAACAGCAAAAACGTATCATTCACTAGAATGCAGTCATCACAAATTAAATAACCCACTAACAGCAACAACTTATCATTCACTAGAATGCAGTCATCACAAATTAAATAACCCACTAACAACAACAACTTATCATTCACTAGAATGCAGTCGCCGCAAATTAAATAACACACTAACAGCAACAACGTATCATACACTAGAATGCAGTCGCCGCAAATTAAATAACCCACTAACAGCAACAACTTATCATTCACTAGAATGCAGTCATCACAAATTAAATAACCCACTAACAGCAACAACGTATCATACACTAGAATGCAGTCATCACAAATTAAATAACCCACTAACAGCAACAACTTATCATTCACTAGAATGCAGTCATCACAAATTAAATAACCCACTAACAGCAACAACGTATCATACACTAGAATGCAGTCGCCGCAAATTAAATAACCCACTAACAGCAACAACTTATCATTCACTAGAATGCAGTCATCACAAATTAAATAACCCACTAACAGCAACAACTTATCATTCACTAGAATGCAGTCATCACAAATTAAATAACCCACTAACAGCAACAACGTATCATACACTAGAATGCAGTCGCCGCAAATTAAATAACCCACTAACAGCAACAACTTATCATTCACTAGAATGCAGTCATCACAAATTAAATAACCCACTAACAACAACAACTTATCATTCATTAGAATGCAGTCATCACAAATTAAATAACCCACTAACAGCAACAACGTATCATACACTAGAATGCAGTCATCACAAATTAAATAACCCACTAACAGCAACAACGTGTCATACACTAGAATGCAGTCATCACAAATTAAATAACCCACTAACAACAACAACTTATCATTCATTAGAATGCAGTCGTCACAAATTAAATAACCCACTAACAGCAACAACGTATCATTCACTAGAATGCAGTCATCACAAATTAAATAACCCACTAACAGCAACAACGTATCATACACTAGAATGCAGTCATCACAAATTAAATAACCCACTAACAGCAACAACGTATCATACACTAGAATGCAGTCATCACAAATTAAATAACCCACTAACAGCAACAACGTATCATTCACTAGAATGCAGTCATCACAAATTAAATAACCCACTAACAGCAACAACGTATCATACACTAGAATGCAGTCATCACAAATTAAATAACCCACTAACAGCAACAACGTATCATTCACTAGAATGCAGTCATCACAAATTAAATAACCCACTAACAGCAACAACGTATCATTCACTAGAATGCAGTCATCACAAATTAAATAACCCACTAACAACAACAACTTATCATACACTAGAATGCAGTCATCACAAATTAAATAACCCACTAACAACAACAACTTATCATACACTAGAATGCAGTCATCACAAATTAAATAACCCACTAACAGCAACAACTTATCATTCACTAGAATGCAGTCATCACAAATTAAATAACCCACTAACAGCAAGAACGTATCATTCACTAGAATGCAGTCGTCACAAATTAAATAACCCACTAACAGCAACAACGTATCATACACTAGAATGCAGTCATCACAAATTAAATAACCCACTAACAGCAACAACGTATCATTCACTAGAATGCAGTCGTCACAAATTAAATAACCCACTAACAGCAACAACGTATCATACACTAGAATGCAGTCGTCACAAATTAAATAACCCACTAACAGCAACAACTTATCATTCACTAGAATGCAGTCATCACAAATTAAATAACCCACTAACAGCAAGAACGTATCATTCACTAGAATGCAGTCGTCACAAATTAAATAACCCACTAACAGCAACAACTTATCATTCACTAGAATGCAGTCATCACAAATTAAATAACCCACTAACAACAACAACTTATCATTCACTAGAATGCAGTCATCACAAATTAAATAACCCACTAACAACAACAACTTATCATACACTAGAATGCAGTCATCACAAATTAAATAACCCACTAACAGCAACAACTTATCATTCACTAGAATGCAGTCATCACAAATTAAATAACCCACTAACAGCAAGAACGTATCATTCACTAGAATGCAGTCGTCACAAATTAAATAACCCACTAACAGCAACAACTTATCATACACTAGAATGCAGTCATCACAAATTAAATAACCCACTAACAGCAACAACGTATCATACACTAGAATGCAGTCATCACAAATTAAATAACCCACTAACAGCAACAACGTATCATTCACTAGAATGCAGTCGTCACAAATTAAATAACCCACTAACAGCAACAACGTATCATACACTAGAATGCAGTCGTCACAAATTAAATAACCCACTAACAGCAACAACGTATCATTCACTAGAATGCAGTCATCACAAATTAAATAACCCACTAACAGCAACAACGTATCATACACTAGAATGCAGTCATCACAAATTAAATAACAAACTAACAGCAACAACGTATCATACACTAGAATGCAGTCATCACAAATTAAATAACCCACTAACAACAACAACTTATCATTCACTAGAATGCAGTCATCACAAATTAAATAACCCACTAACAGCAACAACGTATCATTCACTAGAATGCAGTCATCACAAATTAAATAACCCACTAACAGGAACAACTTATCATTCACTAGAATGCAGTCATCACAAATTAAATAACCCACTAACAGCAAGAACGTATCATTCACTAGAATGCAGTCATCACAAATTAAATAACCCACTAACAACAACAACTTATCATACACTAGAATGCAGTCGTCACAAATTAAATAACCCACTAACAGCAACAACTTATCATTCACTAGAATGCAGTCGCCGCAAATTAAATAACACACTAACAGCAACAACGTATCATACACTAGAATGCAGTCATCACAAATTAAATAACCCACTAACAGCAACAACTTATCATTCACTAGAATGCAGTCGCCGCAAATTAAATAACCCACTAACAGCAACAACTTATCATACATTAGAATGCAGTCGTCACAAATTAAATAACCCACTAACAGCAACAACTTATCATTCATTAGAATGGAGTCGCCGCAAATTAAATAACCCACTAACAGCAAGAACGTATCATTCACTAGAATGCAGTCGTCACAAATTAAATAACCCACTAACAGCAACAACGTATCATACACTAGAATGCAGTCATCACAAATTAAATAACCCACTAACAGCAACAACTTATCATTCATTAGAATGCAGTCGCCGCGAATTAAATAACCCACTAACAGCAAGAACGTATCATTCACTAGAATGCAGTCATCACAAATTAAATAACCCACTAACAACAACAACGTATCATACACTAGAATGCAGTCGCCGCAAATTAAATAACCCACTAACAGCAAGAACGTATCATTCACTAGAATGCAGTCGTCACAAATTAAATAACCCACTAACAGCAACAACGTATCATACACTAGAATGCAGTCATCACAAATTAAATAACCCACTAACAGCAACAACTTATCATTCATTAGAATGCAGTCGCCGCAAATTAAATAACACACTAACAGCAACAACGTATCATACACTAGAATGCAGTCATCACAAATTAAATAACCCACTAACAGCAACAACTTATCATTCACTAGAATGCAGTCGCCGCAAATTAAATAACCCACTAACAGCAACAACGTATCATACACTAGAATGCAGTCATCACAAATTAAATAACCCACTAACAGCAACAACTTATCATTCACTAGAATGCAGTCGCCGCAAATTAAATAACACACTAACAGCAACAACGTATCATACACTAGAATGCAGTCATCACAAATTAAATAACCCACTAACAGCAACAACTTATCATTCACTAGAATGCAGTCATCACAAATTAAATAACCCACTAACAACAACAACGTATCATACACTAGAATGCAGTCATCACAAATTAAATAACCCACTAACAGCAACAACGTATCATACACTAGAATGCAGTCGCCGCAAATTAAATAACCCACTAACAGCAACAACGTATCATACACTAGAATGCAGTCGCCGCAAATTAAATAACCCACTAACAGCAACAACTTATCGTTCACTAGAATGCAGTCATCACAAATTAAATAACCCACTAACAGCAACAACGTATCATACACTAGAATGCAGTCATCACAAATTAAATAACCCACTAACAGCAAGAACGTATCATTCACTAGAATGCAGTCGTCACAAATTAAATAACCCACTAACAGCAACAACGTATCATACACTAGAATGCAGTCATCACAAATTAAATAACCCACTAACAACAACAACTTATCATTCACTAGAATGGAGTCGCCGCAAATTAAATAACCCACTAACAGCAAGAACGTATCATTCACTAGAATGCAGTCGTCACAAATTAAATAACCCACTAACAGCAACAACGTATCATACACTAGAATGCAGTCATCACAAATTAAATAACCCACTAACAGCAACAACTTATCATTCATTAGAATGCAGTCGTCACAAATTAAATAACCCACTAACAGCAAGAACGTATCATTCACTAGAATGGAGTCATCACAAATTAAATAACCCACTAACAGCAACAACGTATCATACACTAGAATGCAGTCGCCGCAAATTAAATAACCCACTAACAGCAACAACTTATCATTCATTAGAATGCAGTCGCCGCAAATTAAATAACCCACTAACAGCAACAACGTATCATTCACTAGAATGCAGTCATCACAAATTAAATAACCCACTAACAGCAACAACGTATCATTCACTAGAATGCAGTCATCACAAATTAAATAACCCACTAACAACAACAACTTATCGTTCACTAGAATGCAGTCATCACAAATTAAATAACACACTAACAACAACAACTTATCATTCACTAGAATGCAGTCATCACAAATTAAATAACCCACTAACAACAACAACTTATCATTCACTAGAATGCAGTCATCACAAATTAAATAACCCACTAACAGCAACAACTTATCATTCACTAGAATGCAGTCATCACAAATTAAATAACACACTAACAGCAACAACGTATCATTCACTAGAATGCAGTCATCACAAATTAAATAACCCACTAACAGCAACAACGTATCATTCACTAGAATGCAGTCATCACAAATTAAATAACCCACTAACAACAACAACTTATCGTTCACTAGAATGCAGTCATCACAAATTAAATAACACACTAACAACAACAACTTATCATTCACTAGAATGCAGTCATCACAAATTAAATAACCCACTAACAACAACAACTTATCATTCACTAGAATGCAGTCATCACAAATTAAATAACCCACTAACAGCAACAACTTATCATTCACTAGAATGCAGTCATCACAAATTAAATAACCCACTAACAACAACAACTTATCATTCATTAGAATGCAGTCGTCACAAATTAAATAACCCACTAACAACAACAACTTATCGTTCACTAGAATGCAGTCATCACAAATTAAATAACCCACTAACAGCAACAACTTATCATTCACTAGAATGCAGTCATCACAAATTAAATAACCCACTAACAGCAACAACGTATCATTCACTAGAATGCAGTCATCACAAATTAAATAACCCACTAACAGCAACAACTTATCATTCACTAGAATGCAGTCATCACAAATTAAATAACCCACTAACAGCAACAACGTATCATTCACTAGAATGCAGTCATCACAAATTAAATAACACACTAACAGCAACAACGTATCATTCACTAGAATGCAGTCATCACAAATTAAATAACACACTAACAGCAACAACGTATCATTCACTAGAATGCAGTCATCACAAATTAAATAACCCACTAACAGCAACAACTTATCATTCACTAGAATGGAGTCGTCACAAATTAAATAACACACTAACAGCAACAACGTATCATTCACTAGAATGCAGTCATCACAAATTAAATAACCCACTAACAGCAACAACGTATCATTCACTAGAATGCAGTCATCACAAATTAAATAACACACTAACAGCAACAACGTATCATTCACTAGAATGCAGTCATCACAAATTAAATAACACACTAACAGCAACAACGTATCATTCACTAGAATGCAGTCATCACAAATTAAATAACCCACTAACAGCAACAACTTATCGCTCACTAGAATGCAGTCATCACAAATTAAATAACCCACTAACAGCAACAACTTATCATTCATTAGAATGCAGTCATCACAAATTAAATAACCCACTAACAGCAACAACGTATCATACACTAGAATGCAGTCATCACAAATTAAATAACCCACTAACAGCAACAACGTATCATTCACTAGAATGCAGTCATCACAAATTAAATAACCCACTAACAGCAACAACGTATCATTCACTAGAATGCAGTCATCACAAATTAAATAACCCACTAACAGCAACAACGTATCATTCACTAGAATGCAGTCATCACAAATTAAATAACCCACTAACAGCAAGAACGTATCATTCACTAGAATGCAGTCATCACAAATTAAATAACCCACTAACAGCAAGAACGTATCATTCACTAGAATGCAGTCGCCGGAAATTAAATAACCCACTAACAGCAACAACTTATCATTCACTAGAATGCAGTCGCCGCAAATTAAATAACCCACTAACAGCAACAACTTATCATTCACTAGAATGCAGTCATCACAAATTAAATAACCCACTAACAGCAACAACGTATCATTCACTAGAATGCAGTCATCACAAATTAAATAACCCACTAACAGCAACAACGTATCATTCACTAGAATGCAGTCATCACAAATTAAATAACCCACTAACAGCAACAACGTATCATTCACTAGAATGCAGTCATCACAAATTAAATAACCCACTAACAACAACAACTTATCATTCACTAGAATGCAGTCATCACAAATTAAATAACCCACTAACAACAACAGCTTATCATTCACTAGAATGCAGTCATCACAAATTAAATAACCCACTAACAGCAACAACTTATCATTCATTAGAATGCAGTCGCCGCAAATTAAATAACCCACTAACAGCAACAACGTATCATTCATTAGAATGCAGTCATCACAAATTAAATAACCCACTAACAACAACAACGTATCATTCACTAGAATGCAGTCATCACAAATTAAATAACCCACTAACAACAACAACGTATCATTCACTAGAATGCAGTCATCACAAATTAAATAACCCACTAACAACAACAACTTATCGTTCACTAGAATGCAGTCATCACAAATTAAATAACCCACTAACAACAACAACTTATCATTCACTAGAATGCAGTCATCACAAATTAAATAACCCACTAACAGCAACAACTTATCATTCACTAGAATGCAGTCGCCGCAAATTAAATAACCCACTAACAACAACAACGTAGCATTCATTAGAATGCAGTCATCACAAATTAAATAACCCACTAACAGCAACAACTTATCATTCATTAGAATGCAGTCGTCACAAATTAAATAACCCACTAACAGCAAGAACGTATCATTCACTAGAATGCAGTCGCCGCAAATTATATAACCCACTAACAGCAACAACTTATCATTCATTAGAATGCAGTCGCCGCAAATTAAATAACCCACTAACAGCAACAACTTATCGTTCACTAGAATGCAGTCGCCGCAAATTAAATAACCCACTAACAGCAACAACTTATCGTTCACTAGAATGCAGTCGCCGCAAATTAAATAACCCGCTAACAGCAACAACTTATCATTCACTAGAATGCAGTCGTCACAAATTAAATAACCCACCAACAGCAACAACTTATCGTTCACTAGAATGGAGTCGTCACAAATTAAATAACCCACTAACAGCAACAACGTATCGTTCACTAGAATGGAGTCGTCACAAATTAAATAACCCACTAACAGCAACAACGTATCGTTCACTAGAATAGAGTCATCACAAATTAAATAACCCACTAACAGCAACAACTTATCATTCATTAGAATGCAGTCGTCACAAATTAAATAACCCACTAACAGCAACAACTTATCATTCACTAGAATGGAGTCGTCACAAATTAAATAACCCACTAACAACAACAACTTATCGTTCACTAGAATGGAGTCGTCACAAATTAAATAACCCACTAACAGCAACAACGTATCGTTCACTAGAATAGAGTCATCACAAATTAAATAACCCACTAACAGCAACAACTTATCATTCATTAGAATGCAGTCGTCACAAATTAAATAACCCACTAACAGCAACAACTTATCGTTCACTAGAATGGAGTCGTCACAAATTAAATAACACACTAACAACAACAACTTATCATTCATTAGAATAGAGTCATCACAAATTAAATAACCCACTAACAACAACAACTTATCGTTCATTAGAATGCAGTCGCCGCAAATTAAATAATCCACTAACAGCAACAACGTATCATTCACTAGAATAGAGTCATCACAAATTTAATAACCCACTAACAGCAACAACTTATCATTGATTAGAATGCAGTCGTCACAAATTAAATAACCCACTAACAACAACAACTTATCGTTCACTAGAATGGAGTCGTCACAAATTAAATATCAGACTAAAAGCAACAACTTATCATTTTATACTAGAATGGGGTCGTCACAAACTAAATAACCCACTAACAGCAACAACGTATCATTCACTAGAATGGAGTCGTCACAATTAAATAACAAACCAACGCAACAACTTATCTTTCATTAGAATGAAGTCGCCGCAAATTAAATAACCCACTAACAACAACAACGTAGCATTCACTAGAATGCAGTCGCCGCAAATTAAATAACCCACTAACAGCAACAACGTAGCATTCACTAGAATGCAGTCGCCGCAAATTAAATAACCCACTAACAGCAAAAACGTATCATTCACTAGAATGCAGTCGCCGCAAATTAAATAACCCGCTAACAGCAAGAACGTATCATTCACTAGAATGGAGTCGTCACAAATTTAATAACAAACCAACAGCAACAACTTATCGTTCATTAGAATGCAGTCATCACAAATTAAATAACCAACTAACAGCAACAACGTATCGTTCACTAGAATAGAGTCATCACAAATTTAATAACACACTAACAGCAACAACTTATCATTCATTAGAATGCAGTCGCCGCAAATTAAATAACCCACTAACAACAACAACTTATCGTTCACTAGAATGGAGTCGTCACAAATTAAATATCAGACTAAAAGCAACAACTTATCATTTTATACTAGAATGGGGTCGTCACAAATTAAATAACCCACAAACAACAACAACTTATCTTTCAATAGAATGGAGTCGTCACAATTAAATATCAGACTAAAAGCAACAACTTATCATTTTATACTAGAATGGGGTCGTCACAAATTAAATATCAGACTAAAAGCAACAACTTATCATTTTATACTAGAATGGGGTCGTCACAAATTAAATAACCCACTAACAACAACAACTTATCTTTCAATAGAATGGAGTCGTCACAATTAAATATCAGACTAAAAGCAACAACTTATCATTTTATACTAGAATGGGGTCGTCACAAATTAAATATCAGACTAAATGCAACAACTTATCATTTTATACTAGAATGGGGTCGTCACAAATTAAATATCAGACTAAAAACAACAACTTATCATTTTATACTAGAATGGGGTCGTCACAAATTAAATAACCCACTAACAACAACAACGTATCGTTCACTAGAATAGAGTCGTCACAAATTAAATAACAAACCAACAGCAACAACGTATCGTTCACTAAAACGAGTCATCACAAATTTAATAACACGCCAACAGCAACAACGTATCGTTCACTAGAATAGAGTCATCACAAATTTAATAACACGCCAACAGCAACAACGTATCGTTCACTAGAATAGAGTCATCACAAATTAAATAACCCACTAACAGCAACAACTTATCATTCATTAGAATGCAGTCGCCGCAAATTAAATAACCCACTAACAACAACAACTTATCGTTCACTAGAATGGAGTCGTCACAAATTAAATATCAGACTAAAAGCAACAACTTATCATTTTATACTAGAATGGGGTCGTCACAAACTAAATAACCCACTAACAGCAACAACGTATCATTCACTAGAATGGAGTCGTCGCAATTAAATAACAAACCAACGCAACAACTTATCTTTCATTAGAATGAAGTCATCACAGATTAAATAACAAACCAACAGCAACAACTTATAGCTGAGAATAACACTAAGACACAATGTACAGGATAATCACCATTCCCCAAGAATATATCTTTGAAATAAAGCGAAAAAGGAAATTACATCTCTATAATAGCTAGCTTGGGTTAAATTTGTCCGTAAGTCCATAAAGCGTTTAACGCATCAACTTCTTGAATTTAGCCTGAAGATAAATACAATCCAATTTGTAACTTCTCGTTTAAAACCTTGTAATAAAAAACAATTTTACAGCCAGGGGAATGTTGTCGTTAAACTAAAATAAATGTAGCTTTTATGTCCACTCGATCGATAAATCGCAAAGATTCTGCAAAACAGCGGGCCTCCTCTTTGAAGATTCTCAGCTACAGTCATGGATAGCGCAATAAACCATAAAGCTGTCGTTTATGTTGAATTCCAAATTGCCAGGCCATAAATCGACGTGATTAATGCTCAATCTATACGGTAAAAGATAACTGATTTACTCGCCAAATGGCAGGTTCTCCTACTAAAAATATACGGACTTGCAAACAGTAATAAATGTTAAAATAAATCTCACTGCAATCTAAACATAGAACGTTGGTCCTCCATTTTGTTTCAAAATACTTTACCCTGTATTTCAATTCGCTAAACTGTCACAATTATTTTTTTCATTTGTTTCGATAGTACCCAGTGTTCGCGTAAATCAATAAACCGAATGCACATGTCAATAAACTTAATTGGTTAATTAGTTAGACCAATGTCTCATAGCCTGCAAGGACGCTGAAAACTGAAATTTCCAATAATGCTTCCTAACACATATTTGTTAAAAAGGATCGAACACAAATATTGTGATATGCAATATGAACATATCGTTCAATACACGAGTAATTTGAAAGCATTGAAGGTAAAGGTCCTTTCCCACTTTTGAGTCATTTAAACGACATAAGAATACTCACGAAATACGTAATCTATGTACAGGGGATAGAAAGACGGGGGCGTTTGTCTGAATAGATAGGACAGCCGGCATCAGTGCTTACGATAGGTGGCATACCCTGGGTTTGATTCCCGTTTCCAGGGTCACACAAACTCAAGGGAAGAATTTCTCCCGTTTCCAAAGAAAGTGTAATCCCAAAAATAACGACAATACTGTTCTACTTACTTTCAAAAAGACAGTAACTAATTACAGGAAATATATCACATACATAGAATGAAAGTATACAGGGGTAAAAATATCTAACGTAAGGTAGATGACAGAAAACTAAGAATTTTACTTTCTAAAATCCATATATATATTAATTTAATAAAATACATCGAAATTTTTCCAGCGTTAAAATTGAGAAAATTAAACAAATGAATCTAGAGGGTTTTAACAACATGGCTGACTTCGCGTTGAGAACATGGCAAATTTTTTAGAGTCAATATCGCTACACAGAACGAAGGATGTACTTTTGTGCAATATTTTACAAATGTAATGGAAATCTCTGGAGCAGAAAGCCTATCTTACTGTTACCAAACCTGGAAGTTCTGATGAACGTAGACAAACGCTTGTTTAAACTGCTTTTTCAAACCAACAGGGTATAAACAGTTCTATAGAAGCTTAATGCGAGTATAAAGAGAGATTGAGAAACGCTGTTGGCCTGAGGGCGACAATGACCTTCAATGCTCAACGGAATCAACTCTAGTTGTCCGTCTTAATTCAGCTTGACATCTAATCCTCCAGACTGTCCCTGGGCTAAACGTGTTGACCGAAAACTGAGACTGATTCTTGGTAGATTTGGGATCAATATAAAAAGCTACGTATCTCGGTAGTTTCTAGAAATTTACTTCTATTGATGCGACGCAGCCATCCGCATGATAGATAGCAACAAGATTGATATTGAATAAGAAATATGGCAGAAATGGTTTACTTCATATGGGATGGTGGCAATGATACGCGTTCAGAATCTAACCAGTGTAGTTGTCTGTCTGTACAGTGTAGCCCGATATGATAGCAACTACAGACAAAAAATAGAAATTTGATTGATTGAATTTTAGCTACATGGTGAACTGATACTTAAACGGCGGACTGATTTGGTGGATAGCACGATATATAGGAGTTAACCACACTTCAATGTCAGCTGACACTGATATTGTTCAATATTTTACGCATTTCATCCTACATGCACTTGTTATTCTCTTCTTTTTTTGGCGGGCCGTGGATGATAAATTTTTGTGACAAATTATTTCCTTCTTTTTCGGCGTGAAGCATCCGGGACTATGTTGTCATGGTTACGATCCAGGCATTCCAGAGCAGCAATGACGTCATGGTGAATCGACCAATGTCCAGAAATTGAGTAATTTGGTAATACAGAAAAGCAGTCGCGGATAGAAAAATGTGACCTTCGAGAAATTGGTCATTTAGATTGAATAATCCAACTCCTACATTTTATAATTATCTCAATCAGGAAAAGCGACAAAAGCTACCAAAACGCATCCATAGCAGAACCGGCTATCCACGATATTATAAGTGTCATGAGCTGCCAAAATCGAGCTAGGCCTATTTGAAGAATCTCGGTTGTCAACAACATAGGAGGAGTTGCAGTTCATCGAAAGAGTAAATGGTTGAGATGGGATAATATATGGTTTGTAAAAAATCAAAATTCAAATGAACAAGGCCAACATCACTTCATTTATACCTAACAGTACTCCCTGAGCCCGTGTGTTTTAGTGTTCATAAATATATACCCCAGCTGGTATCACTATAAACGTTATGACTTTAGATCTAACGAAACAAATCTATATTTTAGGAGTTCCTGCAACTCTAATAGGTTGGCAACATGTCCATACAATATGTGTTATTACCCTCCAAGCTCTATAAAACGAACTGAATGGGAATCGAACCCATGGCCACTTGGTGGAAGACTTTCTGAAATAAATGTTCAAAGAGGGTCTAAAGAGAGTCCAATCGAATGGATTGGTTGATGTTTCGAGTCCCACACAAATGATCGCACGTATGTTGGGACTTTGCCAGGTTTAGCGGGGAGTTGGGGAGGGGTGGGTGGGGGGGGGGGGGTGTGCTAGCTTCTTTGCTGATAAGAAGTTCCCGGCCTTCGACTCGCAAAACTTGTCCGATAGAGAGTAATTGTAATAAAACACTATTACTAGTTGATCGACTTACCTTAATACAGAGACACAGTGAGACGGGGAATGTTATCAGGATTAAAAACAGCGACAGAGCCCACAGAATATAACCGCAAACTCCAATACTGCCGTCATCGTTAGTTTCCATACTATCCACTACAAAGACAAAAACAAAAGTTGGATTGTTAAACAGTTGACTGCATGAAATAAATGGTTAGTTTGACGATAGTTGATATAAATGGTTAGTTTGACGAACGTTGATATAAATGGTTAGTTTGACGATCGTTGTTATAGAGGTTAGTTTGACGATCGTTGATATAAATGGTTAGTTTGACAATCGTTGATGCATTGTATATTTATGATCACCAAAACACACGGGCACAGGGAAAATCTTCTTGTCTATAATAACCATGGAGACAAGTTTCTAATTGTGTTAAAAAGAGGTATATCATTTAGACCTTTACACCCCATAAATGGTTGTAACAAACCAAACCTTAGGTTGACGACTGACAAGAGCTTAGCCTTGGTCAGTAGAATTTCTGGATTCCTTTTGTAACACATTGACAATGGTTACGCATTTTAACTATGGCAAGAACAAAGGTGGACTGAGATTGAACCCCATAAATTTTGCTTTATCCACCCCCCCCCCCCCCCCCCCGGGACAGACAAAACTATGTAACAAACAACGAACAAAACAACCATAAACTCCATCTCACAACCAGCAAACTACAAGGCTATGAACTCCATCTCATATCCTACAACCAGCACAAAAAACAAGGTAATAAACTCCATCTCATAACCTTTTTCTAGCAAACAACAAGGCTATGAACTCCATCTCATAACCTACAGTCAGCACAAAAAACAAGGTTATAAACTCCATCTCCTTACCCTTTTCTAGCAAACAACAAGGTTATAAACTACATCTTATAACCTACAACCAGCACAAAAAAACAAGGTTATAAACTCCATCTCATAACCTTTTTCTAGCAAACAACAAGGCTATGAACTCCATCTCATAACCTACAACCAGCACAAAAAACAAGGTTATATGTCATAACCTTTTTCTAGCAAACAACAAGGTTATAAACTCCATCTCATAACCTACAACCAGCACAAAAAACAAGGTTATAAACTCCATCTCATAACCTTTTTCTAGCAAACAACAAGGCTATGAACTCCATCTCATATCCTACAACCAGCACAAAAAACAAGGTTATATCTCATAACCCTTTTCTAGCAAACAACAAGGTTATAAACTACATCTCATAACCTACAACCAGCACAAAAAAACAAGGTTATAAACTCCATCTCATAACCTTTTTCTAGAAAACAACAAGGCTATGAACTCCATCTCATATCCTACAACCAGCACAAAAAACAAGGTTATATCTCATAACCTTTTTCTAGCAAACAACAAGGTTATAAACTACATCTCATAACCTACAACCAGCACAAAAAAAACAAGGTTATAAACTCCATCTCATAACCTTTTTCTAGCAAACAACAAGGCTATGAACTCCATCTCATATCCTACAACCAGCACAAAAAAACATACATCTCAATGTATAAATGGTTAGTTTGTGATCGTTGATATAAATGGTTAGTTTGACGATCGTTGGAATAAATGGTTAGTTTGAGGATCGTTGTTATAAATGGTTTAGTTTGACGATCGTTGATATAAATGGTTAGTTTGACGAGAGTTGGTATAAATGGTTAGTTTGACGATCGTTGATATAAATGGTTAGTTTGACGAGCGTTGATATAAATTGTTAGTTTGACGATCATTGGTATAAATGGTTAGTTTGACGATCGTTGGTATAAATGGTTAGTTTGACGATCGTTGATATAAATGGTTAGTTTGACGATCGTTGGTATAAATGGTTAGTTTGGCGATCGTTGATATAAATGGTTACATGTAGTTTGACGATCGTTGATATAAATGGTTAGTTTGACGATCGTTGGTATAAATGGTTAGTTTGACGACCGTTGATATAAATTGTTATTTTGACGATCGTTGGTATAAATGGTTTAGTTTGACGATCGTTGATATAAATGGTTTAGTTTGACGATTGTTGATATAAATGGTTAAATTGACGATCGTTGATATAAATGGTTAGTTTGACGATCGTTGATATAAATGGTTCGTTTAACGGACGTTGATATAAATGGTTAGTTTGACGATCGTTGGTATAAATGGTTTAGTTTGACGATCGTTGATATAAATGGTTTAGTTTGACGATCGTTGGAATAAATGGTTAGTTTGAGGATGGCCGGTTGGCTGAATGGATAAGGCAGCCGGCATTTAGTGCTGGCGATAGGTGCCATACTCTGGGGCCTGGGTTCCATTCCCGTTTCGGGCGTCACCCAAAAATCGGTAGAAGAATTTCTACCATATTTTCAAGAAAGTGTAATCCCAAAATAACGAGAATACTATAAATGGTTTAGTTTGACGATCGTTGATATAAATGGTTAGTTTCACGATTGTTGATATAAATGGTTAGTTTGACGATCGTTGATATAAATGGTTAGTTTAACGATCGTTGATATAAATGGTTAGTTTGACGATTGTTGGTATAAATGGTTTAGTTTGACGATCGTTGATATAAATGGTTTAGTTTGACGATCGTTGGTATAAATGGTTAGTTTGACGATCGTTTGTATAAACGGTTAGTTTGACGATCGTTGATATAAATGGTTAGTTTGACGATCGTTGATATAAATGGTTAGTTTGACGATTGTTGGTATAAATGGTTTAGTTTGACGATCGTTGATATAAATGGTTTAGTTTGACGATCGTTGGTATAAATGGTTAGTTTGACGATCGTTTGTATAAACGGTTAGTTTGACGATCGTTGATATAAATGGTTAGTTTGACGATCGTTGATATAAATGGTTAGTTTGACGAGCGTTGATATAAATGGTTAGTTTGACGATCGTTGGTATAACTGGCGTAGAAAACCAAGCCACCAGTCAGCCATTCATTGTATTTATTCACTTGGAGCTTATCTATAAAACACTTGTCTGTTTCGCCCTCAAACCTGTTCAAATTACCAAGTGGTGGACCAGAGGGACTACAAGTGAAACAAGCTACGAGACGCTTTTAACATATCCCTATAAACATGATAATTCCGGAGTTCGGGAGAAGCAATTAGTCTTGTATGAAGAACACCTCCGAGATTTCCCTACGGTGATACCAGAGCAGTTCAAGCAACGGGTCTTAGCTGTTAAGCCTGTAGTAGAACTAGATATTATGGAAGCGATATTTTGCCGATATATATTAAAGCGATACTTGATATATATAAGGCCTGCTGTAAGTTTCAAGTTTACAGTCGATTCCCATCATTATCTACCAGTTAATCTTGAACTATATATTTTGTCGACTATATGTCTGTTATCTTATTTTATTCACCACTATCCTCCCATAATCGACAATTATTTTTTTTAAACACTTCAAAGTTAGAACTATGATTTTTACAGTAGGAACAGATCATGAATATGAAAGAGACTGATTCATTGATGTACACCACCGTCCAATTGATTTCCTTCTCGTGAAATTGGCATTCTGTCCAATGCTAAAGGTAAATTCGTGAACAATCTTTCTAGGCAAGCTGCAATCATCATCAGGGAAATTACTGAATTAGTATCAATGTCGGTTAATTTACTAATTCAGCAATCTTTATATGCTCATAGGTCAAGCTCGTGGCTTGTTTATACAGAAACTAGTCTAAATTGCCTACAGTAAAAAAAGATCCAAGGTGTTTTTTTGTAAATGCACATGTGCCAGTCTGGCATTACTTGTATCACTATAAACATTTGTATATGGTCAAACGGTGCCAAGAGGAAAATGCTGAAATCTACAATGCTTCCCATACAACCTAGATTTCAATTGAGCTCTCATACCAGTGTTTGAATTCAACCCGCCATCCGGAAAAGCAAAAGACCACTTCAATCAGTAAGTTTAGTGATTAAGTAAAGCCATATTGCTGAAGGCAACTTTCCTTTTCCCGTGTATAAATTGTGAATACTGAAGTTATATTCAAAAACTTCGTTAGATTTCGTTAGATTCTTAAAAGATTTGTGGAAGAGTTGCCAATTATTGGCGGAAAGTCAGGGGTTCTCCAGGCAATGAACCCGGTTTCCTAACCTACTGGACATGGCAGCATATTGTTGACTTACCAATACAAAACAATTAGTCAATAGTTTATAATTCAACAAAGGTAATTATACGAATTGGAATAAAACGTCTCTATCTATATAACTTCCTGCTGATTTTAAGGGGTTACAATATCCATTAGTGGATTTTTTTTTTGTTTTCTTGGATCAACCTTAATCTTAAGAGTCATTGGCTATTTCTCTTATCTCCTTCTCTCGATATATCACTTCTTTTTATTTAAGAAATGTTTGAAACTCTCTTTAAACGTGGGTTCCATACTAATGATACAAAATTAAGACATCACCAACTGAAGACGTGGTGATGTCTTAATTTTTTATCATTTCTTTTCATTTGTTAAGAAAAAAAACCAAAATTGAAGCATTTTTACAACCTGGTAGCTTTTTGTAAACAAAAAAGCTCAATGTATAAGGATCAATGACTAATTAAAACAATTTAAGTTATTAAATTAAGCATAATGGAAGACTTCCCTTGCTCAAGTGTTGTTACGTTTTCAAAACAGAAATTGTAGAAATTCGAAAGCAGATCATTTTTTTCTTTAGTACATTCAGACATCTTCGGAAATATCGCAGCTATCGATAATAATAGATATAACTAAAAACTCGCTGTACCGACATTGGTCTTTGACGATTTTTCAAGCGATGTTAACGATTACAGGACATTCTATGGAATTTCATAGAAGACAACGAAAACTAAGATCGATAATAATGCTGTAAGTATAATATTGGAAATCTTGCCTCTCACGTATAGAAAGAAAAGAAACGCTGATTGGTCTCAGTATACTTGCATATGATTGATTGATTGATGTTTTACGTCGCACTCATGATGGCTTCCGTGATATGGCGGCGTTACCAGGTTAATGGGGAAGTGGCTGGAGGCGGGAACGTATTTATGAAGGGTATAGGTGATACGTTTAAATCTTCTTTATCAGCTATGAAACTGTCACTGAAAGTTAGGAGTCAACACCTCCCATATACTCTCTACAAGTATTTATGAACATTAAAACACAAGGGCACAGGGTAAATCTTCTTGTCTAAAATAACCACGCAGACAAGTTTCTAATTGTGTTAAAAAGAGATATATCATTTAGGCCTCTATACCCCATCATAAATTGTTGTAATAAAGTAAACCTATGATAAAGTAGTACAAGTTGTCCTATGTGTTTTGGTTTTAGTAAACCTATGATATTTCATTAGGTTGACGACTGACAGGAGCTTGGCCTTAGTCAGTCAATTTTCTGGAACACTTTGTATTACATGACAATGCTTCTGCATCTTAAGCTATGGTAAGAATATCGTCAGACTATAGGTCTTGGGAAAAGACAGTAAAAATTTGCCCCCCCCCCCCCCCTCCCCACCACTTACCCAGAAAAACCTAGGTAGAAGGCAGACAGGGAAGTTTAGTATGTCTTACATGATAACTAGTTCGTTCTGAAGGCCACATCATTTGACGACAACATCAATTCCTCTAATTATCTCAAAATAATTGTCAAAAACATAATGCATGTGTTTAACTTAGACAAGTACATAGACGGGCATGTAAGTTACCATTTATTCACTTAAAGGGGCATGAGCTGCCGAAATTCACACTTTTTACATAATTTCTAATCGTCACGACAGTAAGAGGCTTTGAAGGCCATCGAAAAACTAAATGATTGGCGTTGGAATGAGGAAATCCATACAGTATGTGCCCTGTACGAACCGAAAACGTGTTCGAAAAGTAGCAAAATTTAAATAACCGGGACGACCATTCATTCATTCTAAGTCAAAGTTAGTTCAAAACAATACTTTATCGTACATTTTTGAGACTAGAAGTACTAAAAAGCTTCTGAATTATACGTCTTGAGAAAAATAGCCGATAATTTCAACATTCTGTGTTAACGTCAAAATATCAACATTTTGGCAGCTCATGCCCCTTTAAATGTTTAAGAAAATAAACATAGTGGCTCGTCGTCGCTATAGTAATAGAGGGAACAGAGAGAATCATTTTAAAGGGCTACACATTGTATATGTATGAACACTAAAACACACGGGCACAGTGAAAACCTTCTTGTCTAAATAACCACGGAGACAATTGTGTCAAAATTGTGTCAAAAAGAGGTATACCATTCAGACCTTTATACCCCATCATAAATTGTTACATGTACACCTTATTATGGATACATATATGAGATATATTGACTCTCAGTGCTGGTAAATTAAACATAGGTTCGATTCCTAGTTTGTCATCAGTCTAACGTCGGGAGAATATTTGTTATCAATTATCAAGAACGTGAAATCCATAAATAAACCAAGAAAACGAATATCAGCGTAGATTTTCTCAGGCTTCATCTAAGCTTACCTTATTTTAGGAGTATTTAGGTCTTGTAAAGATATTACACACAGTCTTTATGGATTCTAGTTTCTTGTATTGTTTACTATAAATACAACATTAGGTAACCTAACAACAACGTCAAAATAACCTGTAAGCCTACCAAAATGCAATATATCCATATATAGAATGAAACTGTTTGACTATATAAAAAGTATCGAACTTCTGGAAAGCAGGCAAGTTGATTAAATGATCTCATTATCTTTGGGCTAAACTTTAGCCGAAGATAATGAAATGAGAAGGATTATCAGTAAGACATAATTAAAGGGAAGCCACAAACAAGATGGCACCGGGCATTACCCTACAAACGTGGGAATCACTAAAGACATATCTTTATAGCTCAATATATCCAAGGCCTAATGATGTCAACTGAAAAGGATGAATTGCATTGTGGGTATAAATGGGGGTCTTTCTTTGAAGTGAGCGTTAATCTTCTCAAGTCAGAGTAAATCCGCTACAGTCTACATAGCCATTCCATGTTTTACCTTCGCGGAACATGACGGTTCAATCCGTTCATCGAACAGCGACTTTTGATTGGATGCGAGAAAAATTCTCCCAGCCAATCAAAACGTCTGTCACTTGAACTCTTCCACTTCCACGGAATGGCTGTAATATATGGAGACTACCTTGGCTCGAGAATATGGTGACCGCCTTGTCAACGGCCGTTGTAGCAACATGCATGCCTATGTAATTGCCTGTGTAGAATATTTTCCGTCCGTCATGCTGATTCACTCCTCATATCTCGGCGACGCCAAAGAGAGTAGATTGACAAAAGTGGTCACTTCATTCGCGCCATGTTGAATTTGAACTGACACGATTCGATTATGAACCTCCTTCCTGTAGGCGGCGCCCTAATCGAATCGTGTACAGTCGGAACACCCTCCCGCTAGAGGGCCAGAACAACATGCCGGCAATGCTGATTGCACGAAGTGACCACTCTTGTCAATCTACTATATTTGACGACGCAACGAATCAATTTATCTATAGTCAATGGACAGTTTAAAATCTAACGAGGAACATTGATATCGAATTAATGAAACACATCCCAAAATTATTTTTTTTCAGATCATTGACAAATGTACACAGTATTAACAGGCACTATCGACAACCCGACAATAATCGATTAATATCCCTTATATGTTCTTTTGATTGTTGGATATTTGAAAGCAAAAGAGTTTTGGATTTCCTATCCCTGTTTTAGATAAATAAAAACGAAAACGCGGTGTATACAGCATTTCGAAAAGCATATATACGGTATTGCATAAGAGGAAACGCGATGTCTCAAATGTATTGAACGATGGCAGCAGAATAAAACATTCCATTTGGAATTATTTTCACTAAAATTCCCGTTTCAACGTACCAACAGACAACAATTATATATATGTATACTCTAAGACTGTTTCAAAAAGGTAAAACAAAAAGATTTGAAAATAATATTGAGAGTCCTACAGTATAGCTAAATCGATGTGCCTAGTAAATAGTATTAGCCGATCAAGCCAAGAAGAAAACGCTTATTGTCGTTCCATTTATTATGCTATTGTAAGGTAGTACCTGCCCTCATCGAATGTCAACGGAGAGATAAATTGATATGGTAACACATATAGTGATTTCGAGACGGTCCAAAGGCGTAAATCTAAATGCATTACCTGCCATTGAAGCTCGTGTTTGTTTCATAGCCGTCTCTGTTCTTGGCCTTGATTGATGGTCGTTGGCCACGGTCATTTCACTGGGTAAGTCTCCTCCGCTAACCCCCTGGTCAGCACCGCTATATTTGGTAATTCCTGTTTGTTGTGCAGATATAGTATAGGATTTGCCAGGGCTTTGCGATCCATTCACGGTATCATTACTAAGCTGTGTAGCAGACTTCAGCTGCTTGTCAGTGTCGTATGTGTTGTGTTCTACAGATTGTTCATCTGCGATGGAGTTCTCTTTGGTATGATTCCTGAACTCAAAGTCTTCGTATGAGGCAGAGAGATGATTAGTCGATAGGCTGGAAATGACGTCTCGATCCCTAACGACTTTCTGCGCTTTGCTATCAGTATTAACCACGGAGTATATCACTTCATTGCTTAGCGGAGAGTCTGCAGAATGCACACCGTCTGCTGGGACGTTTGCTTCTGTGACTTGTATGATGTGGTCATCGCTAGAATCGTCTGAAACATAGACACGTGTCTTGTTATTAAGACAGCTCTCTGGCTCTCCGCTGCTCACAGAAAAGTCAATTCCTGGCAGGTTAGTTATAAGCACGTCAGTTTCGTTCAACGCCTGGTTACAGACACTGTGTGAATCTATCCTAAGATCAGGTGCTTGGTTAAACAAATCGTGCTTGTTATCCACTTCAGACGGTGCTTCCAACACTGGTGCATTATCCGTGAGAGAAAAGTTAGTAAGAAAGTGGGACATGGGATAATATTCCGGTTCCTTACCATTATCTTCTTCGTCGTCGTGTTCTTCCACAACGGTCGCGTTTCCAATCTGATTTATGACACTAAGTGTATCCATACTTTCATTATTCAACTCCATTTCTATTTCACTTTGGAAAGTCACAGCTTTCTCTAACTCCATTTCAGTGTGTTTGGATTGTGACTCGGTGGAGTGATTGGCAAGCATGGTTTATCAAACCCTTCTAGAGTCTTACAAACTCCGTTATTTTGAAAACAGTTCCTGCTAATGTGGCAACTTTGTGCTTTTCAATGAAATCATAATTACATAGAAGACATTGTAATTTGTCAAAATCAATTCACCAGTTTTCCGAGAGGCGTTTGTCCTTTTGTTCAGGGGACGATATTGACAGCTTATTTCCGGGTTGTTATTACTATCAAGTCGCTATTGAACAGGTTTTATGTCCATACCCTTTAGAAGTAGAAAATGTTAACCCAATTCTGTATGTAACTCTTTGGGGGTATTCAATATAATGCCACTTCGGGATAAGACAAGTCCTTCTGGCTTACGGATTGGATATGGTTGTTTTGTCTACAACACCAATAACAAAAAGCTTGTCTGAAGCCAAAAGGCAACTGTCTTTATAGGCATTTGGTAATATTTTGTAACCAGAATCCCGGTCATTATACAAGTGAATGTTGGTGTATATAGACTATAGACATATTTATGGGACATTTCGAATGAGATAACTACCTTTATTGGGTTGTCAGCAAATCACACAAATATCGTATATAATATCAAAATAGGCTACCGGCCAAAATGATAAAAATCTATCATTCTTCAACGAGTTTTGCGCCGAGACCTCAATCATAACTCAGATATTAACAGAGACATCTTAAAGTTTGAACGGAACGCGATTAACCAGTAGATAAAGAACTCTAGTCATATAACTAACGACATCGACATCTGTAAATGGTACGCTGATGCCGATCTCCCCGAGGCATTAATGATCAATAACGTCAGTTATGCATATTATATCCTCCGTGATAGATGCCTTTGAAAACGCAATCCAACATCCGGGTCCTCTTTCCAGTCAAGTAAATATGACGATATTCTGTGATCATATTTTCAATCTGTTTCCATTATCCAGTCTCTGTGATCATTCTCTGACACCCAACATTCTAACAAAGTTCTTTCATTCACCATAAGACATATTACACTGTACGGAATCTTTTACTTTTTTCATAGTTTCCCAGATATCTGTTATCAATTTGACCTTATTCCCGCCAAATTGTCAATTTATACTCTTTCATTGTTCATACATGCTTCTTTTGGTGAATGAATACAAAAATAAAAAAAATAATAACGGTGACAAAAGAAAAACATCTGGAACACGGGAAAAGTAGCTAATAACAAGCTCTCCAAAATACTTCGCGTGCTCAAAGAAAACCTTAAACGACTTTATATATCTACGAACACTAAAACAGACGGACACAGGGAAAATCTTCCTACATAACTGATTAGAATAATTTAGGTAAAAAGCTTTGACACCAATAACCAAAGACTCGCCTGATTGGAGAGGCAATATCCATGGCTTGCAACGCTTTAAATGAAACCAAGATGGGAACAAAACAAAACCAATCTCAAAGACTTCAGATATTCATATTCTCTTAGCAAATCATTTAATCACATTATGGCTGGGTTTGGTTTTTTTCAAAGGTTCCTATAGGCTTTGTGTCATTTACTCGACATCAACATGCTGGACAAATACGATATTAGTTACGTAATGTGTAACGGGCGAATAGCATTCAATAGAGTCTTTTAGAAGGGTGTTGCAAAACGAATAGAAGCCAAGAACGGAAAATTAATTTGATTTTATACAGAAAATATCCCAAGATTTAAGAACGTCCTTGTGTTGAGGAGTTGCTGAGTTGAGGATAAAAACATTCTTCGATTCTTTGATCTAGAAGTATCTAAAAGAAACAGTCAAAATCCTCCACGAACATTATTTTAATTACGATATTACACAGTAGTGTTTGGCGAAGAGATGCTGTAATAAAAAGCTTAAGATTGATGTCTGGAGGCGAGGCGTAAAAATCACCAAGAGTTGTATCCAATATATAAAGTGAAACATAATATTAGAGATCGTGGTTCAACAACTGATCATTTAACTTTAGTCTACAGACGTAAAATTTCATAACCTTACTTATTCTTAACGCCTTGCCTTAAGTAAGCTAAGAGGAAATAAAAACACCTATAGTTATAAAACCTGTTGATAAATGCTCGACAATAGTTATTACATCATGTATGTTTGGACAGAATTATATTGAGGAGGTATAACAACAGCTAAACAACCCTTTATTACCAAACACTTGATAAGGAAATAAGGCCTGGAACTGCTGACAATTGCAATACAATTCTTCGTTCTCTAAAAGAAAAGTCTATCTTAATAAAAAGCAGTATTGCTATTTTAAATCGGACCTTAATTCTAAAAACAGGGTCATTTATATTTCGAAAATACACAAACCCATTGAAAAAGGACCAAAGCCTCCAATGCCCCCAGGGCGTCCTATTATCTCGGATTTCGGTAGTGAACGTTAACAAATATCACAGCTAATTGATTACTATCTATCGCCTATAGCAAATCAGCATGTTCGCTTTATCAAAAATACAGATGATTTGTTGACAAATTATCTGTTCCAGAAAATTCTACTGACTACGGTCAAACTTATGCCTGTCGTCAACCTAATGAAATATCATGGGGTGTGTTTTATAATAACAAATTATGATTTGATATATAGGTCTAAACGATATACCCCTTTTTAACACAATAAGGAACTTGTCTCCATGGCTATTTTAGATTTTCTCTGTGCACATGTATTTTAGTGTTCAAAAATACATACAATTTTAAATTTATTTGAAATTGACATTTATCCGTTCAAATCCCTCTAACTTAACGGGAGACGTTTCATTATCAGATTGATTCCCCAAAAATAATCTTTGCTTTAAAGATCGGATTTCCCTTTGGTTGGTTGCTAATTGAATGTCCAGCAAAGTCCAAATCCGAAAACTATAGCAAGGGAACTCTACAATAACCAACTGTACATAAACGCAATGATGTGTCTTTAACCGGGCATTTCCCTAGCAATCGGGGGCCTCCGTGGCTCAGTAGGTAGAGCGTTGGACGCTCAATCCGAACAGCCTTCCACCAATGGGTCGCGGGTTCGAATCCCACTCAGTCCAAAAATTGGAAAATTTTCTGTCTGGGTTTTCACTCGAACGACCTATGTGGGATGGTTGCCAGTTAACAGCGGAAGGTCGTGGGTTTCCTACTGGCACAGAGCCCGGTTTCCTCCCACAATAAAACTGGCAACGCCGCCATATAAGTGAAATAATCTTGAGCGCGGCGTAAAACATCAAACAATCAATCAATTAATCGGGTTTTAACCTAGTAATCGAGGTTCACGTGCAGGTATTCACGATAACAGTACGTGGAGTTCGATGAACAGTTTGGTGCGCAACAAGCTTGAGCTCAACATTCAGTGTAAAGGCAAATAAAACATTCTTGTGGAGAAATTTTAAGTCTTGTGACTATTTCAAGTATGAGATGAAGCACGCAGGCGTTCATCTTGAACAAAATCACACAACTGGTTTAAAAGTTTGTTTTTGTGTTTTCAATACAGGAGAGCAGCAGTCGATGCTAGAGTTGGGGGATTGGTTTAAAGGCTTGGCGGCTCGTTCTTAATTTACTTTCATGCAAACACATAGTGTCAATAACCCCGGAATCAACAAATAAATATTTCATTGACGGTTTCGAAATACATCTGTGTGTCCTTCGCTAAGAACATAAAAAAGTTTATGCAGGTCAACTCAAGCCTGGATATCAGAGGGTACACTGCAGTCTTCGATAATGATTCTTTTGCCTATTATGGCGGGATATAAATGAAATAAATTCAACAAAAGTCGCTTGGACAGATCATTAAAGATTTCTTTCAGTCATAGTTAATGAATAAAAGTGTCAAAAGGTACTTCAAAGAAAGTTTGCATTGCGCATGTCTGCAGACCAGATCCGAAATTGTGGCTCAAAATGAAGGGACTATACTCTATTCAATAAAAAACTAATAAATTGGTTACATCCATGGTAATTGGAGGGGGGGAGCTGTTTGGTTTGAAAGCATCTCATTTTTCACTTATTATCAAAATACCTATGAATAATTAATAACGAGTGTTAATTTAGCAGGGAATATATTACCCCAAAATACGAAAACAACGAATGTTTTAATGAAAAAACTACAAGAATGGTATTGCCTTTTTATGGATGCATATTAACCTGGTAGTTGATACCTTGTCCTCTAGATGCCTTGCACGGAACGAATGTCAGTTTTCTGAAATGCCTAACTCAAAATTTTAACAAAGGCTTACATCCTATTTGAATAAAGTATCTAAGACATGGGTTTTTTGTTCAGTTTCATTTAAAAGTTGAATAATTTCATAAAACTTCTGCAGATTGCACTTCATTACCTACGAACCAAATACAGTTTGATACGCGCCAATAACCTAGAACAACTAAACAAACACGATTTGGGAAAACAAAATTGTACGGTAAGCAAATACATCCTTTCGAGAAATTACATACATACAGAATTTGATTCTTCGGCGGCTCCATTCTGTTGAATGGTGTGCGCCACAACAATTTTGGTTGTACAGTTCACAGTAGAAATCATTACATGCATTTCAGATATAATAAATGCCAATAAAGACAACTCATTCACCAACAGTAGAAAGGGCAGAAGAAATCATTACATGAATTTCAGACATGGCATATGTCGATAATGATAACTCCTTGGCTAACAGTACAGATGACAGAAGAAAGCATTACATGCATTTCGAGAAATTCCTCTCGGGTATCGAAGTCAAGCAAGCTAAATAAATAATAGGATTTTATTTCATTTCTGGAAAACATGCAAGTTAATTAAATAATCAGAATTTCTGTAGAATCAACTCAGTTCAACAGAGTACACGGACGCATATTGTCTATAAAACAAGAGCACCATCTCATTCTCTTAGAATTGAAACAGGAGAGCATCAAATAAAACGAATACGAGCATCAGATAAAATGTCGAGATAGACTTTGTTTGTATTGCAATTTCGGTGATATTGAAAGTGTTTTTCGATTTCATTATTTCCGGTCATGCCGGTCTAACTTGGAATCCTACAATCAAAGACATCAAAATAACACTGTTCTAAAGACATCTTTTAAAACATAAATAAATCTCCATGATTTTGGCAAAAGAACTTGATGTTATTTGTTCTAATAACATGGTATCCATTTTGAAAGACGAAGTCAATGTATGATCTATCATCCGGACATCTTTCACAAAAATTTACAAATTCTTATTATGATTAAAAATAAGGTCGATGGGTTATATATATATTGACGTCTGTAACCTTTAAGTTACAATTATTACTAGACAGTTACCCAAATAAATGAAAAAGCATGTGATTTTACGCGGTGGCTATTTGAGGCGAGCATTAACAAATGTTTACCATAGCGTTTGACTCGTTCTAGAATTAAGTTTGGGATAGAACCAAGCTTCCAACCAATTTGGAAATATATCAATATGATTATATATACAAGCAATTTTGAGACAGTCCAGAGGGCTTAATCTAAATGCATTACCTGCCATTGAAGCTCGTGTTTGTTTCATAGCCGTCTCTGTTCTTGGCCTTGATTGATGGTCGTTGGCCACGGTCATTTCACTGTGTAAGTCTCCTCCGCTAACCCCCTGGTCAGCACCGCTATATTTGGTAATTCCTGTTTGTTGTGCAGATGTAGTATAGGATTTGACAGGGCTTTGCGATCCATTCACGGTATCATTACTAAGCTGTGTAGCAGACTTCAGCTGCTTGTCAGTGTCGTATGTGTTGTGTTCTACAGATTGTTCATCTGCGATGGAGTTCTCTTTGGTATGATTCCTGAACTCGAAGTCTTCGTATGAGGCAGAGAGATGATTAGTCGATAGGCTGGAAATGACGTCTCGATCCCTAACGACTTTCTGCGCTTTGCTGTCAGTATTAACCACGGAGTATATCACTTCATTGCTTAGCGGAGAGTCTGCAGAATGTACACCGTCTGCTGGGACTTTTGCTTCTGTGACTTGTATGATGTGGTCATCGCTAGAATCGTCTGAAACATAGACACGCGTCTTGTTATTAAGACCACTCTCTGGCTCTTCGCTACTCGCAGTACAGTCAATTCCTGACAGGTTAGTTATAAGCACGTCACTTTCGTTCAACGCCTGGTTACAGACACTGTGTGAATCTATCTTAAGATCAGGTGCTTGGTTAAACAAATCGTGCTTGTTATCCACTTCAGACGGTGCTTCCAACACTGGTGCATTATCCGTGAGAGAAAAGTTAGTAAGAAAGTGGGACATGGGATAATATTCCGGTTCCTTACCATTATCTTCTTCGTCGTCGTGTTCTTCCACAACGGTGGCGTTTCCAATCTTATTTATGACACTAACTGTATCGATACTTTCATTATTCAACTCCATTTCTATTTCACTTTGGAAAGTCACAGCTTTCTCTAACTCCATTTCAGTAGGTTTGGATGGTGACTCGGTGGAGTGATTGGCAAGCATGTTTTATCAAACCCTTCTAGAGCCTTACAAACTCAGTTATTTTGAAAACAGTTTCTGCTAATGTGGCAACTTTGTGCTTTTCAATAAAAGTCGATCATAATTACATAGACGACATTGTAATTTGTCACAATTAATTCATCAGTTTCCCGAGAGGCGTTTGTCCTTTTGTTCTGGGAACGATATTGACAGCTTATTTCCGGTTTGTTATTACAATCAAGTCGCTATTGAACAGATTTTATGTCCAAACCGTTTAGAAGTAGAAAATGTTAACCCAATTCTGTATATAACTCTTTGGGGGTAATCAATACAATGCCACTTCCGGACATGACAATCCCATCGGATTGGACAAGGTTGTTTTGTCTACAACACCAATAACAGAAAGTTTGTCTAAAGCCAAAAGGCAACTGTCTTTATAGGCATTTGGTAATATTTTGTAACCAGAATCCCGGTCATTATACAAGTGAATGTTGGTGTATATAGACTATAGACATATTTATGGGACATTTCGAATGAGATAACTACCTTTATTGGGTTGTCAGCAAATCACACAAATATCGTATATAATATCAAAATAGGCTACCGGCCAAAATGATAAAAATCTATCATTCTTCAACGAGTTTTGCGCCGAGACCTCAATCATAACTCTGAAACATTTCCAATTGGACCTCTCAAAAAGCACTTCCCTCTAGTTATATTCGTCTGTAAGGCCTGTAGATTAAGGTCAGATATTAACAGAGACATCTTAAAGTTTGAACGGAACGCGATTAACCAGTAGATAAAGAACTCTAGTCATATAACTAACGACATCGACTTTCTGTAAATGGTACGCTGATGCCGATCTCCCCGAGGCATTAATGATCAATAACGTCAGTTATGCATATTACATACTCCGTGATAGATGCCTTTGAAAACGCAATCCAACATCCGGGTCCTCTTTCCAGTCAAGTAAATATGACGATATTCTGTGATCATATTTTCAATCTGTTTCCATTAACCAGTCTCTGTGATCATTCTCTGACACCCAACATTCTAACAAAGTTCTTTCATTCACCATAAGACATGTTACACTGTACGGAATCTTTTACTTTTTTCATAGTTTCCCAGATATCTGTTATCAATTTGACCTTATTCCCGCCAAAATGTCAATTTATACTCTTTCATTGTTCATACATGCTTCTTTTGGTGAATAAATACAAAAATAAAAAAAATAATAACGGTGACAAAAGAAAAACATCTGGAACACGGGAAAAGTAGCTAATAACAAGCTCTCCAAAATACTTCGCGTGCTCAAAGAAAACCTTAAACGACTTTATATATCTACGAACACTAAAACAGACGGACACAGGGAAAATCTTCATACATAACTGATTAGAATAATTTAGGTAAAAAGCTTTGACACCAATAACCAAAGACTCGCCTGATTGGAGAGGCAATATCCATGGCTTGCAATGCTTTGAATGAAACCAAGATGGGAACAAAACCAAACCAATCTTCAAGACTTCAGATATTTATATTCTCTTACCAAATCATTTAATCACATTATGGCTGGGTTTGGTTTTTTTCAAAGGTTCCTATAGGCTTTGAGTCATTTACTCGACATCAGCATGCTGGACAAATACGATATTAGTTACGTAATGTGTAACCGGCGAATAGCATTCAATAGAGTTTTTTAGAAGGGTGTTGCAAAACGAATAGAAGCCAAGAACGGAAAATTAATTTGCTTTTATACAGAAAATATCCCAAGATTTAAGAACGTCCTTGTGTTGAGGAGTTGCTGAGTTGAGGATAAAAACATTCTTCGATTCTTTGATCTAGAAGTATCTAAAAGAAACAGTCAAAATCCCCCAAAAACATTATTTTAATTAAGATATTACACAGTAGTGTTGGCGAAGAGATGCTGTAATAAAGGGCTTAAGATTGATGTCCAGGGGCGAGGCGTAAAAATCCCCAAGAGTTTTATCCAATATATAAAGCGAAACATAATATCAGAGATCGTGGTTCCACAGCTTATCATTTAACTTTCGTCCACAGACGTAAAATTTCATAACCTTACTTTTTCACAACGCCTTGCCTTAAGTAAGCTAAGAGGAAATAAAAACACATATAGTTATAAAAAATGTTGATAAATGCTTGACAATAGTTATTACATCATGTATGTTTGGAAAGGATTATATTGAGGAGTTAGTACAGCAGCTAAACAACCCTTAATTACCAAACACTTGATAAGGAAATAAGGCCTGGAACTGTTGGAAATTGCAATAGAATTCTTCGTTCTCTAAAAGAAAAGTCTATCTTAATAAAAAGCAGTATTGCTATTTGGAATCGGACCTTAATTCTAAAAACAAAGTCATTTATATTTCGAAAATACACAAACCTATTGAAAAATAACCAAAGCCTCCAATGCCCCCAGGGCGTCCTATTATCTCGGATTTTGGTAGTGAACGTTAAAGAATATCACAGCTAATTGATTACTATCTATCACCTATGCATGTCAGCTTTATTAAAAATACTGATGATTTGTTGACAAATCTAACTTAACGGGAGACGCTTCATAATCAGATTGATTCCCGAAAAAAATCTTTGCTTTAAAAATCGGATTTCCCTTTGGTTGGTTGCTAATTGAATGTCAAGCAAAGTCCAAATCCGAAAAATTGGGGAACGGAACTCTACAATAACCAACTGTACATAAAACACAATGATGTGTCTTTAATCGGGCTTTTCCCTAGCAATTGAGGTTCACCTGCAGGTATTCACGATAACAGTACGTGGAGTTCGGTGAACAGTTTGATGCGCAACAAGCTTGAGCTCAAAATTCAGTGTAAAGGCAAATAATTGCCGAAAACATTCTTGTAGAGAAATTTCAAGTCTTATGACTATTTCAAGTATGAGATGCAACATGCATGCGTTCATCTTGAACAAAATCACACAACTGTGGAAAAGTGTTTGTTTTTTTTTTAACACACGTGACAGCCATTAATGTCACGTGAGAGCCATTCCTCGCATATAGTCCATCGATCTCATCCTCTTAGAATTTAAAAAGGAAAGCATCAAATAAAACGATTACGGCATCAAGATAGACTTCGTTTGTATGGCAATTTGCGTGATATTGAAAATGATTTTCGTTTTCATTATTTTACTATTCTGGGTTTCGACTAAGATCATTCTAAATTTAATGTTATAGATCAAACTGGTTTTTTTTTTTGTTTTTTTTTTAAATTAACTTAGTTCTTAACATCTTTTCCCACTTCGTCCCATAATCTTTTGTGACGTTATTAAACTTAGACCTATTGACTTTGGTATATTGTCTCGCCGTCTCGACGCCGTGTAATAGTTTTGTTGTAAGACTTTTGCAAATAACCCAAATGAATCAAAATCACTGTTTAGTTCAGTAGTCGTCAAGTAGGTCTAATTTAGAATCCAGCATTCAAAGACGTCAAAATAACACTGAACTAAATGCATCTTTTAGAGCATAAACGAACCCATAATTATGACAAAAGAACTTGATGTTATTTGTTCTAATAACATTGCATCCATTTTGAAAGACGAAGTAAATGTATGATCTATCATCCGGACAACTTTCACAAAAATTTACAAATTCTTATTAGAGATTAGAAATAAGGTCGACGGGTTTTATATATATATATTGACGCCTTTAACCTCAAAGTCAAAATTACAACTAGACAGTCACCCAACTAAATGAAACAGTATAGGATTTTAAGCGGTGGCTATTTGTTGCGAGCATTAACAAATGTAAAGATAGTGTTTCACCCGTTCTAAAATTACGTTTGGGAAATATATTTGGAAATATATCAATATGGTTATATGTACAAGCAATTTTGAGACAGTCCTAGGGGCTAAATCTAAATGCATTACCTGCCATTGAAGCTCGTGTTTGTTTCATAGCCGTCTCTGTTCTTGTCCTTGATTGATGGTCGTTGGCCACGGTCATTTCACTGGGTATGTCTCCTCCGCTAACCCCCTGGTCAGCACCGCTATATTTGGTAATTCCTGTTTGTTGTGCAGATATAGTATATGACTTGACAGGGCTTTGCGATCCATTCACGGTATCATTACTAAGCTGTGTAGCAGAATTCAGCTGCTTGTCAGTGTCGTAAGTGTTGTGTTCTACAGATTGTTCATCTGCGATGGAGTTCTCTTTGGTATGATTCCTGAACTCGAAGTCTTCGTATGAGGCAGAGAGATGATTAGTCGATAGGCTGGAAATGACGTCTCGATCCCTAACGACTTTCTGCGCTTTGCTGTCAGTATTAACCACGGAGTATATCACTTCATTGCTTAGCGGAGAGTCTGCAGAATGTACACCGTCTGCTGGGACTTTTGCTTCTGTGACTTGTATGATGTGGTCATCGCTAGAATCGTCTGAAACATAGACACGCGTCTTGTTATTAAGACGGCTCTCTGGCTCTTTGGTGCTCACAGTACATTCATCGCCTGGCAGGTTAGTTATAAGCACGTCACTTTCGTTCAACGCCTGGTTACAGACGCTGTGTGGATCTATCTTAAGATCAGGTGCTTGGTTAAACAAATCGTGCTTGTTATCCACTTCAGACGGTGCTTCCAACACTGGTGCATTATCCGTGAGAGAAAGGTTAGTAAGAAAGTGGGACATGGGATAATATTCCGGTTCCATACCATTATCTTCTTCGTCGTCGTGTTCTTCCACAACGGTGGCGTTTCCAATCTTATTTATGACACTAACTGTATCCATACTTTCATTATTCAACTCCATTTCTAGTTCACTTTGGAACGTCACAGTTTTCTCTAACTCCATTTCAGTGTGTTTGGATTGTGACTCGGTGGAGTGATTGGCAAGCATGCTTTATCAAACCCTTCTAGATCCTTACAAACTCAGTTATTTTGAAAACAGTTCCTGCTAATATGGCAACTTTGTGCTTTTCAATGAAAGTCGATCATAATTACATAGAAGACATTGCAATTTGTCAAAATCAATTCACCAGTTTTCCGAGAGGCGTTTGTCCTTTTTATGGGGGACGATATTGACAGCTTATTTCCGGGTTGTTATTACAATCAAGTCGCTATTGAACAGGTTTTATGTTCAAACCGTTTAGAAGTAGAAAATGTTAACCCAATTCTGTATATAACCCTTTGGGGGTAATCAATACAATGCCACTTCCGGGCAAGACAAGTCCTTCTAGCTACCGGATTGGATATGGTTGTTTTTTCTAGAACATCAATAACAGAAAGTTTGTCTAAAGCCAAAAGGCAACTGTCTTTATAGGCATTTAGTAATATGTTGTTACCGGAATTCCGGTCCTTATACATGTGAATGTTGGTGTATATAGACTATAGACATATTTATGGGACATTTTAAACGAAATAATTACGTTTATCGGGTTGTCGGTAAATCAAACAAATATCGTATATAATATCAAAATAGGCTACCGGCCCAAAATGATAAAACTCTATCCTTCGTCAACGAGTTTTGTGTCGAGACCTCAATCATAACTTGAAAACATTTCCAATTGGACCTCTCAAAAAAAGCACTTTCCTCTATTTATATTCGTCTAAAAGGCCTGTAGATTTAAGCCAGATAATATCAGAGTTTGAACGGAACGCGATTAACCAGTAGATAAAGAACTCTAGTCATATAACTAACGACATCGACTTTCTGTAAATGGTACGCTGATGCCGATCTCCCCGAGGCATTAATGATCAATAATGTCAGTTATGCATATTATATACTCCGTGATAGATGCCTTTGACAACACAATCCAACATCCGGGTCCTCTTTCCAATAAAGTAACTATGGCGATATTATATGATCATATTTTCAATCTGTAACTGTTTCCATTATCAAGTCTCTTGGTGGATCCAGACATACCCAATTATAAGCCAATTTACTTTTAGAGTTCTGGCTGAAGTCGAGTTTTGAACTTTATCGCCACACACAATGGAGCACACTATTTCGATTCGTCAAGACTAGCTTTATTGTTGTTTATTTCCTTTAGTTCAGAATTTGCGCGAACAAAAAAACACGATACGAAAGCGTTCCTAACTTGATAGTTATTGTTAACAATGATTTCTGTTACGTTACGGGGATTTTTTCAGTATATTTGCTTTTAGTCTTTATTCCAATAGGGAATTTCGTTAGACACAGATTACACACAGTATGAAATTATAGTTTTTTAACTGATAGCTATTGACATCAAACGTCTCCAATACCAGTAAAGATTTCTTTTGGCAAATATCCCGAACTTGAATGGGATAAAATAAGCTTGAATAATAAGCACTAAACTATGAATGTTACAAAACACTTGTTATGGTAATTCGTTGGGGCCATTCTTAAATCCTTGGACTCCAAATTAAGTTATTTTCTATATATCATTCCTTAATACATGCTCATCTAAATTCGCCTATATTCATCTTCAGCATCCATAGTTTAATCCTTATTGAATCGTCGGTAAACAAACGGGCTTTCCCAAAGAAACGTTTTGAATTATTCAGCAGAGCCCCGGGCACTGTACACACGAGACTATATCATCCAATACCAAGAAACAGGCACTAATGTATTGAACGACCATCGGATATTAGACCGGATAGATAACTCCCAAAGTGAAATGTCCGGGGAGACTTGAGTATTGCTGACTACATAAGGCTATGTCATCCAATACCAAGAAATGCCAACATATTGAACGCTCATCGTGTGTAAGGAGGAAAAGATACATGTATATCTCAAAGTAACACAACTTGTCTCCGTTGTTATTTTAGACAAGAAGATTTTCTCTGTGCCCGTGTGTTTTAGTGATAATCAATATATCTCAAAGTCCAATGTTAAAAGGTATCCGATACACCCATAGGCAGAACCGCAGTGGACAATTCCGTGAGATAAGTCAATATACCAGGAGGCAAGCAGACACCCAATTGAAGTCCATATACGCAAGCAGACACCCAATTGAAGTCAATATACCAGGAGGCAAGCAGATACCCAATTGAAGTCAATATGGCAGAAGGCAAGCAAACACTCAATTGAAGTCCATATACACAAGCAGACACCCAATTGAAGTCAATATACAAAAGCAGACACCCAATTGAAGTCAATATACACAAGCAGACACCCAATTGAAGTCAATATACGGAATTGATGTAAGTTAATTTGGTGTTTATAGTGATAACAAATCAGATCAACGTTAATCCATAATCCACATGTCAAAATAAATCCGAAACACCCATAGGCAAAACCACAGTGGACAATTCCAAGGGATCAAGTCACTACATTATGTGGCAAGCAGACACCGAATTTAAGTCAATTAACTGCGTATATTCGTATTATTGTTAATTCAGAGGAACGTGCACCTGATACAGGGTGTAAACTGGCATCGAATCGAAGTCATCATTAGTTGCAGAATGGATGCTACGGGAGATTTCAATGCAAAATCACATCTCGAATTCAAATCCAGCAAAATCTCGTTTCAAAACTGTGATTTAAATCAGACTGCATATAAAAACCGTACACATCCAAGATATTCGTAATCAATGCTTGTCCCAGTGAAGAAGTGCCAGGAAAACTAGCCTTAATGGCGTAACAGCTTTCCCATGTTCAAAAGAATACTTGAATGAATTTATTTCGAAGTTACCAGACATATAACTTAAGTCCGAAATATGTTTACACAAAAAGCGACATCAAAGCATCACGTGAAACGATTGGCTTTATATCCATTATTCGTGCTTCTCTGAAAGAAAACAAGATGAGAACAAAACTAAATAAATCTTTAAGAATTCCGATAATCGTTTTTCTTGTTTCCCCATTTAATCACACGAATGCTGATTTTTCACAGGGTCTTAAGGACTCTCGTTGGACGATTGATTCTATAACGTCAAGAGCACGATCGGCAAATACCATGTATTAAAGTTACGTAATCTTTGAATGGGGGATGGCTTCTTTACGGTATTTTTAGAAGGGTGGTGGAAAATAAACAGAAGACACCAAAGTGAAGATGAAATTGATTTTATACAGAACAGATCCAAAGCTTTAAGAACGTCTTTACGTCGATCTAAGTTGAGGACTAAAAAGTAAACTTACTTGAATCAAGCTAATCACGTGTCAGAAATTGATGGATAATCCCGCCGAAAACGTTATGTTTTAAAAAGAGTACTGCAACGGGAGGCTTAAGAGTTATTTCGGGATACAGCAATGTCAAGGATACGGGATTATCGCACTCAGGGCAGTTAGTTTTTTTTGTTTTTAAATTGAATGGTGGTTTAACGCTTTTCCTAGATCTATTTCATCTTGATTTTTATGGTAAAATTCGATTATTCAAATTATCTATCATACAATTTTCTAGAGGTTTGAATGGCTGTTAAGACGGTTCTGATTTACGATTATTTCATTTATACGATGGTAATGATAGGTTTTTGTAAATGGAAATTTGGATCTGTGTTAGCATGCAAGTTTCTCGAATACGAGATCGGAACCGCTGAATGCAAGATAATAATGCGTCTCTTTGCAAGTTCAAGAATCAACGGTAGCGCGATTCTCACGACCTCTCTCGGGGCGTTATAAAAAATAATGTCTCAATATATTTGTGGAAAAGGATAGAATGAAATAAAATACTTTAACGTGTGTTGGAATCGGACCGTGTAAGTAAATCGTTTAAGAAACGAATAATGATGTGTTCAGTTTGATACTCTCTATAAGTATGTAACTAACAGTCATCTCCCACATTTGATTTTTATTTCGTTATGGAGTGGAATTCGATCCCACGGCATGTTGGTAGACGGTATTTTGGGTAGAACGTTCAAGGCCTTAGCTACTGAGCTACAATTGTCCCCAAAAAGAACAGTTTAAAACGGATAAATAAATTTAAATGGCTTTTCAGTGGAACTTTGTTTAAGATAAAATGTTTCCTCCAAGTAACTTTTTACACAGGTTTGTGGGAAAATACCCAGATCTGATACAAAGATGGACCTTTTTATTTGATAAGTCAAATTATAGAAGTTCTTAAGTACGATTGTTTAATTAATCCAATCTGTCCGGTTTAGATCAATTGAGATTCCCACTTGCCTCCTGTGAGTTGATGTATATGTGCATTGTCTTTTTTTTTCTTATACTGGTAAAATAAATCAAATTATATGTAATCAAACACGAATCGATTGATTGATGTTGTACTATGGACTTCAGATAAGTTTACTATCTATCGATGGACGGTCCAATGCTTTAGCTACTGAGCTACAATTGTCCCCAAAAAGAACAGTTTGCAACGGATTAATAAATTCATGTGGCTTTTCAGTGGCGAAACCTATTTGAACTTTGTTTAAGATAAAATGTTTCCTCCAAATCTAAAGTTTTAATACAGGTTTGTGGGAAAATACCCAAATCTACATGTAATACAAAGATGGACCTTTTTATTCCTAATCAAGATAAGTCAAATTATAGAAATTCTTAAAGTGGCATGAGCTGCCAAAATTCACACCTTTTTCATAATTTCTGATCAGCACGACAGTGAGATGCTTGAATGCCATCGAAAAACTACAAGATTGACGTTGGAATGAGGAAAATCCATACAGTATGTGGCCTGTGCGAACCGAAAATGTGTTCGAAAAGTAAACAAAATTTAAATAACCAGGACGACCATTCGTTCATTCTAAGACTAAGTTAGTTCAACACAATACTTTATCGTTCATTCTCTAAACTAGAAGCACTAAAAAGGTTCTGAATTATATATCTTGAGAAAAATAGCCAATAATTTCAACATTCTGTTTTCACGTCAAAATATCAACATTTTGGAAGCTCATGCCACTTTAAGTACGATTGTTTAATTAATCCAATCTGTCCGGTTTAGATCAATTAAGATTCCCCCGTGCCTACTGTGAGTTGATGTCTATGTGCATTGTCTTTTTCTTTTTCTTGTATTGGTAAAATAAATCAAAGTATATGTAATCAAACACGAATCCAAGCTCGCAGCTGAGAATAGCAAAATTCCGTAAAATATCGGATGGTAAAAAATATGAAGAAATAACAGGATTGGAAAATATGTCTATGTTATGATTCGACGAAAAGCTGTGAAAGTGCGCTGCCAGATATTTTTGTAACGGGGGACTCCACTTTCTGTTAAATTCGGATTGATGGATGTTGGATGTTGAACGGTTTTTGTCGACGAGAAAAACTATCTCTCTGTCGGTTGCCTACCACCTCCCTCTCTATACGAACGGACCCCAATATCGACTTGAAGGCTAATTGGTTGGCTTTTTGCAAAGTCATATGCAAGCATTTTGATTGTATAGCCCTAACCCAATACAACCTTACAAGGCCATTCAAAGATTAGCATAAATAAATGATTAACGATAATTGGTGAAACCAACAAAAGTTTATAGCTGGCTGAATTTGCCATGTTAGAGCCCAGTTTTCAGTGTAGCCAGACGCACGAGTATATGTTACCATGGTAACGTACAGTATGGAGCTATTATCCTTATTGTCATCGAGATTCTCACACCTTCGGGATCGGGATTTGTCAACAAAAATGATGTATTTGTGTTCTATTTAAGAATGTTTATATACACCATAGTTTGTGGAGATATTGGTTTCAAAAGACTTGCTCGCCATGTTCTCAACTGAAAGTACCGTATGCAAAGTTCTTCGGTTTTCTTTATCTAATTTTTTTGAATAGATGATTTGCCAATAGGTGCTTTGCCAATTACTTGAAAGTGACGTAATTTAGCGACGTCACAATTACGGCCATATGTGGTAGACCGGACAAAGCATCCGTCTGTTTTTAACTCAAAATGTTTATTTTAGGAAAGAAGCCCGATATTGTGACAGTATATGTCTGAAATAATCAAGTAATGCAAAAAATCTTGAATGAAACGGGAGCTCAACAGAATATAGGAAAAGTCTAATTGGAAATTGGGCTTGTCCGGTCAAAAATTGGTGCTACGACGTCATGTCATTGTTGCGCGGAAAACTGGCAAATGGTTTATTGCTTGAAAATGGCGTTATTTAGCGACGTCACAATTATTACCCCAACTAGTAGACCGGACAAAGGACCCGTCAAATTTTCGATATTTTACAACACATATAAGACACGAAAAGTTATATTCGGACAGTTTATACCAGAATGAATCTAGAAATGACAAAAAATCGTGCATTTTGGATTTTGACCGAATAAGGCAAAAGTCAACATGACTGCAGGGCTTGTCCGGTGTAAGATTAATGCTGCGACGTCGTTTCATTGTTGCACGCAAAACTGGCAAATGGTGTATTGTTAGACTCGTAAAAAGTTGAATTATGTCATTGGTATTTGATCATCTCTAACATATATATCGCCACATATTGTTCTAAAATACAGTCCACAATGCGAATATCGAGGTCGCGAGATTCTCGTTGCCCCAAATTCAAGGGATAGCATGGAGACACATTGTTCTCGTGCCTAATGCGGGAGGTGTAAGAATATCGTAACACTCGTAAAACTTCATAACATAGACATGAGATACATGTTAAAAATTTTACTTTAAAACAAACTTTGGGAAATTATTTTCAGGCACACCAGTCTTCAGAAATCAGAATAGTGTTTGAGAATAACTTTGACATGGTAAATTTTCGGTAGCTGACCGAAAACAAGCGAAGATAGCCGAAGGGAGTTCCGAACGGTAGCATGGTTTACTTGCTTCGGTGTGGAATCGACTATCGTTATAAGAATATATCGAGGAAAGCTACACATTAAGTTGATTTTCTTTACACGAGACGAGTCAATTACAAAATAGCATGGACCTCGATTACGGTATTATCGATAAAAGGAAATTACAGTTAGGCAAACTAAAAAATAAAGTAAATTGGAAATTGGTGTTTGGGACACCAAGTCATATTGAATGATCAATAAGCTGAAGTAATAAGGTTTGGTTGGAGTCTACGAAAACGGATATTAAATCTATTACAATTTAAAGACATTCTATATATAGAAATAACCAACTGAAGTTCAATGTGACCTTCTCAATTTTAGTGACCTCTACATATAGCTCCAGTTTGACCTTTAGTGGGTTCCTGGCAACTTCCAATCTTATCTTTATTAAAACCTACCCTGGCTATTAATTCTCAGATAAATAAAACCCTCCGGAGCCAATATATGTTTTAACTGTAACACACCAATAATAAACTGTCTCCATGGTTATTTTAGACAAGGAGATTTTCACTGTGCCCGTGTGTTTTAGTGATCATAAATAATAACTAGAAATTGCTGAAGCAATTGCGATTCAAAGTGTGAATCCAAACAGATAAGAGTTTCACATACTCCTTGATTTTTTTCCGAAAAGTAATTAAAGCGCCGAAATCGCAAAAAGAAAAAGCGCGGACGTGAAATAAAAATTCTTTAAATTTTGAAGATTGAATTCACAGAAGACGTTGGCTTGATAAACTGTATCTAGTGCATCATCGCGGTGAAATTTCGATTCATATGGCTAATTAGTTTTTAAGTTATTGCGTTCTGAATACAGGATTTTCTATAATCATCGAAGGAAAAAGCGCGGACCTGATAGAAAACATTTTCTATTTTTTAAAGGTATAATTCACGGAAGACGTTGACAGATAAACTGTATCTACTGCATCGTTGCTGTGAAATTTCGATTCATTTGGCTAATCAGTTTTTAAGTTATAATGTTTTGAATACAGGATTCTCGTTAATCACCAAACGAAAAAGCGCGGACGTGAAAGAAGACATTCTTTAAATTTTGAAAATTTAATTTACGGAAGACGTTGACAGATAAATTGTATCTATTACATCTTACTTGAGAAATTTTGATTCATTCGGCTAAAGAGTTTTTAAGTTATTGCGTTCTGAATACAGGATTTTCTATAATCATCGAAGGAAAAAGCGCGAACCTGAGAGAAAACATTTTCTAAATTTTAAAGATTTAATTTACGGAAGACGTTGACTGATAAACTGTAATTAGTGCATCTCAGCTGTGGAATTTTGTTTCATTCGGCTTAACAGTTTTAAAGTTATAGGGCTTTTAAATATGTGTGACGTCATCAAATCTAAATGTTCGTTTATTACTGATAGAGCCAGTGTTTTCAGTTTGTTGATCGTTGAAACTAGTTTTATTTATGCATATTATGTGTTTACATTGATATATGTTATCGGTTTTGCTCTATAATGCGTCATTTTTCCTCGGCATATGTGAGAAAGTCCAATAGTACACCTGAAAACGACTAAGTCCAACAATTTAAATTTTGGAACAAAGATTAAAAGTACTTATGAAAATGATAGAAAGCATTTGGCGGTATGTTTTTCTTCATCATTTTAGGGGCTTTGAGATGATATATAGTAAAAGTGACAAAAATCAGTTTTAGAAAAATTCACACTATTATTGATGACGTCATCAATTTTAAATACCAAATATCTGCTAAGGTTTTTATACAATAAACTTCAAATTTGCATTCATAATAGATTATGCATTGAACTATCTAATGTTAACAAATAAGAGCAAATACTTCTTTTTTTAGGGAGAAATAAAGCTTTACGTATTTGAAACACGATCCAATATGGCGGCCAAACTATTCGTCCAATCAAAAAACCGTTGACATTTTGTGACTAACAAATTTCCTTGTCTCTTTAAATTTGAAAACCGTTTCTCTCTATCTATATTATTGGCGAAATTAGCATTTTTATAGATTTTAAAAATTTAAAATGACGTCATGGTCACGTGACTTTGATTTGGATTTGACAACTTTAGAATATTAGTCAGATTGATGCAATCTATAGATGTAGAAAGTTTTGTTACGTTAAGTTCAATAGTTTTTTAGTTATTGACTTTTGAAAATTTAAGTGATGACGTCAAAATTTCGACCAATAGCGAGCTTCTAGAGTTTTCAACTGAAGAACTTGAAAGTTGCAATCGAGATGCGCTAAAGTAATTCCTACCTATGTATTAAATTTAAAGTCAATCCATTAGGTGGTTTTGGAGAAGAAGACCTTTGAAGGTTTAGTGCGGTGCCAAGATGGCCGCGAGCGTAGCCCTAGAAAAACATAAAAAATTAGTGCATGCATAATTGATCAAAAATCTGTCGAGAAATCTGAAATTTTTTAGTGTTGTGATTTGTAGTTTCCAAGAAATAGGCTTTCAACATCGGTGCAAGGAGAAAAAAAATAATAATAATAATAATAATAATAACTAGAAATTGCTGAAGCAATTGCGATTCAAAGTGTGAAGTCGAATAGATCCGTACATTACTTGAAGTTTTTACGAAAAGTAATTTAAGCGACGAATAAGTACATTTTTTAATATAAATACCAGAAAAAAGAAAAAGCGCGGACCTGAAAGAAAGCATTTTCCCGTATTAAAGATTGACTTTTCGAAACACGTTGACAACTACACTGTAACAAATACTTCTTAACTGCAAAGTTTCTATCATTCTGCTGAGTAGATTTCAGGTTATAAGGTTTTTAAAAAATGTGTGAAATTATTAAATCTAATCGTTAGTTTATTAATAATAGAACCAATATTTTCAATTTCTTGATATTTGAAACTAGTTTCTTTAATGCATATTATGTTGTTGTACTGGAATATGATATGATTTTTATATCTTTGGACTGAATATTGAACTGCGCTCTAAATTTCACTTAAGGACGAGTTGGGTTTAAAGTGGCAAGAACTGCCGACTTTTTTATATTTTTCCGTTAAAACAAAATTTCAAAATTAATGGCTATTTTTTGCAAACAGTACCAATAAAGAGTATTTCCTTAACACCACCCTCTGAATTACACGTTAAGTAATTGTTTAGAAATATCAAAGATACAAAAACAAACTCATGTATCCCGAATGAGGTAGGCATTAAAAAATCAGCGGGCTTGCCGATCTCCACAGCAGTGCCGGCTTATTCGATTCAAGTCCAGTCATTCGACGAAAATAAGACTCAAGAATCAATACCGGGGAAATGACCAAGGACATAACAAAGTAGTCTCTGTGCGGTCCCGGGGGCAGACAAGGGACCGGCAGGCGAGCTGAATGGGAGAGATCAGCCATATAGCCTAGTACTTAAGACGCAAAATGGCCCGCCTACATTTAATTTCAAAACAAACAGCGGTAACTTCGAGTTTATCCAAAGTATACACTCATTTAATAAGTTTTATTCGGAGTGGTTGGTTTAGTATTCAATAAGATGCAAATTCCCTTTTTATCTTGACAGTCGAAATTTATGAGAAAGCCCTTACGCCACTTTAAGGCTACTTAGCCTATTTAAACAAATTACAGGTGAATTAGTCAGTATCGATATCAAATATTTTATACAGTTATAAGGGTGATTTTTATTAATTGTTTCTCAAAATTATAAACTTTATATCGGCATCCCATCGCTTTTTTCCAAAATGGACATTTGGCTCTGAACAAACCTCGGCTTACCGGTGTTTCCCTTGAAATTCTCACCCTGGCTGAAGGCCAGGCATGGGGGCGTGTGTGTGAACGTTCGCTAGCCGCGCCCCATCAGAACAATTTGATAAAATACGCAGATCAGAACAGATTAAATAATTTGTTTTAAGCTAAAATCAAATTATGTGTCCTTAGTGTATTTTGTGCTATCACACCTATTATGGTTTAACTTTACCTTGTATATCTCTCAAGCTGTACATTGTATATATCACATGGAGCCTTTCATACTGAAATAAAGGGATTGAAAGCTTACGCTTGTTTTCCAACTAGAGATCACTACACAGTTTCATGACAACATCCGGTTTTTCCTAGGGACACAAGAAGTGCCATAAGTAGTGCCATAAGTATTCCGTGTATCTTCTTTTCTCTTTTTCCTGCACTCCTTTGGATTGATTTTCTGGGCGTTTCTATGTTTTTTCTTGAAAGGAAATTGGTTGAATTTAAGGCTGGAAACAATTTTTAATGTGATGTGAGACCAGGTTAGATGGAAGGAGATTTTGAGTATTGTGTGTGCTTAGACCTGTATGTTTACAGTAGGCGCGCAACATGAAAAAGCGCGGACGTCAAAGTAAACATTTTTTTCTTTCAAAGATTGAATTTACGGAAGATGCCGGCAAATATTCTCTTACAGGCCCTTCTTAGATTTATACTTTCGTTTTATTTTGCAAAGTAGTTTTAAGTAATTACGTTTTGAATGCAAGATTTCCTATAATAACCAAAAGAAAAAGCGCGGACCTCAAAGAAAACATTTGTTAAATTTTAAAGATTTAATTTACGGAAGACGTTGACTGATAAACTGTAACTAGTACATCTCAGCTGTGGAATTTCGATTCATTTGGCTAATTAGTTTTTAAGCTATTGCGTTCTGAATACAGGATTTTCTATAATCATCAAAGGAAAAAGCGCGGACCTTAAAGAAAACATTTTCTATTTTTTTAAGGTTTAATTTACGGAAGACGTTGACTGATAAACTGTATGAAGTACATTTTAGCTGTTAAATTTGGATTCATTCGGGTAAACAGTTTTTAAGTTATAAGGCTTTTAAATATGTGTGACGTCATCAAATCTAAATGTTCGTTTATTACTTATAGAGCCAGTGTTTTCTATTTGTTGATCGCTGAAACTAGTTTTATTTATGCATATTATGTGTTTACACTGACATATGATATCAGTTTTGCCCTATATCATGTCAATTTTCCTCGGCATATGTGAGAAAGTCCTATAGTACACCTGAAAACGACTAAGTCCAACAATTTAAAATTTGGAACAAAGATTAAAAGTACTTATGGAAATGATACAAAGCATTTGGCGGTATGTTTTTCTTCGTCTTTTCAAGGGCTTTGAGATCATCTATAATAAAAGTAACAAAAATCAGTTTTAGAAAAATTCACACTATATTTGATGACGTCATCAATTTTAAATACCAAATATCTCCTAAGGTTTTTTTACAATAAACCTCAAATTTGCATTCATAATAGATTATGCTTTGAACTATCTATTGTTACAAAATCAGAGCAAATACTTCTTTTTTTAGGGAGAAGAAAAGATTTACGTATTTGAAACACGATCCAATATGGCGGCCAAACCATTGGTCCAATCAAAAAACCGTTGGCATTTTGTGAACAACAAATTGTCTTGTCTCTCTAAATTTTAAATCGGTTTCTTTCTATCTATATTATTAGCGAAATTAGCATTTTCATAGATTTTAAATATTTAAAATGACGTCATGGTCACGTGACTTTGATTTGGATGTTACAACTTTAGGATATTAGGCAGATTGATGCAATCTATAGATGTAGAAAGTTTTGTTACGCTAACTTAAATAGTTTTTTAGTTATTGACTTTGGAAAATTTAAGTGATTTTGTCAACATTTCGACCAATAGCGAGCTTCTGGAGTTTTCAAGTGAGATACTTGAAAGTTGCAATCAAGATGCGCTGAAGTAAGTCCAACCTATGTATTTAATTTGAAGTGAATCCATTGAGTGGTTTTGGAGAAGAAGACCTTTGAAGGTTTAGTGCGTTGCCAAGATGGCCGCGAACGTAGCCCTCGAGAAACAATAAAAGTATGCGCGTGCATGATTCATTCAAGTTTTGTCGACAGATCCGAAGTTTTAGTGAGCTGAGATTCGTAGTTTTTGAGAAATAAGGTTTCAACTTGGCGGAAGAAAAAAAAAAAATAATAATAATAATAAACACAACGAAAACAATAGATTCAAAGTTTACACTTTGAATCTAATAATAATAATAAACACAACGAAAACAATAGATTCAAAGTTTACACTTTGAATCTAATAATAATGAACTACATTTATACCAGACCCAGATATTTTCCTAACAAAGTAAAGGAAAGGGATACAACATTTGCTTGGTTGCTTATGTCATTGATGGATTAGATGATTGTTTGGTTGATGTTTTATGCCGCACTCAAGATTTTTGGACGCCTTTGTCAGTTTTATAGTGGGAAAGGAACCCGGGTTATTTGTCGTGAAGATGAACGCTCTTTCCTACGAGCAATGGATTGATTGATTGATTGTTTGGTGTTTTACGCCGCGCTCAAGATTATGTCACTTACATGGCTGCGTTGCCAGTTTTATTGTGGGAGGAAACCGGGCTCTATGCCCGAAGGAAACCCACGACCTTCCGCTGGTAACTGGCAACCATCCCACATAGTGCGTTCGAGTGAAAACCCAGTCAGAAAATTTTCCAATTTTTTTTGTTGGACTGAGTGGGATTCGAACCCGCGACCCATTGATGGGAGGCTGTTCGGATTGAGCGTCCAACGCTCTACCTACTGAGCCACGGAGACCCCCAAGCGGAATGGAAGGACACCATTTGAAAATATAAGATGCTCTGTTATGTACTCACAATAAAAACATAATATTCAAGAGATCGACCATTTATTGATTTCCCATTGCAATTCGAGACGTGAGAAAAAAAGCAAAACTGATAGTACAAAATCAATCATTTCTACACAACGCTCTACTTTTACAGAAAGCCAAGCAACCTCTCAGTATAACTGTTTTTTCCTGTTTATTCATATGGACCAGTCTCCGTAAACAACAGGCTGAGTACACATACACTGAATATCAAGCCACCAGTGAAACATTATAGCTCAACCTCCCAGAGAAATATTAATGAAGCATGTGATTAAAACGTCTATAATCAATGTCTGACATTTACACAGGAAAATGCTTTTAGGGGTAGCCAATGGATAAACGTTTTAATCATTGATACAGGAGATAAAGTGGGCTCTGTCGTCCAAAGCGCATGCGCTGGCACAGGTACAGACGATTTGTCTCTGGGGTGCGGTTTCGAATTCCACTCGATCCGCACACAATCGAAAAAAGGGAACTTAGGCTATAGAATACATGAAAGTTCGTCTTACTTTTCGGAAACGATTTCGCTTCGTACCTGCAACAGACTGCATGGATTTTCCTCGTTCAAACACCAATCGTTTAGTTTATCGATGAACTTCTACCCCTCTTACTGTCGTGACATTTGGAAGTTTGAAACAAGAACGGATTTTGGCAGCACATGTCCCTTTAACGGGATTTTCGTTCTTGTTTTTATCAGGAAATCACTTTTACACTGTAGTAAAACCTGGCGTCTTTTTACATACGCCCATTCCGTTGACCAAAATAAACAAAATACGGGAACAACTAGAGCTTCTATACAACTTATAATACGAAGGCCTATAACGTTCTGCTGAAGTCTTTTCACTCATCTTAAACTAAGCGATTATCCATAAGGAAACTGTTGTCCTGCTATAATTGGTACAGAAGTGATTTGAGGGGGATCCGTTTATAAACTTGACTGTCAACATCAATGTAAGTCTTACAAAAAACACCAACTATCAAACTATGAACAAATATGGGTTGCAATGATTGTATATTGGCATGAGGGGTTAAACATTGGGAAAGTTATTACGAAAAAGATCGAAAAATTCAAATAGACCGCACAAATGGTGTGAAAAAAAAACAAGAAACATCAACCAGGACGAAGATTGGAAATAGTCTTTTTCTCACTTACGAAATGTGACGCTGGCAAATTATGTGACACGGTTAATCATAATGACGTTGGATATGCAGTTAAGAAAATGACAAATTACCAAACTACAAAAATTGTGAAATGACGGATTTGATTTATTGTTGTTTTGCGTCGCACTGAAGATTATTTCTCTCTTAATATGGCGACGTTGCCACGTTTAATGGGGAGGAAACTGGGTTCATAGCCCGGAAAAAGAAACCCGACCTTCGACGAGTACCTGGCAACTTTTCTACAAACAGCGACCGAGTGGAAAATCAACTCAGAAATTGTTCCATTTTTATTTGATCTGAGTGTGATTCGAGCTTTATTGGGTAGCTGGTGTCACTTGAGCAGTTAAATCAACGTCTTGAAACAATAAGCAAATTGCAGAAGCTAGATTGGTTTGTTGGTTGGTACTTCAAGCCGTATATACGGAAGATGGTCTCGAAGTTCGATGTAACCAAAAGTTTATCAAGCAAACATTCTCAACAGGATAAATCAAAATAAAGCCTACGTATATGTAAAAAAAACTATTATTGTATATTTGTGGCCGGTTGCCTTAACCTAACTGACCGTTAACTGAATTTAAGAAGTCTTTGGTGTAGTAGCATGGCTAGTTTGTATCGCATCTGCATGGTTGTGGTAAATAGACTCACTCGGCTTGTTCTCTACTGTTATGGCACATCCACATACCATTCAGTCATTCATGCATTCGTCTTCGAGAGGATAAAACAATATTTGACCATTGTTATGAACTCCATAGACCATCTTGCATTAATCTGAACTTAATGGAAACTAAGCTTTTCCATCGATTTAATAGGATCGAATAGCCAACGGTTCGTTGTGAATAAATTAACTACAAATATTCGTTTGTATTATTCTTTTGACTAAGGGGGCCTCCGTGGTCAACTGAGGTAGGTAGAGCGCTGGACGCTCAATCCGTACAGCCTTCCACCAATGGGTCGCGGGTTCGAGTCTGTCTGGGCTTTCACTTGAACGACCTATGTGGGATGGTTGCCAGTTACCACCGGAAGGTCGTAGGTTTCCTCCGGGCATAGAGCCCGGTTTCCCCCCAGAATAAAACTGACAACGCCGTCAAATAAGTTAAATAATCTTGAGCGCGGCGTAATACACCAAACAATCAATCAATCTTTTGACTAAGAGCTACACAGGAGCATTAAAAAGATATGAAAGCAGAAGGCCCAATGAACTTCCGAGCACGAACAGGCTCCCTGCTCAAGTGATGATATGACTATGTCTTCATAAAAGACCAACGCATATCAAGTATATAAATAGAATTCATTCTACAGGAAGATGTCACTATAACTATTCACTACCAGTCAATAAGAAGACACAAGAAACACGCGAGTAAAAATCGATATACGGATGGTCGAATTTAGCACTGCCTTGGTCAGTCAATAGTACTAACGTGTCATGTACAATGTAACAATGTAATATGCCTTTTCCTGCACGTTACCAAAATTCAACGTGTACGTTCTTACAAAATGATCAAAATTAAATCAATATGTCTCGTTATTGAACAAATCCTAATACGGTAAATATGAAATACGCATATCCGAAAATAGTTTTCATATCGACTCCGCTACAGGCTTAAATGTCTTCTCTCTAATTAACGAGAGCACGGCGAAAGGGAGATAAATCTGGTAGCCTAATGCGCCATACAATCTGGCATTTATTGTAAGAAGTCAATCAATGGAAATAGAAACGTCGAGGGAATAACAAAGACCAACACCTCATTTCAACCGACACTACTACATCGGAGTGATCACATCTACATTAGGCTAGACGTTTTAATCATCACAACGATAGAAAAAATAAAAAGCGTTTTCCAACATCCCCTATCTTCTTCATAGCAATGCCAACTTAAAAGCAAACGTTTCGTCTCATTGATAAACAATAAAACAATATATATCTGCAAATAATACAGCATGTAGATATCTCATTAATCAAGGTATTAACACACATCACGGAACTCATCACTACTAAAAATAACAACATGAAGCCCAAATAAAAACCTCCCAAAAGCATGGAACCAATAATGGAACTCGCTCAAACGTGTAATTAAATACAGAATTATTTAACGGTTTAATGAAAACTAATTAAGAAGGATAGAAAGTTGAGTTGTTGTTTTTCTACGGTGTGGTGTCGGGTTTCCACCATTAGGCTATTTTGACAGATCCTGACTTCGCTGATCAATTTAACAAATGCAATATATAAAAGGGGCCTCGGTGGCTCAGTCGGTGAAGAGGGATAGTCCGACACAAGCCTCCAATCGATGCGACGCGGGTTCAATTCCCACTCAGACCAAATAAAACTTGAAGAATTTCTGAGTGGATTTTTAACTAGATCGCCGTATGTGTGAGAATTGCCACGTACTCGCCGAGGGTCGTGGGTTTCCTCCGGGCAATGGGGCCGGTATCCTCCCCCACTAAATCTGGCAACGCCATATAAAATAATCTTGAGCGTGGCGTAAAACATCAAACAATCAATCAACAATATATAAAAACGTAAATATATGTATAAAGAGAACGAGAGTTTAGAAAAACGTTTCAACTAAAATCATAAATATAGGTAAATATAGAGAAGACCAGGTAAATGTACTGTCCTTGGTTAAATGAATGCCTCATTCCTCTATTAATCAACTTTTTCCTAATGTATACTATTTAGGCTGCCTGGGAAATTATTGTTTATAATTTGAATGTTAAGTACACAAGTAGTGTTATTCCGAAAAACGAAAACTTCATACTGACTCAATATTTCAACTTTTTCAGTCATCATCAGTTTATAACCTTGTTGTTTGCTAGAAAAAGGTTATGAGATATAACCTTGTTTTTTGTGCTGGTTGTAGGATATGAGATGGAGTTCATAGCCTTGTTGTTTGCTAGAAAAAGGCAATGAGATGGAGTTTATAACCTTGTTTTTTGTGCTGGTTGTAGGTTATGAGATGTAGTTTATACCCTTGTTGTTTGCTAGAAAAAGGTTATGAGATGGAGTTTATAACCTTGTTTTTGTGCTGGTTGTAGGTTATGAGATGTAGTTTATAACCTTGTTGTTTGCTAAAAAAAGGTTATGAGATGGGGTTTATAACCTTGTTTTTTGTGTTCGTTGTAGGTTATGAGATGTAGTTTATAACCTTGTTGTTTGCTAGAAAAAGGTTATGAGATGGAGTTTATAACCTTGTTTTTTGTGCTGGTTGTAGGTTATGAGATGTAGTTTATAACCTTGTTGTTTGCTGGTTGTAGGATATGAGATGGAGTTCATAGCCTAGTAGTTTGCTGGTTGTGAGATGGAGTTTATGGTTGTTTTGTTTGTTGTTTGTTACATAGTTTTGTCTGTCCCCGGGAAAAAAAGGGGGGGGGGTGGAGAAAGCAAAATTTATGGGGTTCATTCTCAGTCCACCGATGTTCTTGCCATAGTTAAGATGCGTAACGATTGTCAATGTGTTCCAAAAGGAATCCAGAAATTATACTGACCAAGGCTAAGCTCTTGTCAGTCGTCAACCTAATGAATAGGTTTGGTTTGTTACAACAATTTATGGGGTGTAAAGGTCAAAATGATATACCTTTTTTTAACACAATTAGAAACTTGTCTCCATGGTTATTTTAGACAAGAAGATTTTACCTGTGTCCGTGTGTTTTAGTGATCATAAATAAATATTGAGTCAGTATGAAGTTTTCGTTTTTCGGAGAAACAGAACTTGTGTACTACGTTAAACTTATCAGTGGAACTACTGGATTTTGAATGTTTAGGTAATGTGAAATGTATAGACTAATAATATGAAATTTGATTATTCATTTCCGCTGGTATCATAACAGTAATACGATTTTTGCAAAATGTGTTTATGAAATAAAATGGTTTAATGGTAATATTAAAACTGATTGTTTATGCTGTTTGATCTTTACTAATGATATTAACTGAAACAATACTTAGAAAAACATTAGTTTAAGGTACGAAAGTCTGATAAAATGAAATATTTTGACAAGTGCTTTGGTCTACAGGGAGACATAACCGTCCCAGTCCTTTTATCTCGACAATGTGTCATTTAAAAAAATACACATGTCAGTTGTCGATATCTTCCTTCTGGGAAATAACGGATCCCCAGGCGAAGACTGTATCGATCCGACAGCGATGTTGAAGGATTACATAGTTTTCAGTTAAAACCCAAACCACTCATAAAAACGTCATACACTATCTAGTATCAAATTATGCATCCGGGAAAACTCATTTGTCTTTCCTGGGTTGTGTCCCTTGGTGTAAAGTTTGTACATCAATCCTTTGTCGAATTAACAGATCTTTCATAAGCCTATGATTTATTTATCGTTTTATTTACTTATGGGGTAGAAAGTTTAAACGGACCCGCCTTAGTGTGTTGTGATTCTCCGTTGACCTTCAGATTAGTAGAAAAATAAAAAGTGATCAATCTCGGATGAAAGGTTGCAAGTCGACTTTCCGCAAAAATATGCATTTAACAGGTAATTTCCGGTTGCTATTGCTTTCTGTCTGACAGTCAGTAAACTAATAGCCGAGAATGCACGATACGCGCAGCCACAAAGGACCATAACACACAGTCGACTCTTTTTTCGACAACAAAGCAGACAGGGAGATCCGCAAAAAGCTCCCAAAATCATGGAACCTATAATTGAACTAGCCATAGCGTGTAATTAAATACAGAATTATTTAACGGTTTAATGAAAACTAATTAAGAAGGATAGAATATCAAGACGTTTTTTCTACGGTGTGGTGTAGGGTTTCCACGTCATTCCGTTGGTTCTTTCGTGACGTTTTGAGGTGTGTTGGACTGCAGTCAGACTCCACTGATAGTAACTGTAGTTATTGCTTGATTGGTTGTACAATTGATTTAAAAACGGGCATAGCTCTCATAAAAATGTTTTAACAAGTGTTTGCAATCTTACAGATAGATCCCCATATATTATTCTAAAAATACATTCCTTTGTGCCAATATCGAGGCTGCAAGATTCAAGGGGTAGCGTCAAGACACAGTCTAATGCTTCCACAGCCTATTCCAGTCGGAACACACTTCGGCTGTCTTCGCTCGCAACCGGTCCGCAACGATCATTAACTAGAAATGTACTCGGTACAACTCATGAAATCTCGCTGCTGTTAAATCGAGATGTTAAACATTTAGTTTGTTCTCATTGTCTTTAAACAAGCATGCAATGCACATTGTCAATATAGGTTGGACTCAAATGTTTAAATTTTTGAGAAAAGGAATTAATAATTTACTAATCATACTTAAACAAATGTAATTAATTGGCAATTTCGCAGCTCACACCACTTCAAGTAGATTTGATAATCGTTCTCACAATATCATTTATCTATATTATTTGGCTACAAAAAGTGAAACATTCCTGTCATTTTTCAGATTGTCATTCCATAGGTTAAAATATATGGAACTACATCTGTATAAACACATTAAAAACCATTTAATTGCAGAGAGTATTAACAAAGAACATATAGAAGAGGCCATGTGGTAGAAAAAAGCCATAAAGGTTTTAACACAAGTGATAAGAGCTAGTGTATGTTTGCAAGGTAAATAGAACAAGGCTGGGTTACTTATCTCTTTGTCTATAGATAAAACCTTAATCCTTATATGTATTTTTATTTTATTAAAACGTTATATATTGATTTAGGAATAGTTTTAATCAATTTAGAAACATTATAACAGTTTTAAAAAATCCTTTTTTGATGAGAGCCCGACAAGTAGAAGCCATTTTACAATTTAAAGGTTGTTATCATGAAATTGAAAGTAAGAATAAAAGGGAATATACATAATCCAATAATTTGCAATAGTTGATGTCATAAACAATTTTTGACACACTGTCTGTTAATATGGTATGTAACGTGGAAGATTTGAAAACATCGGATCATATTTGTTAAAGTTATGGAGAGAAAAGGTAAATATTACATAATCCAATATGGCTGCAATGTATGATGTCAAAAATAATCCGTGACACACCTTCTGCGTATAAAAATATATTTGTTTATATATATTATTTAGCCCGGTAAACCACATGTTGTAGACAGACGCAGTTTCGGCAAATGTCAGGAATCCTCCAATGCTTCAATTATATAACTGATCGAGGCTGAAAGTTAACAAACCAAGTGTTTCCGTTCTTATATTATCACGGGAACACTTTTGTGGGGCTCTCAACAGGATATAGAAATTGTAGGCCTACGTTTCGCGGCTACCTTTTGGTTGCTGCATTCAAAATGACCTGCAGTCTATCAGAGGGTATTTCACGTACGTAAATCCCCAAAGTTTCCGAGTGACTGAGTCTACTCATGCTTTCGGCAAATCGCGATACCGAAGGTGGGATAACCTCGTATTTTATTTAATCTGGCGTAACATTTACGTAATAGGCATCTTATTTGATATTAATATATATAATGCAAAGACATATTCTTGAGCTCTGCGTGTCAAGTGCTTAATGGTTAGCCAATAAAACTTGTTTTGATGTTATATTTTATCCAATATTGAAAAGCTATATTTTCCTTGAACACAAACAAAGCCCCAGGCATTTCTAAAATTCTGAACAATTATGGAGTCGGAGTAAACAGAGATGGGTTATGTTGCCAGGCATATTCAAGCACAAATCTACTTTGTAAATATTGACTGAATTAACGAGAAATAATCGATATCTATGTATCGATTGGATAAAAACTTACTATAGACAATTATTAAGATCTCCCGGAAATTGTTGATGGCGTGAGTGAATAACTATGCCTCTAGTTTTTAGAATTCTCTAGTCTTAGAATTTTTACTCCGGTCGAATCTAAGAAAGATGTCCAGATGCAGAGGTTGCTGCTGTTAAAGAATTGCAAAAACGCATTGTTCCTATTGTTTTAGTTCTATAAAAAATATGTAAAGAATATCACAATCAAGAGAAAAATGCTAAAATTTGTGATTGATTGATTGATGTTTTACGTCGCAGTCAAGATTATTTCATTCATTGGGGCAGGAAACCGGCCTCTTTGGCCTGAGGAAATCCCTGACCTTCGGCGAGTGCCTGGTCACCCTTCCACATACGGAGACCAAGTGAAAATCAACTTGGTTATTGGTCTGAGTAAGATTCGATCCTTCCCCGCATCGATGAAAGGCCGGTGTCGGAGTGAGGGACTATCACTGTAACCACCTAAAATGTGTGACCTTTAGTTTTGTGTCAAACTTGCGTTCAAGCAAATATTTTAAAATGTCTGAAAACAATATTCCTTTTAATTTAGTCTGTTAAGGTTTTCAAGATACACTTTGATATAATTAGACTGTTTTTTGTTTATGGCTAGAACAAAATATAGGTCAATGTAACAGTCGGAAGGTATATTATTCACATACATGAAATGTGCAACAATCGGCCATTACAACAGATAACTAATTTTACTTTGAGAGACGACTTGTCACGTATGTTACCAAATATAAGCAAAACTATAAATAATGCAACACGTTAGAATAGTACTACGATTTATATTTTGCCGTCATTTGACAGATATATCAAGTTATAATAGACACAGATTCATTATCATTATTAGGCACAGCTATCGGTTTATTCATGCTGCGTGGGCCTACAGCTCCGATATTTAGTCAAACTAATTCAACAATTTAAATTGGAATAAGATGCGATTAAAATGGATGCTTTTGATTGGTTGACAAATCAAAAGCATAAATTTTTACCGCATCCTACAAGTCGGTAAGACAAATCGCACAGTGAGAACGGGCATGAAGCTTCCAACATTTGAAGGATTCAGCATTAAGATCAGTTAAACCTTTTTTGCAATCAACTAACTCTTTGCTGACTAAATTTTCTCGCCTCGGAGAACGCAAAGTTTACACCCAGACAAAACAAAACATACGCCAAACGGCCTCCTCGTTTCACAAACTTTTTCAAGTGATAGTTTCATGTATAACTCTTACGTAATACACAAGTAGGGCCTATAACTCTTATATACCTCTTTAATGTAAAGGTTGTATAGCCTACACACAAATATCAAGTCTTCGTTTTCACAATTGGAACGGAAAAGTACGTCATATTGAGCAAACCATAAATTTAATATAGTGTTTAGCCGATATGCAAACATCAGTGAGTCGTGTGGAAAGATAGATTGTTTGCATAATATCATCCGTCAATTTGTTGGTAGGCAACCGCAGCCGTACAATTAGTCCTTTAAACACAAAACTTGATAAGGTTGTTTGACATAAGTGATTTCCCAATTAGGTCAGAAATGTTTGCGCAATTTAAATTAATCATAGTGGCAATTCTAAACAAGAGACTTAACTACAACCAGTCGGACCACACTTCGGCTATCTTCGCTCGCTACCGGTCGGCTTTGACACACGTACGTAAATCCCCGAAGATTCAGAGTGAACTACAACATATCTATGACAAATTCTGCAAATATCAACGTTAACAAGATTCAAAGCCCGATGAAATGTCTCGACATGCTGAGATACCGAGTTTTAAAAACCATATTTTGAATGACATTCAGAAAACGTTAAATACCAGCTGCTGTTCAGATTTTTAAAATTCGACCTACTAAACAAACAATAGCATGGGTGGCAGGTGTTTTTATTCTTAAATAACTCTAAGTAATTACTGTTTCAACCATTCTCATTACTGATTGATGTTTTACAGTACACGACATGATTTCCCTTACAATATGGCGGGAAAAACCAGACTCAATACCCGCAGGAAACCATATGGCGAGCGAATGAAAAACTGACTCCAAAGTATATCACTCTGTCGACCGAACCACCAAGATCCTCCCCCAGTCGCAGTGAATCAAAAACAATACATTTGGTATTGCCATATAGTTAACGATCAGGGGCTCGTTCTACTAAGCTGGCGTCAGTCGCAGTAGTCGCAAACGCGAGTTAAATTGTAGGAACTTGCGCATGGAGGCGCAACTCTATGCTGTAAACCTATGCGTAACTTTGCGCCGGCTAAGTATAACGAGCCCCTGGAGCTATGCTTAATTACCAATATATCGAGGCCTTCACAAGTTGATTTCTTATATAACTTTGAATTTATAAAGTTAAACACTCCATTAAGATAATTTTTCGGCCAATGCCTAGGTAGGGAGACAGATATTCCTATGTGATTTTCCTTGTACCGGTACTGAAACCCCACGGGATCATTTGTTTTAATACTCAATATTGCCCTATCGTCCTAATTATTAATGTGTCTGGATGTGATTTTTACCTGTCCTATTCAGTACAGATCATTAATTATTCATACGTAGCAAATGTTATACTGATTTCCCGATATATGTATAGTCCTTCAGGCAAGTTAATGTTCCACAGCCAATTGCTGATGATTATCACCATAGCAACGAACCAGGCTTAGTTATCTGCCCTTGGTTATATAACTGAACTGCCAAAATTTGGACGCTTTTCCTAAATTTTATTTTATCTCAAGATAAAACGCTTTATAAGCGGACACTTTTGCATTGAAATAAAAAAAGCTGCCAGCCATTGCTAAGAATCGAAGACATTCGTTTGCACACTTATCACATGGGTGATAGGACATTTAGAGAAAAAAAATTCTACCGCATCTACTGTATTTGTCAAATTGGTCCACTTGGAGTTGATGCCGAACATGGGAAGTTTTGGATGGAAAAGAAATTTTTCTTCGATGCTCTTCTACAAGTTTTAACGTATGGTGTCCACGAAGAGCTCTTATTTTTTAAATAAACTAACTGAAAGCCTTTAAGAACAAACTTGAAAACAATAAATGGACTTCATAGTTTTTTGTCGTTTTTTGTGTGTATAGAAATAAAATCAAAATAGAAAACAATCCTAATTTTAGAGACATGTCGCTCAAACTTTCTGTTCCATGCACAAGTTTAAGTAGAACAGACTCACAAAAGTGAATGCAAAATAAATTGCCAACATATGATATATGTCTGTTTAACAGAATTAGAAACTTGTCTCCATGGTTATTTTAAACAAGAACATTTACCCTGTGCCCGTGTGTTTTATAGTTCAAAAATATATATCCGTATAATTCAAATACGACATGCACTTTTATCGTACATTCTTTATTGATCTAGAGCTATCATTCCAGGGAAATATGTATTCAATTAGTATTATTATGATACTTTTCTTATAGCGAAAATCAATATTAAGCTGCACGAGAGCCATTCTAAAGTACAAAAGAATACAAAACCATTAAAATACTAGCTAGCCATGTTCTCCTCTAGAACTCCATCAATTCGTTTAAAATCTTAATCTTCGGATTTTAATATGGTTTCCGTTAAATTCAATACACTAAAAAGTTGCTTTTTTTATAATCGTTGGACATCGCTAACACATATATATATTCACGGTGGTTTATTAAAAAAATTGATGTTGGGGTATAAAGGTCTAAATGATATACCTCTTTTTAACACAATTAGAAACTTGTCTCCATGGTTATTTTAGACAAGAAGATTTTCCCTGTGTCCGTGTGTTCATAAATATATATTCACGGTGATATGCCAAGGTTGTGAATATTGTGTTGCCCCTAATTCAGGGGCACTCTGAAACTTCGGGGATTTACGTGCGTGAAATTGCCTCTGATAGACTGCAGGTCATTTTGATTATGGCGACCAAATAGGTAGCCGTGAAGCGTACGATTTCCAAATCTTCTTCAGGACCCCACATAAGTGCCCCCGTGATAATGTAAGGGACCGAAATACTCTGTTTGTTAACTTTCAGCTTCGATCAGTTATATAATTGAAGCATTGGAGGATTCCTGATATGTACCGAAACTGCGTCTGTCTACAACATGTGGTTTTCCGGGCTAAATAAAATATATAATCAAATATCTTTCTAAATGATATTAGAATTTAATAAATTTATAATTATTTTTATTTTAAGAAATGTTTGAAACTCTCTTTAAACGTGGGTTCCATACTAATGATAAAAAATTAAAGACATCACCACGTCCTCAGTTGTTTTTAACAACACGAGCTTTCGGCACCTGTGCCGGTGCCTTCGTCAAGTGTAACGAAAGGTGCCGAAAGCTCGTGTTGTTAAAAACAACTGAGGACGTGGTGATGTCTTTAATTTTTTATCATTAGTATTTTTATTTTATTTTTTCGTCTGCAGTGAAACATTTTGATATTTACTTTCGACGCCATTTTTATTCAGCCCCAAAATACGGTGATTTACCGTATAAAAAGCGCAGACTGCCCGAGGCGTGTCAAAGCCGACCGGTAGTGAGCGAAGATAGCCGAAGGGAGTTCCGACTGATTCAGGGGCTACTTGACTCTTCGGCAAATACTGATACAGAAGGTGTGAGAGTTTCTTCTAAACCCCATGCCTGTACACTCTTCAACGAATTGGTGCCGAAGTAAATCACGCGTCAGTCTAAAACAGTGTGAACATTTCCCATATATCTCATCCAATCTACTCTATACCTCTAACTGGACTTGTATTGAGGACGTACTACGCATTTTTTCGCCAGTTAATATGGCCATACTGCCAAACATTTAATTTTGCTAACTTGTAATCCAGTAAGTTACACTATCAAGATAACCCTAGAGACATGTGAAATATTAATTTTACTCCAGTTATTTGATCGACTTTAGACTCAAATTAGACTCAAAACAAAATAATAAATATATTGAGTTAGTAGGCCCCTATTTACAATAAAATCAACGTGTTGCATATGTGGACGCTGTGTGTTATCGACTCGACTGTGCTGTGAATTAAACAGGTTAGAGGTATATTAGTATCAACTGTTAGAGAAACACAAGGTTTAAGCTGCACGAATAACAACATCTCTGTGCTATAAATATCACAAGAGCGGCTGATCAACTGGCAGTAATCCACAGAGCTAGGTTTATTGCAGGAAAATCCCGTACGCAAGTCAGCCGGGCCAATATTTTGTCTGCATCCCATAGAACGCATAATCGACTGAAAGGCCGTCTGGCCACATTGTATTACACAAATGGATACTGCAGGGCTATATGTGTCACATACGTACATCAAAATATAGAGAAAAAATTCCACTAACCTCGTTTGCCTACGTTATCCATCCCGTTAAGTCCAATAGTTTCGCCGTCTGAAACTCGGTTCCTCGACATCAACTGAGAGCCGTCAGTTATATAGTGAAGCGGTTGAGTCTACACTCGCGTTTTCAGTGGAGCTTAACCCCGATGTAAACAAAATACCTTGCTTTTGAGTTCGAGACTAACACATTATCACTTGTTTCCAGGCGAGCCGTTAACACTTCGCAGAGGAAATTGATTTATCAGGGCTGCTTCTTATATATATTATAGTAAAAGTATGGTTGCACAGACGCAGCGTGTGATCACAGTCTCTCGTTTAGTATGCTGACTGACTTATTGTTAAAGCCACAAGTACGTAAACGGACAGCTCGTTCCATCTGATTTATTCACAGCTTTCGTCGGACTCCATGTTGTCGGTATTATATCCTTGGTAACGGTAAACAAATCGTTTTGAGTCAACGAATGATGCCTCAATTTGTACAATGGTTAGTCTATTTACATAATACAAAATGAATTTCTGAAAACATACCGACCACCAGTACGATTATTGACTTTTGTATAGAGATAAAAATCTAAAAAAAATCTATGGCTCGTTTCGGACTGTCCTGCAGGCTGGAGACCTGCTCGATTTTCCTACAGGCGTGCTGCTAATAACAGCTCTCGATTTATTTTCAAAAGAACGCTCGCTAATGAAATAAAAGTGAAAAGCTAAGACAAATGTTTGCATAAAAATGGGACGATTACCCTTCTCACAGATAAAATTCAAGAAAATACACGCTTTCAAATTTTCAACAATGTTTGCATCACTTCGTATTTTTGGTTTGAAATCAAAATTTTTATTTTTAATACCCGCACTGTAACAAAAATGAAGAGCATATACAACGCTTTAAATGATTGGAACCAGCTTTGTCTGCCGATAAAATTTTAATTGTGACAAAATTTTCGGATAGAATTTCTTCTATCAGAAATGTCCAGATATCTAATGAAATAGGTATACAGCTATTAACTAGTCCATATCCAAATGGCGGGCCTCCGTGGCTCAGTAGGTAGAGCGTTGGACGCTCAATCCCAACAGCCTTCCACCAATGGGTCGCGGTTTCGAATCCCACTCAGTCCAAAAAAATTGGAAAATTTTCTGACTGGGTTTTCACTCGAACGACCTATGTGGGATGGTTGCCAGTTACCAGCGGAAGGTCGTGGGTTTCCTCCGGGCACAGAGCCCGGTTTCCTCCCACAATAAAACCGGTAACGCCGCCATATAAGTGAAATAAGCTTGAGCGCGACGTAAAACATCAATCAACCAATCAATCAATCAATCCATATCCATAAGTCCACCATTTACTGACAGAAACTTGAAAAAATGCCTCGTGATGTAAACATCACTGGTCTGTTTTTAGTTTATTTTTAACACCATTTTCTAATCTTGTGTGTACCGTCTAGATTTAAATAACTTCAGAATGATAGGAAAGACGAAAACTTTGCAAGAATAGAACATTCCAATGTCTATATTGAAATAAAAACCAAAATGGTCTTGCTTTTGGAAATAGCCAAACCTGCAATAAAATGTGGATATTTTTTTGGTAAAAACGAAATTAGCAAATTAAATTACCATTAGCTGTTACAAAATGTAATATTATTTCGTAAAAAATAAATTAGGAAAATAACAGCTTTTTTATTTATTATTTGATACTAAACACACACGTATTATGGAAGACGGATGCGGCCATTCGCGCCGGCGTGCCGGGCCCTATAACACACAGAGCACGAGAATGCGTCGATTAGCAACATCTGGCACTTTGTTAATATCTACTTATCAACAAACAAAAAACACGCGGCTCGAGAACTCGAGATTAAGCACGAGAATACGCGACTGCATTTCCGCGTGTTCACTAATTCTCGCGTGGTGTGTTTTCCAATTTAAAAAAAAACACGCGGCTCCAGATTAGGAAACGTGCGGTTCTTCTGATCTTGCGAATTTTTGCAGAAAAATCGCGCGGTTTTCAAAAAAATCGCGCCATTACCTACATCATTTCTTCATCTCGAGATTTAGAAACGCGCGGTTTTTGCTAATCTCGCAAGTTTTTGCAAAAATGATGTGGAACACCGAAGAATTCGTAACAGAAGCTGAGGCGGACATAAAAATCATACCTTGAAATAAAACGATTTGCTGAGAAATTCGGAAAACGCGTCAAATTTGGTAAATCACAAACATTTCCAGCGCGGTGGGAAATGCTTCCACCGTGATGTGAACCTTTCCTCCGCGGTGAAAACATTCCCACTGCTGTGGAAATGTTTACCATGTGCTATGATAGTTAACATGTGGGTTTCGAATTTCTCTGCAAATCGTTTTAGATAGACGTATATTTCTTATGATGCACCCTTGATTCGCTATAACATAACGAGAACAACGTTTCAAAACGAAGTTACTACAGAGGTAAAATTCCGATAACGGCCCAAAACACCAGAAATCCCATCCATGTCAATAATACTACAATCTGACTAAAGTCGAGATGCTTATTGAAAATAGCTATTTTCAATAAGCATCTCGACTTTAGTCAGATTGATAATACTATAGCCTAACTCAAAATAGGCTTAGAATGAACGTTTGTCAGGTAAGTTCGTTAAATTAGTGTGCCTTTTTAAAGGGAAAGAAAATCTAAGCTTTAGACTAGTTTAGATGGAGAGAGTTGAGTTTCTTTTAGTCCAAAACAACTGACCAAATGTATTTTTATCCCCTCGTAAGTGAATAATTGAAATTTGAAGGTGGCGTTACAATAGAGAATAAGCTCCATAGACCATTCACAAGGCCGCCACCATTGTTTCATTAGTTTTATCCAATTATTGTTGAATAAAAATTTAAGTGCGTTATAGAGTAGTCATGTGATGCAATTTAGCCAAGGGCTGGCTAAGTAATGGCGTGCGGTTGCATACTGACCTATATATTCGGAGACAATCTTCCTACTTCAAGTTTGTCGCCATGTGTTTTGGACCTAAATCTACCAGTATACATTAGAGAGTGGTAAAATACGTCATTATTGATCTAAAAATAGCTACACCAACATCACGTCATCCTAAAACGGATGGCTACACAGATAGGCCACTGAAAGGACATACTTCTGTCTGTTTTTATTAGCTTGAGGGTCACTGGAGGTAATCGACCTGAAATGTTTTAAGTACTTTGAAGGTTGTTATCGACGATAATCCCTATGTATTTTTAGAGATTCACCCTCCTTTAAGGTTTGAACAGGCCACCACTGTATTGGTTTTGCTATCACTTTAGGCCTATATGCCTCTTACCAGAAGTAAAATTCATTTACTTCTGCTCTTACTGATGTGACTATCAGAATTTATGAAAAAATAAGAAGACTGGCCGCTCATGCCAATTTAACGAACACCGTAGTGCTTAGAAATAACTTCGGTCTAAAAGACACAAGCGTTCACACAGGTTATTTCAATTTTGTATCTTATATATATTTTTTGTTCAGTTTCCACAGGCTGTGGATTAAACTCAATTTATTTCTAGACATCATGTGATTATCAAAAAAAATACTCCAATAGAATTCTTGTTTGTAGTTATTGCACATGTTTATTGGTAGCAAAATAACAATAAAATAAAGAAAAACATAATTTGTAAAATATAAAAATAGCACCATGGTTAACATAAGGATATTCGGGCGACCCAATCAACAATGACTGTGTCTTGTACAATTGCCAAATATTTCAATTCAGAAAAAATATTATCAATACTTCTATATTAACGGATTGTATATTAGTTTTGTATAATCTCGGGTAACAAAAAATCTTTTGAGTCTTCGATTTTTTCCGCAATTCGAATTTCATCAATGGATCTTAGCGTGTCACAGAGAATGTCATTTGTGGCTCGACGTCCGTTGTTGTTGTACCAGTTCATGAGGCATTGGTACGCTTGTTCTTTCAACTCTCCTCTATTTTTGTACTCGATGTCTTTTATGTCGTTTTCGATTTCAGACATTCGTTTTCCGTTAGCATACGGCAAACATCGAGCAAGATCTTTCCATGCGAAGCCAATGTTATTTTTCACAATTCTGAAGGCTCTCAAAAGGTCCGCTGAGGATGGGCGTCTTTTCAGCTGATTTCGTTTAGATACAAGATGGCTCGGTAACTTTTCTACGTTCATCAATTCGACAACTTCCTGCGAAAGAATAATGGGTAATCCATCGTCTAAACTTCGCCGTCTTCGTCCGTTAAAGGCTTTGGGAGTATTTGAGTGTAAATTGGGTGTTGACACACATAGTCCATTTTCAAGACTCTTTCGTCTGAGCATGTTTTCCTTGGGTAGAGGCTCGATAGGGTTGTTAGATTCTTCTTCTTTAGAATTAGATAAAGCGATTCTCCGGTTAACCAAAATCTGTTCCACTGAGTTCAGCTTTAACTTTGTTTGTCTGACATTTTCTTTTGTTCTTGTTTTAATTTTTCCACATTTGGCTAAAGATTTCGTTAGCTCAGTCAACTCAGAGATAACTCGGTCCAAACCTCGAAGGCGCGAAAGGTTCCCTTGTCTTAAAACTTCGTTATCTTCAATGTCGGTATCAAGTTGTTGTTGTAACACGTCTCTTTGTTCGACACAGTCATATCCGTAAACTGATTGAATTGATTTAACTGCAGAGAAACCGTCTTTTTGTTGATTATCTATCTGCTGAAGTTTAATCTCTTGTTGAGAAAACATTTGGGACAATCTTTCAAATTCACTTTCCAAACAATCAACGTAAATCTTATCATTTCTAATCCAGTTTTGACAGAATTGGCTAACTGCTAACAAGGAACACGTCATTTCCGGCACGAGACGTAATATTGGATATTTTTCACAATCTGCTTGAAGAACAATTTCAAAGTCATCTTCATCAGAAAAGAAAACTCCGTAATTTTCTCCAGAGCCGTAATTTGTGAAAATGTTTTCGATGTATTCTATTTTTTCTTTGAATAGTGAAATATCTGAAGAGAGCTGTTCAAAATGACCATCATCCTTGGTGTTGTTGTTTAAAGTTCTGTATTCCGAACATTTGAGAGACAGAATCTGAAACACTCTACAGGACCTTTTATAAAGTTCATTTAGTTCAGAATAGTAGTTTCGGTAAGTACAGTTGTAGTTTTGAAGATCATGAAATAAGGCTGTTTCCATTTTGCCTGCTGGTCCTTCGTTTGATTCTATCTTCTCAAGTTCAGTAGTAATTTCTTCAAATGTTATCACGGGGTTTTCGATCTTGACAAATCTTTCTAGAGCCATGTGAATACGACTGATGATATTACTTTCCTTCATGTCTTGTTCAATTTCTGTCAGGCGTAGAATAACCTCTCTTAGTTCTTTCGAATTCAATGTCCAAATCTTTTGAAGACTGCTTGACAAAGTAGGTTCTCGTAAATCCATTTTGTTTAAATCTCTTGAACACTTCTAGCTTATAATGGAGTATGGTTGTTTTAAGTGGACTGTGTCTGATTTCCACCCTTTATATTACCGTTAGAATTGTTTTTAACGGGTACCTCTGCATATTTTTGACTTGACCTCGTTATCTTGACGTAGATCGGAGCAAAGAAAACTTTGACCTATTCTTGGACCATTCTTACCTGTCCTAGGTACGGTTAATCAAAGTAATATAAGAAGTATATCGTACCCTAGTTCTCTTCCCTAAATCAACAGTATTTGGAGGTTTATATCCAGGTTAGACTTGTTTTAACGGGTACATCCTCATTGTTTTGGCTTGACCTGGTTGTCTTGGCGTTGACGTCACTGACTAAATTTTGGCTTCTTCTTTTGGGGCTATTTTACCTGGCCAGGGCAAGGTTTGTAAGAAATATATTACACCCTGCATCTCTTTTCTTAATCACCAATATTTGGTCAGAGAGATTCCGGTGTATATTTTTAATCAACACTAAGAAACGTGGACATGGATTATTTCAATAGTGTAAGACATTTATTCCAGCTTGTCGACTGCTTAAAGGCACACTTGCCGCGAAAATCCAGAATACTGTTTACATTAAAAACAGTGGGCGATTTTCTGTATTTTCCCACACAGAAGAAGTTAAGAACTTTCTATTTTTACCAAAATAGGAGAGTTTTTGTATCATTTAGTATTTATAATTTGAAATTTAAAATAGGATTTATCAAGTACCCGCAATGCAAACAAATCCCGAACCTGGACATGCGCACAAACGCCCTAGTGTTTGAGTCGCGATAGTGATCTAACGGCACGGTATAATTTTCCGTAGGCCTACTTTATCTGAGAAATACAGACTGACGATCGGGTAAGAGTGACTCGAAAAGCCTGTCGATATTTGTTTGAGTGTAAACCACAGATAAAAAGGTCTGAAATGAGGGTAATCCAACCCAAGTTAACCGACACTGATCGTTGTTGTTGTAATCATGCTTCGATTCTTCGTTTGTTTTTCACCCCAATTTCTACATTCTAAACCTATAACTGGATATGTTGTATGTGTCCTATGTGTAATTTTAGGGTTTTTAGTCGTAGTAAGCTCATCTAAATTGGTTTTGTTAACAAATGTTCAACAGTCTACGACGGCATGTGGACCTTTAAGGTCTGTTTCCTTGAACGACAGTGGTATCCGCTCAGAATATTTTTTCATGACACAGCAAGGTATTTGTAACTTAATAAGTATGGTGAAATCACAAAATTTAATGTTGACAAAAATGTAACGAGAGGTTGAAAATCACACGTGGTTAATCAGGTGCCTCTCATCACGCAATGCTGATTCCAATTCCTGTCATTTTCTCTGGAGGAAAACCCGACATTTAATCCTGCGTCCCAAATTTAGATCTGCTTTCTTTACTGACGATGGAATGACGTGGATACCTTTGCTCTGGATAAACTGGGTCACATCGTTTGGACGTTGGGGCCGGGTGTTCTCTTCCATAATTAATGGTCTTGGTCGGATATTCAAACTTGGTCGACACATTTAATCACTCGACGTAACCAACAATTTCCTGTCTGATGTGACGTCATGTAATCTGCTACTCTTTCTTTTGAAAAAAAAACCGGCCCCGGTGGTTAATGGTGGATTATCAAAGTGCGTAACGACATCTTGATCGAACACTTCCTGGATGTAACAAGCCAACGTCAGATTTCCTTCTCTGTCTTTGTCTCACTAACCATGGAAACTTCTGTTACCTTTGTTCGAGCTCTTGCATGATCTGTTTGAAGTTACGGAATTTTGCGACCGTGTTTCTTTTTAAAAAAAAAACGGGTTCAAGCTCGAACCAACTCCAAGCGTAGTTTTGATTGAAGGTCAGACAATAGGTTATTTGACAATTACTTTCAAATGACGTAATTTATCAACGTCACAATTACTGCCCCAAGTAGTAGACCGGACAAAGGATCCGTCTGTTTTTAACTTTAAATTTTCGGTATTTTACAACAGATATAAGAATTGGAAACCTATACTCGCAGAGTATATATCAGAATGAATCTAGATATGTGAAAAAATCGTGGATGAAAAGGGATTTTGACCGAATATGGCAAAAGTCAAGATGTATACTGGGCTTGTCCGGTGTAAGATTGATGCAGCGACGTCATTTCATTGTTGCGCGCAAAACTGGCAAATGGTCTATTGTGCAAAAAAGCATTTCACTTTACTCGATCGGCTGCCTTGGCGCTTCATTTGACGTCACTAAATACCTTTCAAACTGAGTTGTTCAAAAGTGTAATAGACCCGTTCGGCTTAATCAAGTTGGCTTTTGCGTAATAGCCTTGGTGTGTGGAAAAATGACGCTATATTGGATTTTTGGATCAATCTCACATTAAAATAGTGACGCCCCACAACGATGACATTCAACTGTGACGTCACAAATTGGGTTAAGCCAATTGCATTATTAAACGGATTATGACGTAATAAAGCATGACGTCTGACTTCCCTCTGACGGACAATGACGTCGTTATAGTTACGAACCTATGTACTGAAGAAACTGTAAAGATTTTCTTTGAAAGAGGAGAGACAATAGACGTTAGATCATGGGAAGACGATTCCAACGCTTCAAGAAACGCCTGAACAACATGGTGCGGGTCACCCGCAGTTTTATCCGTGCCTGTGGATGTGGACTGGTCCATAGACATACAGAAACAATATTTGTCCACGTGTCTAAGTTAGGTGAGGACCGATTAGACAAAACAACAGGACAATCCAGGACGGAGAGCCTCTCTCTCAGTGAACCGGGCTACAGAAGAAACTTCGCATGGAGGTGCCTGACTTCAGAGACGGACCAACAGTCAGATGTCCTCAGGACCCATTTTACGGCTTCCCCAGCCTGGATGTCCGTCTACCCTCAAGACGGAGAAGTCGTAAAGGGTTTCCACAATGGAGCCATGGCGGACGTCAAGTTGATGTCGTCGGTGAGAGGTGGCAGCTTTGTGAGGAAGACGGTGGTTGACGAAGGAGGGGAGTATGAGGCATCAGTGACTATCGATGTCCAGTGTGAGTTTGTTGTCAGACTGCTGTCCTGTTTAACTCAGTCTGGCACAACTTACCTCCATTTCCAGTTTTATGGCATGGGAGATTTGTCATACTGGATGGGGAAGGATCGGAAAAGAACTGTCTTTTCAGAGGAAATGTCCGCCTGAACAACTCTTCATATCCTTACTGGATTGTCAGCAATCCACAGCAAAGGTATCATTCACATGGATATAAAGCCATCCAACATCCTGATCAATGATCTGGGATATCCTTTGCTCACGGATTTCGGGGCTGCGGTCCGTACATGTAACAATATGTGTTTCCACTCCTGTACCCGCGCATATCTTTGCCCCGAGCTCACAGAAAACGAAAATCTTATAGTATATTCTGGAGCTGCTGACATGTGGGCTACGGTTTTGATTTTTATGAGCTCGTGACAAACAAGATGCCTGTACGCTCCCATAAATGGCCGTTAACCTTTTTGAAGGCTGCCCCTTCCTCACACTCTCAGCTCGACCTCTCTCCATTCACTGAGACAGCCGCTGATTTTATCAGATCTGTTCTTCAACCGGACCCTACTGCTCGCCTGGGATATACTAAAGGGGTAAAGGAACTCCTGCTACATCCCTTATTCCAAACATGTGACTGGGAGTCATTGGTCGGGAGATTTTTCTCGACACCGTCGCCATTACTGAACAAGCTCGTCACATTGGACAGGAAGTAGGCCACGGTCTGTTCTCAGTACGATTACCGGAAATGATAACGAAAACGTCTAATGGACTACGATTTACGGAATTAGCGATATGGATATGGGGTAAAAACCACGATTATACCATTTTTATGGAAGATTTTAATAGCAGAAATTGAATTTTATTTCTGACTCACAAAACGCAGTACAGACGAGATCTAGTCATCTCGGTCAAATGAAAGTGGGAGAAGACAACATTGTGCATATCGAGAATCGCCATTAACAACTCACTCAAAAAGTGGAAATAAAATGGATCGACAATTATCATGTTGGAATGTATAACAGGCGATAACGACAATATTACATATACCTAAAACAGCCATTCACATCTCTAGTTGATTTTGATGTATATTTTTCCAATATTACAGATTATTCTAAAACAAATCCGACTTTGATGGTCTTCAAAATGAGACATTTAGCTTGGTCAGTTTCAGATCATATTTAAAGAATTTATAATTGCTGAATATTGACTTACGCAAAATGTCTTTTTTTATATTTTTATTCAGTTAATTGATCATGTAATATCAAACATGTAGCGTATATACGATTTAATTTCAAATTTGGGCAATAAACGAGCATAACTTCAGAAATTGTGTTTTTTTAAGATTTTTTTACGAATGGTTTTTACGCCTTCTTGGAACGTTTCGTTTGATTGGCCACATCCATAAACTTTTTATCGCGGCTTTTTGACTGATTGATGTTTTACAGCCGCACTCAAGATTACATGTTACTTATATGGCGGCGTTGCCAAGTTTAGTGGGAGAGGAAACCCCCGACCTTCGATGAGTACCTGGCAACTCTTCCACCTATTCGAATGATTGGTCTTAGAAGGAAGGATAATAGATATACCGGACAACCCTGCCAGAACAAAAAAGACGCGTCAATACAACCAACAAAAGAAAAAGATAACGATTTTAGAAATATGGAGTACAGATTCTCTTTTTTGTCATTTGAATTCATGTACAAAGCAGAATACATTTTGTCAAATTTCAATTCATTTGTATTTACATATTTAAGAGATATTTCACAAACAGGGTCTGAACAAAAATAACCTCTAGATAATTGTGGGGATGAAACTGACTAAAGGATTAAGTTTGGGTGATCAGAAACAGTTTGTTTATCAGCTGTCAATTTCAGAAAGATTATATCAGCGGAGATGTTTGTTTTTAAATGATGTTACGGATTCACACGTACAGACATAAATATAGTTATCACACGTCTATCAAGGCCCCATGTAAGCTCTATACTCTTGTTTGAGAAGTAATCATAAAAAGGTCAAATCAATGCTTGTAGAATGCTACATGAAGTCAGTAACATGACTATATTGCTGAACAAATTATGTACCCTTATAGATTTTTAAATCGAATAAAAAAAGTCGCTGACTGAAGGGAGATTACTCTAAATTTTACTGCCTTGTCAGAATAGTCTCCCTTGGTTTACCAAAGGCTAAATCCACCATTTTTTCCGTTTTCCAATCTTATCGTTTTACATCTGTTTTACTGTGTTACAAAACTCCGCTTTCATTAGTAAAAATGAAATATTTAATTTTTTACCACGAAGCTGAACTAGTCAAGGTCAACATTTCAAATTGATTTATGTTTTATGATGCACACAGAATGAGTTCACTCATCAGTCACCGTTTACCAGCTGTCCGTTCGTCCGTCCGTCCGTCCATATGAGCTACAGTTTAGAATTCTGACAAATTCGAAAAACGCGTCAAATTGGGTAAATCACATGTTGAACCTTTCCAGCTCGGTGGGAAATGTTGTCACCGTGATGTGAGCCTTTTCTCCGCGGTGAAAACATTCCCACTGCTGTGGAAATGTTTACCTGGTGATTTGACAGTTTACAGGCGGGTTTCGAATTTCTCAGCAAATCGTTTTAGTTAGTCGTATATTCCTTATGATGCACCATTGATTTTCAATAACATAACGAGAACAACGTTTCAAAACGAAGTTACCATAAGGGTAAAGTTCCGATAACGGCCCCAAAACACCAGAAATTCCACCCATGTCAATAATATTTACATATTCCACTATTATAGCCTAAAGCGGCCCATACACGATCAATTATATTACACAAGCCTGGTTGCACAATATAATTGCGCAATAAAATATCAAGCAGAGTTTGATTCACTCAATACCATTGCGCAAGTCGTCAATATCGCCCATACACGGTCAATTTAATTGTCAATTCAGACTATTGACAATTAAATTGCACAATATAATTGATCGTGTATGGGCCGCTTAACCCAACTTAGGCTTAAAATGAAAGTTCGTTATTTAAATTTGTTTACCTTTCACGGTTTGTACAGGCCACCATTTTCCTCACTCCTACTTCAATCATTTTGTTTTTCGATCACTTTATACGCTTCTTATTGATGTGAGTATCAGAATTTATGAAAAAATGAGAAGACTGGCAGCTCATACCAATTTAATGAACAGCCTAGTGTTTAAAAGTAACTTCGATCTAAAAGACACGGGCGTTCATACAGGTTATTTCAATTTTGTATCTTATGTATATTTTTTGTTCAGTTTGCACAGGCTGTAGATTAAACTCAATTTATTTCTACACATCATGTGATTATCAAAAAAAATACTCCAATAGAATTCTTGTTTGTAGTTATTGCACATGTTTATTGGGAGCAAAATAACAATGAAATAAAGAAAAACATAATTTGTAAAATATAAAAATAGCACCATGGTTAACATAAGGATATTCGGGCGACCCAATCAACAATGACTGTGTCTTGTACTATTGCCAAATAGATAAACTGGATAAACTGGGTCACATCGTTTGGACGTTGGGGCCGGGTGTTCTCTTCCATAATTAATGGTCTTGGTCGGATATTCAAACTTGGTCGACACATTTAATCACTCGACGTAACCAACAATTTCCTGTCTGATGTGACGTCATGTAATCTGCTACTCTTTCTTTTGAAAAAAAAACCGGCCCCGGTGGTTAATGGTGGATTATCAAAGTGCGTAACGACATCTTGATCGAACACTTCCTGGATGTAACAAGCCAACGTCAGATTTCCTTCTCTGTCTTTGTCTCACTAACCATGGAAACTTCTGTTACCTTTGTTCGAGCTCTTGCATGATCTGTTTGAAGTTACGGAATTTTGCGACCGTGTTTCTTTTTAAAAAAAAAACGGGTTCAAGCTCGAACCAACTCCAAGCGTAGTTTTGATTGAAGGTCAGACAATAGGTTATTTGACAATTACTTTCAAATGACGTAATTTATCAACGTCACAATTACTGCCCCAAGTAGTAGACCGGACAAAGGATCCGTCTGTTTTTAACTTTAAATTTTCGGTATTTTACAACAGATATAAGAATTGGAAACCTATACTCGCAGAGTATATATCAGAATGAATCTAGATATGTGAAAAGGAGGGGAGTATGAGGCATCAGTGACTATCGATGTCCAGTGTGAGTTTGTTGTCAGACTGCTGTCCTGTTTAACTCAGTCTGGCACAACTTACCTCCATTTCCAGTTTTATGGCATGGGAGATTTGTCATACTGGATGGGGAAGGATCGGAAAAGAACTGTCTTTTCAGAGGAAATGTCCGCCTGAACAACTCTTCATATCCTTACTGGATTGTCAGCAATCCACAGCAAAGGTATCATTCACATGGATATAAAGCCATCCAACATCCTGATCAATGATCTGGGATATCCTTTGCTCACGGATTTCGGGGCTGCGGTCCGTACATGTAACAATATGTGTTTCCACTCCTGTACCCGCGCATATCTTTGCCCCGAGCTCACAGAAAACGAAAATCTTATAGTATATTCTGGAGCTGCTGACATGTGGGCTACGGTTTTGATTTTTATGAGCTCGTGACAAACAAGATGCCTGTACGCTCCCATAAATGGCCGTTAACCTTTTTGAAGGCTGCCCCTTCCTCACACTCTCAGCTCGACCTCTCTCCATTCACTGAGACAGCCGCTGATTTTATCAGATCTGTTCTTCAACCGGACCCTACTGCTCGCCTGGGATATACTAAAGGGGTAAAGGAACTCCTGCTACATCCCTTATTCCAAACATGTGACTGGGAGTCATTGGTCGGGAGATTTTTCTCGACACCGTCGCCATTACTGAACAAGCTCGTCACATTGGACAGGAAGTAGGCCACGGTCTGTTCTCAGTACGATTACCGGAAATGATAACGAAAACGTCTAATGGACTACGATTTACGGAATTAGCGATATGGATATGGGGTAAAAACCACGATTATACCATTTTTATGGAAGATTTTAATAGCAGAAATTGAATTTTATTTCTGACTCACAAAACGCAGTACAGACGAGATCTAGTCATCTCGGTCAAATGAAAGTGGGAGAAGACAACATTGTGCATATCGAGAATCGCCATTAACAACTCACTCAAAAAGTGGAAATAAAATGGATCGACAATTATCATGTTGGAATGTATAACAGGCGATAACGACAATATTACATATACCTAAAACAGCCATTCACATCTCTAGTTGATTTTGATGTATATTTTTCCAATATTACAGATTATTCTAAAACAAATCCGACTTTGATGGTCTTCAAAATGAGACATTTAGCTTGGTCAGTTTCAGATCATATTTAAAGAATTTATAATTGCTGAATATTGACTTACGCAAAATGTCTTTTTTTATATTTTTATTCAGTTAATTGATCATGTAATATCAAACATGTAGCGTATATACGATTTAATTTCAAATTTGGGCAATAAACGAGCATAACTTCAGAAATTGTGTTTTTTTAAGTTTTTTTTACGAATGGTTTTTACGCCTTCTTGGAACGTTTCGTTTGATTGGCCACATCCATAAACTTTTTATCGCGGCTTTTTGACTGATTGATGTTTTACAGCCGCACTCAAGATTACATGTTACTTATATGGCGGCGTTGCCAAGTTTAGTGGGAGAGGAAACCCCCGACCTTCGATGAGTACCTGGCAACTCTTCCACCTATTCGAATGATTGGTCTTAGAAGGAAGGATAATAGATATACCGGACAACCCTGCCAGAACAAAAAAGACGCGTCAATACAACCAACAAAAGAAAAAGATAACGATTTTAGAAATATGGAGTACAGATTCTCTTTTTTGTCATTTGAATTCATGTACAAAGCAGAATACATTTTGTCAAATTTCAATTCATTTGTATTTACATATTTAAGAGATATTTCACAAACAGGGTCTGAACAAAAATAACCTCTAGATAATTGTGGGGATGAAACTGACTAAAGGATTAAGTTTGGGTGATCAGAAACAGTTTGTTTATCAGCTGTCAATTTCAGAAAGATTATATCAGCGGAGATGTTTGTTTTTAAATGATGTTACGGATTCACACGTACAGACATAAATATAGTTATCACACGTCTATCAAGGCCCCATGTAAGCTCTATACTCTTGTTTGAGAAGTAATCATAAAAAGGTCAAATCAATGCTTGTAGAATGCTACATGAAGTCAGTAACATGACTATATTGCTGAACAAATTATGTACCCTTATAGATTTTTAAATCGAATAAAAAAAGTCGCTGACTGAAGGGAGATTACTCTAAATTTTACTGCCTTGTCAGAATAGTCTCCCTTGGTTTACCAAAGGCTAAATCCACCATTTTTTCCGTTTTCCAATCTTATCGTTTTACATCTGTTTTACTGTGTTACAAAACTCCGCTTTCATTAGTAAAAATGAAATATTTAATTTTTTACCACGAAGCTGAACTAGTCAAGGTCAACATTTCAAATTGATTTATGTTTTATGATGCACACAGAATGAGTTCACTCATCAGTCACCGTTTACCAGCTGTCCGTTCGTCCGTCCGTCCGTCCATATGAGCTACAGTTTAGAATTCTGACAAATTCGAAAAACGCGTCAAATTGGGTAAATCACATGTTGAACCTTTCCAGCTCGGTGGGAAATGTTGTCACCGTGATGTGAGCCTTTTCTCCGCGGTGAAAACATTCCCACTGCTGTGGAAATGTTTACCTGGTGATTTGACAGTTTACAGGCGGGTTTCGAATTTCTCAGCAAATCGTTTTAGTTAGTCGTATATTCCTTATGATGCACCATTGATTTTCAATAACATAACGAGAACAACGTTTCAAAACGAAGTTACCATAAGGGTAAAGTTCCGATAACGGCCCCAAAACACCAGAAATTCCACCCATGTCAATAATATTTACATATTCCACTATTATAGCCTAAAGCGGCCCATACACGATCAATTATATTACACAAGCCTGGTTGCACAATATAATTGCGCAATAAAATATCAAGCAGAGTTTGATTCACTCAATACCATTGCGCAAGTCGTCAATATCGCCCATACACGGTCAATTTAATTGTCAATTCAGACTATTGACAATTAAATTGCACAATATAATTGATCGTGTATGGGCCGCTTAACCCAACTTAGGCTTAAAATGAAAGTTCGTTATTTAAATTTGTTTACCTTTCACGGTTTGTACAGGCCACCATTTTCCTCACTCCTACTTCAATCATTTTGTTTTTCGATCACTTTATACGCTTCTTATTGATGTGAGTATCAGAATTTATGAAAAAATGAGAAGACTGGCAGCTCATACCAATTTAATGAACAGCCTAGTGTTTAAAAGTAACTTCGATCTAAAAGACACGGGCGTTCATACAGGTTATTTCAATTTTGTATCTTATGTATATTTTTTGTTCAGTTTGCACAGGCTGTAGATTAAACTCAATTTATTTCTACACATCATGTGATTATCAAAAAAAATACTCCAATAGAATTCTTGTTTGTAGTTATTGCACATGTTTATTGGTAGCAAAATAACAATAAAATAAAGAAAAACATAATTTGTAAAATATAAAAATAGCACCATGGTTAACATAAGGATATTCGGGCGACCCAATCAACAATGACTGTGTCTTGTACAATTGCCAAATATTTCAATTCAGAAAAAATATTATCAATACTTCTATATTAACGGATTGTATATTAGTTTTGTATAATCTCGGGTAACAAAAAATCTTTTGAGTCTTCGATTTTTTCCGCAATTCGAATTTCATCAATGGATCTTAGCGTGTCACAGAGAATGTCATTTGTGGCTCGACGTCCGTTGTTGTTGTACCAGTTCATGAGGCATTGGTACGCTTGTTCTTTCAACTCTCCTCTATTTTTGTACTCGATGTCTTTTATGTCGTTTTCGATTTCAGACATTCGTTTTCCGTTAGCATACGGCAAACATCGAGCAAGATCTTTCCATGCGAAGCCAATGTTATTTTTCACAATTCTGAAGGCTCTCAAAAGGTCCGCTGAGGATGGGCGTCTTTTCAGCTGATTTCGTTTAGATACAAGATGGCTCGGTAACTTTTCTACGTTCATCAATTCGACAACTTCCTGCGAAAGAATAATGGGTAATCCATCGTCTAAACTTCGCCGTCTTCGTCCGTTAAAGGCTTTGGGAGTATTTGAGTGTAAATTGGGTGTTGACACACATAGTCCATTTTCAAGACTCTTTCGTCTGAGCATGTTTTCCTTGGGTAGAGGCTCGATAGGGTTGTTAGATTCTTCTTCTTTAGAATTAGATAAAGCGATTCTCCGGTTAACCAAAATCTGTTCCACTGAGTTCAGCTTTAACTTTGTTTGTCTGACATTTTCTTTTGTTCTTGTTTTAATTTTTCCACATTTGGCTAAAGATTTCGTTAGCTCAGTCAACTCAGAGATAACTCGGTCCAAACCTCGAAGGCGCGAAAGGTTCCCTTGTCTTAAAACTTGGTTATCTTCAATGTCGGTATCAAGTTGTTGTTGTAACACGTCTCTTTGTTCGACACAGTCATATCCGTAAACTGATTGAATTGATTTAACTGCAGAGAAACCGTCTTTTTGTTGATTATCTATCTGCTGAAGTTTAATCTCTTGTTGAGAAAACATTTGGGACAATCTTTCAAATTCACTTTCCAAACAATCAACGTAAATCTTATCATTTCTAATCCAGTTTTGACAGAATTGGCTAACTGCTAACAAGGAACACGTCATTTCCGGCACGAGACGTAATATTGGATATTTTTCACAATCTGCTTGAAGAACAATTTCAAAGTCATCTTCATCAGAAAAGAAAACTCCGTAATTTTCTCCAGAGCCGTAATTTGTGAAAATGTTTTCGATGTATTCCATTTTTTCTTTGAATAGTGAAATATCTGAAGAGAGCTGTTCAAAATGACCATCATCCTTGGTGTTGTTGTTTAAAGTTCTGTATTCCGAACATTTGAGAGACAGAATCTGAAACACTCTACAGGACCTTTTATAAAGTTCATTTAGTTCAGAATAGTAGTTTCGGTAAGTACAGTTGTAGTTTTGAAGATCATGAAATAAGGCTGTTTCCATTTTGCCTGCTGGTCCTTCGTTTGATTCTATCTTCTCAAGTTCAGTAGTAATTTCTTCAAATGTTATCACGGGGTTTTCGATCTTGACAAATCTTTCTAGAGCCATGTGAATACGACTGATGATATTACTTTCCTTCATGTCTTGTTCAATTTCTGTCAGGCGTAGAATAACCTCTCTTAGTTCTTTCGAATTCAATGTCCAAATCTTTTGAAGACTGCTTGACAAAGTAGGTTCTCGTAAATCCATTTTGTTTAAATCTCTTGAACACTTCTAGCTTATAATGGAGTATGGTTGTTTTAAGTGGACTGTGTCTGATTTCCACCCTTTATATTACCGTTAGAATTGTTTTTAACGGGTACCTCTGCATATTTTTGACTTGACCTCGTTATCTTGACGTAGATCGGAGCAAAGAAAACTTTGACCTATTCTTGGACCATTCTTACCTGTCCTAGGTACGGTTAATCAAAGTAATATAAGAAGTATATCGCACCCTAGTTCTCTTCCCTAAATCAACAGTATTTGGAGGTTTATATCCAGGTTAGACTTGTTTTAACGGGTACATCCTCATTGTTTTGGCTTGACCTGGTTGTCTTGGCGTTGACGTCACTGACAAAATTTTGGCTTCTTCTTTTGGGGCTATTTTACCTGGCCAGGGCAAGGTTTGTAAGAAATATATTACACCCTGCATCTCTTTTCTTAATCACCAATATTTGGTCAGAGAGATTCCGGTGTATATTTTTAATCAACACTAAGAAACGTGGACATGGATTATTTCAATAGTGTAAGACATTTATTCCAGCTTGTCGACTGCTTAAAGGCACACTTGCCGCGAAAATCCAGAATACTGTTTACATTAAAAACAGTGGGCGATTTTCTGTATTTTCCCACAGAAGAAGTTAAGAACTTTCTATTTTTACGAAAATAGGAAAGTTTTTGTATCATTTAGTATTTTTAATTTGAAATTTAAAATAGGATTTATCAAGTACCCGCAATGCAAACAAATCCCGAACCTGGACATGCGCACAAACGCCCTAGTGTTTGAGTCGCGATAGTGATCTAACGGCACAGTATAATTTTCCGTAGGCCTACTTTATCTGAGAAATACAGACTGACGATCGGGTAAGAGTGACTCGAAAAGCCTGTCGATATTTGTTTGAGTGTAAACCACAGATAAAAAGGTCTGAAATGAGGGTAATCCAACCCAAGTTAACCGACACTGATCGTTGTTGTTGTAATCATGCTTCGATTCTTCGTTTGTTTTTCACCCCAATTTCTACATTCTAAACCTATAACTGGATATGTTGTATGTGTCCTATGTGTAATTTTAGGGTTTTTAGTCGTAGTAAGCTCATCTAAATTGGTTTTCTTAACAAATGTTCAACAGTCTACGACGGCATGTGGACCTTTAAGGTCTGTTTCCTTGAACGACAGTGGTATCCGCTCAGAATATTTTTTCATGACACAGCAAGGTATTTGTAACTTAATAAGTATGGTGAAATCACAAAATTTAATGTTGACAAAAATGTAACGAGAGGTTGAAAATCACACGTGGTTAATCAGGTGCCTCTCATCACGCAATGCTGATTCCAATTCCTGTCATTTTCTCTGGAGGAAAACCCGACATTTAATCCTGCGTCCCAAATTTAGATCTGCTTTCTTTACTGACGATGGAATGACGTGGATACCTTTGCTCTGGATAAACTGGGTCACATCGTTTGGACGTTGGGGCCGGGTGTTCTCTTCCATAATTAATGGTCTAGGTCGGATATTCAAACTTGGTCGACACATTAAATCACTCGACGTAACCAACAATTTCCTGTCTGATGTGACGTCATGTAATCTGCTACTCTTTCTTTTGAAAAAAAAACCGGCCCCGGTGGTTAATGGTGGATTATCAAAATGCGTAACGACAACTTGATCGAACACTTCCTGGATGTAACAAGCCAACGTCAGATTTCCTTCTCTGTCTTTGTCTCACTAACCATGGAAACTTCTGTTACCTTTGTTCGAGCTCTTGCATGATCTGTTTGAAGTTACGGAATTTTGCGACCGTGTTTCTTTTTTAAAAAAAAACGGGTTCAAGCTCGAACCAACTCCAAGCGTAGTTTTGATTGAAGGTCAGACAATAGGTTATTTGACAATTACTTTCAAATGACGTAATTTATCAACGTCACAATCACTGCCCCAAGTAGTAGACCGGACAAAGGATCCGTCTGTTTTTAACTTTAAATTTTCGGTATTTTACAACAGATATAAGAATTGGAAACCTATACTCGCAGAGTTTATATCCGAATGAATCTAGATATGTGAAAAAATCGTGGATGAAAAGGGATTTTGACCGAATATGGCAAAAGTTAAGATGTATACTGGGCTTGTCCGGTGTAAGATTGATGCAGCGACGTCATTTCATTGTTGCGCGCAAAACTGGCAAATGGTCTATTGTGCAAAAAACATTTCACTTTACTCGATCGGCTGCCTTGGCGCTTCATTTGACGTCACTAAATACCTTTCCAACTGAGTTGTTCAAAAGTGTAATAGACCCGTTCGGCTTAATCAAGTTGGCTTTTGCGTAATAGCCTTGGTGTGTGGAAAAATGACGCTATATTGGATTTTTGGATCAATCTCACATTAAAATAGTGACGCCCCACAACGATGACATTCAACTGTGACGTCACAAATTGGGTTAAGCCAATTGCATTATTAAACGGATTATGACGTAATAAAGCATGACGTCTGACTTCCCTCTGACGGACAATGACGTCGTTATAGTTACGAACCTATGTACTGAAGAAACTGTAAAGATTTTCTTTGAAAGAGGAGAGACAATAGACGTTAGATCATGGGAAGACGATTCCAACGCTTCAAGAAACGCCTGAACAACATGGTGCGGGTCACCCGCAGTTTTATCCGTGCCTGTGGATGTGGACTGGTCCATAGACATACAGAAACAATATTTGTCCACGTGTCTAAGTTAGGTGAGGACCGATTAGACAAAACAACAGGACAATCCAGGACGGAGAGCCTCTCTCTCAGTGAACCGGGCTACAGAAGAAACTTCGCATGGAGGTGCCTGACTTCAGAGACGGACCAACAGTCAGATGTCCTCAGGACCCATTTTACGGCTTCCCCAGCCTGGATGTCCGTCTACCCTCAAGACGGAGAAGTCGTAAAGGGTTTCCACAATGGAGCCATGGCGGACGTCAAGTTGATGTCGTCGGTGAGAGGTGGCAGCTTTGTGAGGAAGACGGTGGTTGACGAAGGAGGGGAGTATGAGGCATCAGTGACTATCGATGTCCAGTGTGAATTTGTTGTCAGACTGCTGTCCTGTTTAACTCAGTCTGGCACAACTTACCTCCATTTCCAGTTTTATGGCATGGGAGATTTGTCATACTGGATGGGGAAGGATCGGAAAAGAACTGTCTTTTCAGAGGAAATGTCCGCCTGGACAACTCTTCACATCCTTACTGGATTGTCAGCAATCCACAGCAAAGGTATCATTCACATGGATATAAAGCCATCCAACATCCTGATCAATGATCTGGGATATCCTTTGCTCACGGATTTCGGGGCTGCGATTCGTACCTGTAACAATATGTGTTTCCACTCCTGTACCCGCGCATATCTTTGCCCCGAGCTCACAGAAAACGAAGATCTTATAGTATATTCTGGAGCTGCTGACATGTGGGCTACGGTTTTGATTTTTATGAGCTCGTGACAAACAAGATGCCTGTACGCTCCCATAAATGGCCGTTAACCTTTTTGAAGGCTGCCCCTTCCTCACACTCTCAGCTCGACCTCTCTCCATTCACTGAGACAGCCGCTGATTTTATCAGATCTGTTCTTCAACCGGACCCTACTGCTCGCCTGGGATATACTAAAGGGGTAAAGGAACTCCTGCTACACCCCTTATTCCAAACATGTGACTGGGAGTCATTGGTCGGGAGATTTTTCTCGACACCGTCGCCATTACTGAACAAGCTCGTCACATTGGACAGGAAGTAGGCCACGGTCTGTTCTCAGTACGATTACCGGAAATGATAACGAAAACGTCTAATGGACTACGATTTACGGAATTAGCGATATGGATATGGGGTAAAAACCACGATTATACCATTTTTATGGAAGATTTTAATAGCAGAAATTGAATTTTATTTCTGACTCACAAAACGCAGTACAGACGAGATCTAGTCATCTCGGTCAAATGAAAGTGGGAGAAGACAACATTGTGCATATCGAGAATCGCCATTAACAACTCACTCAAAAAGTGGAAATAAAATGGATCGACAATTATCATGTTGGAATGTATAACAGGCGATAACGACAATATTACATATACCTAAAACAGCCATTCACATCTCTAGTTGATTTTGATGTATATTTTTCCAATATTACAGATTATTCTAAAACAAATCCGACTTTGATGGTCTTTAAAATGAGACATTTAGCTTGGTCAGTTTCAGATCATATTTAAAGAATTTATAATTGCTGAATATTGACTTACGCAAAATGTCTTTTTTTATATTTTTATTCAGTTAATTGATCATGTAATATCAAACATGTAGCGTATATACGATTTAATTTCAAATTTGGGCAATAAACGAGCATAACTTAAGAAATTGTGTTTTTTTTAAGTTTTTTTTACGAATGGTTTTTACGCCTTCTTGGAACGTTTCGTTTAATTGGCCACATCCATAAACTTTTTATCGCGGCTTTTTGACTGATTGATGTTTTACAGCCGCACTCAAGATTACATGTGATGTATTTCACTTATATGGCGGCGTTGCCAAGTTTAGTGGGAGAGGAAACCCCCGACCTTCGATGAGTACCTGGCAACTCTTCCACCTATTCGAATGATTGGTCTTAGAAGGAAGGATAATAGATATACCGGACAACCCTGCCAGAACAAAAAAGACGCGTCAATACAACCAACAAAAGAAAAAGATAACGATTTTAGAAATATGGAGTACAGATTCTCTTTTTTGTCATTTGAATTCATGTACAAAGCAGAATACATTTTGTCAAATTTCAATTCATTTGTATTTACATATTTAAGAGATATTTCACAAACAGGGTCTGAACAAAAATAACCTCTAGATAATTGTGGGGATGAAACTGACTAAAGGATTAAGTTTGGGTGATCAGAAACAGTTTGTTTATCAGCTGTCAATTTCAGAAAGATTATATCAGCGGAGATGTTTGTTTTTAAATGATGTTACGGATTCACACGTACAGACATAAATATAGTTATCACACGTCTATCAAGGCCCCATGTAAGCTCTATACTCTTGTTTGAGAAGTAATCATAAAAAGGTCAAATCAATGCTTGTAGAATGCTACATGAAGTCAGTAACATGACTATATTGCTGAACAAATTATGTACCCTTATAGATTTTTAAATCGAATAAAAAAAGTCGCTGACTGAAGGGAGATTACTCTAAATTTTACTGCCTTGTCAGAATAGTCTCCCTTGGTTTACCAAAGGCTAAATCCACCATTTTTTCCGTTTTCCAATCTTATCGTTTTACATCTGTTTTACTGTGTTACAAAACTCCGCTTTCATTAGTAAAAATGAAATATTTAATTTTTTACCACGAAGCTGAACTAGTCAAGGTCAACATTTCAAATTGATTTATGTTTTATGATGCACACAGAATGAGTTCACTCATCAGTCACCGTTTACCAGCTGTCCGTTCGTCCGTCCGTCCGTCCGTCCGTCCATATGAGCTACAGTTTAGAATTCTGACAAATTCGAAAAACGCGTCAAATTGGGTAAATCACATGTTGAACCTTTCCAGCTCGGTGGGAAATGTTGTCACCGTGATGTGAACCTTTTCTCCGCGGTGAAAACATTCCCACTGCTGTGGAAATGTTTACCTGGTGATTTGACAGTTTACAGGCGGGTTTCGAATTTCTCAGCAAATCGTTTTAGTTAGTCGTATATTCCTTATGATGCACCATTGATTTTCAATAACATAACGAGAACAACGTTTAAAAACGAAGTTACCATAAGGGTAAAGTTCCGATAACGGCCCCAAAACACCAGAAATTCCACCCATGTCAATAATATTTACATATTCCACTATTATAGCCTAAAGCGGCCCATACACGATCAATTATATTACACAAGCCTGGTTGCACAATATAATTGCGCAATAAAATATCAAGCAGAGTTTGATTCACTCAATACCATTGCGCAAGTCGTCAATATCGCCCATACACGGTCAATTTAATTGTCAATTCAGACTATTGACAATTAAATTGCACAATATAATTGATCGTGTATGGGCCGCTTAACCCAACTTAGGCTTAAAATGAAAGTTCGTTATTTAAATTTGTTTACCTTTCACGGTTTGTACAGGCCACCATTTTCCTCACTCCTACTTCAATCATTTTGTTTTTCGATCACTTTATACGCTTCTTATTGATGTGAGTATCAGAATTTATGAAAAAATGAGAAGACTGGCAGCTCATACCAATTTAATGAACAGCCTAGTGTTTAAAAGTAACTTCGATCTAAAAGACACGGGCGTTCATACAGGTTATTTCAATTTTGTATCTTATGTATATTTTTTGTTCAGTTTGCACAGGCTGTAGATTAAACTCAATTTATTTCTTCACATCATGTGATTATCAAAAAAAATACTCCAATAGAATTCTTGTTTGTAGTTATTGCACATGTTTATTGGGAGCAAAATAACAATGAAATAAAGAAAAACATAATTTGTAAAATATAAAAATAGCACCATGGTTAACATAAGGATATTCGGGCGACCCAATCAACAATGACTGTGTCTTGTACTATTGCCAAATATTTCAATTTAGAAAAAATATTATCAATACTTCCATATTAACAAATTGTATATTAGTTTTGTATAATCTCGGGAAACAAAAAGTCTTTTGAGTCTTCGATTTTTTCTGCAATTCTAATTTCATCAATGGATCGTAGCGTGTCACAGAGAATGTCATTTGTGGCTCGACGTCCGTTGTTGTTGTACCAGTTCATGAGGCATTGGTACGCTTGTTCTTTCAACTCTCCTATATTTTTGTACTCGATCTCTTTGATATCGTTTTCGATTTCAGACATACGTTTTCCATTAGCATACGGCAAACATCGAGCAAGATCTTTCCATGCGAAGCCAATGTTATTTTTCACAATTCTGAAGGCTCTCAAAAGGTCCGCTGAGGATGGGCGTCTTTTCAGCTGATTTCGTTTAGATACAAGATGGCTCGGTAACTTTTCTACGTTCACCAATTCGGAAAGAATAATGGGTAACCCATCGTCTAAACTTCGCCGTCTTCGTCCGTTAAAGGCCTTGGGAATATCTGAGAGTAAATTGGGTGTTGACACACATAGTCCATTTTCAAGACTCTTTCGTCTGAGCATGTTCTCCTTGAGTAGGGGCTCGATAGGGTTGTTAGATTCTTCTTCTTCAGAATTAGATAAAGCGGTTCTCCGGTTAACCAAAATCTGTTCCACTGAGTTCAGCTTTAACTTTGTTTGTCTGATATTTTCTTTTGTTCTTGTTTTCATTTTTCCACATTTGGCTAAAGATTTCGTTAGCTCAGTCAACTCAGAGACAACTCGGTCCAAACCTCGAAGGCGGGAAAGTTTCCCTTGTCTTAAAACTTCGTCATCTTCAATGTCAATCTAAACAGAGAAGTTAATCTTCGCATGCGAGACTTAACCTCTCAGCCATACGGAAGCCATATTTGAGAGTCCATGTACGCGGATTGATCTCAGCCACACCACACCGCCGCGAGAACTTCTTTGACCTATAAACAAACACGTGGCCCACAGCCGATTACGTTGATATTGTAGCTTGGATGTATAATACAGATTTTCGCTGGACGCGAAGGCCATTAGAAAAAAATAAATTTCTAAGAATGTTTGTAACTGACTTTAGATTAATGATTTTGCTTTTTCAAGAGTGAAATCAACTTTACAAATACACATACTAAGACAGATCTCTTGAAGTTGAACACGTGTCAAGTGTCTGAGACAGTGAGGTGTGTAGACAGTAGAATATATACCCTACCACAATTCACTGCAGTAAATGCCTTGTCTTATTATTTAATAATCTGGTATTCAGCTGTTGGTTGAACAGCCAGAAACAAGAGATCCCTTAAAGGGATCTTAACGCCCGCGTTCATCTATTCATATTAAATTGATTGATTGATTGATTGTTTGGTGTTTTACGCTGCACTCAAGATTATTTCACTTACAGCAATAACTGGATATAGGAATTGGGGCCTACATAAAAAATCTTATTCCAGGGAGATAACTATTGTTGAGGAAAATTAAATTGTGAATTGCAAAATTAAGCTCCCCTAGAAATTTTGGTTGAAAACAACATTGCCACCTGGTAGCCATCTTCAATATAATAATGAAATGATAACGTACGGTGCACAGCTAGAACTTAGAGGGATGATGTGTGTCATGTTTGGTTAAGATCAGGTCAGTAGTTTTCTTGGAATAATGATAATAAGTTTCATTTTCAAATTTGGTTAAAAAACAACATTGCTTCCTGGCGGCCTTATTTAATAAGCAAATGAGACGAAAATGTAGGGTGCACAACTAGATCAGAGGGAGATAATGTCGGCCAAGTTTGGTCAAAATCAGACCAGTATTTTCTTGGAATAGAAGTAACGAAAAAACAATATCGCCCTCCTGGCGGCCATATTGAATATGCAAATGAGATCAAAATGAACGGTGCATAACTAGACCATAGGGTGATAATGTATGTTGATTTTGATTAATGTCAGGTAGTTTTCTTGGAACAAAGATAAAGAAAAAAAACATCGCCCCCCTGGCAGCCATATTGAATATGCAAATGAGATGAAAATGTACAGTACACAACATGGCTATAGGGAGATAATGTGAGCCAAGTTTGGTGAAAATCGGATTGGTAGTTTTCTTGGAAAAAAGTAACAAAAAAAATATATCGCCCCTGACAGCCATATTGAATATGCAAATGAGATGAAAATGTATGGTGCACAACTAGACCATAGGGTGATGTATGTTCAGTTTGATTAAGATTGGACTGATAGTTTTATTGGAATAAAGGTAACAAGCAAAAGTTTTCTTGCAATAAACGAAAAAAAAAACATCTCCCCCTGGCGGCCATATTGAATATGCAAATGAGATGAAAATGTACGGTGCACAACTAGACCATAGGGTGAGATGATGTATGTTAAGTTTGATTAAGATTGGACAGGTAGTTTTCTTGGAACGAAGATAAAGAAAAAAAACATCGCCCCCTGGCGGCCATATTGAATATGCAAATGAGATGAAAATGTACAGTACACAACATGGCTATAGGGAGATAATGTGAGCCAAGTTTGGTGAAAATCGAATTGGTAGTTTTCTTGGAAAAAAGTAACAAAAAAAATATATCGCCCCTGACAGCCATATTGAATATGCAAATGAGATGAAAATGTATGGTGCACAACTAGACCATAGGGTGATGTATGTTCAGTTTGATTAAGATTGGACTGATAGTTTTATTGGAATAAAGTTAACAAGCAAAAGTTTTCTTGCAATAAACGAAAAAAAAAAATCTCCCCCTGGCGGCCATATTGAATATGCAAATGAGATGAAAATGTACGATGCACAACTAGACTATATGGAGATAATGTCAGCCAAGTTTGATGAAAATCTGACTAGTAGTTTTCTTGGAATAAAGGTAACAAAAAAAAACAATATCGCCCCCTGGTGGCCATATTGAATATGCAAATGAGATGAAAATGTACGGTGTACAACTAGACCGTAGGGTGATGATGCATATTGAGTTTGATTAAGATTGGACTAATAGTTTTCTTGGAATAAAGGTAACTACCGAAAGTTTTCTTGCAATAAACGTAACAAAGGAAAACAACATCTCCCCCTGGCGGCCATATTGTTTATGCAAATGAGATGAAAATGTACGGTGCACAACTAGACCATAGGGTGATGATGTATGTTAAGTTTGATTAAGATTGGACAGGTAGTTTTCTTGGAATAAAGGTAACAAAGAAAAAACAACATCGCCCCCTGGCGGCCATATTAAATATGCAAATGAGATGAAAATGTAGGATGCACAACTAGACTATATGGAGATAATGTCAGCCAAGTTTGGTGAGAATCGGACAGGTAGTTTTCTTGGAATAAAGGTAACAAAAAAAAACAATTTCGCCCCCTGGTGGCCACATTGATTATGCAAATGAGATGAAAACGTACGGTGCACAACTAGACCATAGGGTGATGTTGTATGTTAAGTTTGATTAAGATTGGACTGGTAGTTTTCTTGGAATAAAGGTAACAAGCAAAAAGTTAACGGACGGACGACGGACGACTGACGACGGACGACGGACGACGGACGACGGACGACTGACGACGGACGACGGACCACGGAAAAGCGATTTGAATAGCCCTCCATCAGAATGATGGCGGGCTAAAAATCAGAATGGAAAGATCGAGGTAGATATTTAAATTTATAAATTCATAATTACAGTAAGCCTGACGAATAGGACCTTCAAGTTGCTAATTTGAGCACTTAAAGTGTAACTGGCACCATAAATAAGAACTGACAAAAATGTACTTCATTGACTGGGTTTAACTTTGTGTTAAGGATAAATGAAGTAGAAAAGTAACATGGAAAGAAATTCTTGTTAGGTATATGTAAAATAAGTTATCTTTCCCAAACAAATTTCAGTGGATTGGCCATTGAATTTTTTTATCCTACCCACTAATCCAAGATTTATTTCAATTATTAAGGGGCTAGAAATGTGAAATCCTGACCTTCCACTTGGTGATTGATGTTCAACCTCTATGACGGTCTGAATTATTTAATTTCATCATTGCGAGGTGCAGTGTTTGATGAGGAAGCCAGGCTTTTTTGCCTCATGGAAACATCTGACGTTTCAGGTGCTTGCATGATCATATATATTGAAAACCCTCTCATTTTGTTTCTCCATTTTTATTATTTTAACTGAGATGGATTCGAACCGGAGGCCCATGGATGGAAGGCTTGGGGCGCGTCAGAGTGAGACACTTTATCTCTCTACACAACTACCCCAAGGAACCCACTCCCCTTTCTCCCACCATCAACAGAAAACAAAAATGCTCTAGAATTGAACAGATATGCATTGATTGTAATAGATTATAACATTTTATCTCGTACATTATATATATATATTTATACAGGACAATGTGACATAACTAATTTGGTAACAGCATATCAAATATAAAGGGTTCTCAAATCTGAAAATTACACATTAGATTCTGTTAAAGAAGAAATGTCTCTTGAAACTTTAAAGGTTATTTAAAAAGCTATCTTATTTTCTAATTGGCTTATATTCAATTCAATTTTATTGTACAAAACACCAAGTGAAAGGCAGTGTACATCAATTTAAAATTGAGCAACAGCATTAAGTTAACTAAGAGAATACAGAAACATATAGATTATTGAATTAATAGCTGGTATATTGTTAAGTAAGGTGAAAATGATCATTTAAAGTACTAAATATAGGACAAATATTAATGATTTTGGGAAAATAAAGGGGTACGTAAATCTTTATAATCTGGACATGCAATTATGAAATGATGCTCATCTACTAGGATACCTCGGCAAGATGGGCAAACACGTTCTGATAAATGAAAACGTAAATGACGTCCTTTTCCTATTTTTGATTATTCCAAGTTTCTGTACCGGTATATATTTTGTCCAATTTTTACAAAAGAAATAAAGAAATCCACGGCATCAATCAATGTGCAAATTAATGACATGACAGATAGGATTTTACTGCAGTGAAAAACAGCTTAATCTGAAACAAAAAATATATGTTTATTAACAAATTAATGACAATATCATTATTAACTATAATTAGTGAACACAAAATCCTATTTTTTCAAAATGCAAGTCTATATTTTATTTTTTTCCCCATAGCTTTATGTATTTGAAAAAAAAATAGTTTCACTAATTTTTTTTTCAATATTGATATAATATATTGAGCTCTCCAATGTATTACATGTAACTGTTGTTCACTGTCCCTCTTTATTGAATAGTTATAATATGCTATTATTATATTATATTCACCCCCCAGCCAATATATGTACGTGTAGTCCGAAATATCTGCGATGATGATGTAAGACATTTTCTGACAGATAGGCCATCATCATGATGATGGCTCATATGGCCCATTTGTCAGAAAATGTCTTACATCATCATCGCAGATATTTCGGACTAATGTACGTGAAGAGATTATTTTCCTAAATTTTTTTTTTTTTTTGGAAATGGCATGAGCATCCAAAGTTGCTGTTTTTTGGGGAGTTTAGAGTACATCGAAAACCCATTATAAAAGACATTGAAAGAAATAATATACATTTAGCTGTATGAAGCAATGTTTATGTGAAAACTGTAAACAAAATTTAAATAACAGGGATGTATATAATTTCATTCAAATAGGCCTAAGTTACTTATTTACACCACTTTAGCAGATAATCTAATTTGCATTTCTGAGGGAAACAATAACTGGTAATTTCCTAGTATTGTTTCATCCATGAAATATCAATATTTTGCAGCTCATGCCAAATTAGTTTACCCTTGTTCTAAATACTGTATTACTAGTTAAAATAAATCATACTACATATAATCAATTCCCAAAGAAAAAAATGTACCAGCAAAATATAAAGAAAGATTTTGTGCGACATATGTGGGGTACATAAAATAAAACCAAACAAACAGCATGACAACGAACATTCAGGCACTGGACGCAGGGGCTGACTGAAGCAGGAACCTGCTGGCTGGAATGGCCCTGTACAGGCAGAGTAGTACTGGCTACAACTACCGACCGTACTCTCTGCGCCTAACCGCAAAATACAATTGAAAGTAAAATGAGTTTACCTGGATGGCTTAGTGCTTGATGCAAACGCTATAAATCTCAGCAGATAAAAATTATACACTTGCCTGAATAGTCCCTCGTTTCTGGTCGTAATTTTAAGGAATGTTTAGCTTGTAAACAGTTGTGAACGACCACTCAGGCTAGTCTTCGGAATCGTCGCCATGTTTTGTGTTGACAAATGACGTCAGGAACTATTTTTTAAACGGCTTTCAACGGTTTCTGTCCCTTTCAGACATAAAAACCATGCTTCATGGATGTATTCTCTTTTAAGAGTAGGTTTTGGAAGGTATGGGCCAGTTAATTTTACAAGTTGTTCGGTTATAACCATTTCCCATCTCTCGTGGGTTTTCCCATGTCTAAGATGTCCCGCCATTAGCCACATGCTTAGTTCTGAAGCGAAGGGGAGGTAAGCATGTGGGCACGATTGCTTCAATGTCGGTATCAAGTTGTTGTTGTAACACGTCTCTTTGTTCGACACAGTCATATCCGTAAACTGATTGAATTGATTTAACTGCAGCGAAACCCTCTTTTTGTTGATTATCTATCTGCTGAAGTTTAATCTCTTGTTGAGAAACCATTTGGGATAATCTTTCAAATTCACTTTCCAAACCATCAACGTAAATCTTATCATTTCTAATCCAGTTTTGACAGAATTGGCTAACTGCTAACAAGGAACACGTCATTTCCGGCACGAGACGTAATATTGGATATTTTTCACAATCTGTTTGAAGAGCAATTTCAAAGTCATCTTCATCAGAAAAGAACATTTCATAATTTTCTCCAGAGCTGTAATTTGTGAAAATGTTTTCGATGTATTCCAACTTTTCTTTGAATAGTGAAATATCCGAAGAGAGCTGTTCAAAATGGCCATCATCCTTGGTGTTGTTGTTTAAAGTTCTGTATTCCGAACATTTGAGAGACAGAATCTGAAACACTCTACATGACCTTTTATAAAGTTCATTTATTTCAGAATAGTAGTTCCGATAAGTACAGTTGTAGTTTTGAAGATCATGAAATAGTTTGGTTTCCATTTTGTCTGCTGGTCGTTGGTTTGATTCTATCTTCTCAAGCTCTGTAGTAATTTCTTCAAATGTTATCACGGGGTTTTCGATCTTGACAAATCTTTCTAGAGCCATGTGAATACGACTGATGTTATTACTTTCCTTGATGTCTTGTTCAATTTCTGACAGGCGCAGAGTAACCTCTCTTAGTACTTTCGAATTCAATTTCCAAATCTTTTGAAGACTGCTTGACAAAGTAGGTTCTCGTAAATCCATTTTGTTTAAATCTCTTGAACACTTCTAGCTTATAATGGAGTATGTTTGTCTTTAAGTTGATTGTGTCTGATTTCCACCCTTTATATTACCGTTAGAATTGTTTTTAACGGGTACCTCCGCATATTTTTGACTTGACCTCGTTATCTTGACGTAGATCGGAGAAAAGAAAACTTTGACCTATTCTTGGACCATTCTTACCTGTCCTAGGTACGGTTAATCAAAGTAATATAAGAAGTATATCGCACCCTAGTTCTCTTCCCTATATCAACAGTATTTGGAGGTTTATATTCAGGTTAGACTTGTTTTAACGGGTACATCCTCATTGTTTTGGCTTGACCTGGTTGTCTTGGCGTTGACGTCACTGACAAAATTTTGGCTTCTTCTTTTGGGGCTATTTTACCTGGCCAGGGCAAGGTTTGTAAGAAATATATTACACCCTGCATCTCTTTTCTTAATCACCAATATTTGGTCATAGAGATTCCGGTGTATATTTTTAATCAACACTAAGAAACGTGGACATGGATTATTTCAATAGTGTAAGACATTTATTCCAGCTTGTCGACTGCTTAAAGGCACACTTGCCGCGAAAATCCAGAATACTGTTTACATTAAAAACAGTGGGCGATTTTCTGTATTTTCCCACACAGAAGAAGTTAAGAACTTTCTATTTTTACCAAAATAGGAAAGTTTTTGTATCATTTAGTATTTTTAATTTGAAATTTAAAATAGGATTTATCAAGTACCCGCAATGCAAACAAATCCCGAACCTGGACATGCGCACAAACGCCCTAGTGTTTGAGTCGCGTGAGTGATCTAACGGCACAGTATAATTTTCAGTAGGCCTACTTTATCTGAGAAATACAGACTGACGATCGGGTAAGAGTGACTCGAAAAGCCTGTCGATATTTGTTTGAGTGTAAACCACAGATAAAAAGGTCTGAAATGAGGGTAATCCAACCAAGTTAACCGACACTGATCGTTGTTGTTGTAATCATGCTTCGATTCTTCGTTTGTTTTTCACCCCAATTTCTACATTCTAAACCTATAACTGGATATGTTGTATGTGTCCTATGTGTAATTTTAGGGGTTTTAGTCGTAGTAAGCTCATCTAAATTGGTGTTCTTAACAAATGTTCAACAGTCTACGACGGCATGTGGACCTTTAAGGTCTGTTTCCTTGAACGACAGTGGTATCCGCTCAGAATATTTTTTCATGACACAGCAAGGTATTTGTAACTTAATAAGTATGGTGAAATCACAAAATTTAATGTTGACAAAAATGTAACGAGAGGTTGAAAATCACACGTGGTTAATCAGGTGCCTCTCATCACGCAATGCTGATTCCAATTCCTGTCATTTTCTCTGGAGGAAAACCCGACATTTAATCCTGCGTCCCAAATTTAGATCTGCTTTCTTTACTGACGATGGAATGACGTGGATACCTTTGCTCTGGATAAACTGGGTCACATCGTTTGAACGTTGGGGCCGGGTGTTCTCTTCCATAATTAATGGTCTAGGTCGGATATTCAAACTTGGTCGACACATTAAATCACTCGACGTAACCAACAATTTCCTGTCTGATGTGACGTCATGTAATCTGCTACTCTTTCTTTTGAAAAAAAACCCCGGCCCCGGTGGTTAATAGTGGATTATCAAAATGCGTAACGACAACTTGATCGAACACTTCCTGGATGTAACAAGCCAACGTCAGATTTCCTTCTCTGTCTTTGTCTCACTAACCATGGAAACTTCTGTTACCTTTGTTCGAGCTCTTGCATGATCTGTTTGAAGTTACGGAATTTTGCGACCGTGTTTCTTTTTAAAAAAAAAAACGGGTTCAAGCTCGAACCAACTCCAAGCGTAGTTTTGATTGAAGGTCAGGCAATAGGTTATTTGACAATTACTTTCAAATGACGTAATTTATCAACGTCACAATTACTGCCCCAAGTAGTAGACCGGACAAAGGATCCATCTGTTTTTAACTTTAAATTTTCGGTATTTTACAACAGATATAAGAATTGGAAACCTATACTCGCACAGTTTATATCCGAATGAATCTAGATATGTGAAAAAATCGTGGATGAAAAGGGATTTTGACCGAATATGGCAAAAGTCAAGATGAATACTGGGCTTGTCCGGTGTAAGATTGATGCAGCGACGTCATTTCATTGTTGCGCGCAAAACTGGCAAATGGTCTATTGTGCAAAAAACATTTCACTTTACTCGATCGGCTGCCTTGGCGCTTCATTTGAGGTCACTAAATACCTTTCCAACTGAGTTGTTCAAAAGTGTAATAGACCCGTTCGGCTTAATCAAGTTGGCTTTTGCGTAATAGCCTTGGTGTGTGGAAAAATGACGCTATATTGGATTTTTGGATCAATCTCACATTAAAATAGTGACGCCCCACAACGATGACATTCAACTGTGACGTCACAAATTGGGTTAAGCCGAATACAGTATTAAACGGATTATGACGCAATAAAGCTTGACGTCTGACTTCCCTCTGACGGACAATGACGTCGTTATAGTTACGAACCTATGTACTGAAGAAACTGTAAAGATTTTCTTTGAAAGAGGAGAGACAATAGACGTTAGATCATGGGAAGACGATTCCAACGCTTCAAAAAACGCCTGAACAACATGGTGCGGATCACCCACAGTTTTATCCGTGCATGTGGATGTGGACTGGTCCATAGACATAAAGAAACAGCCTTTGTCCACGTGTCTAAGCTAGGTGAGGACCGATTAGACAAAACAACAGGACAATCCAGGACGGAGAGCCTCTCTCTCAGTGAACCGGGCTACAGAAGAAACTTCGCATGGAGGTGCCTGACTTCAGAGACGGACCAACAGTCAAATGTTCTCAGGACCCATTTTACGGCTTCCCCAGCCTGGATGTCCGTCTACCCTCAAGACGGAGAAGTCGTAAAGGGTTTCCACAATGGAGCCATGGCGGACGTCAAGTTGATATCGTCGGTGAGAGGCAGCTTTGTGAGGAAGACGGTGGTTGACGAAGGAGGGGAGTATGAGGCATCAGTGACTATCGATGTCCAGTGTGAGTTTGTTGTCAGAATGCTGTCCTGTTTTACTCAGTCTGGCACAACTTACCTCCATTTCCAGTATTATGGCATGGGAGATTTGTCATACTGGATGGGGAAGGATCGGAAAAGAACTGTCTTTTCAGAGGAAATGTCCGCCTGGACAACTCTTCACATCCTTACTGGATTGTCAGCAATCCACAGCAAAGGTATCATTCACATGGATATAAAGCCATCCAACATTCTGATCAATGATCTGGGATATCCTTTGCTCACGGATTTCGGGGCTGCGATCCGTACCTGTAACAATATGTGTTTCCACTCCTGTACCCGAGCATATCTTTGCCCCGAGCTCTCAGAAAACGAAGATCTTATAGTGTATTCTGGAGCTGCTGACATGTGGGCTACGGTTTTGATATTTTATGAGCTCGTGACAAACAAGATGCCTGTACGCTCCCATAAATGGCCGTTAACCTTTTTGAAGGCTGCCCCTTCCTCACACGCTCAGCTCGACCTCTCTCCATTCACTGAGACAGCCGCTGATTTTATCAGATCCGTTCTTCAACCGGACCCTACTGCTCGTCTGGGATACACTAAAGGAGTTAAGGAACTCCTGTTACATCCCTTATTCCAAACATGTGACTGGGAGTCGCTGGTCGGGAGATTTTTCTTGTCACCGTCTCCATTACTGAACAAGCTCGTCACATTAGACAGGAAGTAGGCCACGGTCTGCTCTCAGTACGATTACCGGATATGATAAAGGAAACGTCTAATGGACTACGATTAACGGAATTAGCGATACGGATATGGGGTAAAAACCACGATTATACCATTTTTATGGAAGATTTTAACAGCAGAAATTAAATTGTATTTCGGACTCACAAAACGCTGTACAGACAAGATCTAATCATCTCGGTCAAATGAAAGTGGGAGAAGACAACATTGTGCATATCGAGAATCGCCATTAACAACTCACTCAAAAAGTTGAAATACAATGGATCGACAATTATCATGTGGAAATGTATAACAGACGATAACGACCATATTACATATACCTAAAACAACCATTCACATCTCTGGTTGACTTTGATGGATATTCTTCCAATATTACAGATTATCCTAAAACAAATCCGACTTTGATGGTCTTCAAAACGAGACATTAACAAGGTCAGTTTCAGATCATATTAAAAGAATTATAATTGCTGAATATAGACTTATGCAAAATGTTTTTTTTTTTAATTCAGTTTATTGATCATGTAATGTCAAACATGTAGCGTATATACGATTTAATTTCAAATATTGGCAATATACGAGCATAACTGAAGAAATTGTGTTGTTTGAAGCTTTTTTACGAATGGTTTTTACGCCTTCTTGGAACGTTTCGTTTGATTGGCCACATCCATAAACTTTTTATCGCGGCTTTTTGATTGATTGATGTTTTACAGCCGCACTCAAGATTACATGTATTTCACTTATATGGCGGCGTTGCCAAGTTTAGTGGGAGAGGAAGCCCCCCGACATTCGATGAGCAACTCTTCCACATACGGCGGCGGCTTTTTGATTGATTGATTGATTGATTGATTGGTGTTTTACGCCGCGCTCAAGATTATTTCACTTATATGGCGGCGTTGCCAATTTTATTGTGGGAGAAAACCGGGCTCTATGCCCGGAGGAAACCCACGACCTTCCGTTGGTAACTGGCAACCATCCCACATAGGTCGTTCGAGTGAAAACCCAGTCAGAAAATTTTCCAATTTTTTTGACTGAGTGGGAATCGAACCCGCGACCCATTGGTGGAAGCGGCTTTTTGAAGTCGAAGATATCGAGAATCGCCATTAACAACTCACTCAAAAAGTGGAAATAAAATGGATCGACAATTATCATGTTGGAATGTATAACAGGCGATAACGACAATATAACATATACCTAAAACAGCCATTCACATCTCTAGTTGACTTTGATGGATATCCTTCCAATATTACAGATTATCCTAAAACAAATCCGACTTTGATGGTCTTCCAAATGACACATTTAGCTTGGTCGGTTTCAGATCATATTTAAAGAATTTATAATTGCAGAATATTGACTTACACAAAATGTCTTTTTTCTAATTCAGTTAATTGATCATGCCATGTCAAATATGTAGCCTATAAACTATTTAATTTCAAATATGGGCAATAAAAGAGCATAACTTATGAAATTGTGTTGTTCAAAGTTTTTTTAAGAATGGTTTTTACGCGTTCTTGGAAAGTTTCGTTTGATTGGCCACATCCATAAACTTTTTATAGCTGCGTTTTGATTGATTGATGTTTTACGCCGCAATCAAAATTATTTCACTTATATGGCGGCGTTGCCAAGTTTAGTGGAGAGGACACCTGGTAACTTTTCCACATACGGCGGCGGCTTTTTGAAGTCGAAGATATATTAAGAAGAAAAAAAACAAGTATTTATGGCCGATAGCGGCTTCTTGGTATATTGTGGGACAACGTTTAGACCCAGCTTCTAGGATCGTTATCAAGACAATGATGATTTGAATTTAGAAACGTTGACTCACAACATACAAGAAGTTGCTATCCATAATCACTTGTGTTCCTTCTTCACGTCCATAATGTTACTAATACGGCGGAGTAGCCAGGTCTACTAAGGGAACCAACTGTGATCTTTCCTATCGACAATATAATAATAGAAATCACCCTATTTCTATCGTCAGACAAAGTTACCTGTAAGGCACATATCCGCCATGTTGTCGCTATGGCACTTGTGTAGGAGAGTTCATCGTGAAGGTCAACTGATCATGTGACTTTTGATTATTCGACAAAACAACATAATGAAATTCAAATAGGAGTTTGTTCACATTGATATGTATTCTTCTCCTACATTCTTCAATGAATATCGTTAGATATGTTTAATATTTCAGACACAAGTAGTTAATGAAGACACATTGCGTACCTTGTAGCAGTGGTCTGCTCCATCCACGTGAATGGAGTCGACGTGGCACATCGCCATCTTGCCTTTGTGTTTAATCATAACATTGACTTTATGTTGCTTGCATCGGGTTTCTCTTAATTCCAAGTATATATATATTCATATGTTAGGGCCGTTATATTTTTCGTACAGCTTTATAAAATGTTACACTACTCCGCTTACGATAGTTCCTACTCTTGGGTTTGTTAAACCTTATGAAGTCTATCTAAGCCACGTACGAACCAGGGGCTCGTTTCACAAAGCAGTTGCATCGCAAACGAAGCCTAGTTGCCACTGGATACCATAGTGAAGAGATATGTCATGGCAACTGCGATTGATCGCACTTTGCGACGGCTTCGTGAAACGGCCCCCTGCATCAATTTGGTAGACCGTAGAAGGCTCCCCATGATTATGTCACCCCCCCCCCCCCCCCCCCCCCACAAGCTAACTCTAAAAGGTCTAAGAGTGTACTGTGAATAAAATAAATAGAATAAATCTCGACCCTAAATTTTAAATTCCACATGAGGCTATTTGATTGATTGGTCTTAGAAGGAAGGATATACCGGACAACCCTGCCAGAACAAAAAAGAAAAGATAACGATGCTAGACATATGCAGTACAGATACTCTTTTTTTGTCATTTGAATTCATGTACAAAGCAGAATACATTTTGTCAAATTTCAATTCATTTGTATTTACATATTTAAGAGATATTTTACAAACAGGGTCGGAACAAAAATAACCTCTAGATAATTGTGGTGATGAAACTGACAAAAGGATTACGTTTGGGTGATCAGATACAGTTTTGTTTACCAACTGTCAATTTCGGAAAGATTATATTCAGCGGAGAGTCTTTTTTAAAATGATGTTACGGATTCACACGTACAGACACAAATATAGTTATCACACGTCTATCAAGGCCCCATGTAAGCTCTATACTCTTGTTTGAGAAGTAATCATAAAAAGGTCAAATCAATGCTTGCAGAATGCTCGGTAAAATGACTATATTGCTGAAGAAATTATGTAACCTTGTGAATGTCTATATAGATTTTTAAATCGAATAAAAAAGTCGCTGACTGAAGGGAGATTACTCTAAATTTTACTGCCTAGTCAGAATAGTCTCCCCTGGTTTACCAAAGGCTAAATCCACCATTTTTCCCGTTGTCCAGTCTTATCTTTTAACATCTGTTTTACTGTGTTACAAAAATCTGCTTTCATTAGTAAAAAATGAAATATTTAATTTTTTTACCAAGAAGCAAAACTAGCCATGGTCAACATTTCAGACTGATTTATGTTTTATGACGCACACAGAATTATTTCACTTATCAGTCACCGTTTACAGCTGTCTGTCCGTCCGTCCATATGAGCTACAGTTTAGAATTCTGGCCAATTTAGACACCTTTTTTCAGCACATTCAATCATAAATATTGAACTTTTTAAATGAAAATGTCTGCCTTTCTCCCTCGGTAAGATAGACAATACAAGAGATCAAATTAAGTGAAAAACTAAATTCTTAAAATTCAAAATCCATCCTCAAAATTAGGCCTGATCAAAATGACCTACAAACTCCCAAAAAGGTTTTAACAGCCATAAATTACCAATTCGTCACCTTTTATACGCAAGTCTTTATAATCAGCAATTATAATTTAGGTATTAATCTTATCCAATCAAAAAAACAAGAATTTCGTACTACCTTTTCTCATCTCCTAAGCACTACAAAACCCACTATGTTTAACCTGGGCATAAACAACCTTCATATGTAATGTTATGATCAGACTGGTATTTTCTGGTGCAACTGTGTTCTCTAGAGTTTTTTCGTTATTTTTTATTTTTTTTTTTTGGGGGGGGGGGGGGGGAGGGGCATATAGAAAAGGTCAACGTAAAATTCTTAGATGGCTGCCCTTGCCAAACTGACATAGTGTCTTTTATCTTGTAATCAATGCATTAAGAGCATTGCAGAACTGGGGGATCTTGTGGAAGGTTATAGTTACTGTTGTTCTTTAACTGGTGAACGAAAAATCTGTTGGTGATAGTGATGTCTTAATTTTTTAGCATTAACCTGTTAATTATCATGAAGTCAGCTGTATAAACTGTTGACAGATCTGGTATAGACTGGCCTAATCTACCGAGAAACTGCCTGATTTCATAGAATGAATAAACTTATGATTTGAAATCGTTCACAAATCACACATGTAATGTACTTCACAGAAATACTTTCTACCAATAGTTGAACTGCCATAGGAATAACTTGGAACTAAATGTTTACATACACTTGGTAAAGTTCATAGAAATAGTTTCATTGGAGCAATTGTTTAGGAAATAAATGAACTATTAACACATTTGTGAAGCAAGTTCATAGAATATAACTCTCTTGGAGTAATTGTTATGGACTAAATGTTTCCAAACACTTGTGAAACAGCTCATAGCAGACTGTTTCAACCAATAGTTGGAAAATGATCACCAGTGAAGCAAGTTCATAGAATTAGATTCTGCCAAAATATCTGCATTGTAGTAATTGTTATGGACAATTTTTCCAAACACTTGTAAAACAGTTTATAGTGGACTGTTTCTACCAATAGTTTGAAACTGATCACCAGTGAAGCACACCATTAAGGATTATCCTGTTATATGTATATATGTATATATCTATATGGAGTCTCTTGAATATTGTATTAATTGTTTTACATATGTACTGTACATCTTCAGATTTATTCCTGTCACAAGTTTATATGATAATTATCTTCATTTGATTAAATAGTTTCCTGTCAACTGTAAAACGCTTGCTTCTGTACACACTTTTTCCTTGAAATGGAAGGTAGTCCCCTTTTCCTCTGTCCAAAACCAGAATGACATTTCCTCAAGGTCATAGAAAGGGTTCAGTGGGGCATATAGAGATCCCGTGTATCTATCTTTACTATCTTATCTTTCTTTAATTCCGTGAAATCTTGTAGAATCAACATTATCTTCTGGATATAGTATAGTATATATAGTTTTCTCTGAAAACAGCTCAGGCAGATAGCCTTGTATGAAGAGCCGTCTTTTAGCACTGTATTATGTAACTCATCTTTGATCAACGACCAACCGCGTGGTTCCGTTTATGTTTTCTGGCTTGTTACCATGGTAACATGTTTAAGTTTTATCCCATCCTCAAAAGGGTCGGCTCCTGCTCTCTTCAATGTGGATCGTTTTGTCGATGTTGTCGTTGCTGCTCCAGTAAACGCTGTAATGGCGACAGACCATGGGAAGACCACATCGACTGAAACAACAACAACACATATTAAATTACTAATACATACATATTTATACCGTAGAATTTTGCTTTCTTATGTGTGTTTAAAGGCACTTAGGATTTTTTAACTAAAATAACTTGTTACCGTGAACCATATTTAATAAAAGGATTGATTGTTTGATGTTATATGTACAAGAAGAAAAAAAGAAGCCATTGAGGCCCTGTCAGCATAAAATAGAACAATCTTGATTGGACAATCAATTGACCAACCTAAAAACATATAACAAGCTTGTAACCCGATGTGAAGCCCTGGTAACTTACATGAGCTGGTAGATTTGGGTTTACCATTGGAGCAGCATTTTCAGGCCCCTGAGGGCCCCAATCTCCTGTTGCAAATCGTAGCCCCAGATTAAAACCTGGCCCAAGTCCGGCATCCCCGGATATCAGCCCTGAATCATTTGGGATCAAATCTGCCCCGGGGTCAGGCGAGTTACGTATACTACTGGCTTGTGAAGAGAACGGTGATGATCCCAAACCTACAATATATACACATAATTAGAAATAATATACACATAATTAGAAAATATATACACATAATTAGAAAACATATGATACACCTATAATTAGAAAATGTACATATGTATTTAAAAAATGTAATATAATTAGATTGACTGAGAACAGAGAATGATGTCCTTCATCTTTTAAGTGAAACCCATTATTGGATATGTTAAATTACGAAGGCTCAATTTCTAATTTGTTGAGGTTTACTTAACAGTCTAACACTGCGGGTATTTCAACAGACCATGGCATATTGCTAAATAAGAGAGTGAGTCCTAGCCGAGAAATCTTGGCTCTGCCGAATTTTTTTTCCGTGTTCGTCATAGCCAAGATCACTTCCATAGTAAAAAAGGGATATAAGTTAAGGAGACCCGCCGAAAAAATCGGCGGCGCAAATTTCACAACAAATAAGCAAAGAATAAAATATTTACCACTGCATTCCGATAGCATAGACCACGAAGAAGGAGTTTGTCAAACTTACGTCGCTGTAAAGTGGTAAACTTTCCCTTATGCAGTCAATATTTGTTTCGAAGTCCACTGGCTTTCAACCTGACGTAACCGCCATAGTTAAACATTTAAACGACCAGTTAAACTGTGCGGGGCGTCGTAGAAATACTTCAATCATATATCTTTAGTCACTTTACAGCGGCCTAAGTTTGACAAACTCCTTCTTCGTGTATGCTATCGGAATGCAGTGGTAAATATTTTATTCTTTGCTTATTTGTTGTGAAATTTGCGCCGCCGATATTTTCGGCGGGTCTCCTCAACTTATATCCCTTTTTTACTATGGAAGTGATCTTGGCTATGACGAACACGGAAAAAAAAAAAATTCGGCAGAGCCAAGATTTCTCGGCTAAGTGAGTCCAAGGCTGTCCTCTACTGGGGAGGTTCAATAACATTCAGTTTAAAAAACAAACACTAAATTGTTGAAGTTGCCTGAGCCACCAAAATGTACACTTTTCTTTCAGAAATTCTTACAATAAAAAAAATCCACACAATTTGAATATTCCCGAAATAGTGTACAAACGTTCATTAATTTTAGGCCTTAGTCCAAAACACTCGTATAACATGCACTCTCAAGTCTCGTAGTCTATTATACTTTTACATCTTGAGAAAAATAACGAAGTGTTTCAGAATTTCTGTTTTCAAAGAATCATTTTGGCATCTCGTGCCCTTTGAAATGGTCTGGGGTTCAATATTTCCAGAGGCTTACTTTTGGAGTCACCAGCTGATGATATTTGAACAGACCATGGCGTACTGCTAAAGAGGGAGTATGTTCCGGGTTGTCCTCCATCAATGGGAGGTCCGTCAACGCCCACTTCTCCTGGCTTGTATATACCAACACTACTACTGCAAGACAGAATCGTTTTTAACAAATTTAAACTACAGAATATTCTTGAGGTAGTATTAAGAGTTGATTTAATGTTTTTAATGTAAACTTTTTAATTGTATTACAAGAGCAGTGTTTGGCACAGCTTCTAAAAGTATCATTACTTGTTGGACTGAGGGATAAGAAATGTTTGAAACTCTCTTTAAACGTGGGTTCCATACTAATGAACATTGAAGGAAAAGAAAAATTAAAGAAGCTTTCTTCATTCCAAAACTCAACCCTTCATTAAATAGAGATTGTGGTATACAAATAAGTAAAATATGGAATAAATTTGTAAAATACATGTAAGAATTTCTACTTATATTTTTTAAATGTAATATTGATATTGTTTTTTATTTTGATAGACGTGTGATATTTTTTTTAACTTGTTTATTGTGATGCCATTGTATTGTAACGTTAACTTATTACGGCAATTTGTATTATAACGTTAACAGTTTTACGTCATTCTTGATTGATGTCGTTGTTTTCTAGATTCCGACGTTAGAAGAATATTATTAACATAGTTACTCTTGTAAACAATTTCAATAATTGGCCACATTACATATTTGTTCTTTTCTTTAGTATTTATAGCAGTTACACTTGACAAAGACATCGGCACAGGTGTCGAAAGCTCGTGTTGTTCAAAACAACTTACTACGTGGTGATGTCTTAAATTTTTATCATTGATTGATTGATGTAGAATTTTTCATTCCTATGGGTGCATTGCCAGGCTTAGTGGGGAAGGAAACTTGGCCCTTTGCATGGGCCAAACTGGCAACCTTCGATTGATTGGTTGTGGCTTAACGTGTCACTCAAAATCTAAGGTCATATTGTGACAAAAGTATCAACAGGCCAAGGCCAAAATTTCGGTGCACTTACAATATCTCTGTAGTCACTGAAACCCAGCATTGACAAAGGACGCTATCAGCCAACTCAAGATTTCTACCAGGGATGAATTGTTTAAAAGGGTTGACAGCCTAGACTTAGTAAGCCACCAAAGAAGCAACTGCTTGGTAGGCTTGAAGCCTGGAACTGATCGACCCACCCAAGGTACCCCATTTACTCACCTATCACCGGATTGAGGACTATCTGGGGTGTTCATCAGTATCTTCTGGAAAAGAGGGTACAAAAATTAGAGAATTCTTTTGTTATTTGTTATTCATTTATTTCACCAAAACATACACAGTACAGTAAATGGTTAGTAATATTGATTACCGTATTTCTTCTAAATATTCAGCCATTCTAATGGCCTAAATTTTCCATTGAGTCAGACAAAAAAGGGGACATGGAGTTGTATTAAATGATAACCATTTTCACACACTGCACGGCGGGTCATTTTGCCTTAAATTCCATCTATTGGGCAAATTTGTCTGGCCTCATTTAGCATATTTCTTTTCTGATGGTCGAATCTTTATCAGGAAAAAAGTGGCTGAATCTTTAGAAGAAATACGGTAAACTAACAGAAGTCACTTTACTGAAGCTTTAACCAAAGATCTATTAACATTTGGCGGGATGAAAACCCCAAGAAAAGAATGTCATTATATGTGGAGATTGATTGATTGATTGATCATCCTTTGTTCACAGCTTCAGACTAATCGTCAAACTTTCAAATTATTTTGTCATCATATGTGTGCGTATTATTCACAGCTGATGATCATTGGAAAAGTGCAACTTTGTTTGTTGTCAAACTATTTCTTTGAACTTGTGCAGGTAAAAGAAGAGTGTTACATTGTGCCTGACTTTACAACTGATACTCAACAATGCTTTGTTTTCAAATACACGTAAAATGTATAACTGGGTGATTCGGGAGACAAAACCAATGAACAAAGAATTGTATTGTCTTAAAGTTGCATGAGCTGCCAAAATTCAAACTTTTTTCATAATTTGTGATCGTCACGACAGTAAGAGACTTTGAAGGGCATCCAAAAACTAAATGAGTGGCGTTGGAATGAGGAAAATCTATACAGTATGTGGCCTGTACGAACCGAATACGTGTTCGAAAAGTAAACTAAATCTAAATAACCGGGACGACCATTCATTCATTCTATGACAAAGTTAGTTCAAAACAAAACTTTATCGTACATTTTCGAGAGTAGAAGCACTAAAAAGCTTCTGAATTATACGTCTTGAGAAAAATAGCCAATAATTTCAACATTCTGTTTTAACGTCAAAATATCAACATTTTGGCAGCTCATGCCACTTTAAATCATGCTCAAGGTATGTATCATTTGATCTGGTCACCCTTCATCAGTATTATATGTAGGAATATATTTCTTTTGTGTATTTGTCTTGCTTTTGAGAAAACAAATATTAGGTTGAAAATTTACCTCTACAGGCGATTCCCCAGTGTGATTTGTCCTGGCTTGGGCCCCTGTTCTTGGAGGCTGGAGAAAGGGAAAGACAATAGTTAAAAGCACAGTCTCATTGGTTGAATTTTGCCTAACTGGCAACTCTCCCACATATGGAGATCAACTGAAAAACCTACACAGAATATGATCTGAAGATTGGTTGATATTTAAAGTTGAACTCAAGGTTACATTACCAGTGTCACAGAACTTTGTGAGGCAGGGGTCGGACAGGACTCTCTGCCGGGGAGCAACCCTTTCATATAGAGTGATCAAGGTTTTCTTGGGTCTGTCATTGCGTTTGGTTTGAGTTTGTGGCCCATGATAGAAAGCCTGTTTAGCATGAGAGGGATTCAAACCCGCAATCATCGATGGAGGGCCTGTGTCGGACCTGTGAACGTCACACTTCTGACTGAGTCACTGGGCACCTAAAACTCCAATCAACAGAATTAAAATCCAATGTATTTACTTACCTGTATAGTTAACTGCGGTATGGAGTTGAGTAAATCCTGCTCATCTATGAGATTAGGATGGCCGGGTGTCCCAATGGGGTGTGAAGAGGGGGGCACATGATTAGGCTGGTTAAAATGAAAAGGAAAATTCTGACGGGGTATTCCAGAGAATGAACTGTGAAAAATCCCTGGGCTGACTGGTTCATTAGGGAAGGTTCCAGGAGGTTGTCTTTCGCTATTCTGCGGAGATGGGAAGTGAGAAGGATGCTGTGAGTTTGAGTGAATGCCATACTGCAGTGAAGGATGCTGTTGCATTCCTGGAAAGCGTTGGTGCATAAACATGGGTCCTGGGTAAGGGGGTTGTCCTGGTGTTGTCTGGGAGGGTATGTTCCCTAGGGGCCTCTGAAGCGAATGGCCAGGATGGGGTTGAGGAGAGGTCATTGCTGTATGCTGGGGACGAGGGACCATCTGAGGGTGCATCTGTGGGCGACTTCCTGAAGCCATCATAGACATCTGTGCTGGTCCAGCCTGCTGGGGACTCACTTGTTGTTGTTGTTGACGTTGCAGAGTGGCCATGGCAGTAAGAAGCTGTTGTTGGCTGGCCATCATGGCTGCATGGGAGCTATCAGAGGGAATTGTTGGTGGTCTGGCAGTCCCCTGGCTCTGCACAACCTGATTTCCACTAGGTACAGGGCCAGCCATTTTCTGCAAGGCTTCAAACTGTTGCTGCATTAATATCTGTCTCTGTGTTAAATGAGGAGTATTAGTGCCTGTCTGTGGAAGTTTGGTCCCTTCAGCCCCTTGCTCTGGCGGGTACAGCGGAGGAGATGTCCTCTCGTGTCTCGGGGGACCATGCCACTGTTGTTGTTGTTTCATTTGCTGCTGTTGTTGTTGTAAATGCAACTGCTGCTGCTGCTGTAAATGTTGTTGTTGTTGTATTTGGTGTTGCTGTGGATGCTGCTGTTGCTGTGGATGTTGTTGGGAATGATGATGCTGTTGTTGTTGTATGTGCTGCGGTTGTTGCACATGTTGTTGTTGTTTCATCATTTGTTGTTGTTGTAACTTCTGTTGCTTCATGGCTTGCTGATGCTGCATTTGTCTGTACTGGGCTCCTAACGGGGGGTTAGCTTGAGTCTGCCTCGTCGGAAAGCTGGTGTACGGCTTGAGGCTACTTTTCTCCGACTGAGCTTGCTTCTGATTGGGTGACAGCTGTTGAGGAGGAAGTTGAAATGTGACAGTCGGAGAGCGATTGCTTGGTGACGAGCCTGAGGGGGAAGAAGACTGTGAGAAGTTTGAGTTCCGGAGACTCGATGGTTTCATGAACTGTGGATCTTTAAGAGGCGTCCCCAGTAAATATTTAGGAGAAGATTGTCTATCTGGTTTCCCATCACCCCTTCCATCTTTAGAAGGCTTCACCTGGAAACAAAAATCATTTCACACATCCATTGTAGTTTCTTTAAATTAGAAAATGTCACATCTCCATACAAAATAACAGTCATTAAAACCATAAAATTTACTTCAGATACTGTGTTACATGAGTACGTTGATAAGATTTCCTGTGTTTTTCACATCAAATTTACTTCCGAAATGCGGTTGAGAGGTTTATCGGTTAAATGATTGCATGGGGACGTCATGTTAGAAAATTTCACTCTGGGAATTTATAAGACAGTCGATGTTCAAAGCTGGCCGCCTTACTACCCGATCGCAAGTGTCTATATTCCAGCTTCATATGGCTGGTCAAATATTCGTATCAATCAGTGATGTCATGACATTTGTAATGTAACCCATGCTGGGTGTGTCAATGACAATTACACCCATGGTGTTTTATGCCACACTCAAGATAATTTTTCTTTAAATTGAACCTTTGCAAGATTGAGTGAGACAGTATACCAGACTATGTTCCCAGAATCGCTACAATTCTGCTGGTATAGTTAATTATTCCTTTACAGTCTTTCAGATGAAAAACAGTTATTTCCCTTATATGACACTTAGGTTTAGTGGGGCAACTTTTAAACCTAAGCTGATAGAGCGAAAAATTCCACAGAAATTCTTTTTATGTTTTTTGTTAAGATGCTGTTGATGGAAGGCTTGTGGCAGACTGAGAGACTATTGCTCTGCTTTATAAGCCTAAAACTGATACCTATTGGTGGAGGGCTTTTATGATTGAACCTGCAACGTTCCGCCTAGCTAGAGGGACCCGAGACGGTTAAAAAACGATTGATCCAATGAACACTATGCGTGGAATGGAGGTCACATGGTATTTGATTTGCATCGAACGCCGCCATTACTAGGAGATGGGGCAATTTCGATCCACATCTGTTATTACACATGCTTCCACTATATTTTACAAAGTCAGATCCAAACTAGCCAATGAGACGTTTCTATTCTACCCATATAGTTCATTGAATTGACAGTGTCTCTACCAGCACCTTATGTTATGGCCGAACTTTTAAAAAAATTAGACAAACTCTGAGTGTCTAGCCTTTTGGTTGGTTGATTGTTTGGTGTTTTACGTCGCGCTCAAGATTATTTCACTTTTATGGCGTCGTTGCCAGTTTCATTGTGGGAGGAAACCGGGCTCTGTGCCCGGAGGAAACCCACAACCTTCCGGTGGTAGGTCGTTCTAGGTCTAGCCTTTTGGAGCTTTTGGACTAAACATGTGGCACTGACTGACGAGTCAATTGGTAAAATTCCCTTTAAAGTATACTTACAATGGAGGTGATCTTTTCATCAACAGGGGATCTCACCGGAGAATTATCAGAACCTTTCTGTTTCTGTATGATTGCCTGCACACAATAAGATTGATATTTTCTGTCACATCAAAGTTTAAAGGCACACTTACTGCGAAAATCCAGAATACTGTTTAGATAAAAAACAGCGGGCGGTTTTCTGCTTTTTTCCCTAATAGAAGTTAGGAACTTTATCTGAGAAATACAGACTTAAGAGGAACTCGAAAAGCCTGCCGATTATTTTTTTAGTGTAAACCATACATAAAGAGGCCTGAAATGAGTGTAACACTTAAGTTAACCGAAACTGAGCGTCGTTGATGTAATCAGGCTTCTATTCTTCGTTTGTTTTTCACACCAATTTCAACATTCTAAGCCTAACTGGACATGTTTTATGTGTCCTATGTTTAATTTTAGTGGTTTTACTTGTAGTAAGCTCATGTAAATTGGTTTTCTTAACAAATGTTCAACAGGCTACGGCGGCAAGTGGGCCTTTAATTTTGTACACACATGCAATGAAGTGGGTTACAAAACTGGACACTGTGTCAGTTGACTCTCCTCTGGTATCAGGCAACCATTACCCATTGGGATTGATTACCATGGTTTCACCATGCACTCAGGATTATTTAACTTATATGGCAATGATGACAGGTTTAGTTTGTAATTTTTATACAGAAATACCTAATCATAACAAAAGTCATCAGAAGGCAATGTATCCCACTAATACTATAAATATTGATGCCACTTGTCTCCATGGTTATTTTAGACAAGAAGATTTCCCCTGTGCCCGTGTGTTTTAGTGATCATAAATAGGACAACCCTTTATGTCATACCCGAAACTGAGAGCTTTCATAGCGCATGTGTACCAATGTCAGTAAAAAAAAAAAACTAACACAAACTTGTAAGCATAGACTGCGCATGCCTAAGCGACTGTCATACTCCTGCTTGAGTTCAGTAAGTTATTAAAACGTACAATGTGAGCGGATTTCACAAGTCTTCATTAAAACAGATCCCTTATTTTCATACAACATCATCTGTTTCAATCACGGCGTAACCCAGCAACAATTTCTTCAAATAACTGAAGATAGTTGGATTAAATTATGATCAGTTTAAATGCGTGTATTGACAGTTGAACGGTGCGACGCCTGACATTGACAGTTACATGTACAATGACATATCCGAAACTGATTAAATTCATAGGCATATATAAGAGGTATATTAATTTGTCTTTTTCTCCACTAATATTAGTCTAATGATACTTCGAAAAAAGATTTTATTTTGGTTTCAATTTAAATGTTTTTAGCAATTATAAGTATGTTAATTAATTGTAGACCTATACTGACATGAAAATACATGTAGGCCCCCCTATTTACATTCTAAAGAGTAATAAGTCCAGGGTTATAAAGAAAAACAATACACCTACAATTTGTAAAATCTGAAATATATGTAGGTGATGATTACTGAATTAGCTGGTGAATTATTATTAATGAATTTAGAGACACCGATTTCCCTGTCAGTAGGCCTTTTGATTTTAAAAATATGTCTCGAAGAAATGAATTGGTGAATTGTCCATGTTAAGAACTAATTTTCGGTATTAGTGAAACTAACTAAATTCACAATTTAGTAGCCTACTGATATCTTTTAAACGGGCTGTCAAAATTAACTCTCCTGTCCAACTACCAATATTCTTCTGTTCATCAACCCTTCTATCACTGTATCCTTTTGTTCACCACACGTCACCCACCTATTTCCTTCTGTTCAGATGGCAAGATGTACATGTATATGTTAGAGTATATAGAAGAGTGATATATTTCTTTTTTAACACAATTAGAAACTTGTCTCCATGGTTATTTTAGACAAGAAGATTTTCCCTGTGCCCGTGTCGGTGTGTTTTAGTGATCCTAAATATATATAGAAGAGTTTGCCAGATACTTGCTGGTGGTCGGGGGTTTTCTCTGGGCAAGGAGCCCTTGTCTTCCCCCCCCCCGCCCACCCCTAAACTTGGCACACCATATAAGTGAAATAATCTTGAGTGCGGTGTATTAGACCAATCAATCGTTGAATTAATCATATGGCAAGATCTGAAGTCCAGAGGTCGGCACCAAGTCCAGATGGCAAGACCTCCAGTCCAGATGTCAACACCAAGTCCAGATGGTTATTCCTTCAGTACTGGTGTCAAGACCTCCAGTCCAGATGTCGGCACCAAGTCCAGATGGCAAGACCTCCAGTCCAGATGTCAGCACCAAGTCCAGATGGCAAGACCTCCAGTCCAGATGTCCTCACCAAGTCCAGATGACAAGACCACCAGTCCAGATGTCGGCACCAAGTCCAGATGGTTATTCCTTCAGTACTGGTGTCAAGACCTCCAGTCCAGATGTCGGCACCAAGTCCAGATGACAAGACCTCCAGTCCAGATGTCGGCACCAAGTCCAGATGACAAGACCTCCAGTCCAAATGTCAACACCAAGTCCAGATGGTTATTCCTTCAGTACTGATGTGAAGACCTCCAGTCCAGATGTCAGCACCAAGTCCAGATGGTTATTCCTTCAGTACTGGTGTCAAGACCTCCAGTCCAGATGTCCTCACCAAGTCCAGATGACAAGACCTCCAGTCCAGATGTCGGCACCAAGTCCAGATGGTTATTCCTTCAGTACTGGTGTCAAGACCTCCAGTCCAGATGTCGGCACCAAGTCCAGATGACAAGACCTCCAGTCCAGATGTCGGCACCAAGTCCAGATGACAAGACCTCCTGTCCAGATGTCGGCACCAAGTCGAGATGGTTAATCCTTCAGTACTGATGTCAAAACCTCCAGTCCAGATGTCGGCACCAAGTCCAGATGACAAGACCTCCAGTCCAGATGTCGGCACCAAGTCCAGATGGTTATTCCTTCAGTACTGATGTCAAGACCTCCAGTCCGGATGTCGGCACCAAGTCCAGATGGTTATTCCTTCAGTACTGGTGTCAAGACCTCCAGTCCAGATGTCCTCACCAAGTCCAGATGTCAAGACCTCCAGTCCAGATGTCGGCACCAAGTCCAGATGACAAGACCTCCAGTCCAGATGTCGGCACCAAGTCCAGATGGTTATTCCTTCGGTACTGATGTCAAGACCTCCAGTCCGGATGTCGGCACCAAGTCCAGATGGTTATTCCTTCAGTACTGATGTCAAGACCTCCAGTCCAGATGTCGGCACCAAGTCCAGATGACAAGACCTCCAGTCCAGATGTCGGCACCAAGTCCAGATGACAAGACCTGCAGTCCGGATGTCGGCACCAAGTCCAGATGGTTATTCCTTCAGTACTGATGTCAAGACCTCCAGTCCAGATGTCGGTACCAAGTCCAGATGACAAGACCTCCAGTCCAGATGTCGGCACCAAGTCCAGATGGAAAGACCTCCAGTCCACTTGGAATTAAATAATAATAGTTCAATTCAAGTTGAAATCATTTTGACTCCAGTGAGAATGTTTGAACTCAAATCTTGAAGATATAATTCCACAAGATCAACTTTTTTCTCAATGTCTTTACTTTTTTGTAAAGACGTTGCCCTTTTTTCCTATTTTTTTCTGATCTTAACTGCCAAGTTGGTAATCTCTCGCACCAACACAAATCCGTGCATCCATAATTTCTTAGGTGCCTGCCACCCAAATGCCTTATATGGAAGATTTTGCTGGTAACCCCTGGGGGTCAGAGATTTCCTCACGCGCTTAACCTGGCATTGTGATATAAGTTAAATAATATCGAGAGCAACATAATTCAGCCCACTCCTTTCAATGGTCTCAAATTTTGATCTATGCTTTGATATCTTTTACAAGCACTTCATTTCAATTATTAGCTTTATTTTATCTCAATTTGTTCCTTGACCTCTAATATCCACTTTTTCATACGGTCCATTTTTTTTCTAGACCTAGACTCCTTTTTCGAATATTTGACTTTTTTGTTTTAAGTTTTGCAATAATTTTTTTTTTTATTATTATTTTGAATAACCAAAATTAGATCTTGAGGTATGCACATTTTATGACCATTACTTCTTAATCGACTCGTTTTTTTCTGATCTTCAATTTTTTCCACTATATATCAATATATCCCATAAATATATCTCGTTCTCTTGTTCTTAGCTGCTTTGGTGAGCCAGGTCTTTATAGTTTCCGTAAAATTCGATCTTTTTTCTCTATCTCAAACATTTAATCAGTGGAAATGGAAAAACACTAAATCTAGACGAGATCATATGGATGGATGTCAATACCTTAAATCCAGATGTTCAGAATAGTCATGTGAAGCCAATTTCGTGGTGGCAGGGGGCCTGGTTGATTGATGTTTTACCCCGCATTCAAGATTATTTCACTGATATGGCGGCGTTGCCAGGTTTATTGGGGGAGAAAACTGGGCTCATTGCCAGGAAGAAACCCTCAACCTTCTGCGAGTACCTGGCAACTCTTCCACATACGGGGACAGAGTGAAAAATCCACACAGAAATTTATAATTTTTATACGACCGACTTAAAAAAAAGTTGGTCGTATTATGGTATTACCAGCGCCGTCCATCCGTCCGGTCCGGATTCCCTTCAGCTCCATAACTTTAAGAGTTTTGATCTAATCTTTACAATTCTTTCACAACATATACTTTGTGGGTAGAAGGTGTGTCATGAACCATGTAGGACATTGTCGATTGCATAATATGACTTCTACATTGGATTATGTAATATTCTCTCTTAGTCTATATCTTCGTTCCCTTCCGCTCCATAACTTGAAGATTTTTGATCCGATCTTGACAATTCTTTCAGAGTATATACCTTATCGGCAGACGGTGTTTCACGTACCATTTCTGACATCACCTGTTGCATAACATGGCAGCCCTATTGGTTTATGTAATATTCCCTTTTGGCTCCAGAACTTCTTTTTGTCTCTTTCCAAGAGTTTTTTTTATCACAAATGTGTACCTGTTGTTATATTAATATATATCAATGCTTTTTTTAGTTTACTAAAACCCATGTTTTATTTGGTCTGAGTGGGAATCGAACCTGTGCGGCATCAATAGAAGGTCTGTGTGAGACTGAGGGATAATCACTCTAACCTACTGGACCACCGAGGCCCCCTGGTGGCAAGGGAGGATTGATTGATTGTTTGGTGTTTTACGCCGCGCTCAAGATTATTTCACTTATATGGCGGCGATGCAAGTTTCATTGTGGGAGGAAACCGGGCTCTACGCCCGGAGCAAACCCACGACCTTCCGTTGGTAACTGGCAACCATCCCACATAGGTTGTTCAAGCGAAAACCCAGGCAGAAAATTTTTCAATTTTTTTGGACTGAGTGGGATTCGAACCCGCGACCCAAGGCTGTTTGGATTGAGCGTCTACTACTCTACCTACTGGACCACCGAGGCCCCCTGGTGGCAAGGGAGGATTGTAGGAAGTTGGTGATCGAACAGAAGTCTACAGAATAGTGGAGGTTAACAGAAGAATAGTGGGTGTGATGGTGGTTAAACAGAAGAATAGTGGGTGTGATGGTGGTTGAACAGAAGAATAGTGGGTGTGATGGTGGTTGAATAGAATAGTGGGTGTGATGGTGGTTGACCAGAAGAATAGTGGGTGATGATGGCTGTTAAACAGAAGAATAGTGGGTGTGATGGTGGTTGAGCAGAAGAATAGTGGGTGTGATGGTGGTTGAATAGAAGAATAATGGGTGTGATGGTGGTTGAACAGAAGAATAGTGGGTGATGATGGCTGTTAAACAGAAGAATAGTGGGTGTGATGGTGGTTAAACCATCACACCCACTATTCTTCTGTTCAACCACCATCACACCCACTATTCTTCTGTAAACCTCCACTATTCTGTAGACTTCTGTTCGATCACCAACTTCCTACAATCCTCCCTTGCCACCAGGGGGCCTCGGTGGTCCAGTAGGTAGAGTAGTAGACACTCAATCCAAACAGCCTTGGGTCGCGGGTTCGAATCCCACTCAGTCCAAAAAAATTGGAAAATTTTCTGCCTGGGTTTTCGCTTGAACGACCTATGTGGGATGGTTGCCAGTTACCAACGGAAGGTCGTGGGTTTCCTCCGGGCATAGAGCCCGGTTTCCTCCCACAATGAAACTTGCAACGCCGCCATATAAGTGAAATAATCTTGAGCGCGGCGTAAAACACCAAACAATCAATCAATCCTACAATCCTCCCTTGCCACCAGGGGGCTTCGGTGGTCCAGTAGGTTAGAGTGATTATCTCACACAGACCTTCTATTGATGCCGCACAGGTTCGATTCCCACTCAGACCAAATAAAACATGGGTTTTAGTAAACTAAAAAAAGCATTGATATATATTAATATAACAACAGGTACACATTTGTGATAAAAAAAACTCGTGGGTGATGATGGCGGTTAAACAGAAGAATAGTGGGTGTGATGGTGGTTAAACAGAAGGATAGTGGGTGTGACGGTGGTTGAACAGAAGAATAGTGGGTGTGATGGTGGTTAAACAGAAGAATAGTGGGGTGTTGGTGGTTACAAGGGAAGAGAGTGGGGTGGTGGTGGTTACAAGAGAAGATAGTGGGGGTGTTGGTGGTTACAAGGGAAGATAGTGGGGTGTTGGTGGTTACAAGGGAAGACAATGGGGTGTTGGTGGTTACAAAGGAAGATAATGGGGTGTTGGTGGTTACAAGGGAAGATAGTGGGGTGTTGGTGGTTACAAGGGAAGATAGTAGGGGTGTTGGTGGTTACAAAGGAAGATAGTGGGGGTGTTGGTGGTTACAAGAGAAGATAATAGTGTGTTGGTGGTTACAAGAGAAGATAGTGGTGTGTTAGTGATTACAAGAGAAGATAGTGGTGTGTTGGTGATTACAAGAGAAGATAGTGGTGTGTTGGTGGTTACAAGAGAAGATATTGGGGTGTTGGTGGTTACAAGAGAAGATAGTGGTGTGTTGGTGGTTACAAGAGAAGATAGTGGGGTGTTGGTGGTTACAAGAGAAGATAATAGTGTGTTGGTGGTTACAAGAGAAGATAATAGTGTGTTAGTGATTACAAGAGAAGATAGTGGTGTGTTGGTGATTACAAGAGAAGATAGTGGTGTGTTGGTGGTTACAAGAGAAGATAGTGGGGTGTTGGTGGTTACAAGAGAAGATAGTGGGGTGTTGGTGGTTACAAGGGAAGATAATGGCGTGTTGGTGGTTACAAGGGAAGATAGCGGGGTGTTGGTGGTTACAAGAGAAGATAGTGGTGTGTTGGTGGTTACAAGAGAAGATAGTGGGGGGGTTGGTGGTTACAAGAGAAGATAATAGTGTGTTGGTGGTTACAAGAGAAGATAATAGTGTGTTGGTGGTTACAAGAGAAGATAGTGGTGTGTTAGTGATTACAAGAAAAGATAGTGGTGTGTTGGTGATTACAAGAGAAGATAGTGGTGTGTTGGTGGTTACAAGAGAAGATAGTGGGGTGTTGGTGGTTACAAGAGAAGATAGTGGGGTGTTGGTGGTTACAAGGGAAGATAATGGCGTGTTGGTGGTTACAAGGGAAGATAGTGGGGTGTTGGTGGTTACAAGAGAAGATAGTGGTGTGTTGGTGGTTACAAGAGAAGATAGTGGGGTGTTGGTGGTTACAAGAGAAGATAATAGTGTGTTGGTGGTTACAAGAGAAGATAGTGGTGTGTTAGTGATTACAAGAGAAGATAGTGGTGTGTTGGTGGTTACAAGAGAAGATAGTGGTGTGTTGGTGGTTACAAGAGAAGATAGTGGGGTGTTGGTGGTTACAAGAGAAGATAGTGGGGTGTTGGTGGTTACAAGGGAAGATAATGGCGTGTTGGTGGTTACAAGGGAAGATAGCGGGGTGTTGGTGGTTACAAGAGAAGATAGTGGTGTGTTGGTGGTTACAAGAGAAGATAGTGGGGGGTTGGTGGTTACAAGAGAAGATAATAGTGTGTTGGTGGTTACAAGAGAAGATAATAGTGTGTTGGTGGTTACAAGAGAAGATAGTGGTGTGTTAGTGATTACAAGAAAAGATAGTGGTGTGTTGGTGATTACAAGAGAAGATAGTGGTGTGTTGGTGGTTACAAGAGAAGATAGTGGGGTGTTGGTGGTTACAAGAGAAGATAGTGGGGTGTTGGTGGTTACAAGGGAAGATAATGGCGTGTTGGTGGTTACAAGGGAAGATAGTGGGGTGTTGGTGGTTACAAGAGAAGATAGTGGTGTGTTGGTGGTTACAAGAGAAGATAGTGGGGTGTTGGTGGTTACAAGAGAAGATAATAGTGTGTTGGTGGTTACAAGAGAAGATAGTGGTGTGTTAGTGATTACAAGAGAAGATAGTGGTGTGTTGGTGGTTACAAGAGAAGATAGTGGTGTGTTGGTGGTTACAAGAGAAGATAGTGGGGTGTTGGTGGTTACAAGAGAAGATAGTGGGGTGTTGGTGGTTACAAGGGAAGATAATGGTGTGTTGGTGGTTACAAGGGAAGATAGTGGGGTGTTGGTGGTTACAAAGGAAGATAGTGGGGTGTTGGCGGTTACAAAGGAAGATAGTGGGGTGTTGGTGGTTACAAAGGAAGATAGTGGGGTGTTGGTGGTTACAAAGGAAGATAGTGGGGTGTTGGTGATTACAAGGGAAGACAATGGGGTGTTGGTGGTTACAAAGGAAGATAATGGGGTGTTGGTGGTTACCACTCCCCCTGTGTTTGTTAACAGCCTCTCAGTTTGGGGTATGACAACATTGGACTGTTAGATTCAAATGTATATAAAGGTTTGTCAGCCTCTCAGTTTGGGGTATGACATCATTGGACTGTTAGATTCAAATGTATATGGAGGTTTGTCAGCCTCTCAGTTTGGGGTATGACAACATTGGACTGTTAGATTCAAATGTATATAGAGGTTTGTCAGCCTCTCAGTTTGGGGTATGACATCATTGGACTGTTAAATTCAAATGTATATGGAGGTTTGTCAGCCTCTCAGTTTGGGGTATGACAACATTGGACTGTTAGATTCAAATGTATATAGAGGTTTCCCAGCCTCTCAGTTTGGGGTATGACAACATTGGACTGTTACTGTTAGATTCAAATGTATATAGAGGTTTCTCAGCCTCTCAGTTTGGGGTATGACAACATTGGACTGTTACTGTTAGATTCAAATGTATATAGAGGTTTGTCAGCCTCTCAGTTTGGGGTATGACATCATTGGACTGTTAGATTCAAATGTATATGGAGGTTTGTCAGCCTCTCAGTTTGGGGTATGACAACATTGGACTGTTACTGTTAGATTCAAATGTATATAGAGGTTTCTCAGCCTCTCAGTTTGGGGTATGACAACATTGGACTGTTACTGTTAGATTCAAATGTATATAGAGGTTTGTCAGCCTCTCAGTTTGGGGTATGACATCATTGGACTGTTAGATTCAAATGTATATGGAGGTTTGTCAGCCTCTCAGTTTGGGGTATGACAACATTGGACTGTTAGATTCAAATGTATATAGAGGTTTGTCCACCTCTCAGTTTGGGGTATGACATCATTGGACTATTAGATTCAAATGTATATGGAGGTTTGTCAGCCTCTCAGTTTGGGGTATGACATCATTGGACTGTTAGATTCAAATGTATATAGAGGTTTGTCAGCCTCTCAGTTTGGGGTATGACAACATTGGACTGTTAGATTCAAATGTATATGGAGGTTTCTCAGCCTCTCAGTTTGGGGTATGACAACATTGGACTGTTAGATTCAAATGTATATGGAGGTTTCTCAGCCTCTCAGTTTGGGGTATGACATCATTGGACTGTTAGATTCAAATGTATATGGAGGTTTCTCAGCCTCTCAGTTTGGGGTATGACATCATTGGACTATTAGATTCAAATGTATATGGAGGTTTGTCAGCCTCTCAGTTTGGGGTATGACATCATTGGACTGTTAGATTCAAATGTATATAGAGGTTTGTCAGCCTCTCAGTTTGGGGTATGACAACATTGGACTGTTAGATTCAAATGTATATGGAGGTTTGTCAGCCTCTCAGTTTGGGGTATGACAACATTGGACTGTTAGATTCAAATGTATATGGAGGTTTGTCCACCTCTCAGTTTGGGGTATGACAACATTGGACTGTTAGATTCAAATGTATATGGAGGTTTGTCAGCCTCTCAGTTTGGGGTATGACAACATTGGACTGTTAGATTCAAATGTATATGGAGGTTTGTCAGCCTCTCAGTTTGGGGTATGACAACATTGGACTGTTAGATTCAAATGTATATGGAGGTTTGTCAGCCTCTCAGTTTGGGGTATGACAACATTGGACTGTTAGATTCAAATGTATATGGAGGTTTGTCAGCCTCTCAGTTTGGGGTATGACAACATTGGACTGTTAGATTCAAATGTATATGGAGGTTTGTCAGCCTCTCAGTTTGGGGTATGACAACATTGGACTGTTAGATTCAAATGTATATAGAGGTTTGTCCACCTCTCAGTTTTGGGTATGACAACATTGGACTGTTAGATTCAAATGTATATGGAGGTTTGTCCACCTCTCAGTTTGGGGTATGACAACATTGGACTGTTACATGTAGATTCAAATGTATATGGAGGTTTGTCAGCCTCTCAGTTTGGGGTATGACAACATTGGACTGTTAGATTCAAATGTATATGGAGGTTTGTCCACCTCTCAGTTTGGGGTATGACAACATTGGACTGTTACATGTAGATTCAAATGTATATGGAGGTTTGTCAGCCTCTCAGTTTGGGGTATGACATCATTGGACTGTTAGATTCAAATGTATATAGAGGTTTGTCAGCCTCTCAGTTTGGGGTATGACATCATTGGACTGTTAGATTCAAATGTATATGGAGGTTTCTCAGCCTCTCAGTTTGGGGTATGACATCATTGGACTGTTAGATTCAAATGTATATGGAGGTTTCTCAGCCTCTCAGTTTGGGGTATGACAACATTGGACTGTTAGATTTAAATGTATATGGAGGTTTCTCAGCCTCTCAGTTTGGGGTATGACAACATTGGACTGTTAGATTTAAATGTTTATGGAGGTTTGTCCACCTCTCAGTTTGGGGTATGACATCATTGGACTGTTAGATTCAAATGTATATAGAGGTTTGTCCACCTCTCAGTTTGGGGTATGACATCATTGGACTGTTAGATTCAAATGTATATGGAGGTTTGTCCACCTCTCAGTTTGGGGTATGACATCATTGGACTGTTAGATTCAAATGTATATGGAGGTTTGTCCACCTCTCAGTTTGGGGTATGACATCATTGGACTGTTAGATTCAAATGTATATGGAGGTTTGTCCACCTCTCAGTTTGGGGTATGACAACATTGGACTGCTAGATTCAAATGTATATAGAGGTTTGTCAGCCTCTCAGTTTGGGGTATGGCATCATTGGACTGCTAGATTCAAATGTATATAGCGGTTTGTCAGCCTCTCAGTTTGGGGTATGACAACATTGGACTGTTAGATTCAAATGTATATAGAGGTTTCTCAGCCTCTCAGTTTGGGGTATGGCATCATTGGACTGCTAGATTCAAATGTATATAGAGGTTTGTCCACCTCTCAGTTTGGGGTATGACATCATTGGACTGTTAGATTCAAATGTATATGGAGGTTTCTCAGCCTCTCAGTTTGGGGTATGACATCATTGGACTGTTAGATTCAAATGTATATAAAGGTTTGTCAGCCTCTCAGTTTGGGGTATGACAACATTGGACTGTTAGATTCAAATGTATATGGAGGTTTGCCAGCCTCTCAGTTTGGGGTATGACAACATTGGACTGTTAGATTCAAATGTATATGGAGGTTTGTCAGCCTCTCAGTTTTGGGTATGACAACATTGGACTGTTAGATTCAAATGTATATGGAGGTTTGTCAGCCTCTCAGTTTGGGGTATGACAACATTGGACTGTTAGATTTAAATGTATATGGAGGTTTGTCAGCCTCTCAGTTTTGGGTATGACAACATTGGACTGTTACATGTAGATTCAAATGTATATGGAGGTTTGTCAGCCTCTCAGTTTGGGGTATGACAACATTGGACTGTTAGATTTAAATGTATATGGAGGTTTGTCAGCCTCTCAGTTTTGGGTATGACAACATTGGACTGTTACATGTAGATTCAAATGTATATGGAGGTTTGTCAGCCTCTCAGTTTGGGGTATGACAACATTGGACTGTTAGACTCAAATGTATATAGAGGTTTATCAGCCTCTCAGTTTGGGGTATGACAACATTGGACTGTATCTATGTACACTAAGGTTTACCCCCACTCTCAGTCTCGGTTTAATGTCTGGCGTTGACAGATTTACTAGGACTGTTGTTGTTGGATTGAGTCATATTCAATTTCTGGTTTTGAATTTCAGTTTCTGGTACAACAGTTGACAGGATATAGCCTACCGGTACGTATATAATATTAATATGTGTCCATAATCATCTCCTCTCACAACCTTCACTAGTTGTGTAAATGGAAATAGCTTACCAGTAAGTAGGCTATACGTAACCTCACTCAGTTTCGGGTATGGTGTGAGTTTGAAGGGACACTCTTGACGTCTTGTGTTGACCACTGTCAGTGTCACTGTCAGACTCTTTCCAGCTAGTTTTATCAAGTTTCAACTTTAAGTTCAATCAAAATAGACTTAAATAAGAGGATGATGGAAAATACCTGACGTGAATGGCTCAACATATCGTTATGAAGTATGACATAAAAATATGTTTAATAGTCAATGGATTGGATGACAGAAATAGTGTGAAGGATGTGTCAACTCTGTTTAGAGGATGGCGGTGTTTTAAGACATGCGCGGTAGACTTTTGAGATCCAGGAGACTATCTCAAACGGACTTGCGCAGTAGATCTCTCAGTTTCGGGTATGACATAAAGGGTTGTCCTCATAAATAGATATCGATGTCACAGTCAGACATGCTGAGTGTATAATCAGGGCCTAATCTAGGCTGATTTTGGAACCCCATATATGGGGTTTGGGCGTCTGCAGTTTGGGCGGTCAAACCAGGGTATGAGAAACGTTTACAGTAGGAGTCCTCTCCATGCAGCTTTCAAGGGCCCTGGAATGATATTATCCAGCCGTTCTATCGGTGCCCAAACTTTTGCCCTAGATTGGGCCCAGATAATAAATGAATATTTTGACAATAAAGCATGAGATGTACCTGTATTGCTACATTCTGCCTCGGTGTTTTCTTCTCTGTAAAGTTGTTAACATCAGTTACTTGCAAGAGAAACAATCATAATGATGAGTTTGTAGAAACAAATAATAACAGATTTTAACTGAACAAAAGAAGTATCTCTAAAATTGTGCACTGAAAAACTACACTATTAAAGTAGAGAGAGAAAATATCAGACATTGGAACGCACAGCTCAAAATTCATCATTAGAAAACAGAAGAATTTCCAAATACCAGCTTTCTTTTTACATACTTTACCAGCTTTCGTGCTTTAACTTTTCTGGTTATAAACTTTGCAAGATAAGTTTATACAGTCTTTCTTGTTCTATGACTTGAGGTACGAAGAAACCAGACTATCCTGAGTTCAGTCAGTGGTGTCCTGAAATCCTGTATTCATCCAGGATTTGAACATAGGGTTTCCAACATAGCTATTTTACAAAGAATATGGAGTCCAAAATGTCCTACTTTTTTTATCCTGGCCATGTTAAATAGATGACTCAATTATTGGGTGTCCAATTTTCACCATAGGGTGTCTAAAAGAGGCATGGACAACCGTCAGGTTGAGACAATTGTGCTGTAGTTCTGCTAAGCTTGTAAAGAATGAAATATATTTGTTCTTTTATAAATCTTCCATGTTGCACAAAACGTCAAATCTACCTCCCTCATTCGAAAAAAAATATATACCTGGCAAGATTTTAACCATTGGAGTGGCTGAGGTAAAGTGCACCCTGCCTGGCTTCTCTTCCTTCACGTTTAACAGATTGAGGCTAGGGAACTGTTCAACGACCCATTTCCCATGATTCACCAGTCTCCCGCATCGAATCTGAGCTAACATTTCAGGGGACCGGCTCTCAAATACACTTTGGTTAAAACTCAAACCACTGATAATAAAAATAAAAATAACAGCATAAAGAATGAATAGATTGCTTGATGGTGAGATTTCATACTTCAATCCAATGAGGGGGGCCTCAGTGGTCAAGTGGGTTCCAACTATGCAACACAGGATCGAATCGCACTCAGACCAAATAAAAATTGAAAAATTTCTGAGTGGATTTCCGCGCAAAACTGGCCAATAAAAGTGTAAGCTTCAGTCACCTGTCTCTCTTCAGCTTAAACTGCCTTTGAATCACTGCCTTCAGTGAGTACCTGGAAACTCTCCCACATAGGAAGACCAAATGAAAAACCCACTCACAAATTGTTCAATTTTCTGTGGACAGAGTATGATTTGAACGTGCAACCATCAGATGGAAGGCTTGTGTCACAATGAGAGACTATCAGCTACCAGCTGAACTATCTAGGAGACTTTCAATTTGAGAATTATCCAGAGTAAATATATAATGTATGAAAAAATCAAAATTATCATTAGCGATTTGTAATATATTTGTTAGCAAATTCATGACTAAATGCCCAGAAGTGGTTTAAAAAACAGGACCAAAGTAACGTCAGCATGTGTTTGCGATTGGTTAAAATGATATTTAAAGCCTGTTTGGTGACAGAATTTTTTTTCGCATATTTTCAATCTTTTTTTTTGACATCCTGGGACCTTACAAGAAGTTTTCTTACAAATCCCCACTGTTCAGAAAGACTTTCTATTATTATTGTCATTTTACCTCAATAATAACCAGGGGTACTGATGTTATGGTACTTACTTGTGAGCCTCTTCTATGGGTTGAAAAGATAATAATAACCACGAGTACTGATGTTATGGTACTTACTTGTGAGCCTCTTCTATAGGTTGAAAAGATAATAATAACCAGGAGTACTGATGTTATGGTACTTACTTGTGAGCCTCCTCTATGGGTTGGAAAGATAATAATAACCATGAGTACTGATGTTATGGTACTTACTTGTGAGCCTCTTCTATGGGTTGAAAAGATAATAATAACCAGGAGTTCTGATGTTATGGCACTTACTTGTGAGCCTCTTCTATGGGTTGGAAAGATAATAATAACCATGAGTACTGATGTTATGGTACTTACTTGTGAGCCTCTTCTATAGGTTGAAAAGATAATAATAACCATGAGTACTGATGTTATGGCACTTACTTGTGAGCCTCTTCTATGGGTTGGAAAGATAATAATAACCACGAGTACTGATGTTATGGTACTTACTTGTGAACCTCTTCTATGGGTTGAAAAGATAATAATAACCATGAGTACTGATGTTATGGCACTTACTTGTGAGCCTCTTCTATGGGTTGAAAAGATAATAATAACCAGGAGTACTGATGTTATGGCACTTACTTGTGAGCCTCTTCTATGGGTTGAAAAGATAATAATAACCAGGAGTACTGATGTTATGGTACTTACTTGTGAGCCTCTTCTATGGGTTGAAAAGATAATAATAACCAGGAGTACTGATGTTATGGTACTTACTAGTGAGCCTCTTCTATGGGTTGGAAAGATAATAATAACCAGGAGTACTGATGTTATGGTACTTACTTGTGAGCCTCTTCTATGGGTTGAAAAGATAATAATAACCACGAGTACTGATGTTATGGTACTTACTTGTGAGCCTCTTCTATGGGTTGAAAAGATAATAATAACCATGAGTACTGATGTTATGGTACTTACTTGTGAGCCTCTTCTATAGGTTGAAAAGAAAATAATAACCATGAGTACTGATGTTATGGTACTTACTTGTGAGCCTCTTCTATGGGTTGGAAAGATAATAATAACCATGAGTACTGATGTTATGGTACTTACTTGTGAGCCTCTTCTATGGGTTGGCAAGATAATAATAACCATGAGTACTGATGTTATGGTACTTACTTGTGAGCCTCTTCTATGGGTTGGAAAGATAATAATAACCAGGAGTACTGATGTTATGGTACTTACTTGTGAGCCTCTTCTATAGGTTGAAAAGATAATAATAACCATGAGTACTGATGTTATGGTACTTACTTGTGAGCCTCTTCTATGGGTTGAAAAGATAATAATAACCAGGAGTACTGATGTTATGGCACTTACTTGTGAGCCTCTTCTATGGGTTGAAAAGATAATAATAACCATGAGTACTGATGTTATGGCACTTACTTGTGAGCCTCTTCTATGGGTTGGAAAGATAATAATAACCATGAGTACTGATGTTATGGTACTTACTTGTGAGCCTCTTCTATGGGTTGGAAAGATAATAATAACCAGGAGTACTGATGTTATGGTACTTACTTGTGAGCCTCTTCTATAGGTTGAAAAGATAATAATAACCATGAGTACTGATGTTATGGTACTTACTTGTGAGCCTCTTCTATGGGTTGAAAAGATAATAATAACCAGGAGTACTGATGTTATGGCACTTACTTGTGAGCCTCTTCTATGGGTTGAAAAGATAATAATAACCATGAGTACTGATGTTATGGCACTTACTTGTGAGCCTCTTCTATGGGTTGAAAAGATGATAATAACCATGAGTACTGATGTTATGGTACTTACTTGTGAGCCTCTTCTATGGGTTGAAAAGATGATAATAACCAGGAGTACTGATGTTATGGCACTTACTTGTGAGCCTCTTCTATGGGTTGGAAAGATAATAATAACCACGAGTACTGATGTTATGGTACTTACTAGTGAGCCTCTTCTATGGGTTGGAAAGATAATAATAACCAGGAGTACTGATGTTATGGTACTTACTTGTGAGCCTCCTCTATGGGTTGGAAATATAATAATAACCAGGAGTACTGATGTTATGGTACTTACTTGTGAGCCTCTTCTATGGGTTGGAAAGATAATAATAACCAGGAGTACTGATGTTATGGCACTTACTTGTGAGCCTCTTCTATGGGTTGGAAAGATAATAATAACCAGGAGTACTGATGTTATGGCACTTACTTGTGAGCCTCTTCTATAGTTTGAAAAGATAATAATAACCACGAGTACTGATGTTATGGTACTTACTTGTGAGCCTCTTCTATGGGTTGGAAAGACAATAATAACCAGGAGTACTGATGTTATGGTACTTACTTGTGAGCCTCTTCTATGGGTTGGAAAGATAATAATAACCATGAGTACTGATGTTATGGTACTTACTTGTGAGCCTCTTCTATGGGTTGGAAAGATAATAATAACCATGAGTACTGATGTTATGGTACTTACTTGTGAGCCTCTTCTATGGGTTGGAAATATAATAATAACCAGGAGTACTGATGTTATGGTACTTACTTGTGAGCCTCTTCTATGGGTTGAAAAGATAATAATAACCATGAGTACTGATGTTATGGTACTTACTTGTGAGCCTCTTCTATGGGTTGGAAAGATAATAATAACCATGAGTACTGATGTTATGGTACTTACTTGTGAGCCTCTTCTATGGGTTGGAAAGATAATAATAACCATGAGTACTGATGTTATGGTACTTACTTGTGAGCCTCTTCTATGGGTTGGAAAGATAATAATAACCAGGAGTACTGATGTTATGGTACTTACTTGTGAGCCTCTTCTATGGGTTGAAAAGATAATAATAACCATGAGTACTGATGTTATGGTACTTACTTGTGAGCCTCTTCTATAGGTTGAAAAGATAATAATAACCATGAGTACTGATGTTATGGTACTTACTTGTGAGCCTCTTCTATGGGTTGGAAAGATAATAATAACCATGAGTACTGATGTTATGGTACTTACTTGTGAGCCTCTTCTATGGGTTGGAAAGATAATAATAACCAGGAGTACTGATGTTATGGTACTTACTTGTGAGCCTCTTCTATGGGTTGAAAAGATAATAATAACCATGAGTACTGATGTTATGGTACTTACTTGTGAGCCTCTTCTATAGGTTGAAAAGATAATAATAACCATGAGTACTGATGTTATGGTACTTACTTGTGAGCCTCTTCTATGGGTTGGAAAGATAATAATAACCATGAGTACTGATGTTATGGTACTTACTTGTGAGCCTCTTCTATGGGTTGGAAAGATAATAATAACCATGAGTACTGATGTTATGGTACTTACTTGTGAGCCTCTTCTATGGGTTGGAAAGATAATAATAACCAGGAGTACTGATGTTATGGTACTTACTTGTGAGCCTCTTCTATGGGTTGGAAAGATAATAATAACCAGGAGTACTGATGTTATGGTACTTACTTGTGAGCCTCTTCTATGGGTTGGAAAGATAATAATAACCATGAGTACTGATGTTATGGTACTTACTTGTGAGCCTCTTCTATGGGTTGGAAAGATAATAATAACCAGGAGTACTGATGTTATGGTACTTACTTGTGAGCCTCTTCTATGGGTTGGAAAGATAATAATAACCAGGAGTACTGATGTTATGGTACTTACTTGTGAGCCTCTTCTATAGGTTGAAAAGATGATAATAACCAGGAGTTCTGATGTTATGGTACTTACTTGTGAGCCTCTTCTATGGGTTGAAAAGATAATAATAACCACGAGTACTGATGTTATGGCACTTACTTGTGAGCCTCTTCTATAGGTTGAAAAGATAATAATAACCAGGAGTACTGATGTTATGGTACTTACTTGTGAGCCTCTTCTATGGGTTGGAAAGATAATAATAACCAGGAGTACTGATGTTATGGTACTTACTTGTGAGCCTCTTCTATGGGTTGGAAAGATAATAATAACCATGAGTACTGATGTTATGGTACTCACTTGTGAGCCTCTTCTATGGGTTGGAAAGATAATAATAACCAGGAGTACTGATGTTATGGTACTTACTTGTGAGCCTCTTCTATGGGTTGGAAAGATGATAATAACCAGGAGTACTGATGTTATGGCACTTACTTGTGAGCCTCTTCTATGGGTTGAAAAGATAATAATAACCATGAGTACTGATGTTATGGTACTTACTTGTGAGCCTCTTCTATGGGTTGGAAAGATAATAATAACCAGGAGTACTGATGTTATGGTACTTACTTGTGAGCCTCTTCTATGGGTTGGAAAGATAATAATAACCAGGAGTACTGATGTTATGGCACTTACTTGTGAGCCTCTTCTATGGGTTGAAAAGATGATAATAACCAGGAGTACTGATGTTATGGCACTTACTTGTGAGCCTCTTCTATGGGTTGGAAAGATAATAATAACCACGAGTACTGATGTTATGGTACTTACTTGTGAGCCTCTTCTATGGGTTGGAAAGATAATAATAACCACGAGTACTGATGTTATGGTACTTACTTGTGAGCCTCTTCTATGGGTTGGAAAGATAATAATAACCACGAGTACTGATGTTATGGTACTTACTTGTGAGCCTCTTCTATAGGTTGAAAAGATAATAATAACCATGAGTACTGATGTTATGGTACTTACTTGTGAGCCTCTTCTATGGGTTGGAAAGATAATAATAACCAGGAGTACTGATGTTATGGTACTTACTTGTGAGCCTCTTCTATGGGTTGAAAAGATGATAATAACCAGGAGTACTGATGTTATGGCACTTACTTGTGAGCCTCTTCTATGGGTTGGAAAGATAATAATAACCAGGAGTACTGATGTTATGGTACTTACTTGTGAGCCTCTTCTATGGGTTGGAAAGATGATAATAACCAGGAGTACTGATGTTATGGTACTTACTAGTGAGCCTCTTCTATGGGTTGAAAAGATAATAATAACCAGGAGTACTGATGTTATGGCACTTACTTGTGAGCCTCTTCTATGGGTTGGAAAGATAATAATAACCAGGAGTACTGATGTTATGGTACTTACTAGTGAGCCTCTTCTATGGGTTGAAAAGATAATAATAACCAGGAGTACTGATGTTATGGCACTTACTTGTGAGCCTCTTCTATGGGTTGGAAAGATGATAATAACCAGGAGTACTGATGTTATGGTACTTACTTGTGAGCCTCTTCTATAGGTTGAAAAGATAATAATAACCAGGAGTACTGATGTTATGGTACTTACTTGTGAGCCTCTTCTATGGGTTGGAAAGATGATAATAACCAGGAGTACTGATGTTATGGTACTTACTTGTGAGCCTCTTCTATGGGTTGGAAAGATGATAATAACCAGGAGTACTGATGTTATGGTACTTACTAGTGAGCCTCTTCTATGGGTTGAAAAGATAATAATAACCAGGAGTACTGATGTTATGGCACTTACTTGTGAGCCTCTTCTATGGGTTGGAAAGATGATAATAACCAGGAGTACTGATGTTATGGTACTTACTTGTGAGCCTCTTCTATAGGTTGAAAAGATAATAATAACCACGAGTACTGATGTTATGGCACTTACTTGTGAGCCTCTTCTATGGGTTGAAAAGATAATAATAACCACGAGTACTGATGTTATGGTACTTACTTGTGAGCCTCTTCTATAGGTTGAAAAGATAATAATAACCAGGAGTACTGATGTTATGGCACTTACTTGTGAGCCTCTTCTATGGGTTGAAAAGATAATAATAACCACGAGTACTGATGTTATGGTACTTACTTGTGAGCCTCTTCTATGGGTTGGAAAGATCTCAGTTCAAAATCCTCAGGAAGGGCCACTTCAGAATCTAAAAGTAAAACAAGACGATATAACTGACAGTAATTGCCATTGGCTGGTTTGGATCTGACTTTGTCAAATGTGCCGCCATTGATAGCTGACGCCCACATGTATAACAGGTCTGGATCGAAATTGCACCATCTCCTGGTAATGGCGGCATTTGATGCAAATCGTGACCTCCATTCCACGCATATAGTTCATTGGAGCCAACCCCCCTAGAACGCTTTACATAATGTGATACCATAGCTATCTTATAATAACCAAGTCGCAATCTTGCTAGGTGATTTTTGACTTTGCGTTACCAAGTTGTTTTTTCGTCTAATGTGAACTTTTCTGCCATTTTATTCGAGAATGTAATATGTTTTTAGCGATAGGTGCTGCATAAAATTCCTCGCCCACCATGACAAACGTGTAAAAGTGGCTTTAGTAGGGCCTATGTCTTGACTATCGTGCAACAACGACAAGAAATGTTTTTCAAGCGGTAACCTCGTTCTGGATTGTAACGTTAACGTTATAGTCCGCCATTTTGCTAGGTGACGGACTATTGTGCCGTTTTCTACTGCATAGTGCTTAGCCAATCTAGTTCTGAATTATAAGATATTATAAGATATATATGTGTGACACTCAACAAAGGGAAGTAACTCACCTGTCTTCTTGTCTGCCTTTGATGGGAGTGCTGTAGGCTGTATAATGTTTAATAACTTTGCTAAATGAGGCCATACTCTATAAGAAACAATTCAAGTAAATCGTTAAAAACTTTTCTCCACACAGCAAGCAAATATTTATAGTTTGACCTTAAACACATTGATCGAATATGAACCCAGTCTGATAAAGTAGTTTAAAGTGGCATGAGCTGCGAAAATGTTGATATTTTGACGTTGAAACAGAATGTTGAAATTATCGGCTATTTTTCTCAAGACGTATAATTCGGAAGCTTTTTAGTGCTTCTAGTCTCGAGAATATACGATAAAGTATTGTTTTGAGCTAACTTTGGCTTAACATACTGTATGGATTTTCCTCATTCCAACTACAAGCATTTAGTATTTCGATGGCATTTAAAGCCTCTTACTGTCGTGACGATCAGAAATTTGAAAAAAGTGTGAATTTTGGCAGCTCATGCCACTTTGAAATTCAATTTGCAACTGATAGATCAATAAAATCTGGCGGCCAATCACTAAGGATATTAATTTTTGGTATTTTAATTCACCATTAATCAACCTAATGAAATATTATAGGTTTGGTTTGTAACAGCAATTTATGGGGTATAAAGGTCTAAAAGATGTACCTCTTTTTAACACAGAAACTTGTTTTAGACAATAAGATTTTCCCTGCGCCTGTGTGTTTTAGTGATCATAAATATCAATAAAATACTTATATAACACAAATGTAGAAAATAAGTTATGGCGAGAGTAAAGCCATCTGGCTTGATATATTTATCTACGAAAGAAAGATAGTGTCAAAATCATTTTTTTCCATTTCAACTAATAAAATTTATGTTATCATCTACAGTGTATCTTTATATTTTGGTGAGTAAAAAAATAATCAAGATTATTTCAATTATACGGCAATGTTGCCAGGTTTAGTGGGGAAGGAAGCCAAAGTCTTTTGGTGAGAACTTGGCAACTATTCCACATATATGGTGCTTTAGTGTGTGCTGAATATTTCTGATTGGGATGCAAGCAGGAAGGCCTGGGTCAGACTTAGAGAGAACGCTCTGTCGACTAAGCCACCAAAGCCCAGCTATAATTCAAAACAAGAGTTTTAGTAAACTCAACATACGCCCGCTGTGGCAAAGACAAACCGCTACGATTAACAACTTTACATTTAATATAACATTTGTTTTAATTTCATCAATTCGAATTTCTTGTTCACATTAGAAGTTTTTCTTTTCTGAATTTGATGAAGCTGCGACTAAATACCAGTACATTATAGTACACAAATATTATCTGTTCAGGTAATTTCAATCACATTTTAATTGCAAAAACTGAAATATTGTGACTGTTTTGACATTGCTGTGTTCCATAATAGCTTACAATTCTTGAATTTTAACAGCTTTGACTGGGACACTGTTCTATTAGACTTGGCAGTGATAGTTTTATTACAAAGCAAACAATCTTCAGGCTGACCACTGATATGCTGACCACTGACATTGTCCCCTTATCTCTATTTAAACAGCCACTCTGGTAAATTCCAGATGGGCAATAAAGCTGTGACGCATCATCTACCTATAAGGTATAAATACTCTAGAAGAATTGGAGAAATTATATCAAAACGAAAGAAGTTCTGGGGCCAAAAGGGAATATTACATAATCCAATAGGGCTGCCATATTATGCAACAGGTGATGTCAGAAATGGTACGTGAAACACCGTCTGCCCATAAGGTATATACTCTGTCAACCAGCACCATTGGAAGAAGAGAAAACTACAGGAAGCCATCCAAATCAGAAAAACCAAGCCCAGCATGAACAGAGACCAAGGATTATATATCCCCAACTGCTATGACCTTTTGATCCTCCAAGACAACCTTCAACGATCTTAACTCACCATACTTAAATCTATTGTTACTTTTCTTAATTAATTTATACTATTACGCACCTGTTCCAACTTGTAATTTTCTCATCTGCTATATAAATGAATATTTTTTGTTGTTTGTCATTGACTTTGATAACGATGTAAGAACTACATCGAAACGTCGTCACCCAATAAACCAAGAAGTTGTTATCCATAAGTAATTCTTGACCTTATTATATACTCTGAAAGAATCGTCAACATCGGATCAAAACTTTAGAAGTTATGGAACGGAAGGGAATATTACATAATCCTATATGGCTGGCATATTATGCAATGGGTGAAGTCAGAAATGGTTCATGACACACCTTCTACCCCTAAACTATATGTTGTAAAAAAAATTGTAAAGATCGGATCAAAACTCTTCAAGTTATCGAGCGGAAGGGAACGAAGATATAGACTAAGACAGAATATTACATAATCCAATGTAGAAGCCATATTATGCAATGGACAATGTTCTTAATGGTTCATGACACACCTTCTACCCCTAAAGTATATGTTGTCAAAAAAATTGTAAAGATCGGATCAAAACTCTTCAAGTTATGGAGCGGAAGGGAACGAATATATAGACTAAGACAGAATACTACATAATCCAATGTAGAAGCAACATTATGCAATCGACGATGTCATAAATGGTTTATGACACACCTTCTACCCACAAGGTATATGTTGTGAAAGAATTGTAAAGATTAGATCAAAACTCTTCAAGTTATGGAGCGGAACGGAATCCGGGACGGACGGCCGGCCGGACGGACGGCGCTGGTGATACCATAATACGACCGACTTTTTTTAAGTCGGGCGTATAATAAAAATGACTGTTAATCTGTACAGTATTGATTATTCTACTCACGCCGACTGTTTGAGGGCCTGTTTACTGTAGTTATCTTTATCCAGTTTCAACCATGATGTCAACACATTGATAGCAGGCAATGTAAAAAAACTTCGGGCTTTCTGTTCTTGTTTAGGGGTGTACATCACCAACACTTCAAAGGTGCTTACTGAAAAATATAAATTGGTTCTTTAGCGCTTTGTATTTTGATGAGAATGAGGGTGTATTGGTAACCTCTGTGAACTTTACTATAAGATAATAAAACAGCACAAGCAGTGAGGGATTCGGTGCAACCAAAGAGAGATTATCTGGCACAAGCAGTGAGGGATTCGGTGCAACCAAAGAGAGATTATCTGGCACAAGCAGTGAGGGATCTGGCACAACCAGCTGGGGATCCGGGGCAACCAAAGAGAGATTATTTGGCACAAGCAATGAGGGATCTGGCACAACCAGCTGGGGATCCGGGGCAACCAAAGAGAGATTATCTGGCACAAGCAATGAGGGATCCGAGGCAACCAGCTAGGGAACCAGCAATTTAAAAGCACCTTCCGCAAGTACCTGGCAACTCTCCTACAAACAGCTATCGGTTGAAAAATCCACTCAGAAGGACTATGTGGGACTGAGGGAGTATCACTCTAACAGAGTCCCTTCAGGGTTTAGTGGGAAAGGAAACTAGTCTCTTCCAGAAAAAAACGTAACCTTGTATTTAAGGTGACAAGGTGACCCCACTCAAGATTTTTTTTCTTTGATTTTGCTTGGTTTGAATGGGATTTGAATTTGGGACCCAGCAATGGAAGGCCTGTATTGGGCTGAATAAGTATTATTCTGCCACCTCAGGCAGCCAGGACAACCATACCAAACAACGGGCCAATTAGCTAAAACCAACCAACCAACCTGGCAAAAACGTCTAGTATATGAACATGAAAGTTGAAGAACCACATAGAAAAATTTGGGAAATTTTTGTACCAGATGGTACAGTGAAAGAGACGGAACAGAATTTACATTAATGTAATTCTGCGGTGACAAAATGGTGTTCCATACCAGTAAAGTTAAAAACAATGTCAAATGATCGTTCTTCATCTTCGCTCAATGCTTCCTTCTTATCTGTGCTGTCATTGAGCGATCCATCCGTGTGGCGGAGAGCGTGGTGCATCGCAAACAAGTTCACAGCAAGCATCTGGACAAGCACATTCCACGAGAAACTTTGTGATGTCACATGGGCCGGCATGCTGGCTAGTAATTTGTCTGACAAATCAACAGCCCGCGTAAGCTCTGAAGAAAAAAGAAAACAAATGAAATGAAACCAACTTGCTTTACAACTTTATAGTAATATGAAAACTTTAAGTAATACTGTTGATAAGCCTAAGTCAGATGGGAATCACAATTAATAAAACCCTAAGGAAATCCCAGATAGTGTTAAGTACCTGCAAACTCTTCCATATAAAGGCCAGTTCTCACTGTGCGATTTGTCGTAAAGACTTGTAGCATGCTATTCAAATGGATGCATTTGATTGGTTGACAAATCTTATCGACCAATTAAAAGCATCCTACAATCGCACAGTGAGGCAATCCAGGGAAAAATCCAGACACACTCAAGATTATTTCACTTATATGGACAGTGGGGGAGGAAACCAGTCTCACTGGCTGGAGGAAACCCCCGTCCTGGCAATTCTTCCACATACAGCAACTGATAAATTTGTAAATTTTTATTTGGTCTCAGCGCGATTTGAAGTGCCGAATCAATGGAAGGTCTGTGTGGGGCTGAGAGACGACCACTCTAACCCACTGGACCACCGATGCCCATTAGGGGGATTTGAACCCACATCTAATCAATGGAAGGCCTGTGTTGAACTGAGAAAATATACCTTTGCCGAGCTACCAAGGCCCCCATAATGCTGTCAGATTTTACAATGGATAACAGGCCATATAATTTCAGTGTCAGTCCGAAACATTGAATCGGTTCCGTATATCAAAATGCTGGGAACCGACCGGTACCTATGCTAGTTTTGTTATACATCATACGATATACTGGCTTTCATAATGGGTAACAGATTTTTGTTTCCGTAGTTTTAGAACAACAGTAACAACAGGCTACAGGAACCGATCGTTACCGTGAAATCCTATGGCCTGGATAAAGTGACAGTTACGACTTACCTACGCAGAGATGAATAAAGGCATGAAACTGTAAAAAAGCTGTTAAGAATTCAGACATTGAGAGTTTGGAGCGGAACTCGGACCTGAAATTGTCAAAACAAACATTCAGGTTTTATCTGTATGAGTATTATTTTACATAACTGGGGCCTGTTTCACAAAGCGGCGTAGATGTATTTTTGGGGTAACTTTCATTCTAACGTATCTCTACAGTATGGGTTGATATGGCAGTTAATTAAAAACTTACGCTATGCCGCTTTGTAAAACAGGCACTTTTGCTATGTATTGTAGTGAGTAAACCGGTTTATTTGCAAGAAGAAACCCTGACCTTTTTACCAGGCTATTTTTAAATTCCAAAAATTACAAGATTTTCAAAACATATTTGGACCAAAGTCAGTTTAAGCCTCTCCTGAAAAGTTTTCAAAGAGTTCAATATTTCAACACTTTTTATTAGAAATTCATATGAATAAACTAAATGTCAGTTTTAATTGACATATTGTTTGACTGTATTTGTAATTCAACAAAAACATCTTATTGTGTGTTACCATCGATATATACAGTGAAAAAAGACTCAAGGGCTATTCATCGCAACACACAGGCTCAAGTTAGATAACCTCTATTTTACTGTAACTTTCGGGAAAATACTCTTGAACGACCTATGTGGGATGGTTGCCAGTAACCAATGGAAGGTCGTGGGTTTCCTCTGGGCATAGAGCCTGGTTTACTCCCACAATAAAACTGGCAGTGCGCCATATAAGAGAAATAATCTTGAGCGCAGCGTAAAACACCAAACAATCAATCGGGAAAATATTAATTCTTTTTTCAAGCTGTTTAGCTCATTTTCAATAGAGATTCTAGGATCGCTAACAAAATTTGTAATCAGACATCTTTCAAAGGACTGATTAATTGATGTTTTACAGCGCACTGTAGCCTTTGGCAAGTACCTGGCAACCCTTCCACATACAAAGTTCGTATGTGGAAAAATCCACTCAAATTTTTTTACATTTTTGTATGGTCAGTGGAATTCAAATCTGCACCGCATCGATGTAAGGCCTGTGTCATAGTGAGGAAATATCCCTCTAACCGACTGAGTCGATGCCCTCTACACGAACTGAAACAAGTTAACTGTACCTTTCTTTTGATATTTTGGAGAAGAACTTTTCCAGGTTAGTGGCAGTGGCAGGGAAAGGATGACGGACTGCTAGACTTCTTATGTAATAAAATATTGTTGAAAGCTTATTGCCTCGCGCCACTTCTAAAATCGCCAGTTGATTATAAGGTTGTCCTGAAAAATTAACAAATAGAGATATCACTATCAAACGGATAAATACATAATTTCAAAACTGAAGTGCCTTAATTTGTTATGTAAAGGGGATTATAGGCTGTATTCACCGATCACTTAGTGGAAACCTTAAAGCTATACACAGTATACGGTATTGTCTGAGTCAATTCGAGGACGGGCGGTGACAAAATACTCGATTTGGGACAGGTAAATCATGCCAGTCTGCAGTGCTGGCGCAAAGTGTGGTTTTAACAGCTTTCAGGCGTCTGCTGTGATAAGTTGTCACTGCATGAGGGTAACACCGCATGAGGTTAAACTGTTTGACACTCAAGCATTGTCTATCTGATTAACTACTATAAAACTGTAATGTTAGGGAAGGCTAAGTCGATATTTACATGTAACGGTTATCGATTGCCTGCTCCGTATTCAATGTCTAGTTGCTAATAAAATTACACCTTGTACCTTGAATGGCGTTTAGCCTATTTCTTGTTTCCCCTTTAAAAGAGTTTTCCAGAAAAGGGAAAGTTTTAGGCATGCGTAAACTTTCTCTGCATTTACATGGAGCGCAACTTGAACAAAGTCACGGGCGCAGATCTCCAGGAAAATATTTCTTTTAAACTGAGGACTGAAGCAGCCGATACTCGCAGTATTATATTATAATAGTGATCATGGTTCCGTTATTAAATTACCGCACAGTTAAAAGTAGCAATTATCAACGTATTTCTTACGTGGAATTAACAAAATACTTATCCTAAATATCCTCACTGGATTCAGCGATATGCTGTAGATGTATTTATCTGTTTCTTTTAGTTCATAAACATATTTATGCATCGTACTAAAATGTAGGCCATGTTCTAAGTTGGTCTTGTCGTTCCTATTTTGACCTTTAATAGCCTTTGACCTCAAATTCATGACAAAGTTTAAAGGTTACCGATTTTTAATACGTGCCATCTCCGGTTATTGAAAGATGGGATTTGACCTATCATTATTGAGCGAATGATTAAATAAGGACGAAACCTATATAGAACAACAAATCTCATCTCATAAATACGGCGATTGTACACGATTTAAAACAAGTTGAGAATGTCTTACAAACAAAAAGAAGGCAGGTTGTTTTAATTTCACTGTTGGAAGATGTTTATCGTATATTTGCGAATGGAATAAATCAACTGTCAGGGAGAAATGGCATAACAAGATTTATAAATAGCCTACAATTCTGTAAAAATTTTCAGGAATTAGACTTGTTCACTTCCTCTAACATCTTTTTAAGCTTTCCAATGTACTTTCGTGTTCCGGAAAAAGAATATGAACAGGGAATTTCGAGACCTCCTTTTGCTATCATCGACCGCTTTTTCTGCGTTGATGTTACTTTACAGGTTATTTTCCCACCATTCTTAATGAAGAACCAGGCGATTCTGGAGATCTCTCTCGGCATATGACCCACAGTAATACCATTTCTTCGTACCGCTACTGCAAATATATCGTGGCGGTTAGAGATGTCTCTGTATGTCTGCATCTCTTCACCTAACACTGGTTCCCAAAAAAAACGATAGACGTGGAACCCACGAACGACAGAAGGGAAGTCATATTTTCTGCTCATCTCGAAGTTAAAATAATATTTTGAATGGATCGTAAGACTATAGCTTTCTTTATATATACAGCGACAACCTCCAAATAAAATACTGGATTTGGGCTCTCTGCAGGTTTCTCCATCGTTAGTACTTTCCGAGGGCAAAATAAAGAGCCCACAGGTATAAGCCTGATTGATTAAATTGATCAATTAACAAATACATGTAATATGTTTTGCTCGTGGACCTCGGATGATCAATAGAACAAAAGTTTGTAGGCCTAATCGCCAACGCTTGGAATTCTCCCTTATCCACCACCCTTGGATTAATAACAGAAAATACAAACAGGGCTTCAGATTATTATCTCACAATAACTGACGCTCCCTCTAAGCCAAATCCTGTGATAGCCTTTAAGAAAAACAAAATCTCAAGAACAAAAAATATATATATTGGCAAATACAAGGCTACCAGCATTATCTGAAAGTTAAAGACTTTTGTCAATAACTGTTAAGGTTTAAAGGTCAAGTTTGACTTGCCTATATAAAACAATATTCTCGTTAATTTGGGATTACACTTTCTAAAAGACACTAACTAATTAAACTCATATATAAAACAATTTTAGAAACTTGTCTTAATGTGTTTTACTTGTCAAGAAGATTTTTTTAATAATATCCCTGTGCCGTTTTTTTTTTCTACTTTTCAATTACTAAACACTGCAATGAATAAAGTTGACTGAACAATCCACTTGTGTATTTTTACGGATCATCAAAATCTTGAAGCATCTGTTGGCTATCATTGGTAAAAAAAAACTCCATTTACCCGACGACCACGTTTGTTCTTTGGGGTTTTTAGTTAATGTGAACAATTTTGGACATTTTGGTGACCAGTGTGCTGTAAGTGAGCAAAGTTCAACTGATGTCAAATGGTTTCATTTGACGGATGACCAAAAAAAATTCAAAATGGTAGGTTAAAAACTTCACTGAAGGGAGAAAATCTGAACAAAAATGCAACCTGTAGAAGAGAACATCGACTGGGAAAAACCTGGAATAAACTTTCGTGTGTGTGCGTGGGGGTGGAGGGTATATTTCTTGTAAGGGGTGGGGCATCTTAAATCAACGTTTTCATCCCAATAACAACTCAAGTTCTGTTTTTACATAATCCTATGATATGTCATCTGAGTTTGTCAATGTAAAAGCTGGTAGGCCTTTGCATATCGTTTTTTTTTAAATTAGTGTTGATTTATTTCTATACCTTCAGCCACATCACAAATTCGTTTTTGGTTTCTAAACAACATTTTATTTTTGGCAAAACGTAAAACAAATTGGCGATATATACTCGCCGTTTCCAAATATATTTTTGAGGAAAATGGAATAAGGCATCACACTTGAATAGTGTTCGAATATTTAGCCTTTCGGGTTATGATATGGAATTATACAAACAAATTGATTGTGCTGAAAAGATCGAAGCGTTTGACTGAAAAGTGCTTTGGCCATCACCTCAAGTGTTTTTCTGGACTTGGGTGCGACTGAAAATTCCATTTCTAGTTACGAACTTTTCAGTGTGCCTTTAAAATCAGTTTAATTAAGATATTACCGTACTTATAAAAAAAGTTTCACATTTTTGGAGTTAATCTCAGACAGGTGGTCACAATTAACCGTTGATTAACGTAAGGCGATTATTTATAATCCCTGTAAGTCGTCTTAACTAGGATTATTTCCATTGTTTTCTAGTTAGGAACTCGCGCCTTCAGCTCAAAATGACACTCATGAGCAATCTCCAACCGAGTGTGAATTGCTTTATAAACTGGACATCGAAAACGAAAGGTCACAATCAATTGTTACTGCTAATCTTACTTCCATATATTCGAACCCCTAAATTATCTACAATGAATGCCATACGAGAGATAGCCGGATTATCAGCAAGCTATGACGTGACTCCTGTCAGTGCAAAAAGGGGCAGATACAAGCGGTATTCTATCCAGGAAAAGAAGACCATTGTTACAGAAGCTGAAGATCTTGGGTTTCAACCTGTCTCAAGGAAGTATGGAATTGCGGACTCCACTTTATATACTTGGAGGAAGTGGTTGGCAGCCCGACAAACTAGTACTGGCGAAAAGATGGGGAAGTACCGCAGAATTGGAACTGGAAACAGACTCAGCTACAGCGTAGAGGTGTGTATGCAATGACGTTTTTTGAGCGACATACATATAATTAGACATTGTACCATTATTTTTGTCTTGGGAAATTTTATAATATTTAACGAAGCAAGCTTCTGGTTTAGATCTGAGTTAACACGCTTTCATATAAATGCTTTTTTTTTTCAGACTGATCAGAGAATTGTTTCCTGGGTGCTTAGACAGAGAGATATGCAACTACCTGTATCCCAAGAGAACATCCAGATGTATGCCATGAAAGTCGTCTGCGAGGAAAATCCGAATTTTAAAGCATCGCGAGGTTGGTTAGAGGGTTTCATGAAGAGGAACAACTTGAGCACGAGGAGAAAGACAACACTCTCACAGAAGATGCCAGCTGACCTCCAGATTAGAATCGATGTTTTTCACAAGTACTTGGAAGAGGTAACATTTCAGTTTGTTATGCACGATTATTAGCATTTGTTCCCGTGAGCAGTATTTAAAGAGAAAGTTCATAACGTATGATATGCAGGTAATACGGGAAAATCAACATTACCAGGCGGCGCTCCTATATATCAGCTAATTTGGTTTTTCTTAGACACTTAATCATTTGTATTGTTTATTTTCAGGTCCGTCAACAGAAGGAATTTGATCCGGAGATGATTATAAACATGGACGAAGTACCGATGTACTTTGATTTCGTCCCCCGACAGACAGTCAACATGAAAGGAGTGAAAGATGTGCCTATATTGACGACGGGTGGAGAGAAACGGCACTTTACAGTTGTCCTCGCTGTTACTGCCTCTGGTACTAAGCTGCCCCCTATGATTATTTTTAAAGGTAAGCCCCACACCTAATATTATTTATTTTACTTCAGTATATTTTCGTTGGCTCAATGATCGTCTGTTGTAATAAATTACATGTACGGAGAGTATATAAATTTTCCATTCAAAATTCTGCACCGGCTCCAATAAAAAATAACGATGAGGTATTAACCAGACCTTTCGAAGTCAGTTTCGGTTTAGTGATGCTCCTTACACCAATAAGATCCCTTTGTACTTGTCCACTAATTCATTTTTTTTGTCCTGAAGGTACGAGGCCTCTGAATCTACCAACGCCCGATGGCTGGATTGTCAGAGTCAACCCCACGGCCTGGATGACCCAAGATCTGATGATGGTATGGCTCCAACAGATTCTGAAGGTTTACACAGAGCGACGCCCTACCCTGTTGGTGATGGACAGCTTCGCTGCTCACATCACCCAGGATATCAGACGCCAATGTGACAAGTTGAGCTGTACCACTGCAGTTATCCCGGGGGGTTGTACGTCCAAGCTCCAGCCATTGGACGTCTGTCTTAACAAACCTTTTAAGGATAGTCTTAGGCGGTCCTGGTCAACAAGCATGAGAAATAAGGTAAAACAATTTCCCCTCCCCACAAATTGATTTTCTCAACCGGACATTATTTGTTTAGTTTTTACGGATTTGAATCAGTCGTTTTTCAGTTCATATATAGCAACTTCTGCTTCCAATTTTCAGGTAACCGAAACGGGCGTTGCATCATCAAGCACCAAAGGAGAAATTGTCGAGTGGATCGACCAAGCTTGGAATAGCCTGTCAACAGAATTGGTGGCGAAGAGCTTTCGGGTAACAGGCATTTCTACTTGTCCCACTGAAGAGACCTTCGAAACCGACAGTGAGGATGAATTTGAGGGCTTTGTGCCAGAAGATCTCGGACCCGATTACGGAACTGATCCCTTCACTGAGTAAACTTCCAGGGAACTAGAATGTTGTACATACAGTATGCTGTCCGAGATGGATATTTTGTCAGAACTTTAATCACTTTTATTAATTTTTGTCCTTAACTTTATTTTCTTTGTAATGTACTTTCGTGTTCCGAAAAAAGATTTATCTATTCAAAATCAAAATCTAATAAATGTGAAACTTGATGTACAAATCTCACTTCATAAATTTGAATTTCGTCACTATTATACTACCGGTTATGATTTTGTTATAAACGCGCGTCAGACCAACTGCACACTCTTTTCGTGGAGTACGTTGGTGCTTTGAAAGGTGCTGTCTTGGCTATTAAAAGTGTATGTTGGAGGCCCGAAATAAACCCTGACTTTCTTGTAAGACCCATCCGCCTCCCGTGTCGGTCAGACTATGATTTCTTCAGCAAGTTAGAGCAAAATGTCCTCTTATATCAACACAACTAATATCCTTTTCTTTACCTTTCTTAACTGATTCCGACCTTCAAGAAGTGTTTTTTTTTTCAATAAAACGAATTTAAAGAACTTTAAATCTGGATTTGGGATAGCAAAAAACTATGTAAGAATAACCGGCTGTAGGCCCTTCTGCTCTCGGTAGCACCAGTAGGTCCTACGATGTTGAAGTCATTTGACTTTTCTAATCCTGCCGCTTTTCAATAAATCAGCATTATCTCCCGTCGATAGTCCACAATTGCCACTTTAGTTCATCTGTCACCTAAAACAAATCTTGATCAAAGCTCTCCATGTAGTCAATCTCGTCATTCGCCATCTTTATATTCGCCTGAAAAAGGTAGATAACTCTGACCGTGCTCTTACCGTAGCTTCCGTTGGTCTGTTGCATGATGGAAATTCACGTCTTACTTTTATAAATTTATCAAAAAATTACTTATTAATGAGATTAGTAGTAGTTCTTTGTGGCCTTTTTTTCTGTGACGATACCCAACATACAGCCCCTGGCTTTGACCGACAGCAGTTTATAAAACAATTGTATTGACGACAGCCAAGTGATAAGAAGTTAAAACAACAACAGCGATCACTGAATGGGATTAACCACTCACTGAATCAACGCTATGGGGGGTATATTCGCCGAAGCCTTTGCCTCGAAATATGACAGGCATGAACTCGATTTAAAGCAGGTAACGAGGCTCCTCGAATTTTTTTCCAATACTCGAATTGACTCAGACAATACCGTACTTGTTGATTGATTCAAATTCCCAGGCTTTTTAAAGTCACATTTTTTTTCAGGCTTTAAATGATGAAGATTATACATGTAACATTCAAAACCCTTTTGTAGAAATGAATTAAATTACGAAACATTGTACAATATTTCATGAGCAATAAGGGAACAACAGTGACCTCTAATGAATTTTTTTCTTATTAGAAAACTCATCTCTTACATGTACATGATTTCAAGGCTCTATCTCAATATTAAACGATGCTTTATGACGCACTTAAGATTAATTCATTAAAAGCGTAGGTAGCGTAGTTGGGGAAGGCTAATGTATGTGGCATACTTAATGTTCCTCCTCGCTGGGTCAGCATACATGGCTAAAGCAGAGCCACAATGCTCCAGCCCGAGGGCCATTCCACATAGGAGAATCAAACCAGATGTCCCATTGATCTTTGGTCCTTTGATTGATTGATGTTTTTTTTTCCAGCGTTACATGATGAAGATTATTCATGTAACATTTAAAACTTTTTTTTTATCGAGTACAAATGTATTAAATTAGAAAACATTTCATGAGCAATAAGGGAACAACAGTGACCTCTAATGATTTTTTTTCTTATTAGAAATCTCGTCTCTTACATGATTTCAAGGCTCTATCTCAATATTAAACTATGCTTTATGACGCACTCAAGATTAATTCATTAAAAGTGTAGATACCGTATTTCTTCTAAATATTCAGCCATTCTAATGGCCTAAATTTTCCAGTGAGTCAGACATAAAAGGGGACATGGAGTTGTGTTTAAGGATAACCATTTTCACACACTGTTCGGCGGGTCATATTGCCTTAAATTCCTACTAATGAGCAAATTTGTCTGGCCTCATTTAGCATATTTCTTTTCTAATGATGGAATCCTTATGAGGAAAAAAGTGGCTGAATCTTTAGAAGAAATACGGTAGTGTAGTTGGGGGAGGAAATCAGGCTTTCTACCTGAACAAATCCCTCACCTTCCTGTAGCAACAGTCAACCATTCCACATGGGAGAATCAAACCAAAGCAGTCATCCCATTGATCTTTGGTTGTTTGATTGATTGATGTTTTAAATTCACACACAAGATTATTTCACCTATATGGCGGTATTGCCAGATTTAGTGGAGGAAATCTTTGGACTGAGTAGGATTCGCAGCCAATCGAAGACCCGTGTATTAAGAGACCGTTGATCTACTAACTTAGCCACAAAGACACACCCCCACCCCTCCCCCACCATTTTTTAGGAAAAGGTCAGCCAATAATCCACAAATGCCCCCCTTAGTGAGGTGACTTGGGAACAGAATGTGCTTACCATTAACTGGTATAAGATGAGCAGCATGCCAGTAATAAGACTGTGCCTGGTCCACTTGTTGTCTGTAACGTGCTGAAATTCACAAAACACAACATTTACAGCCTTGTTCAAACAGTACTAAAAAAATTAACAGACCACTTGAGCCACATGTGTAGTCCAAACGTTCGTAAAGGTTACGCAAGCTCAGCAAAGTAACTCTGTGACGTCAACTCTTTGTAAAGTCAACTTAGCTTTAAACAGAAAATGGAAATCTTTAGGAGTTATCGAAAGAGGGAAAAGTTACCAGGGATAGGGGTTAGCTAATTCTGGTTGCAAACATAACTATAATATAGAGTATTGATCTTACCTAAATCACCAAGGTGAACCAAACAATACTGACAGACTGATTCTGACATACCCTTGTTGCTCAGGGTATTATTATAATATCGAGTATTTATCTTACCTAAATCACCAAGGTGAACCAAACAATACTGACAAACAGACAGACTGAAAAGCCAATTCCAGCATACCCCATAACATTTAAAATTATAATACAGAGTATTGATCTTACCTAAATCACCAAGGTGAACCAAACAGTACTGACGGACAAACAGACAGACAGACTGACAAGCTGATTCCAGCATACCCCCTAACATTTATAATTATAATATTGAGTATTGATCTTACCTAAATCACCAAAGTGAACCAAACAGTACTGACAGACAGACGGACAGACAGACTGACAAGCTGATTCCAGCATACCCCCTAACATTTATAATTATAATATTGAGTATTGATCTTACCTAAATCACCAAGGTGGACCAAACAGTACTGACAAATGTACAGACAAGAGCTCTTCTTTGGAGGGTTAATCTTTATGTGATTTAAGGTACGCTCTGAAAAATGAACATCTCAATTAATAATACATTTCTTTTCTGAGAGGACATTTTTATCTGAGGACGTTTGATTGCTACATTGATTGATGGTTTATGCCGCATTCAAAATTTTCACTTCTATGGTGGCATTACCAGGTTTATTTGGGAGGAAAAACACAGCCTCTAGTTGGTGCCTAGCAGCACTTCTGTATAGGGAGATTGGGTGAATTTTTTCACTCATTTTTCTTTTTCTTTGGACTGAGTGGGATTCGAGCTTGCCATATGAAATTAACAATGAAACATTCCACAATATGTTATGTCTAGATGTCTAGAATGTCGTTTCAATCAATACAATCTTTTAGTGACAGTAGGATTCCAAGGCTCCATCTGAATTTTCAAGGATATTTTAGGACACCCATGGTAAAATGTGAAGCTTTTTTATCTAAGTTTTTAGCACTTAGATGCTCAGAATGACAGAAAGTTTTAATCTTACAATATTTATGTTTATCTCAAAGCTGAATTTGGAAAATAAACCGTCCAGATGTTTCAGTAATGTTAGAATGATTGATTCATGTTTTACGCCACACTTCAATTATTTCACTTGCAGGAAAAATCCTGACCGTATGCAGGTGGCTGGCAGCCCTTCCCCAAAGGGTGGTTAAGTGAAAAGTCTTTTTTAATATTTTTTCTTAGATCTAGTGAGTTTCGAAAAACCCCGACCTATGGGTGGAAGGTTTGTGTCAGCTGAGAGATTACCGCTCTTTAAAACGCTTTATTTATGAACGCTAAAACACACGAGCATAGGCAAAATCTTATTGTCTAAAATAACTATGGAGACAAGTTTCTAATTGTGTTAAAAAGTAGTATATCATTTAGACCTTTACACCCAATCATAGCTTGTAATAAACTAAAACGTATATTTCTATAATAAGATTCCTCGATTTTACAAACCTTTCATGATTCCGTATGTTGATGCCTTTCGACGGAATGGTAGATCTAACTTGAACGTTGAACACACCAATTGTAAGAGCTGTAAAAAAATGTATCATGCGACAAATAATGATATTTCTGAAACCTTTCTAGTCAAAACTTATTTTTAAAACTCAAATATTTTTATTTTTATTGATGTTAGAGCAAATTTCCACCACTGTGAAATAGGACAGGAAGTCATGCAACAATAAGGGAGAAATAAGTGAATATTGCAGATTTACTGTCATTGCTCATGTAGCTAGTCTAAAGTTATCATTCAAACGTGACACCTATTTGTGAACAAAAAAACATCATTTGAAGTGAGAACATAAACGTCAACTGTCACCGGATATCACAAAATCTCAGGCCATACAAAATCATGGTCAAGAAGTACTTCAAGGTGTTCTCAATTCTAGGGTGTGGTGTGTGGAAACAAGAAGAAAGAAAAAACATCATCAGTGCTGGCAAACTTTGCATGAGCTGTCGACCTGTTATGCAACAGAGTAATTTTACATCTTGCTTACAAAGCTACAAAAGCATGATCAAAAAGTACTTGATAATATAGTGTGGCAAAAAACATGCCAGAAATAACACAATTGATGGCATTATATACATATGTTAGTCGTGAAATGCTTCTTGTTTTGGAAGGGAATAAGTTTTAGGACAAAAAAGTAAAACAATAGAAATCAAACTTTAAAAATGTACCTGCAAATAAACTCCACTGGCCATCTCCAAAAACAAATCTAGACTTGCTTGAATCTCACTCCTCTTAGGATTCTGAAAAAAAAAAAACAAGTTGATTGATTGATTGATGTTTTACGCCACACTCGATATTATTTCACTTATATGACAGCGTTACCAGGTTAAGTAGGGGAAGACACCAGGAACCTTCGGCGTGTAACTCTTCAGGGAACGTCTGTGTAGAACTGAGAAAACAGGTTGAAATGTTAAAGGAGGGGAAAACAAATAAACAACATGAAATTGTAACGAACAATCACCTGAAGAGTGTCAATTTTTAAGCTGTAAATCTTACCTTCGTTTTAGGGTGATTCAGAAAATTGCACATGTTTAAATTGGGTCACAAAAAGATGGGGGCCGCCATTTGTAAAACGAGAAATTGACCGGAAACAGATGTGCCTAGAAATTAACCTAGGCTCAAATGGCAGACAAAGAAAGTTGACCAATTTCACTCGCACGTGCGCTTTTGGGTTGCTGGGTATGCGTCTACTGATTGGCCGAAGGAGACACACCCCTAAGCACTGTTGTGATGATGGCGGCCAAGTAGGCAAGTCGGTCTCAGTCGAAATCCGATGGTTTTATATAACTTCACTTTAAGACTGTGCGGTGGGAAAAAATCGTAAAAATATGTATATGGTACCATTGAAAAGGGAAATTCGCCGTCCGTTTTGTGCATTTGCCAGTTTTATTTGTTTTCTCCTCCTTTAAGAAGCTTGGAACGCTTATGTATCAGATGAATGGTCTCTTTATTAGTTTTAAGTAGATTGATTGATTGATTGATTGTTTGGTGTTTTACGCCGCTCTCAAGATTATTTCACTTATATGGTGACGTTGCCAGTTTTATTGTGGGAGGAAACCGGGAGTTTTAAGTAAAACTGTTGTTTAAATTCATAGCAGCATTGTTTAGGCCTCAAATGGAAAATTTTGCTCTCATATACAAGTGACGTCACAGTTAGAGTTTTGCACGAACACACTATGAGCAATATAAGGTTCACACACCATATGTAAAGTGAATAAAAGGAAATAATGCTGAGCACAGAAGCCATTGGTCAGTGCCCACTCGTTTTTGGCCTTGGTGCTTTTTCATTATCCCTTGGTTTAATGATATTAGCAAGCCTGAATTCTTTAATAAAATTAGATTGATTGATTGATTGATTGACTGATTGATTGGGGCTTACATGTAACATCAAAATCAACAGCTAAGGGTATATGGTGACAAAAGCATCAACCGACCAAAGACCATATGCTCCACAGACCATAGAACATCAGTAAGGCTAATGTATTTGGTATACTTCAGGTTCCAGCTTGCTGGGACCTTTAATAGAAAGGCTGCCCATAATTTTATTTGAGTAGAGGCCTGGGGCCGGTTGTTCAAAAGTAAATTAGCTTAACGGCAGGTTAGATGACTTCGCGTGACAAAGGGATTTCTTTGTTACGTCAGATCATTTAACCTGCCGTTAACCTAATTTTCTTTTGAACAGGTCCCTGATCATAACCAGGTTTAGTGTTCTAAAGGAAACCCTCAACACTACAAGGGCAAATGTGAAATCATGTGAAATCGAGCCATCTTAAACAGGTTCGATTTTTTTTACCAATTTCCTTATTTTTGACCAAGTGGATTTCCAGCTCCCAATCCATCAACAGACAGCATACATTGGTGGGCATGTTTATCGCTCTATCCACTGAGCCCCACAGGTCGCTTCACAATTTCATTGATTGATTGATGTTTTTCGCCTCACTTTAAATTATTGGTTGCCAGGTTTATTGGGGGAGGAAACCAGGATCTTTGCCAGGATGAAACCCTTGGTCTTCAGCATGTACCTAGCAACTGTACCACATAGGGTGACAAAAAGAAAAACTAATCTTTTTCTTGGACTGAGAGGGATTACACTAACAGCCATTGGAGGCCATCAGGGTTGAGAGATTAATGGGGGAATTAAGTGGGAGAAGCAGCTAATATAAAGTCAGCCAAGAAATTAATTCAAAGCCGAATCAGTCACCTTGAATCTGGTTGATTGAAAGCAGGCTATTTGCCTTGAGGAAACCCAAGACCTTCGGTGAGTATCTGAGAAACCTTCAATATCTGCAGTAAATATCGAGTAAAATCCACACTCAGAAATTCTACATTTTTTATTTTGACTGAGTGGGACTCGAACATGCAACCCATTGAATTGATTGATTGGCGTTTTACATCGAACTGAAGATTATTTCACTTATATTGCCGCGTTGTCAGGTTTAGTTGCCCGAGGGAAACCCCCAACCTTCTGCAACTCTTCCACATAGGGCTCCAGAATTAAAAATCCACTCAGATATTTTTATTTGCTCCGAGTGTGATTTAAACCCGCACCGCATCGATGGAAGGTCTGTGTGGGATAATCACTAATCCACTGGACCACCGAGGCCTCGCAATTCATTGAAAGAAGGCCTGTTTCCGACTCAGTCATAGAGATCCCCGGAAGTGTGTAGAAGTTTATTCTAATTCAATTCATTCTCAAATTACCTTAGTAATATGGCATTACCTGTTTATCCTTGGCTTGGCTTTGCAAGGTGTTAATCTGGTTCTTGAAGGCATGGTTCCATCTATAACAGAAAACAGTTTCCTATCAATGGCTGACTCATTTAAGTGACAGTAAATATCAAATGTTGATACTTTTCATAAAAAATTGAAATGAGGAATTTCCTGCTTTTTTTTTCTCAAGAAGGGTCAATTAGTGATTCCTGTCTTGAAAATATTTATGATCACTAAATGTAATTCTCTTCAAAATTGTAAATTCCTTGTTAGGGCTTTAGAGGGGGGGGGGGGACCCCCATCAGATAAAAAGTAGGGTCACAATTACATTAGGTGGGGTCCAATTAGTGTTTAAATATCCATCATTGTATAATATTTTGCTATTTATTTGCATCCCATGGGACCCGTCTCATTACAATTTTAGGGTCCAAGTGAGAAAATGAAGGTCAGAGATGCAGGTTTTAAGGGTCCGGTAAATCCCTGGATATATATGTAAGTGAAATAATCAGAGCATCCAGCAATCAAAGAAGAAAAAAAAAGAATTTCCCTCGGAGCAACTTGATACGTTAACACCCATGACCGTATCACCCCAAGCAATTTTTTTTTAAATAAGTCCGGTTAGAAAAAACTTACAATTCTTGCTCAACTTTCTTATCGAGTGCATACTCAAGGTCCATGAGCAGTACTTTCTTGTACAGGTCTTCCAACCGTTGACGGGAAACACATACTTCGGATACATTTTTAGTATTATCTACAGTGAGAGAAATAAGGCATTATACCCCAAATTTATCCCCATGAAGTTTTGTAACATATTTTAACTGGTTGGTCAAATGGGGAGAAACACCATAGTCAAAAAAAGCTCAACCATTTACATTTATTTTTTCCGCAATCTGCAGAAATGTGAATTTTTCTGGGGCAAAAACTGTGTCAATCTAGCGCTTTCCACACGTTTTTTTTTTTTTAATTGTTGTACAATCTTAGCGCTTTCAACACATTTTTTTTTTAAATGGTTGTACAATCTTAGCACTTTCAACACAGTTTTTTTGCAATGGTTGTACAATCTTAGCGCTTTCAACACAGTTTTTTTGTAATTGTTGTACAGTCTTAGCGCTTTCAACACAGTTTTTTTTTAATGGTTGTACAATCTTAGCGCTTTCAACACAGTTTTTTTTTTAATGGTTCTACAATCTTAGCGCTTTCAACACAGTTTTTTTGTAATTGTTGTACAGTCTTAGCGCTTTCAACACAGTTTTTTTGTAATTGTTGTACAGTCTTAGCGCTTTCAACACAGTTTTTTTTAATGGTTGTACAATCTTAGCCCTTTAACACAGTTTTTTTTTAATGGTTGTACAATCTTAGCGCTTTCAACAGTTTTTTTTTAATGGTTGTACAATCTTAGCGCTTTCAACACAGTTTTTTTTAATGGTTGTACAGTCTTAGCGCTTTCAACAGTTTTTTTTTAATGGTTGTACAATCTTAGCGCTTTCAACACAGTTTTTTTTAATGGTTGTACAATCTTAGCGCTTTCAACACAGTTTTTTTTAATTGTTGTACAATCTTAGCGCTTTCAACACAGTTTTGAGTTGTATTTTTCTATAGATAAAATTTATTAACAAAACGAAAAATTGTTTTCTTGCTAAATGTTGCTTTTTCAATATCAATCAGGAAAATACAGGAATAATAAGAAACTACAATACCTGAGACTGTAACCTTCAATGCCTCAGCTTGTCTGTGAAAGAAAAAAATATTTTTAAAAAAATTAGTTAAAAATTCCATTCGTTTTTTAGTCTTTGAAAACCTTTCAGATTTGCCAACCTGTGGAACAAACATCGTCAAGTAGGGATGTATACAATATTACTACGCTAAGTCATAAGAATTTCACATTCCATGAAAAATGGCTCAAGATAAAAACACTCATTGTCAGCTCCTAAAATCCCTTCCAAATGGTGATGCATAATCCCACATGATAGGGCTATCTGGCTTCTTTGTGGTAATATTTGGTCATTTTAGATCTATTTATCCAATAAAATATAGCAACCATAGTCGTGGTAAAAATGTTTAACAGCCAGTGCTAGATATGTATGAAATACATAGCCTTGCCTAAAATTACTTATCTGTTGATATAAATGATTAATTGATGTTTAACACCACATTTTGAACAGTTTCATCCTACAACCAAATAGAACTATTCTAGCAAGCCTATCATGTACAGAAGCCTACATGTAGTATCTAATATTTATTGAGTAGTCTCATTTTGTTCACCATACAATGGCTACATAGACTGATCCAGAGACATTTTGATACCTGTATACATGTATGGGCGCCCAAACTCACAAGCAAAAAATCCGCCCAAATTCTTAAAACCAACAGATTTTAATGTCAAAATAGCATTTAATGTTGAATTTTGGGCCAGAGATGTTGTTTTTGTCTTGTTGTTGGAACATTTTGAACCGAAATGGTATGCCCAAATTTTCCCTGGATCAGTCCCTGGGCTACTATCGCTTTATTCATCCTACTTTAAACGCCTCATGTGTCATATTGCTCATGGATGTATTTAGACCACGTGGCCAGCATGGAAACAGGAAGAACACGCCTAAATTTGCGAAGATTCAAATTCAAGTAAACGTTTTCCAAAATTATTTTTCCAAAAATTTGGCGAATGGCTTTCCCCTTCAGCACACAAAAAGATTGAAGCTTAGGACGAAAAAAAAAGTGTCAATGGAAAGTTTGAAACCTGTTCCATAGTTGTAGAACAGCAAAAATTGACGTCTTGGTAGAAATGGACTGACAACGGGTGAACCATAGTCCGCAATATGTTGAGTGGATTGAAGTTATTCTGAATCACCCACACTGGCTTCTTCAACACCACGTCAGCATATGGTGCATTTGAAAAATCTAAGAGTTGCTCTCAGAATTTTCGAAAAATTTGAACTTGAAAGTTATGAGCATAACCCATCTAAAACTGTGTCAGGAAGTTTCTTTGATAATCCCTTCATAGGGTTAAACTATCCTCTTTAGCCTTGAAATCTGTTGTTAACAGCAAAATTTGCTGTTTAAGTCTGTATTCAAAACAATTTTTGTCCAGACAGGGACATCGCCATTTACCGGAAAGTTTCCAATCATGCTTGCGACTACATCGGTAACGGCAGTCGATGAAACACAGGGAATTTAAACTTGACAAATTTGTTGATAACAATGTGTAAAGCCACAGATATAGTTTACTTGAACAAAGGGATTATCAAAGAACTTTCTGACACAATTTTAGGTGTGTAACGTTTATCAATTTTGAGCTAAACTTTTTTTTAAATTTACGAGAGCAGCTTTAAGACTTTTCAAATCTATCCTATGTTGACCGGCAAGTAAGTAACACATGAATGTGGACTATGACAACCAGTGCTATTTTTTTTTTTTTTTAATTTTGACAGGACTGAGGAGCTTATAAATCGTATTGGTATTTTAGATATCCAGCAGCCCATTTCATGATTGTAACAGACATCTGCACGTTGTGATAGATCAGAAAAATGAGTTAAGTATCTGTTAGTGTTACTATTATTGTAAAATCCGGTTCGTAAACTTGAAAGTTTTTGTTGACAAACGCAAATCGATCAAGTCAAGAATTTGAACCGTAATTTCCATTTCCAGGAGGCGATGAGATAAAAAGTATATCCAACATTTTGGGTGAAAAATAATTAATACGATCTTTTGTCCAGCCTTACCGTAAAACTTGAGCGGCTGTGCTCATATTACGGGGAATATAGGACTTGTTACCCTGGGACTGGCGAAGGCCTCATCCATAGGCGGCCATATTTGTTTCATTACCAGATACTTCCGGCAAGCGCAGATCATACTTCCGGGTGTGAAAAAGAAATTGACAGGTTAGCGCTTTTTAACATGCACCATCCACATTTTGACGCTAGGGGCGGCACCAGTATGGTAGCTTCGGGAATGCTCGGAAATACCCGCGGATAAGCTATATTTAAAGGTTTCCATCTGTTCCCACTGTTAGGTTATAAAATAAATAGCCCGGATTATCGGTCTTACGCTTTAAAATAAATCATTTTTTATTTGTGTTGGATACTAGTCTAACATAAAAGTGAGATTGAGCATTTTGCTTTGTGACTCGAACTCAAGATATTTTTTTAGCCTTTTTTTTTTCAATACTTTCTATCGCACCAACTAGCTGTTGAGGGTATTTTGTATTTTTTGTTTAAATTTTATTTAAGATCGTACTGTGGGCCTAACTATGCTATTAATTGTCTACCTAGTATTTCTTGTCTCTTTTTTTCTTCTTCACATCATGAGGAACGTTCCCGGTCTTTCCTATTAACAAACATTACGAGTCATATTTGGTTGATCATGATATAGATCCGATTTAGATACATACTGTATTTAGAATTGAGCTTATAAACATAAGTCTGTTTTGTTTGATACCTTTTTTAATGTTAAAGTGGTGAAACTATATCCCCATGGCATACAGGCTTTGACATGACTTTTTATTCGGGTAGACTATATATATATACTTGATTGATTGGAACAAGTCTATTGTCAGGCTAGTTAGTTCACTAGAAAGCTACTTAATCAATGTTCATGAGCAGCATGTTGCCTCCATTGTAAAGGACCTGGTTTCCGTTCCCACTAAATTTGATAGCACTATATAAGTTAAATAATCCGCGTGGAATAATTTTGTGACCGTGTGGACAAATGCACACCCGAAAAAGCATGCAGAGCTTCCACTGATGATCGCGATTGAAAGTAGTCACTACATCGAAGCTCTGCTAAATTTCTGACTGGAAACTTTTTCCCCATGGAAACTCCATAAACGGTGCTAGAGTGAAAAATCCACCCAAAAATGTTTTCAGTTTTCATTTGGGATTCGAACTGACACCGCATGGATGGAAGGCCTGAGTCGGGCAGAAGGACTATCACTCTACAGCTTGGGCCAACGAGAGCCCTTTCCGTGTATGGGCCTATATCACTGCCAAGGGTGTTAATGCAGAACTCGGTATAAAAGTGGGATAAACTGCGTTTCCCGAAGTCTTCATGCACATCCGTATTTTTGCAGGGAAAATATATCCATTTGTTTATCTATGAGATAAATTGGGTTGTTACAGGAAATAATAGTGTCCATATTTCCCCAAGGAAGTTTTCATATTTTCGGCGATCTGGAGATAACTAAACAACAAATTAAATACCGATAGCATTGGATTACGCACTACGCATAACCGAAGCATCACTTCAGGAAAAAAAAAAAAGGTGTTAGAAGTCGTCGCTCGCGTCATTGTGTCGTTCAAGCGGTTTTAATATCCGCCTTATTAGAAATGTTAACCTTATGGACATGTAGGCCTACAGTCCTTGCGTAAATCAGCCCAACACAGACTGACAAACGCAGAGAAATCAACAAACAATCATCCTCATTTCACTTCATTCATATTCCGTATTTATAGATATTTAACTTATTTTACAAATGTACAGAAGAAGAAAACGCCGGGGAGGATTCAGGGCTACCTCCATTTCGATTTCAGACTGTATTTATGGGTTTGCCTAGCTCCGGTATGTAGCGTTAATGTGAGGGACGATCACTCAACCGACTGGACCACCGATGCCCCCGCAGAGGCAAAGAGGCTTATGCCATCAAAAAGCACAACCCTGAACTTAACACTGGCCTAAAGGCCACCAAACAATTTAGTTTATTTCTGTAATATTTCTGTCACCTCATTACAGTAAATACCTGTCAAACACTTGTCAATCTCTAGTCTTCTGTATCAACCATCTTAGTTATCTTAACGTACTATATTCTTACTATGCCATGTTTATTACCTGCCACCTGTACGCCCTGTGCTGTTCTTCCTTAATCTTCTTGCTGTACATAACCTTTAATCGTTTCATTACCCTACATGTGTTGTTTTAAATTCTTATCTACTGCCTATATATACCGTTATTTTCATTGTATCACTACTCCTGATGATGGTTTGAGAATAAACCGAAATATTGAGTTAATATGTCTTAGTTACATGTCTTTCTTCGGATTGCTCACTCTACTTTAAAAGCCAAGCACCTGTAGACCTGTCGCCACGTCAATCGACGGAGCGGGGACCCTAGGCCATTTCGCTTTCTGAGCAGGCGCTAGCACGGGGAGGTGGCCTGCGGTCCTAGCTCCGTCCCCTCCCCTTCTTTGACGAAGTTCTGGCGTTTGAGAAGGTAACGCCCCTCCCCCCTTTCCCAACAAACGATCTGGTGGAAAAGACCAAGGAAGCCCCGTTCCCTTCAGCCCTAATCCGATCGACGGAGGGGGAGGGGGGGGGGGGCACCTCCCTGACGTAGCGCCTGCTCAAGCGGGAGACTGGCTGGGGGGAGCAGAGCGGGGACCCCAGGCCACCTCCCTGACGTAGCGCCTGCTCAAGCGGGAGACTGGCTGGGGGGAGCAGAGCGGGGACCCCAGGCCACCTCCCTGACCTAGCGGGGAAGGCTGCTGAAGGATGCTGCCGAAGGAAGCGTGGCTGGAAAGGGCGGGGGGGGGGGGGGGGGCGTGGCCATCTCCAACGCCAGGACGATCAAAGAACAGGGAGGGGGGTCCTAAACCCACTTCCGCTGCTCAAGCCGGGGCCAATTGAACCTTAGGTTCAACAGAAACGTTTCGCCACTTTCTTCAACACAAACGTCAGTCAAAGGGGGTATAGTCATTCAATGCGGCGGGGGCATCAATGGTCCAGTCGGTTGAGTGATCGTCATACAGACCTTCCATCAATGCGGCGTGGTTTCGAATCATAAATTGAAAAATTTCTGAATGGATTTTTCACTCGGTCGCCGTAAGTGGAAGAGGGTTTCCTCTTGGCAATGAGCGGTTTCTCCCTCACTGAATATGGCAACGCTGCCATATAAGTGAAATAATCTTGGTGTGCGGTGTAAAACATATATCAATCAATACGAGCGGGGACGCCAGGTCTCCTCCCTAACCTAACACCTGCTCAAGGGAGAGGCTGCCTGTGGAGTCTATCGAGTTAAAGATTCGTAAACATTGTCAATATATTAAAAAATGTTCCAGAAATTTTTATGGCGCCGTGGTCAGGTTTAGTGGGGGAGGGAACCGGGCCTTTTGCCCCGAGGAAACCCCTTGGCCTTCGGCTAGTACCTGGCAACTCTTCCGCATAGAGCCATCGACTGAAAAATCCATTCAGATATGCATGTATTTGGTCTGAGTGGGATTCGAACCCGTGCTGCATCGAAGGAACACTGCAGGGGGTTCTTTAACATGCACTGAAGATGAAGGTTCGTGATGTGACTAAAATTACCAAACCAATATTTCAACAGGAACCTTTCGCCACTGTCTTCAGCACAAGCGTCACCCGACAGAAAGTCTGTCAGTTCGATACAAGCCCTGCATTAATGGTTCGGGGATTCTAATCCCACTGTCCAAAGATACCAAAAAAAAAAAATTCTCAGTGGGTTGTTGTAGTGTATCTGGACTTTAATATAAAAGTAATTGTAAGATGCCCCCTATTATTATTGTGACGTAATCAGAATGTTCTAGAAGGTTCCCTGCCAGCACATGGTCAGGCAGAGTTGGCTGGGCGCCCCTACTATGAAGACGTGTTTTGTTGTAGTTCATTAAATAGTTAAAGTTTACCAGTGTTTTGGGCTTAGTACATTACAGTGGCGACGAGGATAAATCCAAATAACTTTTTGTGTTGCATAAACTTGTTGTGGGAGAAAGGATGGCTGCTTTTGGGCGAATTGATCAATTTAATTCAGAGGAAGAGGATTGGGCACAGTACACGGAAAGACTGACCCAATACTTCATTGCAAATGACATTGAAGACTGTGTGAAACAACGGGCAATTTTATTGAGTGTTTGTGGAAGTAAAACTTATGGACTAATTCGAAGTTTAGTATCACCAGGCAAACCAACAGATCATTCATTTGAGGAATTATGCAAATTAGTGGAAGAACATCACAATCCCAGACCATCACCTATTGTTCAAAGAGTCAAATTCCGGGCACACTCTCGGAAATCAGGTCAGTCTATCGCTTCTTTTGTCGCTGAATTAAGGCAATTGTCTGAATATTGTGACTATGGAGCAACATTAGATGAAATGCTCAGGGACCAGTTAGTTTGTGGAGTGAGTGATGATCGTATTCAACGAAGATTATTTTCTGAACCTAATTTGACATTTAAAAAAGCCATGGAAATTGCTCAAGGAATGGAAGTAGCAACTAAATATGCAACGGACATTCAAAATGTTATCTCCTCACAAGCTGTCCAAAAAGTAGACAAAATTCATAATGTAACGAAAAACACAAAGCAACAACAACACGCACAAAAACAAATGCACAGTAAAGATAAGTTTAGAAATTTTAATCACAACAAACAAGCACGTAATGGGTATGGTAGTCGTAATGGCAATGGTAGTACTAGTAGTAGGGGTCAACTCTCAAGGGGTAAATTTTCGCCATGTTTCAGATGTAAAAGTACCTTTCACGTACCAGATGACTGTCGTTATAGGACGGCACAGTGTTATTTATGTCACGGGACCGGGCATATTGCTAAGGCTTGCAAAGCTAAAGTTGCTAATGGTGGTGCACAGAAACGCATGGAAAGACACAACACTAACTTAGTTCAGGATAGTGAATGTATCGGACAAACATATACAATGTTTAATGTATCAACCAAAAGTAAAAAAGTTGAGCCTTTGGTGGCAGATTTTTGTATAAATGGCAACAATGTTGCAATGCAAATTGATACAGGGGCTTCAGTGTCAATTATGAGTTTAGATACATTTAATTCAAACTTGTTTAATTTTGTTGATTTGAGAGAAACTAGTTCAAAACTTAGTACTTACACTGGAGAGAAAATCAACGTAGTTGGTAGTGTGGATGTGTCGGTGTGTTATGGTAATCAGACGGCAAATGTTCCTTTATTGATTGTGAAAGGAAATGGGCCAAATTTGGTGGGTCGTGATTGGTTACAGGTTTTCAAATTGAATTGGTTGGAAATTCTTAATGTCAATGATAACGTCAGTCACAAACCACTCATTGAGAGATACTCAGACGTTTTTCAAGATAGCTTAGGGTCGATTAAGAATGTGAGAGCTAAGATTTATGTAGACCCAGAAGCCCAACCCAAGTTTTTTAAGCCACGCTCAGTTCCCTATGCTATGAGGGATAGAGTTAATAAAGAGTTAGACAGACTGTGTAGCGAAGGTATTATAGAACCGGTAGAATTTTCTGATTGGGCGGCGCCTATTGTACCAGTATTGAAGAGTAGTGGTCAGATTAGAATCTGTGGGGATTACAAGGTTACAGTTAACCAAGCTTCTAAGCTAGATACTTACCCAATCCCTAGAATACAGGATTTGTATGCAACATTGAGTGGGGGTAAAACTTTTACCAAGTTAGATCTTAGCAGTGCATACCTTCAGTTACAGTTGGACGAAAAATCGAAACAATACACAACAATCAATACACATCGGGGATTGTTTCAATACACAAGATTGCCCATGGGGATTTCGTCCTCACCCTCAATATTTCAGAGATGTATGGACACCTTGCTGCAAGGCATACCTTACGTTTGTACATATTTAGATGACATTTTGATTAGTGGAGATTCAGACAAAGCACATATGCACAATTTAGAAGCAGTTTTGCAAAAACTTTCGCAGGCAAACATTACAGTGAACCTAGACAAATGTAGTTTTTTACAAACAGACATAGTGTACTTAGGATACAAAATAGACTCAGTAGGGCTACATCCTGTGCAAGAAAAGTTGGACGCCATAACTCAGGCTTCAGTTCCTCAAAACTTGACAGAGTTAAAGTCATACCTGGGCTTACTGAACTATTATGGGAAATTCATTCCAAATTTGTCAACTGTCCTGGCTCCACTTTATTTACTGTTGAAGAAAAATCAAAAGTGGATGTGGGGTCCTAAACAGACTAAAGCTTTTGAAATGTCTAAAGATTTGTTGAACTCATCTCAAGTACTTGTTCACTATGATCCATCAAAAGAACTCTTGTTAGCATGCGACGCTTCACCATACGGTGTCGGCGCAGTGTTATCTCACAGAATGAAAGATGGCACAGAGAGACCAATATCTTTTGCTTCGAGGTCACTAATGCCTGCTGAGAAAAACTATTCTCAATTAGAGAGAGAAGGTTTAGCCATTGTGTTCGGAGTGAAGAAATTTCATTCATATTTGTTTGGAAGACAGTTTGAAATTACAAGTGACCACAAGCCATTACAAACACTGTTTTCTCAAACCAAAGCTGTTCCTGTTTTAGCATCATCTAGAATTCAAAGATGGGCTCTTACGCTTTCTGCGTACGACTATACTCTGAAATACCAGCCGGGGTCACAGGTGAACCATGCTGATGCCATGAGTCGATTACCCATGAAAACTGAAACAATTAATGTTCCAGTTCCAGAGGATACGATTTTACTTACGGAATTTTTGGACTCTTCTCCCATTACCTCAGAGGATGTTAAAAGATGGACCAATGTAGATCCATATCTGTCACGAGTAAGGAGATTTATTACAAATGGTTGGCCAGGAAAGGTTGATACAGAAATCCAGCCTTATTATCAAAAAAGACATGAACTGAGTGTACATGATGGAGTCATATTGTGGGGCTCTAGAGTGGTGGTTCCGCCACAAGGTAGAGTTCGTGTTATGGAAATGTTACACGAATCACACCCAGGAATTGTGCGAATGAAAGCATTTGCACGAAGTTATGTTTGGTGGCCATGTCTTGACAATGACATTGAGTCAAAAGTGCGAAGTTGTGAAACATGTCAAGAAAATGCTAAATTGCCAGCTTCTACTCCCATGCATCCATGGGAATGGCCTACAAGACCTTGGGACCGCATTCACCTTGATCATGCGGGACCTTTTATGAACAAAACTTTTTTGATTGTAACTGATGCATATTCCAAGTGGATGGAAGTGTATCCGGTGTCATCAACTTCATCGGAGGTTACTATTCAGAAACTGAGGCTTGCGTTCTCAACTCACGGATTACCAAGTACTGTTGTGTCAGACAATGGAACTTCATTTACCAGTAAGGAATTTCAAAAGTTTATGCGTGTTAATGGTATTAAATGTTTGACATCAGCTCCCTACCACCCAGGATCTAATGGCCTTGCTGAACGATCTGTTCAGACTTTCAAGGAAGGTATGAAGAAAATAACAAGTGGAACTATCGAGTCTAAAATATCGAGGTTTTTGTTTAAATACAGAGTAACTCCACATAGCACAACTGGAAAGTCTCCCGCTGAACTTCTAATGGGGAGAAAGCTACGAACACACCTGGATTTGTTGCAGCCTGATGAACATGTCATTGTTAGAAAGTGTCAACAAAAACAGAAAGACACGCATGATACGCATGCAAAAGAAAAGTTTATTCAAGCAGGTGACCAAGTTTATGTGTTAAATTTTGGCGCTGGTGAGCGTTGGCTTAAAGGTGTTGTTGTGGAGAAAATTGGTTCTCAGTTTGTAATTAGGCTAAATGATGACCGAGTGGTTCGTCGTCATATCGATCATGTTCGTTTGACTGTTAACGACATTACAGTTGTTCATGTTCCGGATATACTGGAGAAAATACCGTCAGTTCCTTATTCTCCACCCTTGGAGAGTTCTCCATCTGAACTTTGTGAAAATACTAGTGAAGATAATAGTGGTTCTGAAAATACCACACCTTTACGAAGATCAGAACGTATTCGCAAATCACCTGAACGCCTTGACTTATAATGTTTTACTTTTATCGATATTATAAGCTGTTTTTTATATTCCTTTTATTTCAAGTCGACTGTTTGAAGAACTTTATTTGAAACATTTCTTAACTATCAGTCTATTTCAGGACATCTAAAGAAAAACTTTTAATTGGTAAATTCTAAAGCAAATTGCTTGTTAAAGCTACTGGTTTATTTCAACAAAGTTTATGATTGTTTCATGTCTTTAAAGTGAACAGGGATATTTCTATGTTTAAACTTAAAGATGGGGGAATGTAGTGTATCTGGACTTTAATATAAAAGTAATTGTAAGATGCCCCCTATTATTATTGTGACGTAATCAGAATGTTCTAGAAGGTTCCCTGCCAGCACATGGTCAGGCAGAGTTGGCTGGGCGCCCCTACTATGAAGACGTGTTTTGTTGTAGTTCATTAAATAGTTAAAGTTTACCAGTGTTTTGGGCTTAGTACATTACAGTTGTACATCCGACCCCCCTACGTGGAAAAGATGTTAAATACTCGCCGGAAAGTCGGCAGTTTCCTCCTGAGAAAAAAAACGTGATTTCCTACCCTATGCCGTTATATGAGAGAAAAAATCTTGAGTGCAAAACATTAATCAATCAAACCAAACAGAAAACTAATCTCCCTGCTATCATATAGAAATGCATCATTTTCCAAAAGAGAGGACTGGGTGGCAAGCATTTGTTCAAAAGAAACCTTCAGTCTGACAAACTTGGATGTGTCGCAGGTTCGAATTCCACTCATTCCAAAGAAAACAAAATTAAGGTGTTTTTGCATTTTACCACGTTTAAGGCTGCATGTGAAACAGTTGCTAAGTACTTGCCCTTGGTTGGAGGAAAAGACTGTCAACTGAAGGGATGAGGGCCGAATGGAACGTGACTTCCTGCTAGGGTGGGGGGGGGGGGGGGGGGGTGCAGAAAAGTGTAGTGGGGCTCCTAAACCCGAGTGCTAATTGAACCTTAATTTCAACACGTTTCGCTACTTTCTTCAACTCTAACGTCAGACATCGGAGCTAAAGTCTCTTAATAGGAGCGGGTACCCTAGGCCACCTCCCTTACCTACCGCTTGCTCAAGGGAGAGGCTGCCTGGGGGCCAAGCGGAGCGGGGACCGCAATATTGCTCTTATCAAGATAATGATTCTAGTCTAATACAATTTGTCCAGTTCCCGTGTACTTTAAATGTTTACAAATAACACACACATCATTTATACTACAACCTCGCCCTTCTAGAGCTTGATGGGCGAGATCTTGAGATGGCCTCCGTCGGCTTACATAGTCTAGAGTTCTAAATATAGAGGCAGTCCTTCTAACAGCTTTCGTAACACTGTTTATTCTAAAAAAAAGGTTTTAAAAAGTTTATATCGAATTTTCAACCAACTTTTGACAAAATGTATTAAATATTGTTTATTCCTCAGATATTTTAATTTTTATTTATTCACCGATATAATAATGTAGTCGCAACTGCTGTACGTAATATCGTTTCGTTTTTGTTTTGTTTTTTTTCAGATGAAACTGAATGACAAGAGTGAAGATAAATGGGTAATCTAGTCTTAGAAACAATATCTCCAAAAGGAAGGGACACGGAGAAAACAGATGTCAGAGTATGCTCCACGGGATTTCGCCAAACGCAGAAAGTTCACCAGACTAGACCAGGCCGAAATATGTATTTAATTCAAAAACAAGAGATTACCCAACCGCCAATCCCGTTCACAAACGTAGACCAGGAGCTTTGTGGAATTCCAACTTGTAGAGAATCACTGGATTTCCGTAAAAAGAAGAAAAAAACGAAACAAGTGCAACTATGTACAATCCCTAAATGACAATCATTTCCATGGAAGACTTTTTCAATCTTGAAAGCACATCGTTTTTGTACAACAGCTATGTAAAAATATAATTTTAATTTGCACTATCATTGAATTTGTTGCCGTCCTTGTTTTTTTTTTCGTAACAGTGCAACTAAATAATATTTAGCCAATCAGATAGCGAGTCCTGTCAAATATTTAAAACATAATGACGCCATTTTGTCTTACATGGACTGGTTAATTGCTCCTTAAGACATTGGCTCCCAGGGCTATTCGTTTTATTGGGCATTTGTTTCAATAGACATTCACGTCATGGTTTATTGATTATATTGTAAGGATCGTAGTTTAACGAGACACTCAAAATTATTTCACTTGTATGGAGGAAAAATGATATTAAACAATTGCTCATTTATTTACACCCGTTCCAAGAATTCTTAATTATATTGGACTGGGGGCCCCCGAGTTGTCGGATAAGCGTGTATTTTGTACAGCCTAATGTGAATGTTCTACGTACATCTTTATGTTCCATTCTTACAGAATTCTTCTCATGGGCTTCTCGATTAGAATCGGTTATGATACGACTGCAGCGGTCGCATTCCTCTGTTGCGACATAAGTCCGCAATCGCAGTATGTGGAACATCTTCTCAAGCCAAGTTAAAACCTCCATGACCCCATTCCATGTTTTTAACTTGGCGGGAGAAGATGTATGTGGAAGGGTTACCGGAACTCGCCGAAGGTCGGGGGATTTCCTCTTTACAAGGAACCTGATTTTCTCCCCACGAAACCTGGAAACGCCGCCATATATTTGTATAAGTGAAATACTCTTAAGTGCGGCGTAAAACATCAATCAATCAAATAACCTTGTCTCGAGTAGATCCCCATGGCTAGGGTAAATCCAGAATTAGAAAGGAAACAAAGGCAAATAAAAAGTTATGTCTAGTCGTGTATTTTTGGTCATGGGGTATAGTGGAGATCTCTAGTCATTCTTCGAGAATTGCTTTTCGAATCATCTCTCCAGATAAACTTGTGGGTAGAGGGCTCCGGGAGCCCGACGCCCACCCTGGCACCTGCGCCTGCCAAAGGTGGAGGGCCCAGGGCTCCGGGAGCCACAAATCCTTAGCCACAAATCTGAGTTTTACGCCGCGCTCAAGATTATTTCACTGGTGGAAACCGGGCGCTCTGCCCGGAGGAAACCCACGAGGTTTCGGAGGTAACTGGCAACCATCCCACATAGGTCGTTCGAGTGAAAAAACAATCAGAAAACCCAGGCAGTTATGCATTGGTAATATTCGTTACGTCGTTACGTGACCACTACAGTATGCCAACTTTCAATGAGGTTCTGCTGACTTTGGGGAAAGTTTGGCGGGGGGGGGGGGGGGGGGTCCCAAAACCCCGTGCTATTTGTGAAGAGAAATCTACAACTACAACTACTAACTAATCAATTTCTGACTTTGATAACAATGTAGTTAAGTAAATCGAAACGTCGTCACAGAATAAACCAAGAATTTGTTATCCAGAAGTAATCTTTCACTTTATTGTATTCGTTTAACTTCTAAATGGCGTTGAAAGATTTATAGATTTAACCAATTCCTATTCCACCTTGTGATCTCTGATTATTCTAGAAGATAGATACATTTGTAAAGATTGATTGTATGGTGTTTTACGCAGCGCTCAAGATAATTTCAATTATATGGCGGCGTTGCCACTTTTATTGTGGGAGGAAACCGGGCTCTCTGCCCCATTGGTGGAAGGCTGTTCGGATTGAGCGTCCAACGATCTACCTACTGAGCCACGGAGGCCCCTCATTTGTAAAGACAATGTGGATATAATTAAGATGTCGGTGGGAAAGCATGATGTATCGGATTAGTGGGTGGGGATAGTGCTGTGGGTTGGCTGTATACGGGAGCCCGACGCCCACCCTCCCAGCTGCTCCTGCCAAAGGGAGAGGGCCGAGGGCTTCGCGAGCCCCGGGAGCCACAAATCCTCAGCCACAAATCTAAGTTTTACGCCGCGCTCAAGATTATTTCACTTATTTGGTGGCGTTGCCAGTTTTATTGTGGGTGGAAACCGGGCTCTCTGTCCGGAGGAAACCTCGGCAAATCCAGAAAACCTTGGCAAATCCAGAAAATTTCGGCAAATCCAGAAAACCTCGGCAAATCCAGAAAACCTCGGCAAATCCAGAAAACCTCGGCAAATCCAGAAAACCTCGGCAAATCCAGAAAACCTCGGCAAATCCAGAAAACCTCGGCAAATCCAGAAAACCTCGGCAAATCCAGAAAACCTCGGCAAATCCAGAAAACCTCGGCAAATCCAGAAAACCTCGGCAAATCCAGAAAACCTTGGCAAATCCAGAAAACCTCGGCAAATGCAGCTATCGTCTTCCATAGATATAGTTTGTAAACCTGCTGTTTCAATTGACCATGCAGATAGCAAGGTGAATGAGTTGTGTCCTGTTAGTGTGAGAGTGTCAGTCAGGCATACAATGATAACGTATGGCTATAGTCCTTGGTGTACTGTAACACTTGTTTTATACACACTTGGTCGTATCATTTATTTGTACATTACTATAATTTGTTCTATTTGTACATTTCTACAATATAAATTGTAGAATTCTTACATTTGGGATTGACGCCGCGATTTACCTCACAAATAAATGTAATTTTAAAATACAATTAAAACAGTTAATATGCTAGCTTTCATTGTAAAACAAAGTATTGTTTATTTTCCTTGCAGCGAATGTCTAATATGGAGGAATGTAAATGGAGGAAACTATATACATCTCATTTACGCCAATCCCTGTGCCCACCTAGTTCATGGTTATAGCCTATGGGGTTCGAACCCCGTGAGTAGAGACGAAATTCTGGTATCGAATCCCGATAAAATAAATCACGGGATTGGATCTGAGAAACTCTGCTCAAATACCGTATATTTGGAGCCAAAAATCGGGATTAGAACATCATAGATCGCGCAGAAAGAAAGAATTAAAAATCGCTAATCCCTTAGACCAATCTTCATAAATCTATACAAAAATAAATCGAATCCCGAATGTTGTGCTATGTGCAAGAGCACTGGGTTTAGGATTCGAAACCTAGTGCTTAACACGGGATTCGGGTTTGGAAAACGTGAACAAGGAATGCCAAATTTAAATCCAGTATCTGGACCAGGAAATCGGGATTAGAACATCAAATGTCTTATTTAACATGACATTTTGACCAGGAATCCTGTAGACTTCTACCAATCTTTTCTTATACATAAAGAAATCGTATCCCCGATCTGGTGCCAATCAAAAGTTACGATAAATAAATAAAGGTCTAAAGTAAAACTGTCACATTTTGTCAAACTTAGAAGCGAAATCTTAGAATTGCACCATTTTAAGCATCAGAACAGTTCTATATACCCCCCCCCCCCCCTCCTTCTGTAACATAACCTGGCGTTGTGTTGTCTGTTAATGTGTGCCGCGAAGCTGGCGTAACTTTACGTCAACCGTAACTACTATGACAACGTATCTCTTAAGTATTGCTACGCCATGGTAATTACGTCGAACGTAGCCTGGGACTGCTTTGAAAAACGGGCCCCTGGTTTGTGAATGAGATTCTTATCAAGTTATCAGGGGAAAAATGAAAGTGACACCTTTCTCATCTTTATTTCAGTCAACATACCCTACCCATAAGCAGGTCCATATCGTCGTCGATATCGGAACCAGCCATCGTCGGAACCCACGATTAAAACTTACTCACACTCAGTTTTAAATGTAAGCTTATTGCGATTTAAACCCTCGGGTCCGAGGATGGGAACCAACACGAGATCGGTGGTTTGCCCCCTCCACCACTCAAGTTCCCCCGCCAACAACCCTGGCTAAGTATAAGATCGGATGAGTCCTACTCCTACATATAGTTCAAATCAATCTGACTCAAGTCATATGATCATTGAAAAGAACATCCCGATTTTAAGTTGGGATGGTTCACTGTCACAATTTTGACTAAACTGGTCATCTTGGCTAATGAAATTCTATGATGACAGCTAGGATGATCATAAAATGACAATTCTATAATGACAGCTACGATGGCCATAAAATGACAATTCTATGATGACAGCTAGGATGGCCATAAAATGACAATTCTTTTGATGACAGCTAGGATGGCCATAAAATGAAAATTCTATGATGACAGCTAGGATGGCCATAAAATGACAATTCTATGACGACAGCTTGGATGGCCATAAAATGAAAATTCTTTTGATGACAACTAGGATGGCCATAAAAGGACAATTCTATGATGACAGCTAGGATGGCCATAAAATGACAATTCTATGATGACAACTAGGATGGCCATAAAATGACAATTCTATGATGACAGCTTGGATGGCCATAAAATGAAAATTCTTTTGATGACAACTAGGATGGCCATAAAATGACAATTCTATAACGACAGCTAGAGTGGACATAAAATGACAATTATCTGATGACAGCTACAATGGCCAAATAAGGACAATTATGTGGTGACGATCTAGTATGGTCAGATAATGACAATTACGTGGTGACGATCTAGAATGGTCAGATGATGACAATTATGTGGTGACGATCTAGAATGGTCAGATAATGACAATTGTATTGTGACGATCTAGAATAGTCAGATAATGACAATCGTATTGTGACGATCTAGAATGGTCAGATAATGACAAATGTATTGTGACGATCTAGAACGGTCAGATAATGACAATCATGTGTTGGCGATCTAGAATGGTCAGATAATGACAGTTGTATTGTGACGACCTAGAATGGCCATATAATGACAATTTTGTGGTAACGATCTAGAATGGTCAGATAATGACAATTATGTGGTGACGATCTAGAATAGTCAGATAATGACAATTGTATTGTGACGACCTAGAATGGCCAGATAATGACAATTTTGTGGTAACGATCTAGAATGGTCAGATAATGACAATTGTCTTGAGACGACCTAGAATGGTCCGATAATGACAATTATGTGGTGAAGATCTAGAAAGGTCAGATAATGACAATTGTATTGAGACGACCTAGAATGGTCAGATAATGACAATTATGTGGTGACGATCTAGAATGGTCAGATAATGACAATTGTATTGCGACGATCTAGAATTGTCAGATAATGACAATCGTATTGTGACGATCTAGAATGGTCAGATAATGACAATCATGTGGTGACGATCTAGAATGGCCACATAATGACAATTATGTGGTGAAGATCTAGAATGGTCAGCTAATGACAATCATGTGGCAATGATCTAGAAAGGTCTGATAATGACAATTGTATTGTGACAATCTAGAATGGCCAGATGATGACAATTATGTAATGTCGATCTAGAACGGCCAGATAATGACAATTGTATTGTGACGATCTAGAATGGCCAGATAATGAAAATTATGTGGCGACTATCTAGAATGGTCAGATGATGACAATTGTATTGTGACGATCCAGAATTGTCAGATAATGACAATCGTATTGTGACGATCTAGAATGGTCAGATAATGACAATTATGTGGTGAAGATCTAGAATGGTCAGATAATGACAATCATGTGTTGGCGATCTAGAATGTTCAGATAATGACAATCATGTAGTGACGATCTAGAATGGTCAAATAATGACAATTATGTGGTGACGATTTAGAATATTCAGATAATGACAATCATGTGGTGACGATCTAGAAAGTCAGATAATGACAATCATGTGGTGACGATCTAGAATGGCCAGATAATGACAATTATGTGGTGCCGATCTAGAATGGTCAGATAATGACAATTATGTGGTGAAGATCTAGAATGGCCAGATAATGACAATTATGTGTTTTCGATCTAGAACGGCCAGATAATGACAATTGTATTGTGACGATCTAGAATGGCCAGATGATGACAATTATGTGTTGTCGATCTAGAATGGCCAGATAATGACAATCATGTGGTGACGATCTAGAATGGCCAGATAATGACAATTATGTGGTGAAGATCTAGAATGGTCAGCTAATGACAATCATGTGGCAATGATCTAGAAAGGTCTGACAATGACAATTGTATTGTGACAATCTAGAATGGCCAGATGATGACAATTATGTAATGTCGATCTAGAACGGCCAGATAATGACAATTGTATTGTGACGATCTAGAATGGCCAGATAATGAAAATTATGTGGCGACTATCTAGAATGGTCAGATGATGACAATTGTATTGTGACGATCCAGAATTGTCAGATAATGACAATCGTATTGTGACGATCTAGAATGGTCAGATAATGACAATTATGTGGTGAAGATCTAGAATGGTCAGATAATGACAATCATGTGTTGGCGATCTAGAATGTTCAGATAATGACAATCATGTAGTGACGATCTAGAATGGTCAAATAATGACAATTATGTGGTGACGATTTAGAATATTCAGATAATGACAATCATGTGGTGACGATCTAGAAAGTCAGATAATGACAATCATGTGGTGACGATCTAGAATGGCCAGATAATGACAATTATGTGGTGCCGATCTAGAATGGTCAGATAATGACAATTATGTGGTGACGATCTAGAATGGCCAGATAATGACAATTATGTGTTTTCGATCTAGAACGGCCAGATAATGACAATTGTATTGTGACGATCTAGAATGGCCAGATGATGACAATTATGTGTTGTCGATCTAGAATGGCCAGATAATGACAATCATGTGGTGACGATCTAGAATGGCCAGATAATGACAATTATGTGTTTTCGATCTAGAACGGCCAGATAATGACAATTGTATTGTGACGATCTAGAATGGCCAGATGATGACAATTATGTGTTGTCGATCTAGAATGGCCAGATAATGACAATCATGTGGTGACGATCTAGAATGGCCAGATGATGACAATTATGTAATGTCGATCTAGAACGGCCAGATAATGACAATTGTATTGTGACGATCTAGAATGGCCAGATAATGAAAATTATGTGGCGACTATCTAGAATGGTCAGATGATGACAATTGTATTGTGACGATCCAGAATTGTCAGATAATGACAATCGTATTGTGACGATCTAGAATGGTCAGATAATGACAATTATGTGGTGAAGATCTAGAATGGTCAGATAATGACAATCATGTGTTGGCGATCTAGAATGTTCAGATAATGACAATCATGTAGTGACGATCTAGAATGGTCAAATAATGACAATTATGTGGTGACGATTTAGAATATTCAGATAATGACAATCATGTGGTGACGATCTAGAAAGTCAGATAATGACAATCATGTGGTGACGATCTAGAATGGTCAGATAATGACAATCATGTGGTGACGATCTAGAATGGCCAGATAATGACAATTATGTGGTGCCGATCTAGAATGGTCAGATAATGACAATTATGTGGTGACGATCTAGAGTGGCCAGATAATGACAATTATGTGTTGTCGATCTAGAACGGCCAGATAATGACAATTGTATTGTGACGATCTAGAATGGCCAGATGATGACAATTATGTGTTGTCGATCTAGAATGGCCAGATAATGACAATCATGTGGTGACGATCTAGAATGGCCAGATAATGACAATTATGTGGTGACGATCTAGAATGGTCAGATAATGACAATTATGTGGTGACGATCTAGAATGGCCAGATAATGACAATTATGTGTTGTCGATCTAGAACGGCCAGATTATGACAATTATGTGTTGTCGATCTAGAACGGCCAGATAACGACAATTGTATTGTGACGATCTAGAACGGTCAGATGATGACAATTATGTGTTGTCGATCTAGAATGGTCAGATAATGAAAATTGTATTGTGACGACCTAGAATGGTTAGATAATGACAATCATGAGGTAACAATCTAGAATGGTCGGATAATGACAATTATGTGTTGTCGATCTAGAACGGCCAGATAATGACAATCATGTGGTGACGATCTAGAATGGCCAGATAATGACAATTATGTGGTGACGATCTAGAATGGTCAGATAATGACAATTATGTGGTGACGATCTAGAATGGCCAGATAATGACAATTATGTGTTGTCGATCTAGAACGGCCAGATAATGACAATTATATATGTGTTGTCGATCTAGAACGGCCAGATAATGACAATTGTATTGTGACGATCTAGAATGGTCAGATAATGACAATAATGTGGTGACGATTTAGAATGGTCAGATGATGAAAATTGTATTGTGACGACCTAGAATGGTTAGATAATGACAATCATGTGGTAACAATCTAGAATGGTCGGATAATGACAATTATGTGTTGTCGATCTAGAACGGCCAGATAATGACAATTATAAGGTGGCGATCTAGAATGGTCAGATAATGACAATTGTATTGTGACGATCTAGAATGGCCAAATAATGACAATTGTATAACGATGAACTAAAATGGTCAGATAATGACAATTGTATGGTCATACGTGTAACTGTAATGGTCACTTCATGACAATTCTCTGATGGCTGTAGTATGACATTTCTATTTGAGAAGACAGTTCCTTTAACGAAAATTCTATCTGTGACGACGATTTCAGTGGTGACTGAACAATATTTCTAATTGCTAAAATTGAACGAGGGTCTGTGATGACAGCTATGAAAGTCCTCAATGATAATTCCTACTGTGCTGTCAGCTGCACTGGTCACAAAACGAATTTATTTCAGAATGTTCCAACCTCGTGAAACAACAGGTTTGATTGGGAAAAAAACAGCAAAATATTTAGCCATTATTGTAGATTCAACGCCAGATTCCTCTCACGTTGTACAGACAACAATTTTGCTGAGGTATTTACATTTATATGACGCTAAATATGAGATACAAGAACGATTTCTAACGTTTGTTGACTGTAGCAATATAAAGGGGAAAGAAATCGCCCAATAAATCCTTGATACCTTAACAAAACTGTCCCTTTTTACGCTAGTCAGGCACAAGGATATGATAATACTGCAAACATGTCACAGAGGTATAAAGGTGCCCAAGCAAATATACAAGAGTGGAATTCTGATGACACCTTTTCTTCCCGCGGCAACGATGCTGCTGAATGTTTTCCAGAAGCAATCGCATATTTTGGAACGGTTCAAATAATTTACCACTTGTTTAGCTATAGTCCGAAACGATAGTAATTACTGAAGGTTGTTCTTTACTTGGTGTGTCGGAAACCAGGTGGACTTCAAAGTATCAAACCTTTTACATCAAATCTAAATAGCCTTGAGACATTTGTTAGATCTGAACTTAACAGCGAAGAAAAGAAATGAAGTTAATGGTATGTTGACATTTGTGTACCTATGTCTGCAAATTGGTATAAATATTTAATGCAATCGACCTTTGCGATATGGAAATTCAAGCGAGGTTTGGATGTAGAGAGGTGACGTCGACGTTTGTGACAAAGGGTTTCTACTGGGTCGGAGAATTGAGTGATTTTAATTAATGAACCTCTTTGATGGCAAAAGGGTTATTTTTCGTAGAATTACCCGATCTGACTAAAGTCGAGATGTTAACATGTTCTTTTCAATGAACATCTCGACTTTAGTCGGATTGAGAATTACCCAAATGTCCTTTGAACTTTTATTTCTAAGTAATAAACTTACCATACGAACATGTCAACAGAGGACAACATAATTTATGATTAACTGCACATTTCAACTTCAAGTAAAGATAATATTAATAACATCATGTCAATCGAGTAAAACAGTTTTACTATTAGAGTCACATACATGATTGCATGAAATTATCACATTATTGCATTAATTAAGTTTCTTGAAACTTTTGAGTTTTTGAGTGCTACGTTGAAGACGGCACTCAAGATTATTTCACTTATATAGCAGGGTGGCCAGGTTTAGTGGGGGGGGGGGGGGGGGATTGCGAGTACATGGCAACTTCCACATACGGCGACCGTGTAAAAAAAAAACCCACTCAGAAATTCTTCAATTTTTATTTGGCCTGAGTGATTCGAACCCGCGCCGTAACGATGGAAGGTCTGTGTGGGATTGAGCCGAGGCACGATCACGCAAACCCACTGGACCACTGAAGCTCCCGGTTCTGATTTAAAGGGAGATAATTTGGCCGTCGCCGTTTGCTCTGTCAATTTTCCAACATGGCGCTAACCAAATTGACAAGTCAATTCCTTGATGGAAATATAACATGTTGTTTACCCTTTGAAAATTTCCACAATGTGAAACAACGATAATAGTAGAACAACAAAAGCTGATAAAGTCAGTCAACACCAGTAAGTTGAGATGTGTGTGGATTTATTTACAAGATATCCCAGTGGACAATTACAACACGGTTTTCATAATTCATTTCCCAATCTTCAGATTTTATCAGGCACAGAACGGTCGCTTCAATTTGCAATTAACATTTGATAACAGGATTATCTGAGTACATCATTGGCATGAAAAAAAACACCGTATTATTTGAAGGAAAGGACAAGCTGATATACATAATAATATATTCAGAATCGGTAAGATTAAAGTAAATGTCGACATGATTTTCTGGTAGTTCAGATTCTGTGTAACATTCAGAAGCGATACGCTGAAAATCCCATAACACAACAAGTATGAATTTCACAGTTCTCCTAAACAAAAGATAAAAATAGGTTTAAAAAAAACAAGTTAGCTAGCTACAAAAACACTGTTCTCAACTTTTTAAGGACCATATGTCACCAGCCATTAAGAAAGAATAGTACAAAGACCACGTTAGAAAACCGTACAACTCGAAAACAGATGTATCAACATTACATCGACAAGGAGTTAATAAAAAGTCCCAACTACCATCAATAAAAACATAACAAACCATTTGGTCTTAACGATACACCCTGTCATTTTGGACTCACACCGGTTATGTCAATTATTTGGATTTTTTATTTTAAACAATAAATATGTAAACAAATCTTCCCACTATGATAATGACCCAGCCTTACCCTATATCTCCAAAATTCAACCTATCTGTGACATAGTATTTTTTTTTTTTTTACATTTTAACAATTTGTTAAAAAAAATTAACCCAGGTGCAATCTCAATGCCCTACCCCACCCTACTTCACTGAAGTAAAGGTCTTACTCCGTTATTTGATAATTTCTGACATTTATGGTCGTCGACTACGTGATACCGACCATAGATATCCAAACATAAATAACGAGGTACCTGTAGACATTTAATATTATTGAATTAACCCCACCCCAGATTGAAATTTCCATGTGACAAGCCGCTGTTCTAAACGTCTCCACATTACTACTTACTGTACAGCAGTAATATAGCTAAATTACACTTTCCCTATCATTCAAGGTGTCTTTTCAATACATTATTTGTAAATTAGGACATAATTCTAGTCGTTAATACATCACATGTGTACAGTTTTCCATTTACTTTCTATCAGCTATTTCTATCGTAGCCATATGGTTACAGCTTCCACTGTATACGGCCCAAGCAAAGCTCAATAAAGGACTTGGATAAGCAAGTGAAATGGCCAAGAACCCATCTGATATGACAAATTGACGTAGATTAATTTATCTGTTTAGATTCGGACTGTAGAACAGATTCTCAGCATTTTCTGGGGTTAAACGTTATTTTAAAAAATGGCATAAATTCTTTGTTTCCACTTTTGGTCAACCAAATTTCTATTTTCTAGACAAGCATTAAGACGAATAAAAGAAAACATGTATAAATATACCTATATACAAAAGCAAGTTAAGCATGTAAGTCAATATTATCTATATTATCTAAGTAATGAATTAAAAATAAAAAAAATTCTCAGTCTAAAATAATTTGAAATTTTTTATTATTTTAATGCAGATTTCTTTTAAATCCCAGTTTCAATGAACACTTTTGAGTCTACTTTAATGGTTTATTTTAAATCGCTCAAAATATTTGTCAACGAACAAAAAATTTCGGGGGATTGAGAGATGTTAACATAATTTGAAAATATGGCGGAAGTAATAATACTGTATCGAGAAAAAGACGTAAAAGGCGAAAAGTTACAAGAGAAATTGTGTTCATAAAAAAAGGTTATGTCATCAATGTTTTCCAAAAAGTGACATTTTGCCAATTACCAATAAACAAAATGGCAAACTGAAGTACATTTTACCCAGAAAGCTTAGCGGAAAATCTATGTGACGTCATCAGACTCGGCAGCAATTCTGAAGGAGAATCTGATTTCCCTCCCCAGGTGTCTGAGACAACCAATAGCCAAGTAAATGCTAGTCAGAACACTGGCTGTAAAACGAAAGTGTCTCTAATCCTTTCAATTCTATATCCCAGGGGCCGGTTGCACAAAGGTGTATTAAGCTTAAGTCAGACTTAAATACATGTATGTTACGTCACAAAGGAATTTGATTGTGACGCCGCATAGTTAAGTCAGACTTTGTGCAACCGGGCCCAGGTTCTATTAAAATATGGTAAAAAAAAATATATTTAATGACGAGAGAAAATAAGATTTTCGGAAAAGTAACAGGAATATCAGAACAAAGAGTTTTGGGGGCAAAGAATAAAATATACACCGTAACAATATAATTTTTAGCAGCCACCTCTTAAAATGTGATGTAACAATATCAAAACCTACAGACCAAGTATCCAAATAACAAATTTTAACAGAACAAATAACATGGGTCAAGTTAGCACTTTGCCTCGATAGAACAGTTTCTAGAACTGTCTGTAATTTGTAGCACTAGGAAACAAACAAAGACCATGTCTGACCACACAGCCGACATAGACGAAACATATACATGAATAGTAACAATAAAATGGCACATTTGTCTAATATAGTAGTGTGTGCATTCCACAGAGAGACCGGACATGGGTTTTCACTCTAGATGATGGTTTTAAGATAGCGACTCTGGGATCGAATGATGTTTTACACAACATCCAAAATTATTTTCCTTACACAGTGGTAGTAGGGAACTGACGACCCTTCCATGTAAGACGATTGAGTGAAAAAACGCAACCAGAAATTTGTAAAAGCATTCTTTGAAATTAGTTTTTAGAACCCGCCACTCTTCCTTGGATGGCCAGTGTCGAACTGGGCGACAATTCGCTCCACGCACTGAGGCTCTGACAGATACCTCAGTTCCCTTCAACGGGCCATATCAGTGAAATAATCTTGTTTGCAGAGTAAAACATCAATCAATCAAAAAATCAAATGATGCTTAAATAGAAACGCCGGTCTATGTCCCTGCTCATTGGCTTAACAAAACTTCAAGAAAACTTCCACAACCAGAACCCACAGGATTCCTATGGATTCAATGAAAAAATGTACATGCGATAAACAGATTCGAAGTTATACATTTGAATACAAGCTATACAAAGTATTTCTGTATTAAGGTTGAAGCTGAATTTTCATTCTCCATGTCAAAAAACTTACAATTACACTTGTCATGATCATAGAGAAAATGTTTTTTTTAAAAAGCTATCTAGCGACAAACACAAGGTTATTGTGCGTAATATACAGCTGGTAGAGCACAAATAATGTTGATGAATAAAGTGAAAAATCTTGCTTGAAAAATGATTTAAATTAAAAAAGGTAAGTACTGATATCTTAATTACTGTTTTTATAATTGCCTAATTAAGTGTGTTTTTTCACTTATATGGCAGAGTTACGAGGTTACACGTGGGAGGAAACCGGGTTCTTTGAAGGTCTGAAGGAAAACACTTTTGGGGAGTACCTGGCAACTCTTTGACATACAGTGTTTAATGACACTATAAGTAACTTAAACAGAAAATTAAAAATATCAGTACGCATATCAAACAATTCCATACAGAATATGAGTAGAAAAGGCAAATTTAAAACACTGAATCAACAGAAAATTAAAATGGAAAAGAATGAGGTGAAAAAGAATTGAAAATACATGTAGGACATTATTTCTCTCCGGTTAACATCAAGATTTATCGCCGCAATAGGAGTTTTAAATTTCACTTAATGGATGGTCAGGTATTTCACGCCATTGGAGGTTATTACATAATTTGATGCCTTTTACAACTCTCTGGCTATATAACACTCATTTGAAGAATTGTTAACCGCCCCTACTGTCGGTCTGGCTGCACGCATCACCATAATGAGTCTCGAGTCTACGAGTCTCGAGTTAATGCCATTGACCCATGGGTTCCACAAAGCTTATGCCGAGACCAAACATAAAATTATACCTGTGTCTATTTGACATAGTCAGAGCACAGCACTCAACTCAACTGAGCTCAGCTGGAACCCAAAGTTCAACCAAGAATGTATCAATATCGGGACCCATTTTGAATCCTGGCATACTCTTACAATTTCAACGTGTAATATGACGGCCATATGTGTGTATAACTTATTTGGCCGAACATGTTTGACACATCTTTGACTTTGACACATTAAACTTACAATTTCAACGTGTAATATGATGGCCACATGTGTATATAACTTATCTGGCCGAACATATTTGTGATACTTCTTTGACACATTAAACTTACAATTTCAACAAGACGATCACACATGTATACGATACAACTCAAAATCTAGCATGATGGCTGAACATGTTTGTGATACAGTTTTGACTCAAGATATTAACTGACAATTTCAACATGAAGCCTGCACATGTATACGATACAACTGTGACTCCACATGTACATGTAGGCTTACAAATTCCATATTTAGCATGATGGCTGCACATGTTTGTGATACAGTTTTGACTCAAGATATACGCTTACAATTTCCACATGAAGCCTGCACATGTATACAATACAACTGTGGCGATTTCAACATGGCATGACATGTATATGATTCAACTTTGACCCCGGATATAGCCTTACAATTTCAATATGACGGATGCAAATTGAGATAATACCAGGCTTAAAAAAAGTAAACTTCTTACAGGCGGTATTGTTTATATACAGTGTACCTTTGAATTTCAGCGAATTGCTGCGGTAAATACTCTATGAATGAGACAGCAGTTAGGTTGTTAGGGGTTACTGTTCTGTGTTTCCAGCATTTCCATGAGGAAGGTATCAATGGGTGTGTCACCGATCAGCTTAAAGAAGAAGAGATGTTCAAGACATTTTAAGCCTATACTGCGGAGGGCTGGCAGCCGTAGTAAGAGTTTAGCAAATCGACCAGGTTCGTTTGGGTACTGGGCCTTGCAGTACTCTTCCAATGAGGCATAAACCTTCTCCCTCAAGCCTTCAACTTCAGATACAAGAGTCAGACCTTTGGCATCTGTAAAAATAACAGAAATTAATAAGGATTGGTTTTGTGAATTTCGTTCAAGATGAGTCTGTCAAAGTGTTGTCATGATCTGTCAAAGTGTTGTCATGATCTGCCAAATTTGCCATTTATCTTTTCCAAACACTCTAATTGTAAAGTGCATTTAAAACTTCCTTTTCAAATGGTTTGATTGATAGCTTGATATTTTACGCTACACTCACGATCACTTATATGGCTGCGTAGCCAGGTTTAGTGGGGAAGAAAAAAAAGGGCTCTTTGCCTGCAAGAAACCTCCAACCTTGGGCCAGTACCTGGCAACTCTTTCACATACTGCGATCAAGTGACAAATCCACTCAGAATTTGTTAAAATTTTTATGTGGTCGGAGTGGGTTTTGAACCACTGCTGATTCAATGGAAAGCCTGTGTCAGACTGAGGGACTCTCAATCTTAACAGACAGCCATCTTAGACCGAAATCTCCTTACCATCTCATGATAATGGCGACACTGGCTGGAAATCAAATGCCACGTGACCTCTATTCCACATCTTTAGTTCATTGGTTATTTAAAATAATAATAATGTAGATTTTTCATATTTTATTACTTCCCTTTTAAATTATCTGCCCTTGTAAAGGGTTATGGTGAACTGAGAAAGATGGTGAACTGTAACTGAAGGTTTTCAAGTGTATTGGCACAAAATATTGGCTTTCTCAATGTTCAAGAAACTTACCAGGGTTAAACAAGACAATTGCCCTGAGACAGCCGAGTTCCGTCTTATCCATTTTCATCTCCCTCATCTTAGCCACAAGTTCTGTGAGTACCCTATCAAATATGGTGCCCACTCCAGCCTGATGGGCACTGCTGCGGTGAACGTGGAGCCCTGTGGCCAATAGGATACCATCCTTAACAGCAATCGACCGATGGGAGAAGGCGGCAATTAGGAGCTCATTCCAACCTGAAAACACACATATTTCCAATTAATCTATTTGACCGATGGATTCATTCATTCGTGCTAAGACTGATGGATTGATTGATTGATTGAGGTTTTACTCCATGCTCAAGATTATTTCACTTATATGGCGACGTTGCCAGTTTTATTGTGGGAGGAAACCGGGCTCTATGCCCAGAGGAAACCCACGACCTTCCGGTGGTAACTGGCAACCTTCCCACATAACCAACACTGATGGAAATGGAAAGCGAAATTGCACAAAAAGATGCCAGCCCGTATGATTGATTGATTGATTGGTGTTTTACGCCGCGCTCAAGATTATTTCACTTATATGGCGGCGTTGCCAGTTTTATTGTGGGAGGAAACTGGGCTCTGTGCCCGGAGGAAACTCAAGACCTTCCGCTGGTAACTGGCAACCATCCCACATAGGTCGTTCGAGTGAAAACCCAGTCAGAAAATTTTCCAATTTTTTGGACTGAGTGGGATTCGAACCCGCGACCCATTGGTGGAAGGCTGTTGGGATTGAGCGTCCAACGCTCTACCTACTGAGTCATGGAGGCCCCTCGCCAGCCCGTATGCCCTTATTTCACAAGGATTTACCAGATCACACAGAGGTTTACTGGACCCTTATTTCTTGGCTTGAACACAAACAAGTGAAATGGTAATATGAAGCCTTATAAAACACTTAATAGCCTTATCATATGTGAAGGGGCGCCCACTATTTGACGGTCTGGAGCCTGCTTCATGAAGCGATATAGCGTAAGTTTTTCCATAAGTACCATAACAATGCATCTCTACAGTATGGGTGCCGGGATATTAACAAACAGACCCTTTCAACTTAAGGATTGACGCTTGTGCAGTAGCCTCTGTGTATGGCAAAATGACTCTACATTGAGTTTTTGGGATCAATCTGACTTTGGAATCGTGCTCATTTTTTCTAGGATACAGTGTGAATGAGGTGTGTCAGAGCACTTGCACCACAGAAATGATGCCAATGCCATACAATTTGAATGTCATAAAACCGAAAGATCTATTGAAAAGTATGATGTGCAGTCAAATGTGTCGCTTCAAGTCTTGCAGACACCCTCAAATATCCCATAATTTCTTGAGTGATGTCGCTTCAGGCCTAGCTCACGCAAATCCTTAGATTGATTGATTGATGTTTTACGTGGCTTTCAAGCTTTCACTTACATGTATATGGCGGCGTTGCCAGGTTTTGCAGGGGAGGAAACTGGGCTCATCGCCCAGAGGAAACCCCCGACCTTCGTAGAGTACCTGGCAACTCTTGCCCGAAATTATTAAAGTACGTAACAAAGTTGAACTCACCTGCTCGCAAAAGTATAACCTGGTCATCTAAAGGTAACTCTGTGAAATGTGGAATTAGTTTGGCCCATTCCACTAACGTCAATAACTGCTTGTCGGCTGCTTGACAAATGTTTGTCACTGGGTCTTTCTAAAATTAATACATAGCAAGAAACATTCCTTTCAAATTAACATCAAGCTGGTAGTTAATATTAGAGATTGATTGGTTGATGTTTACCCCCAAACGGAGAATATTTTATTTTCTATTGCATGGTTTGGTTTATTGGAGGTAGAACCCAGTTTCTCTGACACTGTAGACAGGACTGGATTGATTGATTGATTGATTGTTTGGTGTTTTACGCCGCGCTCAAGATTATTTCACTTATATGGCGGCGTTGCATTCAAAAGTACACCAGACAGAGATTCATTGTCTTCTGTCTGAACTTCAATATATGATTCAACTGCTACAGAATTGCACACAGATGACAAAGGCCCAGCTCCACTGCAAAACCGATGCTAGGGGGCTGTTTCTCTGAACAATTGAACCTTGCGACTGGGTACGTAATGTTGAAGGAATGTTTCCATGACATTTGTGGATAACGTAAGACTTATGTGGGGTGTAAACCTTTTGATTGATTTATTGATTTGTGTATTATGTGGCACGGAGAGTATTTCATTTGCAAATATGTCAGAGTAGCCAGGTTTGGTGGGGGATGAAACTGGGCTCTTTTCATAGAGGGTAAGCACAGGGCAATCAAGCCAAAACCTTGACGCTCAGTGGGATTAAATCCCGCGACCCATCGATGGAAGGCCTGTGTCAGACTGAGAGACTACAGATATCTGATAAGTTATTGAACACTTTTGCCAATTTTTCAATGCTAGACTTTATATCAATGTTTGCAGTGACAAGAAATTTTAGAGAAGTGAGGCTGGGCTCGGCTGACTTTTGTTAAAGTAGTTTAATTTCTCTCAAGAAGTTTTAGAGATCGTCTATTCACCGGCTCTTCTATTTGTTTTTGTCGAGTGATGGGAACAAGTTACCATAGATCCAGCAGTAAGGCTGTTGTGTCGTCATTTTCCGTCGACAATTCCCCTGAAACGACCTGGGGCCTATGGCAAATGTAACTCCATGCTAAGATCTATTTCTATTGGGAGGACTCAGGTTGAAATAGGGCATGATGATGCCTTGATAAGTAAGCCCGCTGTCACTCAGCGGTCAAGCGTGATCGAAAAAGCTTAAGGCTTGGGTTAAACACGCACAAGAGTTGCGTGAACGATAAATGGCTCTGTACAATAACTGATCGGATATCCGTAACACCACCTATGTATCCCCCCCCCCCCAACTCTTTGGTAAACAGAACTCCCCAGGTGAACACCTTACAAGATATTTTGTCCTAGTCCAGTACCACTTGACCCAAAGTGTGATATTAAATATAGATATGAGATAGTGGTTAATCAAAAAGGCAGGCAGTGAGGGGTAAGCGACCAGCTGTATATAACAGTTTGTACCTGGGTATCAATGTATGTGTCAGTTTTAGGTTCAACAGCTAACTCTGCTTCTAAGACACGCTCAGTGGGCATGTCGTTGTTGGCACTGCTTGTGCTCTCAACTTCCCCCTCCATTTTCTCTTTTGTTCGCTGCCTCTCTTCCTGCACAGCTGCAAAAATAACTGGACATTAAGCAACAAATGCTATATTGAATTGAACTGGACATGTGTAGAGACAGACAAACATATAACAAGGCAAAACTTCAAGCTTGGACAGGTAAGTGGATTTTTGACTGATTGATGGATTTTGACCGATTGATGGATTTTGACCGATTGATGGATTTGACTGACCCGTAAACTATTTCAGAAGCGCATTCTACTTTACTTTCAATTTTAAATAAACAATAATGATTGATACTTATTTTTCACTTCATTTATATGCAAAATAGGGGACGGGTGTATATGCAAAAAATACACATGCAACGATGCAAACTCATTGAGGTAAGGGCTTATTCATAGAAATGGTAGAGTCGGACTTGGTTTGACGAGTGCAGATATGAGGTCACGGTAAACATAGAAAACGTGCTTTCTGGTAAGGTTGATTGATCACAATGCCTTAAGCCGCACCAAAATTATTTCACTTATACAATACATGTATGCAGGCAATAGGAGCTCTACATGGGGAGTAAAGCAGATGTTTTTGTCCAGAGGAAACCCCAGACCATCACGAAGAATATGGCAACTCATCCGTACGAGGCGAGGGAAAACAATTCTTTAATAACTTTTCTTTTAACTGAGTGGGACTTGAAACCCCATGCAAAAACTTGTCCGATGTGAGACTTTAGCTGTGCAAACTGAGCCACTGAGGTCTGTCACCTGATTAGTGGACCAAAAGAAACTTGCTTTAGAAGCTGTCTGGGGTTTTCATGATTTACACAGAGAGAAGCGGGTCTAAGTTTCGAGCACAGAGTTTATTCCTAAATTTGTACATATACATTTCAAGACAACTGAAGCGATTAACTTTTAACCTTATGTTATTATCGTAACTTTCGTTGCCCTACTTCTAAATGTCCTTCAAAACTCAAATCCTTTTTTGTGACAAATTGTACATGCTCTAGCCTCAAGGTCGTTCCTTTCCTATAGTCTATTTGGCAAATCTTGTTTTCTTAAAAGTCACTCTGAATTAAATGTCTCCATATAAATCCACTTAGTTCTGTCAAGCTGTAAGTTTTAAATTCAAAGCAAAGCGTGGAAAAACAAAAGCAATTAACCCAGCATTATATTGAAAAAAAATTAACAATTTAAGAAAGCAAGCATTATGATCAATAAATAAAATCAACACTCTTAACCAAACCAATAAATCACTTGTAAAATCAACTCAATTTCATAGCACAATTGCAACAAAAAAAAATTGAAGACACAAAAATGATTCTTTACCAAATTTATCTTTTGTAATATTGATTGATAATTGGTTAGTACATAATAAGGTTACAGTGATTGGCTACATAAGTCACCAATAAAAATTGAGTAATTGACGGATAGGTACTAAAATGCACGGCCAGGTTTAATGCAGGAGGAAACAGACAGGGTTTTGGGCTGAAAGAAAATCCCGACCATATCAAGATTGTTTCACTTAAATGGCGGCGTTGCCAGGTTAAGTGGCAGAGGAATCCGGGCTCTTTGTCAGAATCAAGCCTTCGGCGAGTACCTGTTGAATCTTGCACATACTGCGATCCACTCAGAAAATTTCCATTTTGATTTCGTCTCCATGAGATTCGAACCTGAGCCGCCTCCATGGAAGACCGGAGTCTGATTGAGGGACCATCACTCTAACCAACTAAATCACTGAGGCCCCCCATTTTTCTTTGGACTAAGTGGAATTTGTACCCATGACCCAACATATTGTATAGCGTTTTACACCTTATTCAAGATAATTTTGAGTATATGTCAGTGGAACCTGGCTTACTGGGTATGAAACGGGGAGCAATCCTGTTAACCTACCCCAAACGTTACCCTCCCTTACCCAATACCCCCACAAACCCTTTGAAAGCATGCAGGACCACACTTAGAAGCATCAGTGCATATATGGTATATGGTGTTGTTAAAAGCTGGCGATACTTAAATATCATATGGGAGAGCTTTAAGCATGGGACAGAAGGAAGAATACGATCTTAGAATTGCCATTAATGGCAGTCCTTAAATTTGATGCCCTTTTCCTCATTATTTTGGTTATCACTTTAATGATAGATTCACTGATATTTTACACCGCACTCAAGATTATTTCACTTTTATGCCGGCGTTGTCATATTTAGTGGGGGGTGAAACAGTTTAACCGAGGCCAATACAACCCCAACCTTCAACAAGTACCTGCCAACTCTTCCACATAGGGGAAAACAAACTATGAACCTCTACAAATTACTGGAAAGTTTTTGTTGTATTTTTCATACTAAATTCAAAGGAATAGTACATGTAAATACTGTGATCTGATGACGTACATTAAATTTAGTACTTTCTGTTACACTTATTCAGAAATCTACAAAAACTTGACATGTGATTTCTGTCAAAGATTGGCCTTGGTCATAGCATTGTAAAATATAATAATACTTAAAAAATGCCCTAAAATGGGATCTGTCATTGATCTGATCGAAGCCAGTCAGAAACATTTAATGGTTTATATATCTACAATAGATTTACTACCTCTGCGATTGATTTTTGCGTGAAGACATATGAGTAGAGATGCCTTCTGCACGATCATTTCTAATTGTCATCTGTCAGATTTAATTAAATAAAAATGTTAATTTCTTATGTCTGAAACCCACCTTCTCTCTTCATCCCCATCGATAGGCACTTCATGTAACGGCAGAACTGACATCGATTCCTCTGACGTTTATCAATCACACAATTTCTATCATCCCGACAGGCATATGTCAAGTCTTTCCTTACGGTCCTTTTGAAGAAGCCCTTACAGCCTTCACAGCTGAAATATAACACAACGTAACAATTGAGTCAATGATTGACGTTTAACACCACTCAAGATTATTATTGGGTTTATTGGGGAAGGAAACGGGCTCTTTGCCAGGAGGATTGATTGATTGTTTGGTGTTTTACGCCGCGCTCAAGATTATTTCACTTATATGATGCCGTTGCCAGTTTTATTGTCGGAGGAAACCGGGCTCTATGAGGAAACCCACGACCTTCTGTTGGTAACTGGCAGCCATTCCACATAGGTCGTTCGAGTGAAAACCCAGTCAGAATATTTTCCAATTTTTTGGACAGTGAGATTCGAACCCGCGCCACATTGGTGGAAGGCTGTTCAGATTGAGCGCTCTACCTTCTGAGCCACAGATGCTCTCTTTGCCAGGAGAAAGTTTCAATCCACAATTGATGCCAATGTTAACAAATGTAGACTAGAACAAATTATTAACAGGGTTGCCCTGTGAAAATTGATTGCTTGACTGAATGATTGATGATGAGTATTGATCATGCTAAATTTACTGTTTTAACTCCTGACCTTCTATTGGCACCAATCAAGCAAATGAAATGTTATTGTGCAGGAAACAAAACGTCACACATTCACATATTAATTTACACTTAGTCTAAAGTAAAAATAAAAAAAAGTTAGTGTTGATTTTTACTTGATTAACTGGTTGCCTTGCACCTGTTGAAAATTGAGGGTTTCCTCAAGGCAGAGAGCCCCACTGATTCCCTCAAAACTTATCCTTGCAAGCCATCATATAAGTGTAAGTGTAATGGAATTCAATTTTAAGAGCGGCGAAATATATCAAATAATCAACTAACATTAACAGTATTCTAAGGGATGTTTCTCACCACACTTTAGTATTACCGACCTAAGTCCAATGCAAGGCCTACTGTCATGACAACATATACCTTCAGCATTATGTTATGACCAGGCGCAAATGTGTTGAGAAACAGCCCCCAGGTTATTTTGGGGATGACAGGGACTTATCCAGGGAAAATTTGGGCATACCATTTCGGTTCAAAATGTTCCAACAATAAGACAAAAACAACATCTCTGGCGCAAAATTAAATATAAAATGCTATTTTGACATTAAAATCTGTTGGTTTTAAGAATTTGGGCGGATTTTTTGCTTGTGAGTTTGGGCGCCCATACCTGTATACAGGTATCAAAATGTCTCTGGATCAGTCTATGGATGACACTTTTTTGAAAATCGCAGAAATTCTTCTATCGATTTTGGGTGGAGCCAAAAATGAGAGTATGGCACCTAGAGTATTTCATTTACTAATATATAGATGCTGTACATTATGCAATAATGCAACCGAAGATGTCATAAATGGTTGAAGACACACCATAAATCCATATTTAAGGTAAATGCGGTCAAAGAAATGTAAAGATCGGATTAAAACTCTGTAAGTTATGCAGTGCAAGGCAACCAAGATCGACTAAAACAGAATAATTGGAATAAACAGAATAAACAGAAGCTGTATATGCCATACAGGATGTCCTAAATGGTTCCAGACACACCATCTACCCCTTAAAGTGGCATGAGCTGCCAAAATTCACCTTTTTTTTTCATAATGTCTCATTGTCACGACAGTAAGAGGCTATAAAGGCCATCAAAAAACTAAATGATTAGCGTTGGAATGAGGAAAATCCATACAGTATGTGGCAATATATTTCCCTAAAAGAGAATATTACATTATCCAATCTAGATGCCATTTCATGACAGAAGTCATAATTGGTTGAAGACACACCATCTACCCATTAGGTATATATGTTGTGAAAGAAAATTTGTAAAGATTAGATCAAAACTCTTCAAGTTACTGAGCGAAAGGGAACGAAGATACAGAATAAAAGAGAATATTACATAATCTAATACGTTGTAGTCATAAATGGTTGATGACACACCATCGACCCATAAAGTACACGCTGTAAAAGAATTGTAAAGATTGGATTAAAACTCTTCCACAAATGCCTTGGCTCAAATACGATGCATAAAGATCACAATGATTTGATAAATCCAACCAGTGACAGTGTTGTTAGGCTAAAGACTGAGATTCAACCTCTTTTATATTAAAGATATAAAAATAACATCGGATAAATTCATTGATGTTTATGCTAACATTACTTCACTTATATGATTGCATAGCCAGGTTTAGTGGGGAAGGAAACAAGGCTCTTTGCCTGAAGAAAACCCTTGACCTTCGGCAAGTACCTGGACCCTGTTTCACAAAGCGGCGTAGATGTATTTTTTGCGTAACTTTCAGACTACCGTATCTCTACAGTATGGGTTGCCACGGCAGTTACGTGAAAACTTACGCTACGCCGCTTTGTGAAACAGGGTCCTGGTATCTCTTCCACATGAGGTGATCGAGTAAAAAAAAAAACAGAAATTTTTAAATAAATAAAAATAATATCAGAAAGTTGTACCTGTAGACGCCATAATGTTTTCCTGAAGCTCTGTCCCCACAAATAGCACAGATGTGTTTATTAGACATCGAATGTGGCATATGGGCACTGGGTGGAGAGGCTATGGAGGAGCCAGGGGAAGCTAAATTAGCGAGTCCAGGAGAATTCATACTAGATGAGGGGGAGTGAAGGGTAGGGGAAGCCAGAGACATGGACTGTGTTGACGTGGGCTGCATTCCTGGAAAAGGTGTGTGTCCGAATGTGAAATAAGGGCCTTGTGTGCTTGTTGGAGAGTTGTGAAGGGCTGAAATGTCTGGTTTAATATCAGGGGGTGACCCTATTGAGGCCATGTGCCCCACAGAGCCTACACTTGGCATTGGACTGTTATCCATGCCTAAGGAATTGTCCATGGAACCAGCACCTGAAAATAACAAAGAAAAATATAATTGTCAATTTCTCATTTTTATAAAGATGAAGGGGCAGTTTATCTATTTGATATGGTCTGAGTGGGATTCGAACCTGTTTTCGCATCGATGGAAGAACTGTGTCGGATAAATCTTTTGAGAAACAGCCCTCAGCTAAAATCCATGCGTTCAACTGACTAGTTTTGCGTAATACACAAGTACCGGTAGTGATAACCCCAAAATCAACAATATTTCACAGGTTCTTATTCTCTTGTATTTTGTTATTTTAATGCCTCTACTTTTGCTATATATATGATATGTTGTTGCTCATTTATTACTCTCCTGAAGATGGTATAATAAATGCTGAAATATTGAGTCATCATGAAACTGTCGTTTTTCGGGTGATCACTACTTGTGTATTGCCCTCAGCTAAATCTATGTAATTCTTCGACTGATTGTTATTAGTTGTATATAATGTATATATAAATAAAATCAATGGCCTAATGGCACCATTGTGGTTTTAAAAAAACCCAGGAAAAACATGGCGCAAGGAAAGTATTCCGCACTGAAAACTTTTGGCGTGCACTGCAGTCCAGAAACTTACAACAAGCTCTTATCACATAGTGATCACTTCAAACAAACCCTGCATGAGTTTGCAGTAGTCACAGTTAAAAGACACATTTTAAAATGTTCCTTTAGAGTAGGGTTTTTTTCGAACTCTAAAATTAGGGGGTCCAAAATTAGGGGTTTTTGAATAGGGCTAATTTCTATCTCTGACGACCACTACCTCATTAAAAATACATAAGTAGCATATATTGGCCTATGAAATAAGAGATTCCCATCCCACCTCATCCGAGTCAATTTCCAGGGTGTGCAGTACTATTACTACTAGTACTACAGTACATGTATTTCTAAAACCAAAGCCCAGTAAAGAAAATGTAATTTATAAGCAGCATATAGCAGTTCTAGCCACTGTAACTCGGTATTAATGGGTCAAAGACGAACAAGCCATTTCGTAATGTGGTGTTGGAACACGTCAAAAAATGTTACATAACGGGGCAGCCATACATTCCGCTGTACAGCAGTCATTCCTCAAGATGGGTCAGTGAAACTGAAAGGTCACGGCGCAGATTTCTGCGCAAACTACGTCTCGAAAACGACACCACATCAAGCTCTGACACAGTCAAAATACAAACAAAACGGTCCTATAACTACTATGTGTTACAAAGACAGCTATGGTTTCACGAAAAGTACATTCAAACAGGCTGTAAGTTCAATGAACTTTTTCTAGGGGTGAGCTCGGTACAAAAATCCAGACAAAATGGCGCAGTGGCGAAGCGGGTGGAATCGTCCATCGAGATGACGCTTAAAAACTAATGCGTCAAGAGCTCACAATCTTCGTAACCTGTTTTCGAAAGCGTAAACGAGATAAACATGGCTACCTACCAAAGTCAGAGTGATCCATACGCCGTCAGCAGACAGGACAAACTCTCAAAACGAGAGAAAACAACCCGATCGCTAAATAATCCAACAACAGCATGCAGATGCAGGGCGCTGTGAACTTCTTCCTTGACCTCGTTCTCATGACCTATATTACCTTATTCCCTGGGAACCGCATTGACATATCTCCCATGATGCAACAGGGTACATCTAAACTTACACCCACACGCATTCGGGATAAATTAATAGATCGGCCTAGGCCTACCGCCTTTCATGTCAATAAATGTATTGTTGTTGTTTTTTTTTGCTAGTGTTTTCACCGGTCTTGCTCATTAACACCAAATCTTCACACCATACAAGGGGAAAAGCGCTTTAAACTAATTAAAGCCTATGCATGTACATAGTATGTGTACATTGTAGGCTACTTCTTGAGAAATAAGCTACAGCTGATGGTTTCGACATTTTCTTTTTACGCTAAAAATGTAAACATTGATTGGCAATAATTTTGGCAGCAGACCTCAATGTCAAAATTAAATGACAGCATTTAAAATATTTGTAATGGAAGCGTTTTTATTTTGGGTGCATTGGGTGGCGGGGGTTTGGGGGGGGGGGGGGGGGGGGGGCTAATTACCTGCGTCGTATCGGCTTGAGAGAATACTTTTATTTATTCTTGTGGGAGGCCTATATACTGCTGAGGGTCTCATGGAGATATACATACGAGAAAAATCACCAAGTTGATATGGTATTTGCACTATAAAGGTCAGTGGAATACAGCGGTTGTCACAGCTGGTCTATATAATCCGCACAACGGGTAGGTATTCCATGCACTCCTTCTTTTCCATCCTGCCAGAGTGCTACAGAAGAAATACATCTGAGCTATATTCTCATCCCTGCATGCTAGCCGAGAAATCTGGGCTCTACCGAATTATTTTTTTTTTTATCTCCGTGTTCGTCATAAGGCGACAGGACACATTAGCAGCCATATAATACCAGTTGCCGTACGTATGACCGATAATCCGGGGTACCCTGCATGCCTATATAACGTATATCGTTTATGCGTCTCTTTGTTTTGATAATTCGATATATTAAAAGTTCTTTGGGAAAAAGCATAATTATTTTATGCCCTTGCACAAACATTGGCCAAAATGTATAGGCAGATTGATTGATTGATTGATTGATTGGTGTTTTACGCCGCGCTCAAGATTATTTCACTTCTATGGCGGCGTTGCCAGTTTTATTGTGGGAGGAAACCGGGCTCTATGCCCGGAGGAAACCCACGACCTTCCGTTGGTAACTGGCAACCATCCCACATAGGTCGTTCGAGTGAAAACCCAGTCAGAAAATTTTCAAATTTTTTGGACTGAGTGGGATTCGAACCCGCTACCCATTGGTGGAATGTATAGGCAGAAGTCTATACCCTTAATAGACTTCTGGTATAGGCTATATTAACTGATGATTCTTTAACAACAACCAATCAAAAGTAAATATGCGCCCTATCATCAACTATAATGAATCTGTGTGTATTATCGATATAATCGATTTCGTTATACAATATATCCCTTAAAGGGATCTTAACGCCCGCGGTCATCTAACCATATTAAAGATTGTTACAGCAATAACTGGATATACGAATTGGGGACGACATTGCATTTAATGTATATATTATGTGATATTCGGCCTACATAAAAAAAAATCTTATTCCAGGGAGATAACTATTGTTGAGGAAAATTAAATTGTGAATTGCAAAGTAAGCTCCCCTTGAAATTTTGGTTGAAAACAATATTGCCACATGTTAGCCATCTTGAATATGCTAATGAGATGCAAATGTTCAGTGCACAGCTAGAACTTAGGGGGCTGATGTGTGTCATGTTTGGTTAAGATCAGGTCAGTAGTTTTCTTGGAACAATTATAACAAGTTTCATTCAAATTTGGTTCAAAATCAACATTGCTTCCTGGCGACCATATTTAATAAGCAAATGAGATGAAAATGTAGGGTGCACAACTAGATCATAGGGAGATATTGTGGACCAAGTTTGGTCAAAATCAGACGAGTAGTTTTCTTGGAATAAAGGTAACATAGAACATCGCCCCCTGGCGGCCATATTGAATATGCAAATGAGATGAAAATGTACGGTACACAACTAGACTATATGGAGATAATGTGAGCCAAGTTTGGTGAAAATCGGACGGGTTGTTTTTTGGGAATAAAAGTAACAAAAAAAAAAACAATATCGCCCCTGGCGGCCATTTTGGATACGCAAAGGAGATGAAAATGTACGATACACAACTAGACTATAGGGAGATAATGGGAGACAAGCAAGGAGTCAAGTTTGGCGAATATCGGACTGAAAAGTAACAACAACAAAAAACTATATCGCCCCCTGGCGGCCATATTGAATATGCAAATGAGATGAAAATATATGGTGCACAACTAGACCATAGGGTGATGATGTATGTTAAGTTTGATTAAGATTGGACAGATAGTTTTCTTGGAATAAAGGTAACATAGAAAAACAACATCACCCCCTGGCGGCCATATTGAATATGAAAATGTACGGTACACAACTAGACTATATGGAGATAATGTGAGCCAAGTTTGGTGAAAATCGGACAGGTAGTTTTCTTGGAATAAAGGTAAAAAAAAAAAAAACAATATCGTCCCCTGGTGACCATATTGAATATGTAAATGAGATGAAAATGTACTGTGCACAACTAGACCATAGGGTGATGATGTATATGTTAAGTTTGATTAAGATTGGAGAGGTAGTTTTCTTGGAATAAAGGTAACAAGCGAAAAGTTAACGGACGGACGACGGACCACGGAAAAGCGATTTGAATAGCCCTCCATCAGAATGATGGCGGGCTAATAAATCTCGTTTAAAAAATTGTTATATTAAAGCGAATTCTAGAGAAGAGTTACTTTAATATTTATTTCATTTCAAACTGAATTTTGATAAGTATATTAAAGTGGCATGAGCTGCCAAAATTCACACTTTTTTCGTAATTTCTGATCGTCAACTCAGTAAGAGGCTTTCAAGGTCATCGAAAAACTAAATGATTGGCGTTGGAATGAGGAAAATCCATACAGTATGTGGTCTATATGAACCGGAATAGTGTTAGAAAAGTAAACAAAATTTAAATAACCGGGACGACCATTTATTCATTCTAAGCCACAGTTAGAACTTTTCAAAACAATACTTTATCGTACATTCTGCGAATTATGCGTCTGGAGAAAAATAGTAAAAAATTTCAACATTTTGTTTTAACGTAAAAAATATCAACATTTTGGCAGCTCATGCCACTTTAAGTAATCAGAATGCAACCACCGAAGTCATATAAGTTTTATATAATCAAACTAATTGGGATAAACAAGTCCTTGGGGATTTCTCTCCCGCCAAAGTATCTTAAGGCATAACCTACATAATCTTCTGTGCCAAGTGTTCATTGATTGTATTACCTTGTACGTTATCGGCGTCATATTTTATTTTTTTTCTGTCCCAGATCAATAATCTTTTCCTGATATTGTTTATTTCTTTAGTACGTACGGAAGCGTATAAGGGACAGGTGAAAAAAAAAATTGGTAATTCCGAATTAGCTGTTAATTCTGACTTAGTTACTCTGAATGAGCTACGTGGGACTCTGAATGAGCTACGTAACTGCGAATTAGAGGCCATACTCTGTTATTTGCTCTGCAATCAACTGTACCGTTATCATTTACTTGAAAACGATGTTAAAATAAACACCGAGACGTCGTGTTTTGAAAACTTTCTTCAAAGAAGTTGTTTATCCATAGAAAACTTATTTCATTAGGCCCTATCCTTCCAACTTCTATAGGCCATGCCTCTTAAACAAGTTCTTCGAGATAAGCTTGAAAGCCTGTATAACTATTCCCATGGCTACTAAGGACGCTTCTGTTTGAACGGGAACTTTTCACAATAAGTTTGGAAGCCTGTATAAATATTCCCATGGCGCCTCTTTTTTCCAGCGAGCTTCTCGAGACAAGCTTGGTGTCTTATTGCTTCACTCGCCTGTTTACACCATCCCGTATAAGTTACTAGTAATGTATGAATTTCGGATCCCACTTTACGTTTGGTTTGATTTTCAGCCGACTCCTTTTTTCGATCAATATATTTTTGAACACTAAAACCGACCAACTTTTATAGGTGGAATTGTAGCCAGATCCCAGTAGAAAGTCAAAGTTCCTTTGCATGTATACAGAAAGGTAAGCGTGCAGCCCTTTATGTAAAACTAACAGTGCGAGAACGTGTTCTTTACAGTGAACAATGGTGCCAAATATGCAGACAAGATGAATCTCTTAAGTAACCGGTACTAAAATAACTAACCAAAATCTTCATAACATTTAAAGCTTTGTTGCAGATTTTAAAAAATACATCATAACCGAAAAAAAAAATATATATGTTCTTTTGGGGTTCAATGAAGTCCTACATAGACTTGATGATCTGATACCGCCAGGGGTTGTTTTTAATTTTAAAATCGCTAAATCTGTATATCGTAGTCCATTAGGCATTTCGGTTGTCTTCCTCTAGCCATCCTCGGTCTACTTACCTAAAGTAGACCTAACCCCTAATCAAGGTGATTAGCTTGTCTAAGAGTGGGGATCGAGAGGAGAAAAATCTCCCAGCCAGCGACCCCCAGTCACATGTTTGGAATAAGGGGTGTAACAGGAGTTCCTTAACTCCTTTAGTGTATCCCAGGCGAGCAGTAGGGTACGGTTGAAGAACGGATCTGATAAAATCAGCGGCTGTCTCAGTGAATGGAGAGAGGTCGAGTTGTGAATGTGAGGAAGGGGCAGCCTTTAAAAAGGTTAATGGCCATTTATGGGAGCGTACAGGCATCTTGTTTGTCACGAGCTCAAAAAAAATCAAAGTCGTAGCCCATATGTCAGCAGCTCCAGAAAATACTATAAGATCTTCGTTTTCTGTGAGCTCGGGGCAAAGATATGCTCGGGTACAGGAGTGGAAACACATATTGTTACATGTACGGATCGCAGCCCCGAAATCCGTGAGCAAAGGATATCCCAGATCATTGATCAGGATGTTGGATGGCTTTATATCCATGTGAATGATACCTTTGCTGTGGATTGCTGACAATCCAGTAAGGATGTGAAGAGTTGTCCAGGCGGACATTTCCTCTGAAAAGACAGTTCTTTTCCGATCCTTCTCCATCCAGTAGGACAAATCTCCCATGCCATAATACTGGAAATGGAGGTAAGTTGTGCCAGACTGAGTAAAACAGGACAGCATTCTGACAATAAACTCACACTGGACATCGATAGTCACTGATGCCTCATACTCCCCTCCTTCGTCAACCACCGTCTTCCTCACAAAGCTGCCTCTCACCGACGACATCAACTTGACGTCCGCCATGGCTCCATTGTGGAAACCCTTTACGACTTCTCCGTCTTGAGGGTAGACGGACATCCAGGCTGGGGAAGCCGTAAAATGGGTCCTGAGGACATCTGACTGTTGCTCCGTCTCTGAAGTCAGGCACCTCCATGCGAAGTTTCTTCTGTAGCCCGGTTCACTGAGAGAGAGGCTCTCCGTCCTGGATTGTTCCGTTATTCCGTCTACTCGGTCCTCACCTAACTTAGACACGTGGACAAATGCTGTTTCTTTATATTTATGGACCAGTCCACATCCACATGCACGGATAAAACTGCGGGTGACCCGCACCATGTTGTTAAGGCGTTTCTTGAAGCGTTGGACTCGTCTTCCCATGATTTGGCGTAGGTTTCTCGGTTACTTGCGAAGTAAGCTTTGATGGCGTTTTCGCAAAGTGTTGTAACTTGGTTACGTCTTTCCAGTGACCGTATGGCGAATCTGTTATTCTTACGTCACAATGTGTTGATGATTTGGATGTCGCGTCTACTCTTTATGACGTCAAATGTTACACAGTTATGGAAGACGTAAAAGACCCTTTCGGCTTAGAACGACGTGTTTATGACGTGTTCGCATTGACGTCATCTCTCTGTTGTGGTCGCTGTGACAGGTCTCTTTTGCATTACGTCATAGACGAAATTAACACGATTCTGACGTCAGATTGATCCAAAAACTCAAATTAGCGTCATTTTGCCATACAAAGAGGCTTCTGCGCAAGCGTCAATCCTTAAGCCGAAAGGGTCTATAGACCCAATGAACTATATGCGTGGAAGGGACACGTGTCATTGGCTGGTTTGGATCGGACTTTGTAGAGTGTGCCGCCATTGATAGTTGATAAGCGCGTGCAGAACAGATCTGGATGGACGCTCCACTGTCTCCTAGTAGGCTAATGGCGGCATTCGAAGCAAATCAAATACAGTTCATTGAATAGACCCTTTCGGCTTAAAGATTGACGCTAGCGCAGGAGCCTCGTTGTTTTACGGAAGCCGGTTAGTGCCACTGCACAAATCAAATTTTTGAAGAAACTATCCCATAATTACAAAATAGCCATCTCGTAATTACCGGTTGGCATCTTGTAATTACGAGACAGTAGTTCAATTTACCGAACTTATGGTGATATTACATATACCAACGTTCAGTCTACGAATGTTGAAATGCTGGTCGGTAAAGTCCGACGCACTTTTGTCGGAAATTACAAGCCCTGAAAATAATATTGTAACTGCTTTGTATGGACAATTCCTACCCCAGACTTCTTTAGAACTCATAAAAGATTATTCTTGATGTGTGTGAAGTTAGCATCCCATTCCCCTTTCCCCTTTCCCTATTCGATTCAGGGCGAGTCCATTCACAAAAGAATAGGGGTGCAGGAGTATCAGCCATAAATTGATGGTATGGATGGAATATAGACGAATGGGAGTCTGGCCGAATGGGATTATGAACGAATGGGATTATGAACGAATGGGATATGAATGGGAGTATGACTGAATGGGATTATGAACGAATGGGATTATGAATCGAATGGGAGTCTGGCCGAATGGGATTATGAAACGAATGGGATTATGAGGCGAATGGGATTATGAAGTGAATGGGAGTCTGGCCGAATGGGATTATAAAGCGAATGGGAGTCTGGCCGAATGGGATTATGAACAAATGGGATTATGAACGAATGGGATTATGAGGCGAATGGGATTATGAAGCGAATGGGATTATGAAGTGAATGGGAGTCTGGCCGAATGGGATTATGAACGAATGGGATTATGAAGCGAATGGGAGCCTGGCCGAATGGGATTATGAAACGAATGGGATTATGAGGCGAATGGGATTATGAAGCGAATGGGAGTATGACTGAATGGGATTATGAACGAATGGGATTATGAATCGAATGGGAGTCTGGCCGAATGGGATTATGAACGAATGGGATTATGAAGCGAATGGGAGCCTGGCCGAATGGGATTATGAAACGAATGGGATTATGAAACGAATGGGATTATGAGGCGAATGGGATAATGAAGCAAATGGGAGTATGACTGAATGGGATTATGAACGAATGGGATTATGAATCGAATGGGAGTCTGGCCGAATGGGATTATGAACGAATGGGATTATGAAGCGAATGGGAGTCTAGCCGAATGGGATTATGAAACGAATGGGATTATGAAGTGAATGGGAGTCTGGCCGAATGGGATTATGAACGAATGGGATTATGAAGCGAATGGGAGCCTGGCCGAATGGGATTATGAAACGAATGGGATTATGAGGCGAATGGGATTATGAAGCGAATGGGAGTATGACTGAATGGGATTATGAACGAATGGGATTATGAATCGAATGGGAGTCTGGCCGAATGGGATTATAAAGCGAATGGGATTATGAAGTGAATGGGATTATGAAGTGATTGGGAGTCTGGCCGAATGGGATTATGAGGCGAATGGGATTATGAACGAATGGGATTATGAAGCGAATGGGAGTCTGGCCGAATGGGATTATGAAACGAATGGGATTATGAAGCGAATGGGAGTCTGGCCGAATGGGATTATGAAACGAATGGGATTATGAATCGAATGGGAGTCTGGCCGAATGGGATTATAAAGCGAATGGGATTATGAAGTGAATGGGATTATGAAGTGATTGGGAGTCTGGCCGAATGGGATTATGAGGCGAATGGGATTATGAACGAATGGGATTATGAAGCGAATGGGAGTCTGGCCGAATGGGATTATGAACGAATGGGATTATGAGGCGAATGGGATTATGAAGTGAATGGGAGTCTGGCCGAATGGGATTATGAACGAATGGGATTATGAAGCGAATGGGAGCCTGGCCGAATGGGATTATGAAACGAATGGGATTATGAGGCGAATGGGATTATGAAGCGAATGGGAGTATGACTGAATGGGATTATGAACGAATGGGATTATGAATCGAATGGGAGTCTGGCCGAATGGGATTATGAACAAATGGGATTATGAAGCGAATGGGAGCCTGGCCGAATGGGATTATGAAACGAATGGGATTATGAAACGAATGGGATTATGAGGCGAATGGGATTATGAAGCAAATGGGAGTATGACTGAATGGGATTATGAACGAATGGGATTATGAATCGAATGGGAGTCTGGCCGAATGGGATTATGAACGAATGGGATTATGAAGCGAATGGGAGTCTAGCCGAATGGGATTATGAAACGAATGGGATTATGAAGTGAATGGGAGTCTGGCCGAATGGGATTATGAACGAATGGGATTATGAAGCGAATGGGAGCCTGGCCGAATGGGATTATGAAACGAATGGGATTATGAAACGAATGGGATTATGAGGCGAATGGGATTATGAAGCGAATGGGATTATGAATCGAATGGGAGTCTGGCCGAATGGGATTATGAACAAATGGGATTATGAAGCGAATGGGAGCCTGGCCGAATGGGATTATGAAGTGAATGGGATTATGAAGTGAATGGGAGTCTGGCCGAATGGGATTATGAGGCGAATGGGATTATGAACGAATGGGATTATGAAGCGAATGGGAGTCTGGCCGAATGGGATTATGAAACGAATGGGATTATGAAGCGAATGGGAGTCTGGCCGAATGGGATTATGAAACGAATGGGATTATGAAGCGAATGGGAGTCTAGCCGAATGGGATTATGAAACGAATGGGATTATGAAGTGAATGGGAGTCTGGCCGAATGGGATTATGAACGAATGGGATTATGAAGCGAATGGGAGCCTGGCCGAATGGGATTATGAAACGAATGGGATTATGAGGCGAATGGGATTATGAAGCGAATGGGAGTATGACTGAATGGGATTATGAACGAATGGGATTATGAATCGAATGGGAGTCTGGCCGAATGGGATTATAAAGCGAATGGGATTATGAAGTGAATGGGATTATGAAGTGATTGGGAGTCTGGCCGAATGGGATTATGAGGCGAATGGGATTATGAACGAATGGGATTATGAAGCGAATGGGAGTCTGGCCGAATGGGATTATGAAACGAATGGGATTATGAAGCGAATGGGAGTCTGGCCGAATGGGATTATGAAACGAATGGGATTATGAAGTGAATGGGAGTCTGGCCGAATGGGATTATGAACGAATGGGATTATGAAGCGAATGGGAGCCTGGCCGAATGGGATTATGAAACGAATGGGATTATGAGGCGAATGGGATTATGAAGCGAATGGGAGTATGACTGAATGGGATTATGAACGAATGGGATTATGAATCGAATGGGAGTCTGGCCGAATGGGATTATAAAGCGAATGGGATTATGAAGTGAATGGGATTATGAAGTGATTGGCAGTCTGGCCGAATGGGATTATGAGGCGAATGGGATTATGAAGCGAATGGGATTATGAAGCGAATGGGAGTCCGGCCGAATATGGGATTATGAAGCGAATGGGAGTCTAGCCGAATGGGATTATGAAATGAATGGGATTATGAGGCGAATGGGATTATGAAGTGAATGGGAGTATGAGGCGAATGGGATTATGAAGTGAATGGGAGTCTGGCCGAATGGGATTATGAACGAATGGGATTATGAAGTGAATGGGAGTCTGGCCGAATGGGATTATGAACGAATGGGATGTGAATGGGAGTATGACTGAATGGGATTATGAACGAATGGGATTATGAATCGAATGGGAGTCTGGCCGAATGGGATTATAAAGCGAATGGGAGTCTGGTCGAATGGGATTATGAACGAATGGGATTATGAACGAATGGGATTATAAACGAATGGGATTATGAGGCGAATGGGATTATGAAGTGAATGGGAGTCTGGCCGAATGGGATTATGAAGCGAATGGGAGCCTGGCCGAATAGGATTATGAGGCGAATGGGATTATAAAGCGAATGGGAGTCTGGCCGAATGGGATTATGAACGAATGGGATTATGAAGCGAATGAGAGTCTGGCCGAATGGGATTATGAACGAATGGGATTATGAAGCGAATGGGAGTCTGGCCGAATGGGATTATGAAACGAATGGGATTATGAAGTGAATGGGAGTCTGGCCGAATGGGATTATGAACGAATGGGATTATGAAGCGAATGGGAGCCTGGCCGAATGGGATTATGAAACGAATGGGATTATGAGGCGAATGGGATTATGAAGCGAATGGGAGTATGACTGAATGGGATTATGAACGAATGGGATTATGAATCGAATGGGAGTCTGGCCGAATGGGATTATAAAGCGAATGGGATTATGAAGTGAATGGGATTATGAAGTGATTGGGAGTCTGGCCGAATGGGATTATGAGGCGAATGGGATTATGAACGAATGGGATTATGAAGCGAATGGGTCTGGCCGAATGGGATTATGAAACGAATGGGATTATGAAGCGAATGGGAGTCTGGCCGAATGGGATTATGAAACGAATGGGATTATGAAGCGAATGGGAGTCTAGCCGAATGGGATTATGAAACGAATGGGATTATGAAGTGAATGGGAGTCTGGCCGAATGGGATTATGAACGAATGGGATTATGAAGCGAATGGGAGCCTGGCCGAATGGGATTATGAAACGAATGGGATTATGAGGCGAATGGGATTAATGAAGCGAATGGGAGTATGACTGAATGGGATTATGAACGAATGGGATTATGAATCGAATGGGAGTCTGGCCGAATGGGATTATAAAGCGAATGGGATTATGAAGTGAATGGGATTATGAAGTGATTGGGAGTCTGGCCGAATGGGATTATGAGGCGAATGGGATTATGAACGAATGGGATTATGAAGCGAATGGGAGTCTGGCCGAATGGGATTATGAAACGAATGGGATTATGAAGCGAATGGGAGTCTGGCCGAATGGGATTATGAAACGAATGGGATTATGAAGTGAATGGGAGTCTGGCCGAATGGGATTATGAACGAATGGGATTATGAAGCGAATGGGAGCCTGGCCGAATGGGATTATGAAACGAATGGGATTATGAGGCGAATGGGATTATGAAGCGAATGGGAGTATGACTGAATGGGATTATGAACGAATGGGATTATGAATCGAATGGGAGTCTGGCCGAATGGGATTATAAAGCGAATGGGATTATGAAGTGAATGGGATTATGAAGTGATTGGGAGTCTGGCCGAATGGGATTATGAGGCGAATGGGATTATGAAGCGAATGGGATTATGAAGCGAATGGGAGTCCGGCCGAATATGGGATTATGAAGCGAATGGGAGTCTAGCCGAATGGGATTATGAAATGAATGGGATTATGAGGCGAATGGGATTATGAAGTGAATGGGATTATGAGGCGAATGGGATTATGAAGTGAATGGGAGTCTGGCCGAATGGGATTATGAACGAATGGGATTATGAAGTGAATGGGAGTCTGGCCGAATGGGATTATGAACGAATGGGATGTGAATGGGAGTATGACTGAATGGGATTATGAACGAATGGGATTATGAATCGAATGGGAGTCTGGCCGAATGGGATTATAAAGCGAATGGGAGTCTGGTCGAATGGGATTATGAACGAATGGGATTATGAACGAATGGGATTATAAACGAATGGGATTATGAGGCGAATGGGATTATGAAGTGAATGGGAGTCTGGCCGAATGGGATTATGAAGCGAATGGGAGCCTGGCCGAATAGGATTATGAGGCGAATGGGATTATAAAGCGAATGGGAGTCTGGCCGAATGGGATTATGAACGAATGGGATTATGAAGCGAATGAGAGTCTGGCCGAATGGGATTATGAAGCGAATGGGAGTCTGGCCGAATGGGATTATGAAACGAATGGGATTATGAAGTGAATGGGAGTCTGGCCGAATGGGATTATGAACGAATGGGATTATGAAGCGAATGGGAGCCTGGCCGAATGGGATTATGAAACGAATGGGATTATGAGGCGAATGGGATTATGAAGAGAATGGGATTATGAAGTGAATGCATGGAGTCTGGCCGAATGGGAGTCTCGCCGAATCGGATTATGGGGCGCTAACAGGCCACTTACAGTAACAGTAACAGATCTTTGTTTTGAAAACTGAGGTAATCCACTTAAATAGTGATCATGTAAATTGCCAATTTAAACGATCATGTAAATAGCCTTTAAAATCGTCAACTGAGCACAAATACACTCTACTTTTTCATCTGCAAAAGTAGGCCATCCTTACAGTGATGTCAAGCCGTGACGTCATTTCATTTCTTACAGTCCACTTTTATTAATAGGTGCTTGACCTAGTTGACTCCAGCCGCCAGAATCTAACTTCAACCTGTCATTTGACACAAAGATAAATAGAGCGGAGTTTACACTTTACTGAGAGTTCTTGCGTAACAATACTATAAGGTTCGTGAAAACTAACCTTTTCTTTTAATAATAAAGTCGTTAAAACAGAAACATTATCACATAGTAAGGAAAGAAAAGTTATAAAACAAATGATGCATTTACGAAATCTGGACCTTTCCTAACTTCGCCGGTGGCACAATACTATTCGGCCCAAGGAGGTCCTTGATTCGGCCAGACTCCCATTCGTTTCATAATCACTGATAATCCCATTCGGCCAGACTCCCATTCGTTTCATAATCACTGATAATCCCATTCGGCCAGACTCCCATTCGCTTCATAATGCCATTCGCTTCATAATCCCATTCGCCTCATAATCCCATTCGGCCAGACTCCCATTCGCCTCATAATCCCATTCGCCTCATAATCCCATTCGTTCATAATCCCATTCGTTCATAATCCCATTCGGCCAGACTCCCATTCGCTTTATAATCCCATTCGGCCAGACTCCCATTCACTTCATAATCCCATTCGCTTTATAATCCCATTCGGCCAGACTCCCATTCACTTCATAATCCCATTCGCCTCATAATCCCATTCGTTTCATAATCCCATTCGGCTAGACTCCCATTCGCTTCATAATCCCATTCGTTCATAATCCCATTCGGCCAGACTCCCATTCGCTTCATAATCCCATTCGCTTCATAATCCCATTCGCTTCATAATCCCATTCGCCTCATAATCCCATTCGGCCAGACTCCCATTCGCTTCATAATCCCATTCGCCTCATAATCCCATTCGCCTCATAATCCCATTCGTTTCATAATCCCATTCGGCTAGACTCCCATTCGCTTCATAATCCCATTCGTTCATAATCCCATTCGGCCAGACTCCCATTCGCTTCATAATGCCATTCGCTTCATAATCCCATTCGCCTCATAATCCCATTCGGCCAGACTCCCATTCGCTTCATAATCCCATTCGCCTCATAATCCCATTCGTTCATAATCCCATTTGTTCATAATCCCATTCGGCCAGACTCCCATTCGCTTTATAATCCCATTCGGCCAGACTCCCATTCACTTCATAATCCCATTCGTTCATAATCCCATTCGGCCAGACTCCCATTCGCTTTATAATCCCATTCGGCCTGACTCCCATTCACTTCATAATCCCATTCGCCTCATAATCCCATTCGTTTCATAATCCCATTCGGCTAGACTCCCATTCGCTTCATAATCCCATTCGGCCAGACTCCCATTCGCTTCATAATCCCATTCGCTTCATAATCCCATTCGCCTCATAATCCCATTCGGCCAGACTCCCATTCGCTTCATAATCCCATTCGCCTCATAATCCCATTCGTTTCATAATCCCATTCGGCTAGACTCCCATTCGCTTCATAATCCCATTCGTTCATAATCCCATTCGGCCAGACTCCCATTCGCTTCATAATGCCATTCGCTTCATAATCCCATTCGCCTCATAATACCATTCGGCCAGACTCCCATTCGCTTCATAATCCCATTCGTTCATAATCCCATTCGCTTTATAATCCCATTCGGCCAGACTCCCATTCGCTTCATAATCCCATTCACTTCATAATCCCATTCGCGTTCATAATCCCATTCGGCCAGGCTCCCATTCGCTTCATAATCCCATTCGGCCAGACTTCCATTCGCTTCATAATCCCATTCGTTCATAATCCCATTCGGCCAGACTCCCATTCGCTTTATAATCCCATTCGGCCTGACTCCCATTCACTTCATAATCCCATTCGCCTCATAATCCCATTCGTTTCATAATCCCATTCGGCTAGACTCCCATTCGCTTCATAATCCCATTCGGCCAGACTCCCATTCGCTTCATAATCCCATTCGCTTCATAATCCCATTCACCTCATAATCCCATTCGGCCAGACTCCCATTCGCTTCATAATCCCATTCGCCTCATAATCCCATTCGTTTCATAATCCCATTCGGCTAGACTCCCATTCGCTTCATAATCCCATTCGTTCATAATCCCATTCGGCCAGACTCCCATTCGCTTCATAATGCCATTCGCTTCATAATCCCATTCGCCTCATAATACCATTCGGCCAGACTCCCATTCGCTTCATAATCCCATTCGTTCATAATCCCATTCGCTTTATAATCCCATTCGGCCAGACTCCCATTCGCTTCATAATCCCATTCACTTCATAATCCCATTCGCGTTCATAATCCCATTCGGCCAGGCTCCCATTCGCTTCATAATCCCATTCGGCCAGACTTCCATTCGCTTCATAATCCCATTCGTTCATAATCCCATTCGCTTCATAATCCCATTCGGCCAGACTCCCATTCGTCTATATTCCATCCATACCATCAATTTATGGCTGATACCCCTGCACCCCTATTCTTTTGTGAATGGACTCCCCCTGAATCGAATAGGGAAAGGGGAATGGGATGCTAACTTCACACACATTTATTCTTGTCCTCTTTTATTTATTTTATTTATTTGGCATGCACCGTTTGACCCAGTTCGAACGTCACGCAAAATGGCGGCAAAGTCTCCAAGAAATGACAGTTTGTTGTTGTTTAAGACCAGGTGTACGCTTTTTGGAATAGCTACATGTAATAAAAGCGAACACGAATAATCTTTTATGAGTTTTAAAGAAGTCTGAGGTAGGAATCGTCCATACCGAGGAGTTACAATAATATTTTCATGGCTTGCAATTTAAGCATAATTTCCACCTTGTATTTCAAATTCGTATACTGAACGTTGGTATATGTAATATCACCATAAGTTCGGTAAATTGAACTAACGAGACAGCTACTCGTTTTTTCGAGATAGAATTTGCATGGCGGGCATTTAGGTATTTGACCATTTGCGTGCAGTTGTTGGAACTTTCACAGCATAATTCTGGTGGACAAGGCAATTTTAGGTAAGTTACATTTGTTCACCATAATCAGCAAGTTCCTCTTATGGGTTTATAGATGTTGAATTAGAGCGATGAACCTATCTCGTAATTATGATATAGTTATCTCGTAATTACGAGTTAACATCTCGTAATTACGAGTAACAACTCGAGCAAATGGTCAAATACCTGAATGTCCGCCATGCAAATATCTCGTAATTACGAGATAGCTTACTCGTAATTACGAGATAGCTTACTCGTAATTACGAGATAGTTTCTTCAAAAATAGATCGACAAAGAATTTCATTCAGTTAACTTATGAAAGAAAACTATTCTTAACACCAGAATCAAATTACTTATACTGTTTATTAAGATCAACAAGAAAAAAGATATGCACCCTTTCGCCGCTATTTCGCAAAGTCATTATTCAAGACGCGTGCATTTACACATAGCCAATCACGTGCAGTGGTAATGTCAAATTTGATCGAAGCAAGGAAAAATATGAAAACGCAAAACCAATTTTAAGAATTACAAAAAAATACAATTACAGTTCAACTGAAATAGTTCGCATCGGACTTTCGAATTTATAAAAAGTATTAGATAACGGAAAGTGCTTGAGTGCAAAAAGAAAGTGTAGGGGAAAAATGATTAATATTGGAGCACGGTGGAGGAAGATTGCGCTGCCTGAGGCAGTGGAACAGAGACATCAATGGGAAGGACGACTTGGTAGGTCTGGGGGCCGTTTCACGAAGCCGTCGCAAAGTGCGATCAATCGCATTTGCCATGACGTATCTCTTCACTATGATATCCATTAGCAACTACGCCTCGTTTGCGACGCGACTGCTTTGTGAAACTAGCCCACGCAGCATCCTCTCTGTTACTGGCCACTGCACACAAAGAGCCCAGTTTCCTCAGCCCCCTAAACCTGGCAATACCACCATACAAGTAAAATAAGCCTGAGCAAAACCATCAAATAATGAATCTATTCATACTGGACCAGCATTGAATGTAGGTACATGCGATACAGCATGGGAAAACAAACTCTATCGTCAAAGTATATTGATATTATGTGCATTACCAGAAGTCTATGAATGGGGAAGTGTGAAACGTCCCATTGCACCATATACAGGGCTCTGGCGGCTTTTGACCCAGAGGTCACCCTAAGTTTCTGAAGAACTTCAAATATTTGAAAATGAGACAAGGAGCCTTGTTTTGGAACCATGTGAGCCATTGACAATTTTAAAATCTACCGCGCGTAAACGTCACATAATGTAGTAGAAGCATTTTAAAATGACCGGGCCAGTGCCCTGAATATGGGGTAATGGACCCTTTCACACTTCCGCATTCATAGACTTCTGGCTTTACTTCCCCCAGTAATAGGGTAATAAAGCCAGATTCACATTTTCTCTCTCTAAAATAACCACAAACAAAAAACAAATAAAGGTTTAGAATTATATTGAAGGAAAAAGCTTATTTATATGGCAGAAAAAAAAGACATGGCAAAATGACGTTAACAAAATTAAAATACTTAAAGATAAAGGTTTTGCAAATAAAAAACACCATAAATAAGAAAATAAAAGAGAATCTTACATATTGACAAACAAATTAAAAGAAAAAAAAAGTCAAATAAAACTTGACAATATGATGGGATCTTATGAAGATGTGAAAATGGACATATTTACGATAAAAATGAAAGTAAATACATATTATAATTTATACCAAATTTTGTTATTTATACAACAATTATTATGACTTGACATATGGAAATCATTCACAGTCTCTACAATTTAATAGAACTTTGTTGAAAAACATAAGGCAAACGTCTCTTAAATATTACAAAACCAAAGAATGACCAGGAAAACTAAGAATCATGAAAGTATAACACATTTTTACAAGTAAATATAACCATGCAAAATATTATTACAGAAAATTTTTAGTAGAATATTTACCCCCTTAAAATGAAATATTGTTAGTGTATTTACAGTTTGTCAATAAATAATTGATTGATTTGGACTTAACGTTGCATTTAACAGCCAAGGTAACGACCGATCAAATAGATCACCCTGACTTCCACCCATCCGATCTAACTTTTATGTAAGGCTCTACAGACCATTGATTGATTGTTTGGTGTTTTACGCCGCACTCAAGATTATTTCACTTATATGGCGGTGTTGCCAGTTTTATTGTGGGAGGAAACCGGGCTCTATGCCCGGAGAAAACCCACGACCTTCCGTTGGTAACTGGCAACCATCCGACATTGGTACAGACCATTGAACAGTCAATAAATAAATTTAAGGGCAATTTTTTTTAAACATCCATACATATGATTAATTGGAGTTTTCACGGCGTTCAAGATTATTTTACTTATATGGCGCCATTTGGCAGGTTTAGTGGGCGAGGAAAGCGGTTCATTGCCTGGAGGAAACCAACCTTTTACGACTACCTGACAATTCTTGGGTCGATCATGTGAAAAATCCCCTCAGAATAATGGTCAATTTTTGTTTTTGTTTTGGGTGGGGGGGGGGGGGGATTCCAGGCCTGTGTTTGACTGAGGAACTATTACTCTAACCGACTGAGTTACTGAGGCCTCTACAACATTGTAAAGAGACTAAAGCAAGTGACCAACTAAGTTTTTACTACAATGGACTTGACTTTGTAGTGGCAATAGGCCAGCTTAATAACGTCTTAGGTGGGATGAAATTGCGCAGGAAATTATGGGTGTGCAGTTAAGCATGTCCCTACACAGACAGATTCCTTGAAATATCCCATAATTTTTCCAGTGACATCAAGAGGCTCTCAGTCTATTGTTGTCTTTACTGAGGATTGATTGATTAATGTTTTACGCCACACTCAAGTTTATTTTGCTAATATCTTGATAATGGAATGTGGGTATAAAATTCAATCTTTTTTAGGGATCAAGCCAAAAATTCATTGGAGAATTTCTGGGTTTTTTTCTTCAGTTTAGTGGGATCAGCAAAGAGAGTTCTACTGACTGAAGTTAAGCCCGGTATACACTGAGAGTTTTGCTGCGACCCGACCCGACTGGAAAATCGCGTCGCGTCGCAGAGAAAAAGTGTAGTGTATACCAGTCCACGACGCAAATCGGTGTCGGTCGGCTTCAGTTGCGTCGGGTCGGAAGTGATCTGGATGTGCCAGATATTTTGTTAAGAATCGGGTTGAGTCGGGTCTGGTCAGACAGTGTATCCACTCTTGCGACGATCGTCGTAGAGAGTCTGAATCTGTAGGCCAATCAGAAACTTTACTACAGTCAGGTGATGTCAAACAAGCGTCTTTTTTCTACCTTTTCTGCTAGAGAGTTCCCAATGTCATGTTTCCCAATGACTTTATTTGTGTGCAGTGTATACCGGTCTACGACGCGACGCAACTCAAGCCGACTGAACCCGACTCGAGTCTGGTACAGTCGCGTCGGGTCAGGTCGCAGCAAAACTCTCAGTGTATACCGGGCTTAAGACTATCCTAAATCTTCGGCCAAGTGGGATGTTATATGTTTATTACAACTTAAAATTGTGTTAGTGTTAGTTGGTGGTGGTGGTGGTGGAGGGTGGTCAAATGGCATGGCCCCTTTTTGACACAATTAGAAACTCGCTTTCATAGTTATTTTGGTCAAGAAGATTTTCCCTGTGCCCGTGTCTTTTAGTGTTCATAAATAAAAAGATAAAAATGGTGGAGTCACCGATAACATTTCAGGATTTTACAAAAGTTTATCAACTAAATCAGAAAAATCGGGCAGTATTTCTATTCTGGTGCTGCTCTGCTATCTTCTGCTGTCATTGTAACTTGCTGTTGCTGCTGTGATGCTGGGCTTTGCGATGTGTTGCTAGGTTGAGCCGGCGGTTGTGGCGGTGTCGACTGCTGAACTGGTGCTGGAGTTGGAACAGGCATGGGGCTTTGAGCCTGTGTCGGTGGAGTAGCGTTTTGAATTGGGGTTGGGTTACTGCTGGCTGCCTGGGATGCTAAAGTCTGTCGTAAAATCAACTCTGGTCCACCTCCGTAAATTCCAAACAAAAATGTCCACATATCTTTGGAGAGTTGACCGTGATCAGAGCTGGTTCTTACCATAGGCTGGCCGTTCTTCATCACGGTGATACGACTGTTATCAATTGCTCCAGGCGGGGCTAAAAATGATAAAATATAATTGAATGATTGATGTTTTACACCGCACTCAAGATTATTTCACCTCTATGGTGGTGTGTTGCCAGGTTTAGTGGGGAAGGAAACTGGGCTTATTGCCCGAAGGGAACCCCCGACCTTCGAAGAGTACCTGGCAACTCACATATGGCGCTCAAGTGAAAAATCCAATCAGAAATTTGTCAATTTTTATTTGGTATGAGTGTGATTTAAACCCGCGCCACATCGATGGAAGGCCTGTGTCGGACTGAGCCACAGAAGCCCCGATAAAATATAGCCTACATACAGTAATTTCAAATAATATATAACTAGACATTTAGGCTCTTTCCTCGGGAAACACTGACCTGTCCTTGGTGTCTGGTTATCATACCATGTTAGTGTTGTTTTACAGTCAAGAGTGAATAATTGATGGTTTACACCCAACCATCCTGGAGATTATTTTACTTATATGGAGGGGGCGACAGGTTTAGTAGGGGAAGAAATTGGGCTCAAAGTCACTGAAGCCAAAATGTTTCCACTGTTGGATTGAATACAATTCAAACCTGTGGTCTATTGGTGAAAATGTTTCCACTATTGGATTGATTACAATTCAAACCTGTGGTCTATCGGTGAAGTGGAAAAATACCAGGTACTCGCCAAAGGTCACGGGTTTCCTCCGAGCAAAGAGCCCGGCTTCCTTCCCACAAAACCTGGCATTGCCACCATATAAGTGAAATAATCTTGAGTGCGGCATAAAACATCAATCAATCTATTGGTGAAAAGGCATCTCACTTAGATGCCCCACAATGTAATTAATATCCTTAATTTGGTAAAATTTTCCAGTTGTGCAGGTATTTCTGGGTTTCAAAAGGAAGGTAAGCAGACAGCCACAGCTCTCACCAGCAACTTGATGGTAGGTCTGTGTTGACTATTGCTCTGCCACCCATCAATGTGGGATGGTTGTCAGGTACCACCAGAAAGTCGTGGGTTTCCTCCGGGCATAGAGCCCAGTTTCAAACTGGCAACGCCGCCATATAAGTGAAATAATCTTGTGCGCGGCGTAAAACACCAAACAACCAACCAACCAATGAAATGAATTACTTACTGTCTGTTTTGGTTCGGACAAAGTTCTCCCAGTCCTTAAACCAGGTCATACTGATTGCATATATTATAGCAGGATTATCTTCTTCTTGAAATCGGTCGTTCAGCTGAAATGTAGAGGAAAAAACCCTACAGCAATCAGACCAGGCCATTTATAGGATATACAAGTAAATTTTCTATGTCATTTTCAGTATTTTCTATGTCACTTTCAGTAATTTCTAGGTTTATTTAAGTAGTTTCTTCTTTTCAGTAATTTCCATGCCAATTTCAGTAATTTCTGAGTTTGTTTCAGTAATTTCCATGTTAATTTCAGTAATTTCTGAGTTTGTTTCAGTCATTTCCATGTTAATTTCAGTAATTTCTGAGTTTGTTTCAGTCATTTCCATGTTAATTTCAGTAATTTCTGAGTTTGTTTCAGTCATTTCCATGTTAATTTCAGTCATTTCTGAGTTTGTTTCAGTCATTTCCATGTTAATTTCAGTAATTTCTGAGTTTGTTTCAGTCATTTCCATGTTAATTTCAGTAATTTCTGAGTTTGTGTTCATTTCAGACATCTTTCTCTGATCGAAAGAGTCCAAGACTTGCTCATACATGTACGTGTACTTGTTACAATCATGTACATGTATGCATTGTTACACAAATTTCTGTGGATATAAAACTTCAATTCAACATACCTGTATGAAGGTGTCCATTTCCGACGTCTGTCTGTGACGTAGAGCGTCCAACTCTTTCTGACACTGATTACAGGCATATAGGTTATTACACACTGGTCCTCCACCAAACCTAAACATTGGAATAATGATTAATGTTTTATACTGCACTCAACATTCTTATTTTTGTGACAGACTTCTAAGTCGCACTCAACATTACCTGACTTAAAGGGAAAGAAAATCTAAGCTTTAGACTAGTTTAGATGGAAAGAGTATAGTTCATTTAGTCAAAAACAACTGTCCAATGTATGTTTTATCCCCTCGTAAGTGAATAATTGAAATTCGAAGGTGGCGTTACAATAGAGAATAAGCTCCATAGGCCATTCACAAGGCCGACACCATTTTTTCATTAGTTTTATCCAATTATTGTTGAATAAAAAGTCATGGGATGCAATTTAGCCAATGGCTGGCTAAGTAATGGCATGCGGTTGCATACTGACCTATATATTCAGAGACAATCTTCCCACTTCAAGTTTGTCGCCATGTTTTTTTGGACCTACATGTAAATCTACCCTTAAACATTAGAGAGCGGTAAAAATACTTTCTTATTGATCTAAAAATAGCTACACCAACATCACGTCATCCTAAAACGGAAAAATGGCTACACAGATAAGCCACTGAAAGGAAATACTTCTGTCTGTTTTTATTAGTTTGAGGGTCACTGGAGGTAATTGACGTGGAATGTTTTAAGTACTTTGAAGGTTGTTGTCGACGATAATCCCTATGTATTTCTAGAGATTTCCCCTCCTTTAACAGAGTATTTTACTCGACACTCAAAATTATCTCCCTTATCTGGCAGGGATTTACTAGAAACTCAAAATTATCTCCCTTATCTGGCAGGGTTTTACTAGAAACTCAAAATTATCTCCCTTATCTGGCAGGGTTTTACTAGAAACTCAAAATTATCTCCCTTATCTGGCAGGGTTTTACTAGAAACTCAAAATTATCTCCATTATCTGGCAGGGTTTTACTGGAAACTCAAAATTATCTCCCTTATCTTGCAGGGTTTTACTGGAAACTCAAAATTATCTCCCTTATCTGGCAGGGTTTTACTGGAAACTCAAATTTATCTCCCTTATCTGGCAGGGTTTTACTGGAAACTCAAAAGTATCTCCATTATCTGGCAGGGTTTTACTGGAAACTCAAAATTATCTCCCTTATCTGGCAGGGTTTTATTGGAAACTCAAAATTATCTCCATTATCTGGCAGGGTTTTACTGGAAACTCAAAATTATCTCCATTATCTGGCAGGGTTTTACTGGAAACTCAAAATTATCTCCCTTATCTGGCAGGGTTTTACTGAAAACTCAAAATTATCTCCCTTATCTGGCAGGGTTTTACTGGAAACTCAAAATTATCTCCATTATCTGACAGGGTTTTACTGGAAACTCAAAATTATCTCCCTTATCTGGCAGGGTTTTACTGGAAACTCAAAATTATCTCCCTTAATATCTGGCAGGGTTTTACTGGAAACTCAAAATTATCTCCCTTATCTGGCAGGGTTTTACTGGAAACTCAAAATTATCTCCCTTATCTGGCAGGGTTTTACTGGAAACTCAAAATTATCTCCCTTATCTGGCAGGGTTTTACTGGAAACTCAAAATTATCTCCCTTATCTGGCAGGGTTTTACTGGAAACTCAAAATTATCTCCCTTATCTGGCAGGGTTTTACTAGACACACAACCTGTTTCATCGGACGCATACATGATACAACTTAAGTCTCTGCAGCAAGTTTTAATACGCGGGAAGCAAAAGAAAACTATCCTTATAGAAATATTTTGAGGTATTTTTCACCTTATATTGAAGAATTGCCAGGTTCACCTAGAAGCCCAGGAATTTCTTTCTACACTAAACTTGTCAACTTCGCCAAATAAGAGAAATAATCTGAGTGCGACGTAAAACATCAATCACAGGGTTTCATACAAGTCAACATTATTAAGAACGTGACCAATAGCATTGAGTTTATTTCCAAGGAGAATGGAGTATTTTAGTTGCCAGAAATTGAATATTTCATGACCATATTTACTGCTATTGAGTTTTTTTATAAGGTGACTTGAGTTTTTATGGTTATTTTGAGGCAGGTATTCGACCTCAAACAAGGACTTCCAGGAAAGCCTGCAATCATTGTTCGTCAGCAAAAATCATGTTCTTTAGTGATGCCATAATGATGGTATTGTCACACTTCACTCACCTGTCATGCAGGTACTCCCAGACAGACTGAGGCAGTGGTACAACTAATTCATCAACATAACTCACTCTGTTTGGATGAACACCTGAAAACAGCAGTACGAGTCGTCAATTAATTCATGTTTTATGTCAAACTATAGCTAACAGTTACATTTACAATGTCCAAATACATTTTGAAGAGCGAAAGAAAAGCAATGACGCTTGCACCGTGTTTAACGCCGCGCTCAAGATTATTTCACTTATATGGAGGCGTTGCCATTTTTATTGTGGGAGGAAACCAGGCTCTATGCCCGGAGGAAACCCACGACCTTCTGGTGGTAACTGGCAACAATCCCACATAGGTTGTTTGAGTGAAAACCCAGTCAGAAAATTTTCCAATTTTTTTTTTTGGACTGAGTGGGATTTGAACTCGCGACCCATTGGTGGAAGGCTGTTCCGATTAATCGTCCAACGCTCTACCTACCGAGCCTCAAAAATAAAACTCATCCGCATTCTCTGACCTTAAAGTGGCATGAGCTGCCAAAATTCACACTTTTTTCATAATTTCTGATCGTCACGATAGTAACAGCCTTTGAAGGCCATCGAAAACCTAAATGATTGGCGTTGGAATGAGGAAAATCCATACAGTATGAGGCCTGTACGAACCGAAAACGTGTTCGAAAAGTAAACAAAATTTAAATAACCGGGACGACCATTCATTCATTCTAAGCCAAAGATAGTTCAACACAATACTTTATCGTACATTTTCGAGACTAGAAGCACTAAAAAGTTTCTGAATTATATGTCTTGAGAAAAATAGCCAATAATTTCAACATTCTGTTTTAACGTCAAAATATAAACATTTTGGCAGCTCATGCCACTTTAAATCTCACGACAATGACCCTAAAGAAAATATTACTTCTTACATTTTGGCCAACTTAAGGATGAGGTGAACAAAAAACAGTCCATCTGTTAAATACTTACCCATTGTAATGGAAATTTTGTTTGTTTGTTTAAACCGAAGTTTATACGGTCAAAAGCTAACCAAAGACATTGATTGTTTGGTGTTTTACGCCACGCTCAAGATTATTTCACTTATATGGCGGCGTTGCCAGGCTCTATGCTCGGAGGAAACTCACAACCTTCCGTTGTTAACTGGCAACCATCCCACATAGGTCGTTCGAGCGAAAACCCAGTCAGAAAATTTTCCATTTTTTTGGACTGAGTAGGATCCGAACCAAAGACATATTGGAGTACGAAAATGAACATACATGGCTTGTAAGTTTTTTATTGTTATTAAGTCCCGCTAAAAGTGTAGGTGTGCCCCAAACGTGTTTTACTGAATTTGTTTCTTTACTTTACATAAGCATTACCTCCATGTGAACATAGAAAGTCAAGGTTGTTTATTGGCCCTGGCTCTGAGAACGTGTTGAACTTGTTGATCCACTGTTTGGAGACATAAAACTGTAACAGACTTGGCTGAAAGAAAAGTACATACACAATGTAGGCAGGTTTGTAAATATAAAAATATTTAAAAAAAAAACAGATTGTGGAATCAATAATGTAAAAATCGAATGCTATATTTCAGAGATAAAGGAGTTGAGAAAAGAAACATTTTCAAGTTCAGTAGAAGAGGGTTAAATTTACCTTCCTAATGGTACCCTAACATTTAAATTCAGTCATTTTTCTAATGTACCTTTATCTATCAAAAAAAAAATTCCTTTCATTTTCTCAAAATTTGCATTGAATTTCAAAGGAAGCTTTGAAGAAATGTGGCTTCAAAATACATGTAGGTTGTCTTGACAATTAGTACGTATTTATGCAAAAAGTCTCAATTTGGCAGCTCATGTCACTTAAATCTGTTTTGTGAACATCGACATGCTTACCTCTTTTGCCCTAACATTTAAATTCAGTCATTTTTTCTTATGTATCACAAGAAAATTCCTTTTATTTTCTCAAAATTTACATTAAATGTCTGGGGAAGCTTTGAAGAAATGTGGCTGTGAGAAAAACTGGTCTGCTTGTCAATTTGCTGCCTAGCCAAGGACTTGAAGTGGATGAAGTTAGCCTAGCTTAAATTGGAGACCAATTTTGTTTTGCCTGTTGTGATCATTAATTACATGTAGCTTCACAGTTGGGTGTTAAAAAATTGTAAGAATATGGATTCATTATTTGACAGGAAAAAAATTAGTAAGCTTGGTCTGGATTTCAAAAGTGTTTACCTTTTTCTTCTACTTTAACCGTTGTCTTATTTGGGGAGGGGAGGGGGGGTCAAACGATTGTCGTTTGTGGGAAAGTTACCAGGTATTCACCGAAGGTCGCGGGTTTCCTTCGGGCAATGAGTCTTATGGATTAGCCACAAGCGATATGTTTGTTTTGGTTTTTTTGTCGGTGATGAGCTTCAAAATGGATTGTCTTGACAAATAGAACGTATTTATGAAAAAGTCTCAATTTGGTAGCTCATGTCACCTAAATCTGTTTTGTGAACATCGGCATGCTTACCTCTTTTGCTTCCATCAACTCCATAGCTTTCTGTCTCAAGTTTAACATGGCATCATTTTTCTTCCTGGAAAAGTAGTTCGAAAAGGGAAAAATAAACTAGTTAAAAAGTTCAAACTGGGATCAAAATCTATGATACTTGCAAAATATGTTATAACTGGGTTACAAATACCAACAGCAGCAGTCTGCCATTATAGTGAGGGACCCTTTCCAATGATATTTGACCTGTAGTATTAGATCCATTGATGTTTTACTTATATTTCACTTATATGACTGCGTTGCCAGGTTTAGTGGGGGAGGAAACCGGGCTCATTGCCCGGAGAAAACCCACGAGTTTAGTTGCGTGCCTGGCAACTCTGCCGTATACTGTAGTATTAGAATATATGCTATTGTTTGTAACACTGCATGAATGAACGGAAATCCAATTTCTTTTTGAACAAAATGTTAAATAATCCTATTCCAAACTAACTAATTATATGAAAAAGTCAATAGTCAAAAAGCGGTTATGGCGTACACCATTCATATGAAATGATGCAACAGCCAACCAACCAACCAATCATCAAAAAGCAATTTCAAAATACATTGTATCTCTTCACTTTGGTGTCCATTGGCAACTGTGCTGTGTTTGTGATGAGACTTTTCTGACAAGAGCCCCAAGATTTCTAAGTTTTCTTGTAAAGGATTAATTCGTGTTTTACGTCAGACTTATTTTTTTATGTGACGGCGGAGGGGGGGAGGGCATTTGTGGTCCAGCGGGTTCGAGTGATCGTCCCACACAGACCTTCCATCGATGCCGCACGGGTACGTATCACACTCACCAATACAAATTTCTAAGTAGATTTTTCACTCGGTCGCCATTTGTGGAAGAGTTGCCCAAGGGCCGGGGTTTTCTCCAGGCAATGAGCCAGGTTTGCTGCCCCACTAAAACCTGGCATCGCCTCCATGTAAGTGAAATAATCTTGATTGCAGCGTAAAACATCAATCAATGAATCAATCTTATACGGCAGTTTGCCAGGTTAAATACGAGAGGAAACCCCTGACCCTTTGAAAAGAACATGTACCTTGCAACTCTTCCACACAGGGCGATCAAGCGTACCTCACATTGCTGACATAAACATCAGCACCATGGGGATAGTTAGTGTCCCTGCCATTTATTCAAGACGATGCAAACTTTTGATTGATTGGCTGATATTTTAAGCTAGTTAGCTAGTGTCTTTTAGAAAGTGAGTATAATAGTGTTCTCGTTATTTTGGGGATTACACTTTCTTGAAAAATGGCAGAAATTGGGTGACGGCCGAAACGGGAATTGAACCTGGGCCCCAGAGTATGGCATCTATCGGCAGGACTAAATGCCGGCTGTCTCATCCATTCAGCCAAACGGGGTTCAATACCAGTTTCGGTTGACACCCAAAATCGGTAGAAGAATTTCTGCCATTTTTCTAGAAAGTGTAATCCCAAAACATAACGAGAATATCAAGATTATTTCACGTAAATGGGGATATTGTTTTTTTATGTTTTCTTTGGACTGAGATTTTAAGATCTGACCCATACCTGTAGAACAGAACATATGCCTCACACGTCATCACTTGTTGTACGTCCACTTCTGTTACATACTGGTCATCAAATTCATACCACTGGTCAGTTAGGTGATTTAAACAATAAGATGTATAATGACCACCTGCAGGTTGAAAAAAAAAAAAGATTTTGAAAAACTGGAGGATTTCATTGAACAGAAATGTAAGGATTCTGACATATATCACGTTTTCCCTTGCTTATAATCCTGGCAACACCATGAAACTTTATAGAAGGAAAAAAAATCCAGTCAAACATGAAACAAACTAAACAGATTTATGAACACACAAACATGCACAGGGAAAATCTTGTCTAAAATAACCATGGAGACAAGTTTCTAATTGAATCCCGCACAGAATTTTTTAAAAGTATGTTCTCTTTGCACTGGAGGGACCTCCGTATCTCAGTAGATAGAGCATTGGACGCTCAATCCGAACAGCCTTCCACCAATGGGTCGCGGGTTCAAATCCCACTCAGTCCAAAAAATTGGAAAATCTTCTGACTGGGTTTGCACTTGAATGACCTATGTGGGATGGTTGCCAGTTACCACTGGAAGGTCGTGCGGGCAAAGAGCCCGGTTTCCTTCCACAATAAAACTGTAAGTGAAATAATCTTGAGCGCGGCGTAAAACACCAAACAATCAATCAATCGTTGATGGTGAGACCATCACTAAATAAAATGAGACAGAAAGTTCCCCTCATTTTATTTCTGCGGGGGGAGATCAAAACCCTTGACCTATTGGTTGATTGACTGATTGTTTGTTTTTTACGCCGCGCTCAAGATTATTTCACTTATATGGCGGCGCATCCAGTTTTATTGTTGGAGGAAACCGGGCTCTATGCCCGGAAGAAACCCACAACCTTCCGTTGGTAACTGGCAACCATCCCACATAGGTCGTTCGAGTGAAAACCCAGTCAGAAAATTTTCCAATTTTTGTGGACTGAGTGGGATTCGAACCCGCGACCCATTGTTGGAATTGACCTATTGGTAAATGACTCTTTTCTGATTACCTTTCTTTGTCCCAGATATCTAACTTATTATTATGAATAGATTCATTGATATTTTACACACTAAATATTATTTCACTTATATGGTAGCATTGACAGGTTTAGCGGGAAGAGGAAGTCAAGTTGACCTCCCTGGCAAACATAACACATATAGAGGAGATCGTACAAAACAAGGACATTTTTTCTTTTGACTGAGTGAGATTTGGCCATAACACAAAGATACTCACCTCCTGCAGTTCCATGATGACAAATCACAGCAAATAAATCATATGACGTTATTTCTGATGTACAGTCTGAAAAACACATACCGAAAAAACTAATGACAAAAAAAGTTAAGTTATCCATAGAAATTAGATTTCGTTTTCAATGACATCTTAGTGTATTAAAACATTCTTTTTTATTGTGTTATCTCTAGTATGAGAAAGGGCAGGCAGAGATAATGTTACTGATTTCAGGTCAAGTTTAAACCTGGAACTGAGCCCCAGTCAAATAGTACGGCAATTTTCACCAACACTGAATGTTGAATCGCTAATCAACTAAGCTAAACATAAATTGAGGGGATAACTGCCCCAGCAAAGGACATTAGATTTGGTTACCAATTAAGGCTAGGGTACACCGAAAGACGACGGTGGACATTCCGCCATTTTGAAATGACATAAAATCGTAAACGTTATAAAAATATTACCATTTTCGCATTGCTTAATTATTCAATTCGTTGACAAACATCGGCTGTCGAGAAAAACAATTGTAGACTAACCTTTATGAAGATACTGCCTCATTTCCAGTTCATCCAACGGGAATGCCACGGTGCTGCTGATTTTACTGGACGACATGAACTCATGACGGAAACGTTTCAAATGTATACTGAGAACCTACCAACAAATAAAGCAATAATATGGATTCATTTTTCCCAAATCAAGGTCCCTTTTTTCTTCAGGTCTCCCAAACTTCCCACCCCAAAAATCACTTTTATCAAAAGCACTCTGAAATTATAATTAAAGCCAAAACACATACACCTCATAAGTGTATATTCATGAGCTTTTGAGAGTAGTTACTCTCATCGTCAGATTTATTGATTATAGATTATTTCACTTATATGCCAGGTTTAGTTGGGGAAGAAACCGAGCTCATTGCTTGGCGTAAACCCCCGACCATCGGCGAGTACCTGACAACTCTTTCACATACGGTGACCGAGTGAAAAATCCACTCAGAAATTTTTCAATGTTATTTTGGTATGAGTGTGATTCGAACCCGCGCCACATCGATGGAAGATCTGTGTGGGACTGAGGGAATATCACTCTTACCCACTGGACCACCGAGGCCCCAACATCTGATGAAGTAATGTTTGATGAGAGTAGAATTTAAATTATGATTAATTGATCAATATCTTATCAGCAATCAAGATCAAGTGGGGAGGAAACGTGGCTTATAGCCCAGAGGAAAGCCCCAGCCATTCCACATTGAGATCGAGGGAAAAAAACACTTAGAATTTTTTCTTGGACTGAGTGAAATTTGAAGGCATAACCCATTGATAGAGGTTTGTTTTGATGTAAGAAACTACTGTTTTTCCAGATGAGCCGCCAAGGCCTCCAAAATCACTGGAGATAAAGCCAGGCTAGTCGTAAGCTACGTCCGACGTATTTTCATGGCGTCACAGTACTTAAAGAGATATGTTGTCATAGTAGTTACGGTTGACGTAATATTACGCCATTGTAAAACAGCCCCCAAAATTGCATTGATCATGTCAAAGTTTTGGTTTTTCTTTGCACTGTGGGAATTTCCCTTTGATTTGGCCTATGAACCAAAGTATTTGATGTTTGTAAACTCAAGATTTAAGTTTAATGATCAACTTCAAATACTCAAGGGCAGGCAGCAAAGCAACAGTCCCTCAGTCCAACACAGACCTTCAATCAAAGGGTCATGGGTTTTAATCCAACTCAGACCAAAGAAAGATAGAACAAAATCTGAGTGGGTTTTTCACTTGATCACCCTATGTGGAGGAGAAGCCAGTTACTTGTCGAAGGTTGGAGTTTTTCATTACAACTCTAACCTGGAAACCTGGTCAAGTTTGTACGAAATAATCTTGAGCGTGGTCTAAAACATAAATCCATCAATCAAACACTCAAACAATCTTGACAATGTTTTAATAAAATGCGAATCAGCAGCTGACAAAAGTCAAAAATAGAAAATCAGAAAATGCTGTACACTCAGAATCTTACCTCTGGTAGTTCCAACACCTTGGAATATTTGATTCCATTTCTGAGCCTGAAGATAGAGAGGAAAATGGGGTGACTTTAGCATTAAGTATAGGTCATCAACCAGTTCCGCATGAAACAATGGTGTGACACTCTAACAGAAACCTCAGACCTTTCAAGTGTAACTGTCATTTGGTTGTCTATCATGTTCTACTGACTAAGGCCAAGCTCCTGTCAGTCGTCAACCTAATGAAATATCATAGGTTTACTTTATTACAACAATTTATGATGGGGTATAAAGGTCTAAATGATATACCTCTTTTAACTCATTCGGTACCGCAGCTCTGTCCAGTCCCCGGCGCGTGGCCCGTCAGCCAGACAGTGCAGATTGCCTAAAACCCCAAAGCGATGTCCCTGGCTAAATTTACTTGCACACAGGCCAGTCAGTGATATCGCTTGTTTGGTCCTGTACACCATTAAAATTTACAAAATCAAAAACGATTGTGTACATGTTACTAATATGTATTTAGTGTTTGTTTATAAATCAAAATTCAAATCAAAAGATAATGTTTATCTGTCAAAAATAGCCTGTGAAAAGTGAAGAAAGAGCGACGTATCACTCGTTTGGTGAGTACAAAATTTAACATGACGAAAGTCAGTTTAAAAAATAATGGCAAAAAAATACCCGATTCGTTCAGAAATTAGTGAACTCTTATAAAAAATATATCCATGCACGTTTTGATATTAATATAGAATTGAATAAAAACATTTAACTTTACTTTATTGGTGTAAATAACATTTACAGTTGCAAAGTTACTTGCTGCAGCTGAACGAAAATTCGATCGGTAAAATAGCGATTCTACGTTGCCGTGTATTTCATTTCATTTTGAAATATTCCTTCTTTTCAAGCTCGGAAAAGACAATATTGATCTTATTAAGTGTCTTATGGAACACTCTCCTTCAAAAATTTTTATTATTGTTACATTTTTGGAAAGAATTTAGGTGTTTAAAATCCAAATTCGAGAAGGCCATTTTACAGACTTCGAACAGGCCGTGGCGGCCCGGCAACACGCATAGATAAATTATTTCTTATAGTCTCCCTTGGAAACCTGAAAGGAATTTATTTTTCATACGTTTTAAAATGACCTGAGGATTGCGATTTCACTCTGAGATTTAACAAAGCTCCGCTAAATGTCTTCTTTTCACTACTCTGGACGCCGAAACTCCAAATAACGTCTTCAATGCCAAAATAACCCATTTGTCTTTTACTGATTGATTGACAGCGGGAACTCGCTCTCGCCGACACTTTTCACTACCCGATTTTAGCACTTTTTAATCGTAGATATTTAAATATCACACTCACTGTCAGTATATTGAAGACAAGGAATATATATATTAAGATCTGAAGCTATAAATATAAGGAACTCCACAAGCTTTTATCGTCAAATTTAACATTTTCTCGCAATATACGTATGCTTGAAATGTCCGTTCTAACTTGGACAAAGTTGGAAGCTATCAGTGAATTACGCGTACTTAAAAGTAAATTAAACCTCTTTTACCGTATTCGAAGATTGAAAAAACAAAACACAAAGCAACAAACAGATGCAACATGTGATTTTAATTGTTCATTCTCAAAATTAGTTGAAGTTGTAAGAAAAAATAACCTGTATGTTTAATGTATACATTTTGTCGTCATATGGCGTCAGTGGGGTTTTAGCCGACTTTTCTGCTGTCGCCAAACGACGTCTTCGGTACTGAAGCAGGCTAGCACTCTGACGTCATATGGCGACAGCGGTACCGAATGGGTTAAACACAATTAGAAACTTTTCTCCGTGGTTATTTTAGACAAGAAGATTTTCCCTGTGCCCGTGTGTTTTAGTGTTCATAAATATATTCACCAAACTTATGATTTATTCAATATGCCTTATGACAGTCACCATAACATAAACTGTTGAAATAATGTCTTTCAGTCATATTGCAAGAATGAATATCTAACACTTAAAGTTGATTCAGACAGAAATGAATGTTTGTCTTGAGAACTACACCTAAAGAATCCCCTATTCAGTAATTAATCAGTTACATTTCATTTTGACACACATGTTGGTGGATTATATTGCGACCAGTTTGACTAAAAGGTATGTCACCTTGTAGCAGGTATATAATGCAAAAAGAATTTCATTTAGTCAGAGTGGGATTCGATCCATCGATGGAAGGCCTGTTTCGGGCTGAGGGTCTATCACTCTAACCAACTGAGCCACCGAGGCCCTCGTAGTTTTAGAACAACAGCAACTACATTGTTACCGTGTAATGCTAAGGTGTGAAATATTGTAGCGGCAATTGGCCAGTCTAATAACGCTACCTGAAGATCACACCATTCTTGAGTGCGTCACTGGCAAATACTAGTAAATAATTGTGTTGATTTCTCAAAATCATCGATTAGAAAATTGTCGAAATTTTTAGGGAATCAGTGAGATTGAGTCTATGGCCTATTTATGGATATTAACAAAAATTGTACCATTGTTTCAATCCCTAAGTTACACCGTTAAAAGCTAATTTTTTAATTTGTGATAAATTCACATGCTTTTACAGATCAAACATTCTGAGCAAGTAAAAAACTTACTTTTTACATTTCTCACAACTGTACATGTTATCTCCCTTTAGTTCATCAGCCGAGAAGAAAGCAGCGAGGCAATCCTGAAGGGTAATCGTAGGCCCGATAAACCAACTGAAAATAAACACAACAGAGCGAATATCATAGTTTGTAAAATCTTGTACATAGTTTTTATTGAGGTCGGTATTGGGTCCTGAACCTGTTGGCCTGTCACTTAATAAATAAATAAAAATAAAATATCGAACAGAATTCATAGTAGCTTACCAGAAGCACTTGTATAGTAAAATAACACTGACTGAATGATTGGTTGATTGATGTTTTACTCTGCAGTCAAGATTATTTCACTTATATGGTGACGTTGCCAGGTTTAGTGGGGGAGGAAACAAGGCTCTTTGCCCTGAGGAAACCCCCAACCTTCGTTGAGTACCTGGCAACTCTTCCACATACAGCGATAGAGTGAAAGAATGATTGATTGAAGATTTACTAAAGTCAAGATTATTTCACTTATATGGTGGCGTTGCCAGGTTTAGTGGGGGGGGGGGGGGAACAAGGCTCTTTGCCCTTTGGAAACCCCCAATCTTCGTTGAGTACCTGGCAACTCGATAGAGTGAAAGAATGGTTGATTGAAGATTTCATGCTGCACTCAAATTGACCCCTGACTTTTTGTCCACATGTTTAGGTCAAGAGTTCCACAAGGTTAGACAAATCCAGAATGGTGCCTTAGTGACCATACAAATATCATGACGTCACAGAGTTCTTTTGATGTGCTTGTTTAAAGTGGCATGAGCTGCCAAAATGTTGATATTTTGACGTTAAAACAGAATGTTGAAATTATTGGCTATTTTTCTGAAGACGTATAATTCAGAGGCTTTTTAGTGCCTCTTGTCTCGAAAATTTACGATAAAGTATTGTTTTGAACTAACTATGGCTGAGAATGAATGAATGGTCGTCCCGGTTATTTAAATTTTGTTTACTTTTCAAACACGTTTTCGGTTCGTACAGGTCACATACTGTATGGATTTTCCTCATTCCAATGCCAATCATTTAGTTTTTTGATGGTCTTCAAAGCCTCTTACTGTCGTGACGATCAGAAATTATGAAACAAGAGTTTCGAGAAACCCAAAATACGCCTGGAAAGGCACAGTCACTGCAGCCATACCAAAACAAATCCTTCCATATATATATATTTTTAATATATGCAATGGGTCCTTCAAATATGAAATTTCATCTGGTGTTAAATGTCCAGGTCTTCAGCTTGGAGTCCAGCTAATTCTGACTGGTCAGTGAGTTCAATCCCTTGCTGAAGACATCACTGACCAGGATGTTTGCCACATTTTATATAGGTATATTTGAACAGAGCCTAATCTCTGAGATGGTCAATGGTGTGTAAATATACAAGTCTTATCTGTTTACACTTACAACCAGGTTTATGAATATTGTCAAACATATCTTTAAGCAGCTATATTTGCTTTACCATATGGGTAATAAAACTGAATTGAAGAGCCTTTAACAGAGAACTAATTATAATTCTAAACTTTTTAGGTTTTGGCCACCATAGCTATCACTAAATTATCCAAGGAAGCTGACACACCTTCTACCCATAAGCTATATGATATCATCAGAAAAAATTGTCCAGATGGAATCAAAACTTTGAAAGTTATGGAGCGGAAGGGAATATTACATAATCCAATATAACTCCCATACTATGTAACCAGTGATGTTAAAAATAGTTTGCGACACACCTTCTACCCATAAGATATATACTCAGAAAAAATTGTGCAGATGGAATCAAAACTGTATAAGTTATGGAGTGGAAGGGAATATTAAATAATCCAATATAACTCCCATATTATGTAACCAGTGATGTTAAAAATAGTTCGCGACACACCTTCTACCCATAAGGTATATACTCAGAAAAAATTGTGCAGATGGAATCAAAACTTTAGAAGTTATGGATCGGAAGGGAAAGCGGACGCCGGCCAGACGGAGATGATACCATAATACAGCCCGCTTTTCAAGCCGGGCGTATAAAAAGTGTGATTTTTGGCAGCTCATGCCACTTTTACGCTATCAAACGTTTTGAATGTACATTTGTCACTGAGAAGTGAATTGATTTCCGGGGGATATGATTCAATCAGCATAGAAATAGTTTCTCAGTCTGACACGGAGCTTCTACAGATGGGTTGGGGGTTAGAACGAAGAAAAATTGTTCTTAACAACCCAGTGAGGGAGGGGTAACAGTCAACACTGCACTAAGGGCACAAGGTCTCCCATCAGCAAACCTCGCAATAATGTTGAGTGCAGGGAAAAACAGCCAATTGATCAGCTTGTTTATGCAAAGAGAACACAGGCTTTTTTGTTGCTGGAGTTGAATCAAAGTTACCTGCATACAAGCAACTGCGGTAGGTCGTTTGAAGATGTATAGTGACGTTATTTACATGTATAATTCATCTTCGAGATGATGTAACCATTCTGAACACAATCAAATGATTTCATACTGAATGTTAGTTCTGTTTTCGATCAGCAATTTTTATACCCGCAAAATAAAATAAAATAATATTGAGGATTCTTGCTGGAAATTTTGTTGACGCCAACAAAATATCCTGCTTCCAATAAAGAAAAAGGTCTGAGTGTGCTAGGCATTACTTGTTAAATTAGAACTCAGAAGGCATGTTCTCTTTGTAATACATATATTCATCTCAACTCATAATGTACATCCAACAACCTTCATGCCACATGGTCAACTGACCTTCCTCAGGTCCAGCTACAGGTACGGTAAGATCTCCGCTAATTCAAGGACCAGTGATGTGAAAATAACGAATTATTACATTGCTATTTGCCACATTTGGTCTATAAAAACAACAACAGCGATCGTTCAATAGGATTATCTGATCGCTCACTCCAGCAGGTAAGACTCTCAATAAAAAAAGTTGAATTTTAAGTGTACTTTTGTTAATGTTTTTCAGGCCCTTGAATTTTTTAGAGTACTTGAATTAGCGGAGATCTTACCGTACACAACTTTGTCCCTCTACCAAGGGACATAACCCACTATATGACACTGACCAGCCACAATACAAATACATGCCATATACAAGTTAACATTACTGACCTCCTCATCCATTCCATAACCCAGGCCATCCACCCCTGGTTAACCTCTCCACACGTCCCTCCCTTAACCAGGCCTGCTTGGCTAGCGTGAATCACCATTAAATGATCCTTGTTAGGTATTGGTAACGATAAGTCTTGAAACGTCTCCTTTGTTGTCGACACCTGAATAGTAAATATGGAAGCATGAATGAAATAAAAATTTAATATAAAAATAGGACTTGCTAAACTTTGATTGATTGATTGTTTGGTGTTTTACGCCGGGCTCAAGATTATTTAACTTATATGGCGGCGTTACCAGTTTCATTGTGGGAGGCTCTATGCCCTGAGGAAACCCACGGCCTTCCGGTGGTAACTGGCAACCATCCTACATAGGTCGTTCGAGTGAAAACCCAGTCAGAAAATTTTCCAATTTTTTTTTTGGACTAAGTGTGAATCGAACCCGCGACCCTAAACTTTGAAAAGCACTTCACATAAATCTATTGGTAAACCATGTAAGGCAACCTTGGTTTGAGTCATCTTAAGAGATGGTGAGGAAAATAGATCATGTGCCCAAAGGGAAACGACTTATCATTGCAAAACTAAAAATAAGTCTGAGTCATTATACATGTATGTTTATCGCCAGATTCTATCGACTGATCCAAAAGTCCCCAACCATTCCATTTGAGGAGTGTATTCTGAATGGATTGATGTTTTAAATCACACTGAAGATTATTTCTCTTATATGGCGGCGTTGCCAGGTTTAGTGGGGGAGGAAACCAGGCTCATTGCGCACAGGAAATCCCCGCATACCACATACAGCGACCGAGTCAAAAATCCACCCAGAAATTTGTCAATTTTAGTTTGGTCTGAGCGTGACTCTAACCTGCGCAGCATCAATGGAACGTCTGTGTGGGACTGAGGGACGATCACTCTAGCCCACTGGACAGCTGAGACCCCCCCCCCCCCCCCCTTTAATTTGAAGAGCTCTACTAATCGATATAGACGATAATTAACTTACCCTTTCACAAGTCAGACATTGAACTGAGCTGAGAATCTTCCCATCAAATATATCAGATATCACACTGCTATATTGTATACACTTTCTCTCTGAAACAAAGAGACATGTTATGACAGATGGATTGATTGATGTTTTCTGCCGCGCTCAAGATTATTTCACTTATATGGTGGCGTTGCCATTTTTAATGTGGGAGGAAACCAGGCTCTATGCCCGGAGGAAAACCACGACCTTCCGGTGGTAACTGGAAACCATCCCACGTAGGTCGTTCAACTGAAAACCCAGTCAGAAAATTTCCCAATTTTTATTGGTATTTGGTAATTCTTCGTACATTCAATAATGATTCATTTATTTGGCAATTTTACCAAGCAGACTGGGTGACTCCTTCATTCCATGATTGTACCTGGTTATCATTCCACATAGTACCGTGCAATAAAAAACACAGCCCCAACTTGTCCTTTTTTATAGTTACAGGAACACAAGCATGTGACACAACTCAACCCAGGTACTTGCCGTAGTTGGGAGTTTTCCTCCCCAAACAAACCTGAAGACGCCTCCATGCAAGTGAAATAATTTTGAGAGCGGCGTTAAACACGAATCAATCAATGTATCACACTCACCTCTCTCTGGTCTTTTCCGCATTGTTTTATGGGGCAAACTTTGCTGCAATTTTTGTGGCGATCTCGGTGGTAATAGAGGATCTGTTGATGCTTCGGACAGCCTTTTGTTACGAGGTTTCCGCGTTTTACTTTTAGTTGAGCTTGTTTCTTGGTCTGACAGATTATCGTTGGCAGAGAGAGCGTCAGTTTGCAGGAATTCGTCAAACATTGGTTGACTGTCAGAGTTTTGAACATTTTTAAACAGGATTTGATTCTGACAATCTTTGACCTCTTTTTGACTAGGAACGATCGTCTGATCAGAGTTATTACTCGTGTTAAGCGAATGATTATCTGGTCCATCTCCTGATTGATGGCGTTCATTTCCATCAGCGTTTTCCTCGTCACTCGACCCACCATCTGGATCAACGGAGCTTCTTTCACTGCTTAGTCCAGAGTCACATGTCTCATACTCTACTTCTGATTGGCTGCTAGAGTCTGTCGAGGGTGCTACATCTGCGACTACCTCTGGGACCGCCGTAGAATGTGTTTCCTGGGCACTATGAACTTCCTGTTCATCCTCTGGGTCGTCATCCGGAGCAGGGTACTTTAACTCTTCATGCAATTGGTCCATAAAACAGCGTAGGAATTCTTGAGTGTCCTGAAATTGAGTTATCCGAAGAATTGCTGAACCAAAACTAAAATAAATCCCTCATGAATAGTAGAATTAATTTTAAAAACACTTAAACAATGGAATTAAACTTATGTTTTTGAAAGGAAGATTGGAAATCTATGTTTTTTTTTCTTTAACATGTGTCAGATTCAAAACTCGCTTTTACTGACCAGTTCTGTCAGCAGACGGCCTGCCGAAATCAACATCAATGATCTACTTTCACAATTGCTTATACTTGTAATGCTCAATTTAAAAATCTCAAAATTTTTAGGAAGAAACCACACACTTATATCAAAAGTTATTAAATTTCTCTATTTAATGATCGATTGATGCTTTACGTCTGTTTAAGATTATTTAACTTATATGGCAGCATTGCCAAATTTAGTGGGGAAGGAAACTTGACTCTTTGCCTGGAGGAAACTCGGCCTTTGGAGCGTACCTGCACAGTAAAAGTTAATCTACATTTGACCAACCAGCCCCAGAACTTACATTTTTAACAGAGCAATAGACCCTTTCAGTTTAGAATATGTTTTTCCTTCACATTATTTGAATTGTATGACATTGACATCATTTGTCAGCTGCAGGCGCAGTGACTGACACGCCTCTATCTCACTGTGTCATAGACGAAATGAAGACAATTCCATACTGCTAGTGGTAGTCACAATTAACAATAAGAGAAACTTAAATTCACAGGTAGACACCATATAAATGAAGATCACAAATCCTCGTCGCCAATGTAAAATAGTTGATATATGACGGAAAACAAACCCGAATAAAAGGCAACACACACGGATTAAGATATTAAAACGGATTAAGATATTAAAACGGAATATTGGTTTATTACCTTGGTTGGCCTTATATAGGACAGGTATGATGATGTGGTCAGTTTGACCCTATACCATTGGTCAGTCAACCTCAGTGAAATGGGGCTCTATAGGCTAAAGGTTAAAACACTACAATCCAAAAACTCAATGTAGCGTCATTTTGCCATACACCAACGAGGCCACTGTGTAACTAAATTTTTTAGCCGAGTGAGTGAGTGATTTGGGTTTTATGTCCTGCTCAACAGTATTTCAGTTATATGAAGACGTCTTTCAGCCGAGAAAGGGTGTATTGATAAAGAATTACCTGTTGGGAATATCCTCTGAACATGGGGTGAACAAGCTTGATACCACTGGATACACCATTGGGAACAACGTAACTGGGTCTGTGAACAATAAATAAGGCTTGCAAGTTACGTGCGAGATCTCCAAATAGATGACTCTATTGGTAACGTTTTGGTGACATCACAATTCTATTTGCAGCAAAAAACATCAATCAATCAAATTTGAAAATGAAATTCAGCTGAGTAAAGAATACAAATTATAAGGGGACTTCCATAAAATGATCGTATGTGGAAGAGTTGCCATGGTCCGGTTACCTCCGTGCAATGATCCCGGTTTCCTCCCTCACTAAACCTGGCAACCCGCCATATATGTGAAATAATCTTGAGTCCGGCATAAAACATCAATCAACCAAAAAATTAAAAGTAAAAAAAAAATTAATGTACAAATTCTTATATCACAAAATATAGAACTTCGCTAGACTACTAAATGTATGAAAGAAAAAAGGGAAATGAAAATCTGCTTGCAGTACACTACCGTTTCTTGTGCCAGATTTCCGAGATAAGTTTCCAGTAGCTCTTGGATAACATTGGGTTTTTATCTGGTCGAACAAATCCTGAACAATCTAAGAAGTATCTGGTTAAAGGGGGACTGAAAGTAGATAAATAGTGATTTTATACAACATTATACAACAAATTTTTAGTTTTATTTAACGTTTTTTAATTTGATGGCTGTTAATAAACATCAACTTGTGAACAGTGATTCACAGGATTGATTAATTGTTGGTTGTTTTACGCCCCACTCAAGATTATTTCACTTATATGGCGCTTTTGCCAGTTTTATTGTGGGAGGAAACCGGGCTCTATGCTTGGAGGAAACCCACGACCTTCCGTTGGTAACTGACAACCATCCCACATAGGTCGTTCGAGTGAAAACCCAGTCAGAAAAAGATTCACAGGGAGGTGACAAACAGAAAAAATTATGACCATACATTAAAGTTTAATATTTAGTAAAACAAAATAAAGTGTATCAATATAAAAAACAGAATCCGCTTTATAAATGGAAAAAATGTCATGTCCACAAAAGAAATATATAAAATATCATACACAACCAAGTAGCACAGTATGAAAAAGGCTGTCTTACCAATTTGATTGCTTGGGCCTTAACGTCGCACTTAACAGCTCACGTTAAATATGGCGACAAAAGTACCAACCAATCAAAAAGATTACTCTCCCCACCCACGTCTAAATTTGTACATCAGGCTCCACAGACTGTAAAACGTCAGGAAGGCTAATGTATTTGGTTTATTTAATTTTCCTCCTTGCTAGGTCAGAAAATATGGCTAAAGCAGAGCTACAATGCTCCATCCTAAGTGCCTTACCAATTTGAGAGTGACTGAAGAGCAGCATTCATGTAGCATGTGTTGCCAAGGTTACGCAATCCTGTTAGTCCTGTCAACAGAAAAGACAAAATGATCTTTATATAAAAGGATTTATCAACGGTAGTGATTTATGAAACTTTGTTTACAACATTCATTTCAAAAGCTTGAAAAAAGACAAAGTAAGTTTTTCAGATATACAAATTTGAAGAAGGGCTTTCGATTGGTTGATTGATGTTTTAGATTGCACTCAACATCGTTTCACTTATATGGCAGTGTGCCAGGTTAAGTGGGTGAGGAAACGGGGCTCTTTGCTCATAGGAAACCCCTGACCTTAGGCGAGTACTTGGTTACTTGTCCACAAAGAGCCAAAGGAATCCCCCAAAAAACTCTCTTTCCAGGGTTCAATGTGAGCTAAGAAAGTTACTAATAACCATCTGGAAACCTCATCTTTATATGAAAAACAGTTGAATAGCATACATTTGAATGGTCTTCATTTGGTGGCTACATACATGTCCCAGAGACGGAAATATTGATCTGTCCACCAGCAACACGTGACCAAGGTACCTTGGTCACTCGACCGATGAATATGTGGAAGAGTTGTCAGGTATTCGCCAAAGGCCGAAGGGTTTCCTCACCCACTGAACCTGGCAACAACGCCATAAAAGTGAAATAATCTTGAGTGTCAATCAACCAATCAATCAATCAACCAATGTTTGGTATGGACATATGGCACTGGCAGTTATCCATACCAAAAGTAATTCTAATTATATGCCAAAGCTGCTACATTTATTGAGTTAGATAGCCTGGTTTTTTGACGCGAGAAACTTTGGACCTTTACATAATATCTTAGAGTACTGCATGTGTAGCCATTTATATGCTGACCTACCTCTTGGTTTGGTAGTACCCTCTTCATAGTCGGAGTCTGATTCCTCTCCGCCTGTAAAACTCCGACAAGGGGAACTCTCCAATGAGCTGCTGCCTCTCAGAGAGCCGTGAGATGGCCGGTGAACATGCTCAGGGATTCTGTAACCAGTGATTATATCTAACTATCAATCTTCAATAACCTAACAGCCAGTGGCTTGAGGAGGGGGGGGGGACCAGAGGAGCGAGGTAGGGGGGGGGGGGGGCATTTGAATTTCCAGAAATATTTGTGATTCAGACAGAGTTTGCATTGTTTGTGGGAGTTAAAGTACATTAGAGACACACAAAAATTGTACATCTTATGTCTATACATCTGAGGGTACATTGACCATCTAGAAATTGTTTTTCCTTTCTAGTATCTGTAAATAAAAGGTCTAAAACTTAATCAAGTTAACTCAGACCTAAATTATTTGTGGAGTGCGGAGTTGCCAGCAGCCATGAGTTCCAGATAGTTTTGAAATTTCTGTTAACTGCCTGAACGTTTAATCATCAGTATTTGAATAGTTTATATTTCAGTGAGATCAAAACAGGAACTTCAGCTCAATAAAAAAAACTATTAATACATGTAGGTGATTTGTCAATTACTTTCAAATGATGTAATTTAAGAGACGTCACAATTAGGTCTGTTTTTAACTCAAAATTTTCTGTTTTTTTTGCAATATATTTTAGAAAGGAAACCCTATGTTGTGACAGTTTACATGTATGTCCAAAGGAATCGAGTAATGCCAGCACATCTTGCATGAAATGGTAGCTTGATTGAACACAGCTAAAGTCTTAATGGAAAGTGGGCTTGTCCGGTCTGAGATTGGTGCCTCAATGTCAAGTCATTGTTGTGTGAAAAACGTTTGTGATGCGAATGCTTTGTGAAACAAGCCCCAGCTTATTGCCATGGTGAATAGTTAAGCCTTGATTTGGACACAGCCAATAGGTGAGACCATAGCTGAGTAAGTCAAAAGTGTTTCCAATTTTGTTATCACCACTTTGTGAAAGTTGATCGATGGATTGATTGATTGTTTAGTGTTTTACGCCGCGCTCAAGATTATTTCACTTATATGGTCTTTGTTTCTTCAGGTTAATTGATTAAACCACAAAGTCCAAACTGGTCTCAAGAAACTGGTACCTCAAATTATACCAAACTTAGGCCTGTGATTGTCAGTAAGCTGACCAAAACTTACACAAAGGCAGGACTGTTTCCCTCAGGAAAAACTTCCACTTCACATAGGTAACACCACATCCTTAACGTGGTCAGGTTGATGGTCAAACAGTGGTGTTCATCCTAAAATCAGAATTAAAAGAAAAGAAATTATTATATTTCTTTTATGATATTTTTTTCCCATAAATATGATATTTTTTTCTTTTATGATATTTTTCCAGACAAAAAAAAAATCCACTAAGAAATGTGGATATGCAGGCTTGAACAACTGAGGGATATGCAGGCTTTAACAACTGAGGGATATGCAGGCTTGAACAACTGAGGGATATGCAGGCTTGAACAACTGAGGGATATGCAGGCTTGAACAACTGAGGGATATGCAGGCTTGAACAACTGAGGGATATGCAGGCTTGAACAATTGAACAATACAGTTTTTGAGGATCCATAAACCAGTTTTCATACACACTCTAACTGGTGGTCCATACAAAAGTTAGTTCAAATTAGTGGAATAGGTACTTCTTGTTACAACATAAGTTGATGAGTTTTGTGATGAACTTGATGATCTAGTTGTCGTTAGATCAATGAAATATTTCATGTAATTTAAATCTAAACATGGGGTAAATCAGCTGGGTGCTCTCTTTAAAATAATTTTTTTATCAAATTTATTTGATCCATTTAAAAAATAAAAAGGTTACATTGCAGTTAAAAGTGATATCAGGCTGTACTCACATTTTAATGGGGTGCACACACTAGGTGAATTTTTCAGTCAACTAAGAGGCGAATTCATTCGACTAAAACTCTCTCGAATTCAGCACAGCAGCGAATTTTGGTGTGGTGAATGTTATAACCAATCAATTTTGTGGTAGACACCTAATGGGTAAACCCTCTTTCTTGGTGAAATAGGCTGTGATATTTTGCAGCGAAGAACTGGAGAGTAAAATTCGACCTCACTAGAGTGTGCACCCCAATAGAGTGACAGAATACAAACCTTAGCATGGGAAGAGCTGTGATCATAGACTGCCTCCCCACATCCAACAAACTGACATTGTCCTACCATACATAACCAAAGTTTGGGCATAGCAGCATTACACGCATGGCAGCAGTCCTAAATAAAATCAAACAAAACACAGGTTTTAATACCTATTTTAAATATCAACTATAATACTGGCTGCATTTTATATTATGATGTCGTCACATGCTTACAACTACAAAATTGACTGATGTTTTACACAGCCATGAGTACACTTGGGATTCTCACTGTGTGTGTGTGTGGGGGGGGGGGGGGGGGGGGGCTACGGATTTGTAGCTTAAACCCTTGCAACTCAGATTTAAAAACAAAAAAAGCTGAAGGTTTTCCGAACCAAAGCTTATTCCATGCAGCATATTTGTACATGTGTATTTTGAATATATCAATTTCTGATTGTCTTTTTTGGTAATGGAAATTGATTTTAGAGCAGCAATCACACAGGAATATATAAATATATATATTTATGAACACTGAAACACACGGGGCAGGCACAGGGAAAATCTAAAATAACCATGGAGACAAGTTTCTAATTGTGTTTAAAAGAGGTATACAGTATCATTTAGGCCTTTATACGCAATCATAAATTAAGTTCTTGTAATAAACTAAATATATATACATGCATATAAGAATAGTTTCAATGTTTATAGCGAAAGTAGAATTTGTACTGGAGGACTATTAACAATGACAAACCTGTTGTTTGTTCTTGATCTCCTCCCATGTCCAGTGACCGAGGAAGCGGACATGAGGACAGTTAGATACACCAGCAGGCATTTTCTACGTATTTTCTGAAAAATATAAAAGTAACGATAACCAAGATGTATTTTGGACGTGAAAGAAAAAAAACAGGAATATACAATACAAACACTGATGTAAATTTAAGCAGTAAAAAAATGGTAAAAGTGTACGATAACTGATTGGATACCCGTAATAGCTAAAAAGCAGGTGAGATTACAGCCGCACTCATGTGGCTCTTACCTGTGTTATTTACTTGTCGGTCAGGAAGAGCCACACATTAAACCACTATAAAAAGGGTGAGATAACTATTCTCTATCAAAAGACTTTTCAAAACCCTGCAGTCATGTGATGCGAAAGTTACGTTGTCATCAAATTGTACAGCTATTGAAGAAATGAGTGTATGTCAAAACGCCCCCAATCCAAAACGCCCCCTCCTCTATCGAGTCAAAACGTCCCCTAAGGCAAGTCAAAACGCCGTCCATCTGAAGTCAAAACGTCCCCTCTCTGTTCAAGAGGTTCTAACGGGATAGGCCTATACAGAACACACATGTTACTGTTAGCACAGTACGATAAACCAATATCAACTTTTGTGAAAAAATGGTTGGATAAATAATAATTTATTACAAGTTTATATGAAATTATTGGTTTGATAAATAATGAGTTATTACAATTAACAAGTAGTTACTATGAAAACATGGTTTGATAAGTAATAAGTTATTAGAATTTACAAGATACATATATCGCAACATGAGTACATTTCATAAGATATCTATAGATTTCGGTTTTATTGAATACAATTTAAAAAAAATTAATATAACGCAGTAATTAATATAACGCTTACAAATCCTGCAGTTTACTGAATTCTTTAAGTAGTTGGCTGCCTGAAGACACACCAATTATGCCTCCTTAAACAGTAGTGGGATAAGTATATAGAATTGAAGATTGGGTCTTGAAGCTTTGTGGTTTAGTCTACCATGCCATCCCTCAACGTTGTTATTTGTGCGAATCGCCAAGCCAAAAACACTCCAGCTTCTAATAGGCCAAACAGGATTGTCCAACCAGGTTCTCTCAATGTAATCCATCAAGGACATCAAGTCTTCTGTGGTCGCATACAGTAAGATTTTGATATGTTCTGTGGGTAAGAAGGGTAGCCAGAGAATCTTACGTAAAAACATATGAGTGGCGCTGTCTTGGTGGTAAGCTGTCTCCAGTCCGAGTTGTTGTATTTTCCGGAATAGGGCTTGTTTCCAGTGTAAATTACACCCTCTAATATCAGCGTTTGGAAACACTTCTCGAAATCCCTGCCATATCCCGGCTTCAAAGTCAGCAACGGCAGATTTCAAAGATAAAGGAGCTGGCATCAAGTCTATCAAACTAGCAAAAAGCATAAATATTAGAAACAATCATAGATTATGTCTCACATGTATACAAAGTAACTAAAGTATAATTTGCGTCACAGTACATATTATTGGATCATGCATGTATTAGGTTAATATATGTTTGTTTACCTTTTTATAATCCCGACGACTTCTCCTGGACATCAAAGCAAACGCAAGTGGTACCTGCTTCATGTTATCACCAGACTTCACAACTCAATGTCGTGTCACTTTAGTGAAACCATTTTGGGGAATTATAATCAGAATAATATAGCACCGTAATCCCTTTGATGTCATTAATCCTGTCTTGCTCAGACATCATGCTGCTTTGTAATCCTGAAGATTATTCTGCGCTATTGTAATCTCATTGATAAACAAAGCTCACTTTAAACTAATTCCAAGAATGTTGTTATGGGCAAAATTTTTACGATAGGAATATCAATTTATCATTGAATATAAACTTTATTATGCTACGGTACCTGGTTTTGGATGAATTGAATCAGGCATATCTTTTTTTTATGTTAGCTTAAGGGTAGGTAAAAGTGAATTCAATAATATGTTTTTTCGGTTGGTTTTATTTTTATTTTGAACTGACACGCTTTGACAAATATATATCAAAATACTTCACTACAGACGGAAAATAGAATAAAAATTATAATAAATTAATGAAACGCTGAAATCATCTAGAAAGATATTTTTATATATCTTTATATTTAACCCGGTAAAGTAGGCCTACATGTTGTGTAAAGCAAAGAAGAGACGCAGTTTCGGTACATTTCAGGAATCCTCCAATGCTTCAATTATAAAACGGATCGAGTCTGAAAGTTAACAAACAGAGTATTTTGTTCCCTTACATTATCACGGCTACCTTTTGAGTCACCACATTCAAAATGACCTGAGATCTATCAGAGGGTATTTCACGCATGTAAATCCCCGAAGTTATCACACTGGAACTGACTCGCTTCAAGATTGTTATATTATTTTTCCACAATATTTGGATGAAATTTTTAATTTTATAGGGGGGCGTTTTGACTTTAATTGGGGGGCATTTTGACTTAAAGTGGAGGGCGTTTTGACTTCAGCAGAGGGCGTTTTGGTAGGGGGCGTTTTGGCCAGGGGGCGTTCTGACTGTATCCCGAAGAAATTATCGGACATACTGCAGACTATGTGACAGGTTGTCATTGTATGAGGGGAGTTTGAAATCTGCCAGGCCAATTTTATTTAAAGTTGTCTTCTTATGAAGAGAGATTTGGTAGATTTACAATGAAAATCGAACAAATTAATGAGTAAAATGAAAAGAGGAATGCTTTAAATGTATGTTGAAGGTAAAATCTAAAGGGCAGGTAGCATTAATATTAATAGATATTCAAAACGGGGTTTAACTTTAAATCTAAAAGCCGAAGTCCTTCCAAATAATTCATTTAAAAGCCATAACTAGTGAGATCATTGGATTGCATTTAGAACTTGGTGAAAATCTGAAAGCCGAAGTCCCTCGATCTATTAAAATTAAAAACCGTAAAATAGTGCCGTTCCTGTAGGCCTACGACCGGATTCACATCAAACACAGCGTTGTTGTTGTTGCAAAAATTGATTGATGAAAATGAAATTGTCTTGGGTGACTATCTATGCAATGGTTTTGGTGTGCTTAATGTCACGATAAAGTTTTATGTTTTCAAAACTTACCGACTCAAATTGTACAAAAAAGGTGTTTTTCTCTTCAATGCTGTCAAAAAATAATCTTATCCGGAATATGAGATGACATTTCCATTTTTCTTTCAGTGGTGAAGGATAGGCGACATCTCGCGGAAACCAAGGGGCATAACCGAAATGGAAAAATTGTCAATAACGTCTTTATGGAACGTTTGTGATTAATTACAACCAATTGAAACAGAAAGTAAGTATTTGTTGGGACTCAAAATCGCTCGAAACCGCCGTTGTCAACATGTCGATAAACAATGTTATCAAAGTTATCACGACTGGGCCTTGTGTTCGAAAAACGTTTATGCAGAAGGTGACGAAAATTGAGCTCCCTACAATTACCTAGTATTGCCAGATTACTGCTACCTGACAGGCGAGTAAATAAAACAGGATAGAGACACACGAGTGCGGCTAGATTACTGCTAGCAGCTTAAATCAAATGCATAGTTGGATATCTCCAAACTCTGTGGCCAAAGTATATTGATGATGGGTGACCAACAGAGTTGGAGGACCTGATACAACCGGCCCAAACTTTACACACATTCAATTCTATATTTTAGTTCTCCGTTACACCAAAAAAAAGCTTTGAAACACTCACATTTGTGTTGCATCCTCATTATTTATGCAAGGATAGCCCGGTAAGCCCGAATCTACTACCCGCTGCCTTCAAAATGAACTTGGGAAATGTGCAAACACAAGTTGACCTCTAAGATGAGCCTCACTTTCAGATTTTCTTGATAAACATAGTTGTTTAATCCAAAAGCGAGGCTCAGAGGTCAACTTGTGTTCGTATATTTCCCAAGTTCATTTTGAAGGAAACGAGGAGGCCAGCGGGAGATTCTGGCTGTCCTTGGAAAAACGACGAGGATGCAACACAAATGTGAGTGTTTGAATGCTTTTTTTTTTGGTGAAACAGCGAACTAAAAGATCGAATTGAATGTGTGTAAAGTTTGGGATGGCTGCGTTGCTTAAATTGAGAGAAAATCTGCAATCAAAGTGTTGTTTCTTTGAATGAACCGTACACATTTCAATATGGCAGGTCCTCCAACTCTGTTTGCCACCGGACCATCATCAATATACTTTGGCCACAGAGTTTGGAGATGTACTGCCGTTAGGTATTACCAGGTTAGGTAAAGTCGCCATCGATCGGTGGGTAAACCCCCAAACGACGGACAATAGACCCCACCGATCGGTGGATAATATTTGGACAAAAATGACAATTTCCTCTCTATCTCAGTATAGATCTGCCTTCTCTAGCATTTTCGCTGAAATATCGAGTTTTTTGCAGCATTTGTTCTGACAGGGAAACCAAGAAGTTGAGAAATGAAGGCCGTTGGACTCCATGGTCCTCTGTGTATTCCAAGCATGTGTTCTTAATTTAGGTTTGGATGATCAAATAACTGGTTGACACACTTGATGACTGTCATGACATGCCTTTGTTCAGAATTTGTGAAATCCTGTCATCAAAAGCTGAGATGGGCTTACTTCTTATTACTGTGGGGGCCTCCGTGGCTCAGTAGGTAAAGCGTTAGACGCTCAATCCGAACAGCCTTCCACCAATGGGTCGCGGGTTCGAATCCCACTCAGTCAAAAAATTGGAAAATTTTCTGACTGGGTTTTCACTCGAACGACCTATGTGGGATGGTTGCCAGTTACCAGCGGAAGGTCATGGGTTTCCTCCGGACACAGAGCCCTGTTTCCTCCCACAATAAAACTGGCAACGCCGCCATATAAGTGCGCAGCGTAAAACACCAAACAATCAATCTTATTACTGTACAATATTGGCATCTTTTCACCAAAACAATATTATTCTTAATGACTTGATTTGAAATTGTTTCAGGTTGTATGGGTTTTAAATATAACTGAAGATTACTAAGACCATGATGGAGGAAACAGAGTCGTTCAATAACGATCTTGATGTCGAGGCATTACGAAATTCACACGAAAGCAACACAGAATGGAGGCTACGCAGCGCGTTCTTGAGAGCTCATTTGCACAAATTTCCCCTGCCTCGTCTGATGTGTCTATCATGTTGTTTTGTTAACATTGAGGTTATTGGCAGTACATATCCCAAAGAGGTTATGGATCAGATTAGAGACCTGAAACAGACCTTACCAAAAGATTGCAGAGAATTTAAATTAAAAGTTCAAGAAGAGAAAATGATTAAGTTTGTTCGGTCAGAAGATCATTTAAATCAGGAGCCACATCAAGGTTCATTGACAGACCCTCCCCACAAAGACAGTCAAACTCGAGTGAGACCTGCTATGTCCTTTGTCAAGGCACAGTGTGGTTTTCAAAGCACAGATGTCGCATTTCAGAAGCCAGAACTTCGTGTTTCTCGCCCTCTTTATCAGGCCGAGGAGAATTGTTCTAACGTTCAACTGCCTTATAAAGATAATTTTAAGGAAAGTCTACAAGACTTTAGTTCCAACCTTCAAAACTTTGAAATCAAGCGAGGCTATGCTGATAGGTTCGGGAAACTGGTGAAGCATTTGAGAGCCATCCAGTCTACAAATAAAAATTCAATTTCTAAGCTCCATTTAGCTGCGGACAAGTTAAGGATTACCATTGATTGCGTTATCGGAGAATTTCCAGTGGTTAAGAACGGAGTGAGTTATTATATCAGTGACTTGTCTCTTGATTCAGTTCTTATATCAAGCGGTGAAGGAACAAACAAAAAGCTCTCAAAACACGACACATACACCAAGGCTATTGAGAAATTAATGTCGCCTTATTTTCGTGTCATTGAACTTGAATCAGGATCTCTAGAGCTAGAAACGTCCGATAAACCATTCGGGGCCACACATGGACGAAAAAGGAACCAAAATATAGCATTTGTCAAATCAGAATCTGAGGATATAGAAAGTAATCATGCAGCGTTGGCCAGTTCCAAGAAAAAATCTCGCTCAGATTTGGATCGAGGACTGTCGGAATTCATTATTATGGAACCCTCAGAGCCTCTACCTTCATCAAGTTCCGGTGTTATTTTACGCCAGAGTGCCGACTTCAGTAAGATGCTACTGGAGTTTGAATTTCGGGATGTTGGTTCAGTCATCCGCTGTCGAGTCTTTCTTGAAGGGCAGTTTGTAGAAGAGGATTTCGGTCCCACTAAGACTGCTTCAAAAAATGCAGCTGCGACAAAAGCTTTGGACAAGCTGCGTCATCTTTGTTGGACGATTCTACGGAAGCAAAATGACGCCGACGGGGAGTGCAATGTCACAAGAGAAGAACTGATGGGCGATATTAATAAACTGAACGAGGCGATTTCAAGTGAGAATATAGGTAATAAAATGCTACAGAAAATGGGTTGGACGGGTGGTGGCGTTGGGAAAGAGGGAAATAAAGGAATCGCTGAACCAGTGTCGATGACCAGTGTGATAAACCGCGAAGGACTTGGACTCATGTCTGAAAAAGGAATTGAAGCGGAGTTTTTACCTAAAGTGAAGAAAATTCTCATGGACTATGCTCGATCTGCCGATCAAAATGATCTGGAATTTTCTCCCGAGTTCAATAAAGAAGAGCGGGCTATCATTCATCAAGAATGTCGTAAATTGGGACTTAAAAGTCATAGTAGAGGGTCAAAGAATGGACGATTTTTAGCTGTCAGTCGTAAACGCTCCGCTACACAGCTTTTGAGTCATGTGATGCACAGCGGGGGGTCCACCAAAAAATATGATTTACTCCCACCCGGAACAAACAGAGAACAGTTCGATGAAAGTGTTTAAAATGATTCTTAGTTTTTTTTTTTTAACATTATGAACAACTTGTACATATAAGAGAAATGTATTAATAATGATTGAAATGAACGCTGTTTTTACAGGCCATCTTGTGAAACATGAGAACGTATAAAATAGTTTAATGATTTGATTAGGTAACCATTCACATCAAATGGTTTTTAAGCATTGCAAAAAAAGTACAAGTTTATCATTTTGTTGTTGACATTACCCTTGTCAAATGTATCCATCTGTAATGCTGCCAAATGGCTTTTAAAGGAAATTTACTAAACAAGGAGCAAGTTATGTGAAAACGTTTGGCTGTGCAGTGGATGATTACATGTACTTCCTGGGGGCCGTTTCATGAATCTGTTGCAATGTGCGATCAATCGCAGTTGCCATGATTTATCTCTATTCTATAGTACCGAGTGGCTACTAGACTTCGTTTGTGATGCCACTGCTTTGTGAAACGAGCCCAAAGTTGCAGAATGGCAGGGTTCCTCTACTTCACTTAAGTAAAGGTCTTACTCCGTTATTTTATAATTTCCGACATTTATTGGTCGTCGACCAGGTGCCGACCAATAAATATCCAAACATAAATAACGAGGTACCTGTAGGCATTTAATATTATTGAATTAGGTTTCCTCTAGACATTGAGTTTAATACCACCACCACTTTTCTTGTCAACGACGCCAGGGAAGTAAAATAATCTTATGAGTGCTACATCAATCAAACCCATTAGCCTGGACTACAGTCTACATGTAAATCTCCTTTATCATTTTTGGGGTGTATGTTACCTGACTTTTTGAAAGGTATGGTTGATTGAGTGATGGATTGTTTAAGTCTCACTCAAGATTATTTCACTTATATGGCACAAATTGCAGCCAGGTCTAGTAAAAGAGAAAATCATGCACTTTTCGCTGAAGGAAACGCAGGAGTATTGTTAGGATTCCACAAATTTCCTGTCACCAGGGGGCGGTCACTGCACATGTGGAGAACCTTTGTCGTTTGAATGTGACGCTCAGTCGAACTGATGTCATCAAAAAACGTCCTCTCTTGCTGGATATTTATTATTGCGAAATCCCAAAGGAAACTTCCAGGGCTTATAAATATTTACATATTTATGAACACTAAAACACACGGGCACAGGGAAAATCTTCTAAGCCCTATATACTGTACAGATATGCTATAGAAAAAAAAGATTTGATATGATTTTCATATTATGGATTTTCCTCTTAAAGATGTGTAACATATACAGATTTGCCAAAAGTTTTAAATTTTGAAATCTAACATATAATATTTATATTGGCCAGTTTGTTGATAATGAGAATAAAATCATTGACTTTGATAACGATGTAAGAACTACATCCAAACGTCGTCACCCAATAAACCCTCAAGTTGTTGTCCATATGAAAATCCTCGCTTTATTATAACTGTTCAACTTCTAAATGCCATTCAATTTCTGAGTGGATTTTTCACTCGGTCATTGTATGTTGGAAGAGTTGCTAGGGACTCGCCGGGGGTCGTTAAACCTAATTTTTTGCCACCAGATAGGGTGTACATGTGATAGTAAGGGCCTGTGAGTCTACTGAGAGATTTCGCAATATACGGTGACAGAGGACGTTTTATGACGTCAGTTCAATTGATGTTTTCGTTCTACCACGTCAGAACTGAGCGTCACATTCGAACGATAAAGGCTAATTTGTGGAATTGTCACGTTACTCCCGCTCCCTATATCTGGCATTGCACTTTCCACTCAGATTTCACTTTTTCACGCTGTTCCTATATTAGTAAAGATGTCACACAGAAAATCTGCCCATTTGACCAAAACTGTTTGTTGACCAAATTTCATTGAAGTACCAGGTTCAGTTTATTTGTGTGTGTTTTTAAGATCGTCTTTTATCCATCCAATATAATTCGCTTTTGAAATGATACCAGCTGATAACTTGAAACTCTCTTTAAACATGGGTTCCATGCTAATGATAAAACTTAAGACATCACCACACCTATACCGATGTCTTTGTCAAGTGTAACATTACATTGGTAGAGTGGTGGGACGGTAACCCTAAGTCGTGAGTTCGATTCTCACCCTGGCCCGGAATTTTTTCCGGGTCATTCAGTGTCGGTTAATTAACTAATTCATTAACTAACTACATGGTCTTAATTTTTTTTATCATTAGCTGATAACTTGCTGCATGATTTCCACTCGTAGTTTTATACAGAAGCCATCTTTTCAAGAAATATCACTTATAATAGATTTTATTTCTGTACACATAAAAAATAAAGCAAAAAGTTGAGATTCGTTGAAATAATTTATTGCTTCTATTAACAATAGTAAAATACTAGAAACAGTTGTCAAGGTAACCATGCAATAAAAGTGACATGCCAGGAGTTTTGATATTCACATCTGTAAAACATAGTTGTAATAAAAACCATAAGAATGATAAGGAAATAATTGATTGTTTTAGTGTTTTGAGCCATACTCAAAATTGTTACATTCCAAGGAGCTTTTATGGGTTTGTTGGGCGAAGAAAGGATTTAAGATCTATTTGTGGATTGTTTGATTAATTGGGGCTTAACAAACACACACAACAGCTAAGGTTGTATGGCGAAAAAAGTACTAACCAACCAAAATATTCCCCCACCCATCCACATCTTAATTGTGACATAACGCTCCACAGATCATTGAGAAGGCTTATGTATTTGGCATACTTAATGTTCTTTCTTGCTAGGTCAAAAAACATGGCTAAAACAATTCCACAATGCTCCTAGTCAGAGAGTGCCTGTCTATGGCACCTTGAAATGTTCCTATCTGTGTTGATTACATGTACATGTAGTTCCAGTTCTAAGAGATAGGGTTTAAGATGAAAACAAAACTAAGCAAAGGAAACAAATGATTGATGTTTTATGTTACACTTTGCAGTTGTTAAGTGGCATTTAGAAGTTGAGCTAAACAATAAATAAGGCATTGACTTAAAAACAGTGTTAGCATCTACACAGGAATATCATCAGAAATAAACGAAGAAGTTTGTTATCCATACCAACCCTGTGTTTATTGTTACACTTGTCATTGTTTCGCTTATAGGGAGGTGTTGCCAAGTTTATTGGGGAAGGAAATCCTGTTCTTCGCCAAGAGGAAATGTATGATTTTCATAAACATCTAGCAATTCTTCCACATGAAACTTGAAAGAAACAAAGAAAAATTTCTAAGGGATGAGGAGTGGCTGTGGGGCGAAACTTTGCCTATTGAACCTAAACTAAAGTATCTTCAACAACTTAGTGGCAAATGTGCAGACAATGCAAATTGTAGGCATTTTAAAGAAAAAAATATTTTTTTAGGGATCCAACCCAAAAGATAATTAAATACACTAAAAACGCTCGAGCTACTAAAAAAATTCAGAGATAATATTGAATTAAATTTTCTAATTTTAAACCTGGTGCGCAAAAAAATAATTTCTTGACTAAAAGAAAAATCAATGGATTATTTGCCATAAAAAAGGAGAAAGTCAAAGCTTTTCAAATAAACTCAAAAACATTTATAATCCTTCAACAACAGAAAAAATAAAGAATCAATTGCATTTTTTATTTTAAGACCACAAATGTTATGTACGTAACAAACATGAGAATTCTGTAGTATCTTATGTACTGAAGAGTGAAGACTCAAGTTCAAAACAAAATAGGTTTACGGAGAGTCATTTCATGCCTAAGCCTCCAGCGCCTCTACTGGCTGGTCGCTCCTCAAGGGAGATCACTCTAATGACATAGTATAAAACACAAATTCCTTTAAAGGAGGGGAAAACAAATAAACAACATGAAATTGTAACGAACAATCACCTCAAGAGTGTTAATTTTTAAGCTGTAAATCTTACCTGCGTTTTAGGGTGATGCAGAAAATTGCACATGTTTAAATTGGGTCACAAAAACAATGGGGGCCGCCATTTGTAAAACGAGAAATTGACCGGAAACAGATGTGCCTAGAAATTAACCTAGGCTCAAATGGCAGACAAAGAAAATTGACCAATTTTACGCGCACGTGCGCTTTGGCTTGCTGGGTATGCGTATACTGATTGGCCGAAGGAGACACACCCCTCAGCACTGTTGTGATGATGGCGGCCAAGTAGGCAAGTCGGTCTCAGTCAAAATCGGATGGTTTTATATAACTTCACTTTAAGACTGTGCGGTGGGAAAAAATCGTAAAAATATGTATATGGTACCATTGAAAAGGGAAATTCGCCGTCCGTTTTGTGCATTTGCCAGTTTTATTTGTTTTCTCCTCCTTTAATGGGGATAAAATGTCTTTTCTATCCGTTCATTGTTAGTCATCTGACAAATAGGGGAAATTAAATAAGATAGATAAAAACAAGCACTGATGCCAAGGAAAATACACTCCAGCGAAAATATAAGCCACGCCCCCATTTCATACATACAAAAAAAATACAAAACAGAAAAGAGAACCAAAAACAGGATATTTTAAAGTACAATATATTGAATAGCTTATCTACTTTATTCAAAAATAAAAAAAATGACATGATTTTTTTAATTAAATCTAAAATCTTCATTGTAATTGAACAAAAAAAATAACAAAACATGATATGTCACATTGAGATCTATAACCAGCCAATAAAGTGCAGGGCCTAGTTTCACAAAGCGATCTTAGCTAAATGTGATCTTAACGACCATGGCAACCAATGCTAAAGGTATACATTGCCATTGGTAATTAAGATCACCTTAAGCTAAGATCGCTTCGTGAAACTGAGCCCTGGTGTACAAAATAAAAAAGGTAGTAGGAGCTGCCTAAATGATATATTTTAGTAATAACAAAATCAGGAAATTATGACTGTTTTGCTGAAGAAAGTCGTGCAATCAGCCTTTGAGTGATAAAAGTCTCAAGGAAGTATATTACCATTGTGTTTAGAAGTATCTTATTTTTAAAATAAATAAACATTTGCCCAGTTATTGAAGTCATTGATCAATTTTTTGTGCCACACTTCTGATACTATATTTTGCTTTATACATGGCAGCGTTGTCAGGTTTAGTTGAGGAAGAAACCAGGTTTATGGTCAGAGGCACATGTAACCTCAGTTAAAAAAACTCTGATTTCTTTTTGAAAACGCTTATTTTTTCCAAGCCAAGGAAGCACTGGAGGTTTTATATTTCAAAGTCAAGTTCATCGATAACCATTTTACTTGATCGCTGAAGGTCGTGGGTTTTCATCGTGCAGTCAGCCTGGTTTGCTGCCCCACTAAAAATGGCAACGCCGTCATATGAGTGAAATAATCTTGATTGCAGCATAAAGCATCTCTCAATCAATCATCGATAAACAATTTCTTATAATCCTATTTATAATTGAGAGTAAATTTCACGAGTCTAAAATATCAACTGGCAAAACACCATTGACCAACAGGTCACTTATGGGTATAAAATAAGAATACATTTAGTAAAAGCAAAGCTTGAGTGTGATTCAATAGACCGTTTCAGCTTAGGACATTTTTAGGACGTTCCAATTGTATGGCATTGACGCCATTCCTATCATCCTCTGTTGCAGTCGCTGTGACACACCTCTTTTGCATTAATTACATCATAGACGAAATGAGCACAATTCTGACGTCAGATTGATCCCAAAACTTAGGGTCAAATTGCCATACACCGTTGATCCTTAAGACGAAAGGGTCTACTTTTTGATACCTCTGTTTATGTCATACTCAGTATTATAAATAACGCTAATGCCATTCATTCATTCTCGGTCTAAAAACAAAATATGGAAATTATTGGATATTTTTCTCAAGGTATGCAATTCCAAAGCTTTTAGTACGTTCAAGTAGTGAGTTGGACTAACTTAGGCTTTGAATGAATGAACTTTCGTCCTGGTTATTTAAATTTGTTTCCTTTTCAGTCAACATCTCTGCTCGTATATGACACACAGACGGTATGTATTTTCCACAATCCAACGTCAATCATTTAGTGTTTCGATGTTTTCAATGCATCTTACTGTCGTGACAATCAGAATTTTTGTAAAAAAAGTTCGAATATTATGTACTAGACACAGGAAAAAAAACATCTGTAAATGTTTGATCTTTGATGCTAAAACTTGTGTGTACGAATAAGAACATAGTTTAATAGTTGTAAATATTTCACATCAACATGATAAGCAAAAAAAAAAAAAAAAATAATTAACAACAAAGCAATGTCTTAGATACAATATTGCACATAACAAGAATAAAATCAACGATAAAAAATTAAGACATCACCACGTAGAGAGTTTCAAACATTTCTTACATAAGAATAAAATTAGCATTTCAAATACTATAACAAATGAAAATAAACCCATCACAATATCATGCTATAAGCAGACAAAGGGATTCGGCTGAGCAGCAACGATTGATTGTTTGGTGTTTTACAACGCGCTCAAGATTATTTCACTTAAATGGCGGCATTGCCAGTTTTATTGTGGGAGGAAACCGAGGTATATGCCCGGAGGAAATCTACGACCTTCCGGTGATAACTGGCAACCATCCCACATAGAGCTGCAACGATTCTAAAGTGGTCACATGTTTTTTTAGGCACATGTGATTGGCCGTTACCTCCTCTTACATGTGCTGCCAGCTCACGTAGGGCTCAAACACTAAGATTCTTGCTTGCAAGGCAGAAAATATCAAATATGCTAGATTATAGATATGTTCCTTACAACCCCGCAAGGCGATATTCTCACCAAGAGTTATGCGTGCACGGAACACCAGCTTAGCTCTGAGCCATCGGTGGCCACTAGATCAGCCAAATCCTCTAATGTGAGCTAAGAAATTTGACCTATTCTAGTCTTAGAATACAAATCAAGTGCACCAATTTGAAAGTGGCACAAGCTGAGAAAAAAAAATATTTAAAAATTTGTAAATAATTTTAAACTTTAACATGATTATTAATTTTTAACGTGATATATTTTGTTAACGGATCACCATACAATGAGATGTACATTTAATGTATTGATTACTTTCTTTCATTGAGGTTAGTGGAAGAATATTGCTTTTTAAATAGTTGTTCAACAATGTATGTATATAATATAATATGTAAACCATATTACAACAATAATAAAGTCGTATTATAAACAATGTGCAATATGGCCCCCAAAAATGGCCCCAGAAAAGGAGCAAATATTTATGATCGTATGAAATGATGTAACAAGTCGATTGGAAGCGGAAAAACGATCGTGGAATTCTTCTCGGCAGAAATGGAATTCAACGTCTGGAGATATCGGAGTTGTAAAGCGGCAGGCGAATCGCTCAAAATGTCAGCAGCATCCTTAAGAGCACGGGAAGATTTGTGTTCTCCTTCTGCAGCGATCACCTAGGTAACAGAAAATAAACAAGTGGTATAATTAATCACCAAGGTAACAGAGAATAAACAAGTGGTACAATTCATCACCTAGGTAACAGAAAATAAACAAGTGGTATAATTCATCACCTAGGTAACAGAGAATAAACAAGTGCTACAATTCATCACCTAGGTAACAGAAAATAAATAAGTGGCACAATTCATCACCTAGGTAACAGAAAATACACAAGTGGTACAATTCATCACCTAGGTAACAGAAAATAAATAAGTGGCACAATTCATCACCTAGGTAACAGAAAATACACAAGTGGTACAATTCATCACCTAGGTAACAGAGAATAAATAAGTGGTACAATTCATCACCTAGGTAACAGAAAATAAACAAGTGGTACAATTCATCACCTAGGTAACAGAGAATAAACAAGTGGTACAATTCATCACCTAGGTAACAGAAAATAAACAAGTGGTACAATTCATCACCTAGGTAACAGAGAATAAACAAGTGGTACCATTCATCACCTAGGTAACAGAGAATAAACAAGTGGTATAATTCATCACCTAGGTAACAGAGAATAAACAAGTGGTACAATTCATCACCTAGACAACTGAAGGGCACAGAGAAAATCATCTTGACTAAAATAACCATTGAGACAAGTTTCTTATTGTGTTAAAAATGGGGTATATCATTTAGACCTTTATACCCCATCATAAATTGTTGTAGTAAACCAAAACTCATGATATTTCATTCGGTTGTAGACAGACAGGAGTTTAGTCAGTAGAATTTTCTGGATTGATTGATTGATTGGTGTTTTACGCAGCGCTCAAGATTATTTCACTTATATGGCGGCGTTGCCAGTTTTAATGTGGGAGGAAACCAGGCTCTGTGCCCGGAGGAAACCCACGACCTTCCGCTGGTAACCATCCCACATAGGTCGTTCGAGTGAAAATCCAGTCGGAAGATTTTCCAATTTTTGGACTGAGTGGGATTCGAACCCGCAGAATTTTCTGGAATACTTTGTAATATATTGACAAAGTTGTACAAATCTTAAGCTATGGCAAGAAGTCAGGTAAAGTGAAAATAAACAAAATATGATATTGGGAAAACAAAGTAAAAATATGTAATTTGGTTAACTTGATTATAGTTGATTGATTGGGGCTTAACATCACACACACAAAGTATGAAATGACCAAAGGATACCCCCACCCAACCCTGTCTAAATAAAATGTCAGGAAGAACGAAATGGAATTCTAACCCACAATTCCTTTTGCACATATCACCCAGCCAATGGCAGAGGCTTCAATTTTCATTAAGATAGATTGATATTTTATACCACTTAAGATTATTTTAATTTACTTAAGGGGTCGATTGATTGATGTTTCTTGCCACACTCCAAATTATTTCACTTACTGTATATGGTACCATGTTCAGTGGGGAGGAAAAGGCGCTTTTTGCCAGAAGAAAACTCCTGCCTTTAGGCTAGTACCTACTCTTTCAAAAGGCCAATCAAGTAAAAAAATCCATCCAGAATTTTTTAAAGTTTGAGTTGGATTTGAACTTGCACCCCATCGATGGAAGTCTTGGTTCGACTGAGAGGCTGCTCAGCCCACTGAGCCACCGACTTTACTAATGTGGAAAATTTTCCAGGATAAGTGTCGTGGGTAGTCTTCTTCTCAAAGAGGTTTCCTTCGGGCAAAGAGCCCGGTTTCCTCCCACAATAAAACTGGCAACGCCGCCATATAATATATATGTTGTTGATACATTTTTTTAACAGGGCAGGGGGCTGTTTCACGAAGCCGTCGCAAAGTGTGCTCAATCCCAGGATGTCATACTTCTTCACTGGGGTATCCAGCGGCAACTAGCCTTCGTTTGCAATGCAACTTCTTTGTGAAATGAGCCCCAGAATTTGTACCCGTGACCAATCCTAGATTGAATACTGACCTTTGCTCTCGCCTCTCTTGTTGCTTCAGCCTCAGCGGCCATTGCTCTTTGTAGTTGAACAGGCAGACGGACGTCCTTACTGCAAAATAGAAATACGACAAGAAATAATCGATGAATTTGATCCATGGTTCATATACAATGCAAATTTACAAACCTATTTAATGTCAAAAACAACCATTTCCAAGGTTTTTCAGTGATGACAGTTTTGTTCTACATAAGAATTTAAGTTTAGGAAGTTTAACGATGGAGGAAACTAATGACTTGTGACCTTTTTTCGGAGGAAAATCTTTTTTTTTTTACAGGAATTTTATGGAATTAGAACCAGCGACCTGTTGATGGATTGAATGTGTTCCCATACTGACCATACATGTACTTACATTTCAACCCTTTCGACTCGAATACCCCAATTGTCTGTGGCGTCATCTAGAGTGGTCTGAAAAGGTACAACAAACCGATCATTGGTTAGTTTAAAATTATCTGACATGAACTGCCAGATTGTTTATATTTTCCTGTTAAATTTTTTTAAAATTATCAGCCATTTTCCTTCAGATGTAAAAACCAGAAGCATTGTTGTCATTCTATTTTCTGGAATTTGCCTTAAATTAGTATTTTGCAGTAACTTATAGTTCTGAGCTGAATGGACCTTTGTACCAGTTAAATTTTGATTGCTTTAAGTACACTATTTTGCAATAAGGTGAAGAATTACTTATGGATAACAACTTCTTGGTTTATTGGGTGACCACATTTCGATGTAGTTCTTACATCGTTATCAAAGTCAATGACAAAGTCAAAAGCATCGACTTTGATAACGATGTAAGAACTACATGTACATCGAAACGTCGTCACCCAATAAACCAAGAAGTTGTTATCCATAAGTAATTCTTCAGCTTGTTGTAACCTTTAAACTTCTAAATGCAATTGAAAGATTTAACACTATTTTGGTTGTATAGGCCACACCTGTATGGATGTTCTGGTTAATCAGAAATTATGGAAAAATTGCCGCTAAATTCTCTATTTTCCCAATCTCTCCGATATTAAAATTGACTCTAGCAACCCATCCCTAGAAGGCTCGTGTCCGATTTAGAGACTATCATTTTCCAGACTAAAGCCCGGCTCAGGTTGAGTTAAGATCCGATCCGATCGTCATAAGCTTTAGTCTGTGGTGAATCTGCGATCAATCAGTCGTAGAAGATTTTTCGACATGAGTGGCCTTAAGACTCTTCAGATCGGTCTCAGACTGATCAGTCTTACGATCGTAAGGATAGAAACATGTTCTACTTTCTAACCGATCAGTCTTAAGGTCGCAGCCAATCAGCGACCTATACTTCATCACGTGATCATTTTTTCTCGGCGTTTTGAAGACGTTGTATTGTTACGTCATTCCTAGTGGCATGCCAGTCTGCCCAATATGGTGACGAAGTTTCCTTCCGATCAACTAAATGCATTGACCTGAGCGGGGCTTGGGACTGATTGGTCGGGAATCGCTTGGCTGAACGATAAACCAGTCTCAGTCAACATGAACAGAACTGTCTCAATCGCAGACAATCGGATCGGATCTTAACTCGACCTGAGCAGGGCTTTAAGTGCCTAGGCCCCCAGTGGAATTGACCCTGAGCATATAAAACTTTATGCACTGAGCCACAGAGGCCCCGATCATATGCATTATTTTATTGGACTACAAACACCTCCTATATAAAGTGGGAAAAATTATTGTTACCTGCATTGCTTCACTGACGGTCTCTCGCTCAGTAAGGATCTGTGATAGGTCCTTAGTTCCTAAAATATTTCGTAGCGTAGTCTGAGCCAAAAGACGTGTAGAATGGTGGGCGTTCTCTACATTCGCCACGGACACTGTTGCGTTGGACACACGATAATATACCACTGCATCCACGGATACCGTCACACTGTCTTTGGTCAAAATCTGAAATAGAAAACGAAAGATGAATGTAGAAGTTTAAAGCAAAGCAAAATAAAATTATTTTAAAGAGATAAGACATACTGTCATCTCTATATGTATTTGTTTGGGTTTTCTTCCCAAATAATCCTAATAGCTGATAATCAAGGAATTGCCATAAAACAGATAATCCTGATAACGAAACCTATCATTTTATTTAAGCAAAGCCGATAAAAGTGCACAGGCGTTCATTCATATAGATCACGGTTTTACAATTGAGTGCCACAAATATGCTGGCCCACGTGTTCAGGGTGTACACAGCATTGTGCATTTAAGGAGCAAAAATGTCAATAAACGGTACTTGTAACTTGTTCTAACAATATAGTTTCTCATGCAAAGACAAAGACAAAATTCAACCCACCCTATCCCCACACATACAAACTAAAAATACACATCAACGTGATCAAGGGTTATGGGCAATACTAGTAAAGTATTTTATAGAACATGATGCTACGTAGTATTTTTGTTGCTAAATTGTTCAGGCATATATAGAATAAAGCGAAGCATTAGAAGAAACATTTACTAATATATTCTATATCCATTCATGAAAAGTTATCCCCCCTGGTGTACTCTCCTAGGAAATATTTTTTTAAATAAAATTGTTTACAAAGATAATGATAAGCAATGTTTATAATTATGTTTGCAATCCATAAAATAGGTAAAAAAAACACAGGTATGGGATGTTGAGTTTCTTGATATAATTATCTGTATTTTTTTAACGTATATCTATAAAATCAAAATCTCCATGAATTCATAACTACTTTATTACATAAATGAAATACGGTTTTTTTTTCAGACACACTTGTCTCCAATACAAATTGATTTAGTATTTTCCTGTAAAATGGGTCAAGAAACTAATGCTTATTGCTTTTTTGAAGAAGATAATTATGTCTTAATTCTTTTGTTTAAAGTGGCATGAGCTGCCGAAATTCACACATTTTTCATAATTTCTAATGGTCATGACAGGAAGAGGCTTTGAAGGCCATCGAAAAACTAAATGATTGGCGTTGGAATGAGGAAAATCCATACAGTATGTGGCGTATATGAGCCGGAATTGTGGTTGAAATGTAAACAAAATTTAAATAACCGGGACGACCATTCATTCATCCTAAGCCAAAGTTATTTCAAAACAATACTTTATCGTATATTCTCGAGACTTGAAGCACTAAAAAGCTTTTGATTCATACGTCTTGGGAAAAATAGCCGATAATTTCAACATTCTGTTTCAACATCAAAATATCAACATTTTGGCAGCTCATGCCACTTTAACTAGAGAATTAACCCAATAACCAATTTAATTTCATTAATATAAAGTCCTTTATCATCATTATCATTCAATTATCTGTCCATCCACAGTTAAAGTAGGAAATTCACTGATTGACCACTAATTTTCTCGTTTTTTTACCGGGCTATTATACACTCCAGTCAAAATCATTTTGTAAAAGATTTCTAATCCAATTAAAACGTCTGTGAAAGAAATGCCACATACTCCTCGAAGGTCAGGGCTTTACTATAGGCAAACAACCGGTTTCCTCCCGAACTAAACCTGGCAAACTGAAAGCCAGCATATAAGTGAAATAATCTCGAGTACGGAGTAAAACATTATTCAACCAACCAACTTGAAATTTCTGTTTGCAAATAGGTTTTCAATCTCATCTCCATTGAAATAAAAATAAAAAAAATATATTTGACATATTTAGCGAGCTAGTGGATTTCGTTCTTTATATTCATAGCATCATTCCTGGCAAACCAAAATCTAAAACATTTCATTATCTTTTAACCTTTTTCCTCATATTTGTACATGAAATCAATATCTATATCTGTCTTCGTTACTTCTTACTTTTATATAAAGCTGGGTTTTTTTGAGAGCCACTTGTCTCCATAATTGAGTTTATTTATCGTAAAATGGCTTTAATTTGCTGTCTCCGGATGTCATTAATTTTGGTAAAGGGAGATAATTATCACTCCATCTTTTGCTGAGGCAGAAAAATAACCCTATTAATAATCTGAATCGTAGTCTTCACGCCCAAGGCAGATTGATTTTCTATTTGATTTTTTTTTGTGTAGCCGAGTCATTATATTTATTTAAGAACACTTAAAGGCACGGGCACAGGGAAAATCTCGAGTCATTATATTGATTAGTTCCAAAAATACTTGAATCTATTATACACTGTATTTAGATGGTGCAATAAATTATTTTAATTCTCGTCTTAACAATATTGGCATGGTCTTAGCCCGAACAATCAGCCTCTATGGTGCTGAGAATCTAACATACACTCTCGCCTGATACATGTAAGTGGTAATATAGAAATAAAGAAAAACCACCCAGTCAAGATTTCTAAGCTAACAAGGTGCATGTATATATAGTCAAATGGAATAAAAAGACCTGAATCTTAAAGGTGTCATAGTAAAATTGTGCGACATTTGAGGGGTCATGTTTGATGGATTGATTGATTGATGTTTTATGTGGCACTCAAGATTTTTTCACTTATATGGCGGCATTGCTAGGTTTAGTGGGGGAGGAAACCCCCGACCTTGCGCAAGTACCTGGCAACTCTTCCACTTACGACAACTCTTCCACTTACAACGATAGAGTGAAAAATGCACTCAGAAATTTTTCAATTTTTATTTGGTCTGAGTGGGATTCGAACCCGCGACCCATTGGTGGAAGGCTGTTCTGATTTTAAAGGCTGAATTTTAAAGGTGTCATTGTAAAATTGAGGGACATTTGAGGGGTCTTGTTTGAAGAAACAGCTTTGTTATAAAACCTTGTAGCCATATGCTTGACGGCGCTTTTATATTTTCCTGTTGAGAATACTATCGATGTGGATCTCTCAGTATAGGTCTACCCAGTTACGGACATAAAGCAATTGGTCAACATTAGGGTTAAAAACATTGTAAAACATACATTTACCAGACTCTCTTACATTAATTTATATTGATTTGCACAAAATAACCAGGCATATGGCACTATGTGTAGAAAATTCTACTGACTATTAAAGGCCAAGCTCCTGTCAGTCGTCAACCTAATGAAATATCATAGGTTTACTTTATTACAACAATTTATGATGGGGTAAAGGTCTAAATGATATACCTCTTTTTGACACAGTTGGAAACTTGTCGTCGTGGTTATTGGTAAAAACAAACAAATCATTTTACTAATTGGTTTCCTTCCCCTCTAAACCTGGTAACGCCGCCATATAAGGGAAATAATCTTGAGTGCGGTGTGAAACATCAATCAATCAATCTATCAATCCACATACGGCAAACAAGTGAAAAATCCATTCAGAAATTTGTCAAAAATTATTTTACTTTGGACTGAGGGGGATTCGAACCCGTGCCTTATCGATGGAAGGCCTGTTACCATCACTTTGCCAACTAAGCCATCAAAGTCTCTGTAGGGTAACCGCGGAGACAATGCATACGACACAAGATCATTTTACTTTATATCTTTTATGACACTGAAAGGGCTTGGATGCTATGTTCAGGTTATTTTTAAAGCTTGTCTTTGTCCTTTACTAAAGAAAATGTTTGTGTAACATAGGCAACAAGTTCGATCGATAAACAGATTATCTCATAAACCATGTGGAATAAATCTATTTCAAGGAAAATAACACTCGCACAAATCATTTAACTTGACATATTCCATGTCACTGCTTGGTTCAAAGGCATACAGGCATGGTGTATTCCCTGCCTTAAAGACCTTTAAGTACATAATGAAGGAAAGAAAACTCTTGCGTATGGATTTACAACTTCTTGGTTTATTGGGAACACGACGTTGTAAAGTCAAGTTGTAAATCCATACGCAAGAGTTTTCTTTCCTTCATTATTATGCTCAACTTCTAAATGCCACTTCAACCAGTCATTAAAGTACATGTATAGATACTTGTCTCCATGGTTATTTTAGACAAGAAGATTTTCCCTTTGCCGTGTGTTTTAGTGTTCATAAATATAGCACTGGCGACAAACGTCTTCATATCGATTGATACCCAAATATCCCGTAACCTGACACCATGTGGTACAAGTTTATTGCATTGGAGGAGAGGAACTAATCCAATGTTCTGTTACAGACGCAAGAACAACAGACTTAATAAAACATGTCTGAAGACGTATATTATTGAGTTTACAATCAAACCAGACTGCCTTAACAATTAAATCAGGCCATAGTAACAATCCGTTCATGCAGTAGCCTGTTGTTCTAAAACTACGTAAACAAAAAGTAAGGAGACTTAATAAAACATGTCTGAAGATACTCGGTATATATTATTGAGTTTACAATCAAACCAGACTGACTTTCCAATTAAATCAGGCCATAGGATTTACTAGCAAGTTGTTACTGTTGTTTTAAAACTACCGAAATGAAAATCTGTTACTCATCATATAAAATCCACTAATACTACTAAGATGTTTGTTTACGATAACGATCGATTCCGGTAGCCTATTGTTAATGTTGTTCTAAAACTATGAAAACGAAAATCTGTTACTCATCATATGAAAGGCACTACTAAGATGTCTGTTTACAGGCCATAGGATTTCACAGTAATGATCGGTTCCGGTAGCCTGGTGTTACTGTTTTTCTAAAACTATGGAAACAAAAATCTGTTACCCATTATGAAAGCCAGTATACGGTATGATGTAAAACAAAACTAGCATTGGTACCGGTTGGTTCCCAGTATTTCAATATAGACAACCGACTCAATAGTATTTAATAATAACTATTATTGATTAATACCGATTATTGTATACACTTTTTTCATGATCATGCATATATGTATGTAATCTCAAAGTGAAAATAAATATATACAAAAAAAAAAAAAAAATGTTTCTGACTGACACTGAAATCATAACAAGCTGCAATCACCATCAAGAAAACTACTGAATTAGTAAATTAACCGACACTGATTGACCCGGAAACAATTCCGGGCCAGGGTGAGAATCGAACTCACGACTTACGGTTACCGTCCCACCGCTCTACCAACTGAGCGGCTGAAATCATAAGGCCTGTAAAAGTTGATTGACCTCTACGCCAGCTCCTTCGTGTACTGACCAAATGTTCCTAATGGTCAGACAAATCCAGAATGGCAACTTAATGACGTTACAGATGGCACGGCATCCCAAAGCCAAAGCCATTGCATTGAACGAATTTATCTGACCTTTTTGAAGAATTAGCCTGACCATGTGGCGGTGATGGAGAGTCCAGTTTTGGCCACTTGAGAACAAAGTGTGACCATTCAGTAATATACCTACATGCCTTGATTAACTGGTTAAATGGATCTATTCAGAATGATCCAGTACTGTTTTTTGGTGTGGACGAAAAAAGTGCTTGGCTGTTTAAAGTGGCGAGCTGCCAAAATTCAAACTTTTTTCATAGTTATAAAGCGTCACGACAGTAAGAGCCTTTGAAGTTCATCGACAAACTAAATGATTGGTGTTGGAATGAGGAAAATCCATACAATATGTGCCCTGTATGAACCGAAAATGTGTTCGTAAAGTAAATAAAATTTAAATAACTGGGACGACCATTCATTCATTCTGAGCCAAAGTTAGTTCAAAACAATACTTTGTCGTACATTCTCGAGACAAGAAGCACTAAAAAGCTTCTGTATACGTCTTGAGAAAAATAGCCGATAATTTCAACATTCTGTTTCAACGCCAAAATATCAACATTTTGGCAGCTCATGCCACTTTAAGTACATTTGTTATTAGGTTTTACTGGGCAATGCAATCTATTTCCAGAATACATGTATGTTATATATATATATTTAATGAAACTGGTTGAATTTAAGACTGACCACAATTTTGGACACGTAATAATGGCTGATTAGGTGGATGAGGATCAAAAGATTGTTAGTGCTTCGGTTTGTTGAAATCGGCCTGTTTACAGGGCCAGTCACATGTTTGTGCTTGTGGGTGTCATGTCACTTTAAGCAAGCTTTATCAGCATCTGTTTTCGTCTAATTTAAGTCGTGCTTTCTAACTATCTAATTGAAACAAATGTTCACGGATGGCCGGTTATGGGGTTAAAATGTTCAGGAGACGAATCACTTTCACTTCATCCTAAACATGATAGGGTCACGTTCAAACAAATACTTTACAATATAGGGGTGTAAAAAAAAAGGAATGATAATTCCTCCCTTTGTTATTTAAATAGGTCAGAGGTTGAATTAGGTCAATAGTAGAATGTGTAGTACTGTATATGTACTAATGTTTGTTCAAAATCTATGTTCCTTCTACTTAGGCCAGTTATGCTGTAGAGTTATAAGAGCGGATTTGAATACTTGACAAATCTGCTTATAGAATTTTTGTTAGCAGCTAAATTCCGAGAATTAGCTTCAACCGAGTTATTTGACATTTAAATCAAGGGGTAAAATACACTGAGTTTGGTAAACAACTAAATCAACGGTAAGTTAAATGATCATATATTTCCTACATGTTTAACAATTAACGCCAACTGTCAGATTTTTCAGTAAAAACCTACAGAAATTTTGGAGCTCGGGTTTGTATTATGTTCGGGTTTTTTGGTTGGTTTTTGCTATGAATACATGTAAGTTAAGTGGCATAAGCTGCTAAATATAGGAGAAATTAATTTCGTTGAAGCTAATTTTTTGTCCTTTCTATCAAGAAGTATAAAATAAGAGCGTTCTGATGAGGCCAAACCTGCATATGTTCATTTAGGTAGTTTTATAAGCAACAATCCCAAAAATTTACTCATGCATACATCCCGGTTATTTGAATTTTATCTGCTATAAGCACACATCTTCGGTTCGTACGGGTTACTGGCTACACTTTTTGGTAGCCCATGCAACTTATGGATTATAGAAACCTTTTTCATTACAACCCCCCCCCCCTCCCCCCAACAATAAGCTTATATAAATATAGTTACCAGACAACAAACAGCACAAGTATGTCACAGTAAGTCATGATATCCCAAAAGATGTTGGGGGAGACATACACAAAATTTAAATGATATCGCGCCGAGAAAATATTTGCCCACAAATAGATTGATTGATTAATTGATGCTTTACGCCGGACTCAAGATTGTTTCATTTATATGGCAGCGTTGCTAGGTTTAGTGGGGGAGGAAACCGGGTTCATTGCCCGGAAGAAACCCCCAACCTTCGGAAAGTACCTGGCAACTCATACCACATACGGGGACAGAGTCAAAAATCCACTCAGAAATTTTTTCATTTTTTATTTGGTCTGAGTGGGATTCGAACCCACGCCGCATCGATGGAAGGTCTGTGTGGGACTGAGGGATGATCACTCTAACCCACTGGACAACCGAGCTCCCCCCCCCCCCCTCGCAAATAAATAGATAACTACTGGGAGAAGCCAAAGCTTGTTTAGAAGTAGGAAGGATATTGTCTCTCTCTACAAATGGAATTAAGAATTTTTTTCAAAGTGTCCATCTAAAATTAAAATGAAAGTAAAGAAGCAGTAATAAGGGCTGGTATTGTGTCTAACTTATGAATCTTTTGTAAGAGAGTCAAACATCCAGGACTGAGGACTTTATTCTATTTTTAGAATACAAGAGCATAGGTACTTAAATATGTACTATAAATAGCACACTCTGCTAAAACAAATTAATTTTAATCTTATATAAATGCAGCTTCTTAAAATAAAACAATGATTTGAACATCATTGAAACTCTAAACTTTTTCAGAATGAAGACATATATCTCTACAACAGAAGCTCAATTCAAACTAATTTCTAGATATAAAAACTAGACAACCTTCAAACTTTTTCCCAAAAAAATTTCAGGAAAAAGCTACAAATTTGGATTTTTAGAGAAAAGAAGCTATATAAAAATTGCCGACTCTAATGCAACATTTTTTTTTTTAAAGTTTCAAATTGTGAAAACAAAGATGGTATATAATAGTATCTTATTTTTACATTATGATTCTTTAGTTTACGTACAAAATGAACCTAAAATACGTTAAAATTAATTTTAAAGACACGATTTACCAGATATCCAAACATGTTTTAAATATTTTGTTTATATTTTTTCTATCACAAGCTTTGAATAATTGAATGTTTACTGCCAGCTGACATGGGTTACTATTTGACATCTATTGACCATTGTCTTCAAATCAATAATCTCTTCCAGACTTCCAGTTATTGTCTCCAAATATTTCTCAAAATATTCTACAACACTAAATGTCTGGTTGGCTCAAACAAACAAATTATATATCTTTACCATACTGACCCCTGGAGGCCAGATACTTAGATTAACAAGGCATCGCAAACGATACAAATCCCCTTGCGTGCTAACACAAGAACTCTGACGCAAAATGGGGGGTGGGGATGAAGTTTGGTCAGAACCCATTTAAAAATGAACTCCCAAAAGCGGTGACGCGTTAGAGGTATTGCCATGCTGGACCAATAGATGATGTTTGGTCAGGATTCGTTCAGAAATTAAGTTGCAAGAGCGCGGACACAGATTTTCTATAAATAGTAACGCTGACCTTGACACCCTGAAATACGATCTGGTTCGAGGTATTCCTATGCTGGACTCATATATGAAGTTTGGTCCGAATCCGTTAAAAAATGAAGTCGCTAGAGCGCTGACAAAAGGTGAACATACGTACGTACGATTTTCTATTAATAGTAACGGTGACCTTGACCTTGGCACCCTGAAACATGAACTTGTTCGAGGTATTCCTATGCTGGACTCATATGTGAAGTTTGGTCAGAATCCGTTCAAAAATAAAGTCGCTAGAGCGCTGACAAAGATTTTCTATAAATAGTAACGGTGACCTTGACCTTGACCTTGGCACCCTGAAAAACGAACTTGTTTGAGGTATTCCTATGCTGGACTCATATATGAAGTTTGGTCAGAATCCGTTCAAAAATGAAGTCGCTAGAGCGCTGACAAAGATTTTCTATAAATAGTAACTGTGACCTTGACCTTGGCACGCTGAAAAACGAACTTGTGCGAGGTATTCCTATGCTGGACTCATTTATGAAGTTTGGTCAGAATCCGTTCAAAAATGAAGTCGCTAGAGTGATGACAAAGATTTTCTATAAATAGTAACTGTGACCTTGACCTTGGCACGCTGAAAAACGAACTTGTGCGAGGTATTCCTATGCTGGACTCATATATGAAGTTTGGTCAGAATCCGTTCAAAACTGAAGTCGCTAGAGTGATGACAAAAGGTGAACATACGTACGTACGTACGTACTTACGTACGTACGTACGTACAAACGCAACGCTATATCCCTCCCCGACTTTCGTCGCGAGGAGATAAAAATATGTTTAGCATGACTTGTTTGAGGGGCATATAGAAGTTGAAAGTATACCATTAAACAAACTCTTTCTGGATTTACAACTTCTGTTATATTTAGTGCAACGTTGATCATAAGCTTTAAAACGATGCCCGAATAGACATTGAAACGTTGCGCCTAAATATAACAGAAGTTGTAAATCCAGAAAGAGTTTGTTTAATGTTATGTTTAGCATGGCATAGAACATCTATTCATACATTGTACATTGTACCTCCCGGCTATTTGAATTTGACGAGTTATTAGCTTACATGTTTGTTTCGCACTGGTAAATAGATTTATCAATATTTTTTATTCAAATATAAATTCTTTTCAACATACTTTAAACCCTTGAGATTTGAAATTTATGAGAACGTCTGAATTATGGCTGCTCATGTCACTTTAACTTAAGCATGGTTTAAGTTATTTGGAGAGGCCTCTAACCCAAAGTCCCCCCCAGACCCCCCCGCCCCGCCCCCCACCCCTACTCCTATAAAGAAACTAACAAAACTACAAAAACAAACCAGCCAGTTTTCGTGTATCTAAAAAAAATATGTTGACATAACAGCCATTGGCAATTAAACAGCCTACATGTATATTAGGCAATGTGACACATTGACATGTGAGAGTTTTGCTAGAATTGCTCGACCTCTGACCCAAAGGCCAGTCATTACTTATTAAAGGAGAAGAAAAGGAAAGAACTAAGTAAATACAGTACAGGCGCGACACATTTTCCTTTCTAACGGTACCAAAACCGTATTTCTGCGATTTTTCCTCGCCAAACTGTGCTATTAGAAAGTAAACAATCGTTAACAGAGAACGTCTAAACTGACTTGGCAGCCATCTTCACAGCAGAGCTTAGCTGTGTGTCTCGATCGGCCAATCAGCATACGCCTGGCCACCAGTCACTCGCTAGGGTAAGAGAAATTGGTCAACTCTGAAAGTCTGCCATTTAAACCTAGGTTAATTTCGATCGTTTCGAGGCGCTAATAAGAGAAGACGAACACTCTAACAACTCTGAAATGTACACTAGCTAGTAAATCAACCTTTTGGGAAGACGTGACAGGCTGCATATGTTGTCTACGCGACTTGTGGGGATCGCTGTAGAATTTTCAGAAAAGATAGTCTTACCGCTGACATTATATGTTATAACGATACAAGATATGGTAAGCTCGCAAGGGAAGTAATCTACTAATACTTTTTCCGGTCAATTTCAAACCGTCAATGGCGCGCTCCACTGACGATCCAGCACGAGCTTGTCTGGCAGATTCATTTTCATGGTATTTTCACACCGTAAACCATGTGCAAGACTCACATACATGAATACAATGGTCTATGGGAGCCCGTTCGATACAATTGCATGTTGTTTTTTTGTTTTCTCCTCCTTTAAAAGAACAAGTGTTTGAAAGACATACTGGTCAGGGCTAAACTCCCTAGTACATACACATGCAAGAAAATATATAAATATATAAACCGTCCCTAGACAAGAAGATTTTCCCTGTGCCTGTGTGTTTTAGTGTTTATAAAAAGGGATGTTGACATATCAACCATTGGCAATTACAAAATAGCCTAGATATTAGGCAATGTGACACATAGACATGTGAGACTTTTCACAGGGTGAACTTTAACACCTGATATATAGATATAAATATATGTAATTCCCCTGTCTTATCCAGATCATGTCAGAGGGTACTTCCACTGATATTAAAGGACCAGAGAAAACACAGGCTACATCTACTGATAAAGGACTGGAGAAAACAGAGATGGCCCAATACAAGGATATGTCCCGTAATGATGTTATAATGCCAGTAAACAGAACTTCCGTTATAAGTGAGTTTATTATCCTATAACCCTGTTATAATGCCGTATTCCTGTTATAATGTCCTATTCCTTTTATAATGTCCTATTCCTTTTATAATGCCATATTCTTTTTATAATGCCATATTCCTTTTATAATGCCATATTTCTGTAATGACCAGCTGGATCTCCAAAACCTACACGAAGTAAGTTTATAAATTCTACTATGGAGTGGTTTTACTAAAGCCAAAACACATAGGACAACTCGTACTATATTGTACATGATGGAGTACGGGTATCCGATCAGTTATCGTACACTTTTGCCGGTTTTTCAATGCTCAAATTTACATCAGTGTTTGCATTGACAAGAAATTTCACAGAAGTGAAGCTGGGCTCAGCCGACTTTTGTTATAATAGTTTAATTTCTCCAAAGACTCTGAAATAAATTTTTAGGGACCGGACATTCACCCGCTCGTCTGCATGTTTTTGTAGAGTGAAGGGATCAGTTATCGTACACCCAACGTGAAAGCTGTTGTGACGTCATCTTTCATGTTCGAAAATTCCCCGACACGGCCAAAGGCGACTATTCTTACATCGCCTGACAAATGTAACTTCATAAAAAGTTCTATTAATATTTGGAGGTTGAAATTTTGCAAGAAGATGCCTCGATGAGTAAGCTGGCTGTCATCGACGGGAAAACCTGATCGCTTGGGTTAAAGACGCATAAGTGTTGGGTGTGTACGATAACTGATCGGATACCCGTAGCTACTCTCGAAAGCTCATAAATATACACCATCATGTACAATATAGAATGAGTTGTCCTATGTGTTTTGGCGTAAGTAAGTTTTTATGAACAACACAAGCTTTTAACACCTGTGTCAGTGTATTATCAAGTGCACAGGTGTCGTAATCTCTTAACTCAAGGTAATAAAATCAATGCTTGTGACTTGGTGTGGAAAAGGGTTAATGGTTTGAAATTATCAAGGCATACATAGATAGAATATATTTTTGAACGCTAAAGCACACGGCAAAGATAGGGTTAATGGTTTGAAAGTGCCAAGGCATACATAGATAGAATATATTTTTGAACGCTAAAACACACTGGCAGAGAATATATGTGGTAATTTAAATTATATAGGGAGTCCGACCTTCCTGGAGCAGGGAATCCTAGATTTATTTATCATACATGTACTGTACCTTTAGCAGTGATGGAGGCAGCCCTTAAAATAACAGTACATAAAATCAATGTTATGGCAGCAGTGGAAAGGGTTTATGGGTTGAAACTCCCAGGGCACCCATAGTGAAATGAAGAATATAAGAGGTGACGGTATCTTAAACCAGCTTAATGGAACCAACGATAGAGATTTAATACCACAGAAGTTTACGATTATTTCCCACAGCCAGTTATATACAATTGTAATAAATAAAATCAATGGCAGTCCATTTGCATGGTAAAGGGTTAATGGTTTAAAAGCCCTATGGCGAACAGTTCAGACTCAGTATATAGCCCGTGTGTTATAGTGTTAAAAAAGTAGATAGAATATACCAGGGGATAACACCCAGTTTCTGTTTTTCAGCCAATGGAAATTGATACAATCATAATAAATAAAATCCATGCCAGTCAATTGGCATGGTAAAGGGTTTATGGTTTAAAAGCCCTATGGCGAACATATCAGTAGATAGAATATACGAGGGGATAGAGGCCATAACACCCAGTTTCTGTTTTTCAGCCAATGGAAATTGATCTTGATTATGCTAGAGCTAGGAGGTGGTTTACTTAGCGTTAGTTTTGAATCTGGGTTATATGAATATTGGATTGAAACTTTTAATCAATGCCTGTTTGAAGATTTTTGTGTGTGTTCTTTAATTTTTCACCAATTTTGAAACTACCACAGTTTGGTTGAGAATATATACGCTTAAAACTATCGAAATGGGGGTACCTATGTTGAATTGTGTGTAGCGTGAAACCAGCATGACCTATGTCTACTTTATTTGGTTGTCTCATGTGTTGATCTATTTGAAAATGGAAAGGAAAGGCCTTAACGAGATTTAGGTAATTAGCCACAAATCAAAATGTTACCATTATCACAAATGCGAAATGAAACTGTATCCTGTAACCTATAGTGTAAACTAGCTTCTTGGAGTGAACGATCGAAGATGGTAAACTGCATATGCTTCTATACAGCTTTTCTAAAAAAAATCCTTTTTGTTAATGTCTCTGTTCCAGTGGGACTTTATTTTCAGAAATGCATTTATATTTATGAACACTAAAACACACACGCACAGGGAAAATCTTTTGTCTAAAATAACCATGGAGACAAGTGTGTGTACGTTGGCATGGAATAAAGTTTATGGGTTTTCTACGAGCCTTCGTGGCTCAGTAGGTAGAGCGTCGGACGCTCAATCCTAACAACCTTCCACCAATGGGTTGCGGGTTCGAATCCCACTCAGTCCAAAAAATTGGAATATTTTCTGACTGGGCTTTCACTCGAACGACCTATGTGGGTTGGTTGTCACTTACCACCGGAAGGCCGTGCGTTTCCTCCGGGCATAGAAGCCCGGTTTCCTCCCACAATAAAACTGGCAATACTCTTGAGCGCGGCGTAAAACACCAAACAATCAATTAATCTAATTATGTTAAAAACAGGTATATCATTTAGACTTTCATACCCCATCATAAGTTGTTGCAATAAACTAAACCAATGATATTTCATTAGGTTTACATGTATAAGAATAAATAAAATCAATGCCAGATATTTGGTATGGTAAAGGGTTAATGGTTGGAACTGTCCCATGGCACAGATAGATGGAATATACGAGGTCTTAAACAGCCAAACATAAATCAAATATCTCACGTCTTAAAGACAACTTCCCGGAGTCAAGAATCGAAGATTAGCGAAGGTTAGCCAGGCAATCAAATAAATCCTTAGACCGGCTGTATCACTCAGCGATAAAGGGTTTGGAAAAGGAAAACGGGTAGATAATTACCTACGCCAACCAAATAAAGACATCAAATGCTGAAAGGGTTGGAGAAAGCAAGTACATGTACTACAGCACAAAAGGGTATAACAATTGAATGAATGGAAATGGGTCACAGAAATAACCTGCCCTTGATGGCTCAAACTACTGCACATGTTACAATTAGCTATTACAGCTTTTTACAATCTTTTCATCAAGGGATTGAATTCAGCTATTATTGTTATTATCCCCACTAAAACACACAGGCACAAGGGAAATTTTCTTGACTGCAATAACCATGGAGACAAGTTTCTAATTGTGTTAAAAAGGGGCCAATCTATACATGTATATATATATAATAATTTCTTCAATTAGTGATTGTTTTCTTCTTGAAATGATAATCTTTATTTGCATTGTTAAAAGCAAATTCTTTGAAGGCACTTGCTGCTTAGTCACAAAAATGTCTTAGAAACAAAAGTAAATGTAAAGATTTAGAATATCAGTAAAATCAGAAAATCAAATAAATTCTAAGAGCTGCAATATTAAGCAGGGAGGAAACAAAGGCTTCTGGGAATGAAAATGGGCAGATATATAGCTACAGCAACCAAACAAAGACATCAAAAGGAATACAAGTACTACAGCACAAAAGGTTATAACAATTGAATGATTATTTCAAGATTTTGAAAGCTGTTTCAGTATTTTACAATCAAAGAAATCTCAGAAATAAGCTGTCCTTGAAGGCACAAATACATGTACCTGATATTACACAAAGCTGTTTTAGTATTTTACAATAAAAGAGATCTCAGAAATAACCTGCCCTTGAAAGCACAAATACATGTACCTGATATTACAAAAAGCTGTTTCAGTATTTTACAATAAAAGAGATCTCAGAAATAACCAGCCCTTGAAGGCACAAATACATGTACCTGATATTACACAAAGCTGTTTCAGTATTTTACAATAAAAGAGATCTCAGAAATAACCAGCCCTTGAAGGCACAAATACATGTACCTGATATTACACAAAGCTGTTTCAGTATTTTACAATAAAAGAGATCTCAGAAATAACCTGCCCTTGAAAGCACAAATACAATGTACATGTACCTGATATTACACAAAGCTGTTTCAGTATTTTACAATAAAAGAGATCTCAGAAATAACCTGCCCTTGAAAGCACAAATACATGTACCTGATATTACACCAAGCTGTTTCAGTATTTTACATTCAAAGAGATCACAGAAATAACCTGCCCTTGAAATCACAAATACATGTACCTGATATTACACAAAGCTGTTTCAGTATTTTACAATCAAAGATATCACAGAAATAACCTGCCCTTGAAGGCAAAAAGACATATTACAATAGACTGTTATTAAACAGCTATGAACAATATTACATGAGCTTCGAACATCAAAATTATTGTATCAATCGTAATTTATAAAAAAAATTGTACATGCAGAGCTCTCTTGTCACAGTTTTACACCAGGTTAACGTCAAACAATGGAAATATTCCGTATTAAATATTCCATTTTTTATTTATTATTGCCCTTGAGAAAAAAACTTCAGAAAACTTCATCTCCCAAGTGAGAAACTTGCACTTAAAACCTGGTAATAACATTGATCAGTAGCAGATAAGAATCTCAACTGGGGATATTTTCAATTGATATTTATGAAATAACAATTATTAAGCTTTTAGACATTCAACAAGTTCAGTGATAACACGGGGTCCCAAAAGGGTTTCCGGATATTGTTCCAGCTTCCTTTAATACAGAATCCAGCCAAATCAATTCAGTTTTCCCCAACGGACCCTCTTTTCATATTTATCTTTGCCAGACATCAACATGAATTAATGTCAACAACGTTCATACTTCTTATATAAATTCCGAAATAAATACATTCCGAGCATCTTTTTCTCTTACCAAATTCTTGACAATTATGTCACACCGGTTTTAGTTTCTAATGATAGCTTATAGTATGAGTAATAGGTTGCCAGTTTCGTCGTATAAGGTGAAGTCATGATCCAAAAACAATTGAATGATGAAATAAAGTGAAAACAAGTAGCACTTTTACCACAATTTCAACAAACCATTTTAAGACTGTTTGTATATATATATATATATATATGTCAATTTCAACATACTATTTTAAGACTGCATGTATAAACCAGAGAGTACTGAGTTTTAAAATCTATAGATTGTTACATTTTTTTTTTTTTGGGGGGGGGGGGGGATAATTATACCATTATCAAATTTCTACTTGGTTGTACAGTGTATCCTCAATTGCTTGATGACTTAATCATGCATGTAAGGGCTCTCATTATACGTGAACCAACTTACAAACCTAATGGTAATTGACATTAAGTGGGGCAAATTAACATGCCAATGTAAATGTGTGCTACCCATACTGCATAATATTCTACATGTTGTACATCCTATGAAAACCAAATGTATGTTATTTCTTTACAGTGGCATGAGCTGCCAAATGTTGACATGTTCTTGTTCAAACACAATTTTAAAGTGGCATGAGCTGCCGAATGTTGAGATGTTCTCGTTCAAACACAATTTTAAAGTGGCATGAGCAGCCAAATATAATGAAAATTTTGTTGAAACAGAATAAGCTAATGGTTGGTCATTTTAATAAAAACAAAATAAGATTTTACTTTGATACCAATCTTGAAGATGTACGATGCAAAAGCATAGATACTCCGAATAAAGTAAGACGAGGCATTGCTGACGTTGTCAATATTTCGACTTATACTTTATTTGGAGTATCTATGCTTTTGCATCTTGGTGGATCAATAAGATTTTGAGGATGTACATGAAGGTAGTTTTATATTCAGCAAGACTCACAAAAGGTTTACTCCTACATCCCGTTATTTGAATTATATCTGTTATTAGCACTGGTCTTCTATTCATACAGGCTGCTGACTTAACAAATATTATTTTTTTTATGTCAACATCAATCCTTTAGCTTTTATAGGTACTTCAAGAGATGAATTTTTCGTGACAATCAGAATTTAAGAAAAAAAATGTAGGAAAAACCTTTATATTGATACTGGTTTTGAGAACATACAATATGAAGTACATAAATATGAATATGAAGTACAAATTTAGAAGTAATTCAGGACTAAATCAATGAATGTTTATCCTGGTTCAATTATTATTGTTTACTTTTCGAAAACCTCTTTTCATTTGTACAAGGGCCGGTTGTTCAAATGAAACTTAGCGACAGGTTAAATGACGGGGCATAACAAAGAAATGTCTTTGTTACCCCTTTTATTCATCAGGATATTAGTTTTCATTCAAGGATTTAATTTACTTTTAAATTTCAGAGGGTTTCTAAAAAATTATGTATGCCCAACTGTGTATATCTTTATCTAAATTTGGATCATACTTGAAAAGAATTTATTAATGGATTGATATATAAAACAAGAATAAGCAGGCAAACAGCATAATTTTACCACCAGAGATCAAGGCAGAAAATCAAACACACTTTAATTTTTCAGAGTAAAATTTTTTGAGGCACTGCCAGTGCCAAGGGCACCCCCAGAGGGGCGCAAGCCTCACAATCAATCATTAATGCTAGACGTGAAATCACAACCAAGGCATACAACCCTAAATAATTAAGTAGATGGCTATGATAAATAGTAATGCCAATAAGTTGACGGTCCTCGGAAGCTTTTAATCTAGGGAAATCTGTTAATATTCAATAAGGTTTAAGATTAGCTATGTCAGGCACTTGACATTGCAAAAAGCCTTTTATATCTACATTACTCTAAACTGTCATTAGCTAGCAACATGCTGATTTATTGCAGTTGAACCAAAATTCTTAAAATTATTGAATCTAAAATCAAAGCTCTCAAAGAGCTGCCCATTGACCTGATTGTCAGAGCTGAAGTACATGTATTATAAATTGGATGTAACTATTTACAAGGGTCATACATATCATACTTCTGGGTATCTAGATTACCCTATATCATAAATAAAAGTTTATGGAGCAAGGACTATAGATCTTACCTCTTGAGGTGGCACATCAAATGATACCGTTCTTAAATCCACTTTACTGTAACTCTCAATACACGGCAAGACAAAAAATATACCTGAAAAAAATATTCAGAATTATATGAAATTAGGCAAAAATATGATGAATAGACATCTATGGTTATTTTTATTGCTAAAAGAAGAAAATATGCTTAAGATATGGAGCAAACCTCAGCTATTCAGTAACGGTTAGTATTCAGAGACCTCCTTTCTGAGTATTCCAAGGGTCTCATAGCTGAGCATTCCTAATGAGCCCCTACCTAGGAATTGTGTGAGGCGTCTCTTTTTTAGCCTTTTTGAGCCAACTGCATGTATCTGAGCATTCCTAATGAGGCCTAACCTGAGCATTCATTTGGGGCCTCTCTTCTTGAGCCTTCACAGAGTGCCAACTACATGTACCTGAGCATTCCTAATGAGCCCCTACCTAGGAATTATGTGGGGCCTCTCTTTTTGAGCCTTCACAGAGTGCCAACTACATGTACCTGAGCATTCCTAATGAGCCCCTACATGTACCTAGGAAATATGTGGGGCCTCTCTTCTTGAGTCTTCACAGAGTGCCAACAACATGTACCTGAGCATTCCTAATGAGCCCCTACCTAGGAATTATGTGGGGCCTCTCTTCTTGAGCCTTCACAGAGTGCCAACAACATGTACCTGAGCATTCCTATATGTACCTAGGAATCATGTGGGGCCTCTCTTCTTGAGCCTTCACAGAGTACCAACAACATGTACCTGAGCATTCCTAATGAGCCCCTACATGTACCTAGGAATCATGTGGGGCCTCTCTTCTTGAGCCTTCAGAGAGTGCCAACTACATGTACCTGAGCATTCCTAATGAGCCCATACCTGAGCATTCATTGAGGCCTCTATTATTGAGCCTTCACAGAGAGCCAACTGTCTGAGCATTCCTTGGGGACCTTTTCTGAGAATTTCTAATAAGCCCGCTCCTGAACTCATGCTTATTTCTCAAGTATATTTTCAAATGTGTTTGATGACTTTTGTTTAAAACTCTTATCAATACCCCTATTGAATTACACGTCCAGCACATTTCCCACTTAAATCTATAAAGGTTATAAGATTTGTATTTGATGTTAGAACCTAAATGAACTATAACAGAAATTAACCATAATCTAGAAACAATAGTAGTAAGGATTATTTTGATTATAAAATCCCCTTACCAGGACCCTTGGCTCCCCCTGGAAGAAGCCGACCAAGTCTGAAAATTACCGCCCTCTCATATTCCTGGACAACCTGAAAGAAAACAATAACAATCATTATTTAAAAAATAAATAAAGCCACACTGGCACAGAGACAATAACAAGAATGATTCTTTTTACTACAGAAAGCTGTATAAAGAAGTTTCTATAATTGTCTTGAGCCTCTGGGTCACCATTGATTATAAATCTTCGAAGTTGCTCAACTTAACGCAAGTCTTTGGTGAAAAGGAGAGAATGAAACCCTGAGAAAGAATTTAATTTGCACACATTTTAACACAGCTTTAGAATTACAAAATTGGATGTAGCATATTTCCAAATTTTGTTGTCCCTTTTCTGTTTTTGTTGTCCCCAGTGACAAGACACCATTTAAAAGCCCTAGGTGTTTGCACCGAAAGGTCGTTTAGCATTATTATTGAAAATCCTTGTTCCTGATGCTGTAAAATGTTTATTTTTGAAAAATATCTTGTATATGTAGTAAGGGTCTCGGTGGCTCAATCAACAGAGTGATAGTTTCTTGGTCCGAAAGAAGCCTTCCATTGATGCGTTGCAGGTTCAAATCAACCCCACCCCCCCTCCCGGTAAAAACTTATAAATTTAAATCTCTCACACTAAATCTGGAAACACAGCCATAAAAGGGAAATAATCTGGGATGGGACTTAAACATCAATCTATCAATCAAATGGTTCTAGGGTTAAAAGTGGACTTCCGTCATAAAAAGGCCACAAACCAACTCTGTTCCTTTAGCGATTAATGCAATTTGGATAACGGCCTGGTGAGCTGAGTTTAACAATTCCAATACATCGTACGAACTGTGTGTACAGCAAAACTATGAATAATAAATTACTTTTATGAAATATAAAAAAGACTGCAAATGTTGACAGAAGATCTATCCTGTCCCAATCCGAGATTTAATTTAACAGACAAGCTTTCCATTTTATGGTTCATTATGTATTAAACATTTGCCATTAACTTTGTCATGTTGCTATGACGACGGCGTTTGGTTTACGCTATGTTGTTATCATCTGCTTTTTTTCCCACATAATCCAGTAAAAAAAAAACAGCAGCTAAACAAACAGCTTTGACGTTTCACGAAGCCGTCGCACAGTGAGATTAATCACTGTTTCCATGACGACATTATCTCTTCACTATGGTATCCATTGGCAACAATGGTTCGTTTGCGATGAGACTGCTTTGTGAAACGAGCCCCAGGGTGCCACTGATGCAAATGAACAGCCAAAAATTAGACTGCATTGCACATGTTATAAAAACCCTAATGGGACCCTACATAATGTATTTGGGACACTACTTTTTATAGGGATCCAATATTTTGTGAAAATTAGCTGTATGTAATTATGTTGTCACATGGGCATGACACCATTTTTTTTTTCATTTTTTTTATCCCAATGCCATTTTTATGGAAATCCATTATGAATTGCTCATTTCATTGTATTCCTAAACTAAAAAGAATCATTTTTTGTTTTACATTTTATTTGACAATCTTGCAAGATAACAAAATGAATTTCTTCAGTAAAATAAAATAAGCAACGTGCAAAAAAGAATTGAGAAAATGTTGTCAACGTAAAAGGAACAAGCTTCAAAGTAACGCCATTTGGCGGAAGGGTGGGGGTGGCATCCTATATTATTTTTTGAAGCCATTTATCTAGCCTGCAGTGTAAGTCAAAATATGACTGGGATAAGAGGGGGGAACCCGTTAAGGAAGTAAGCAGTCGAAAAAGGATGTATATTTAAGAGGCTCAAGTGGGGTGGTGTCCGCAATATCTTATTTGCAAATTTGAGGCTGTATATCTTTTACTAAAATAAATCTGGCTAGAAAAGAATATAAAAAATCATTGTTGTCTTACCTTTATACAGAGACACATAGAGATCGGGAAGGTAATGACAACAACGAACCAGGAGAAAATAGTCAAGAGCCAACCACAAATACCAACGCCATCTTCACTGTCCACGGCTGGGGAGAAAACAACAAAATAAATATAGGCCTATATATATTTCATTCCATTTTGCAGCTCAAAAAAAGTGAATATAAAGTTCTCTCGTGGTGTAATATATTTTTGAATACTTCTTTCTATTTTTGAATTTTCTCTCTATGACCTTTATACGGAAATTAATTACATGTAGCTTAGCACTGTAACGTCATAGTTGACATCTGATATGTACTTTCTATTATTAATTGCGACGTCATTAAAGACCAATGTTGAGTCAAGGCGACTTGAAATGATGATAAAAGCGTTCAAATCTCAAGTATGAAGATATTTCTGATTTGTGACGGAAGATATGCATATTCTGAATCGCTTTTTCTAGGGCACCCTGAGACCTTACAGAAGGCTCGTTTCGTTTCAAAATTTTGTTTTCAAATACCTATTTAGTCAATATACAGAAATCATCAATAGGTGTTCAGAAAGAGACTTATTAAAGGAAATCGCTATATAGACTGATATATTTATGAACACTAAAACACGCGGGCACAGGGAAAATCTTCTTGTCTAAAATAACCACGGAGACAAGTTTCTAATTGTGTTCAAAAGACTAGTATAAATGTGCTGCACAAGTTTGCACTTTTTCTTGAACGTTTCTCCGTGGTACATTGTAAAAAGCTGCATAAATCAAAATCAAGCAGAGCAGCCTGGAGCCCACAAGACATAAATTGAAAGCAATGGTATCAATTGCATATATGCAACATTCTATTTAGCTGTAAGTTCTCAAACCTACCATGTATTACACTCATTTCTGACAAAATCAGTCTGTAGCTCGTTACCACTCAAAGGTCAGAGTTGAGAGGCTAGAGGTCAAGTGAAGTCAGGAAATTCCCATATCCTCCCCTGCTAGATAAACATCTCTAGGAGCCTGCTGGTTTGAGAACCTATGTTACAAACAGCCTACATTTCATAGTCAGCTTCCCGTATTAATTTTCCTCGTGGCATTTTAAATACTGTATTCATGTCAATGAACCCACTGTAACATAGATACTCTAAATACTCTATCATAATAATAATAATACTCAAAGGTATTTTGCTGAATGGGAAACTTTGACATGAACATAGATTCTACAAATAAGGAAGAATTTGAAGACGCAACTTGAAAAGAACGTTGCAAAAGCAGATAAAATAACTTTTTTTTTCTTCTTTTAATCCCCATATTTTATAGGTATTTTTAATGTCTGTTTCCAGAAATATTTTTTTACTAAAATTCCCTCTGTTAATAAAAAAAACAAAGAAAAAAGTTGTTTTTTTCGAAGCGATTTACTCAAAACTTCAACATAACCGGACAACCGTTTCAAAAGCAGCCTAGATTTATATTTTTGTCAAAGCATTGGATTCATTTTGCAGTGAGGTACTAGTAGAATGTTTATAGGCTAGTTAACAAATTAGGCTGTGGTTTGAGGATTCAGGGTACTGCTAGTGAATAGTGTAGCAGATGTGATTTGTACACACATTAACACGCCACTGTATTAAGTCTGCAAACTACAAGCCTAAAGCACACAAAAGTATATAAGATTTCAGCTTAAGTTTTAGGACACGAAAGTCTTAAAGAGTTTATGGTAGCATTCTTGAAACCTACGGCCCTGCATTATCCTTGAAGAACAGTTAAGCAGAACTCTAGAGGACTTCTGTAAAGCAAGTTCTCAACAACAGTGAGGAGACACGCCTCTAGGCAATAATTTCGCAAAAACGGAGGGAACATACAGAAAAATGTCAGCTAAGGACTTATCTGATGAGAATGCAGTGGTGGAGATGACACCCCTGAATGAAGAACCAAAACAGGTCAATGATGGCAGTGAGTTCAACTAATGTTTTTGTTTTTTTTCTGAGTTGCAGATGTGTTCATTTTATGTTCTAAGCCTAATTGAGAATCAGGAAATTGTCAGAATTCATTAAAGGCCCACTTGCCGCCGTAGCCTGTTTAAATTTGCTAAGAAAACCAATTTACATGAGCTTAGTACGACTTATACCACTAAACTTAAACATAGGACACATAAAACATGTCTAGTTAGCTTTAGAATGTAGAAATGGGGTGAAAAACAAACAAAGAATCGAAGCCTGATTACAACAACAACGATCAGTGTCGGTCAACTTTCGTGTTGGATTTACCCTCATTTCAGGCCTTTTTATCTGTCGTTTACACTCAAACAATTACCAGCAGGCTTTTCCAGTCGCTGTTAACCGATTGTCAGTCTGTATTTCTCAGATAAATAGGCCTACATAAAATTACACTGTGCCGTTAGTTCACTCACTCGACTGAAACATAAAATCGCCAATAGGGGGCAGATCGGTTTGTTTACGTTCCGGGTACGTAACAATTCAAATTTTCAAATTCAAATTAAAAATACAAAGTGACGTCCAAACTTTAAAATTTTGGTAAAAATAGAAAGTTCCTAACTTATATTGTCTGGGAAAAATACAGAATACGGTCTTTCTTTTTTAATGTAAACAATATTCCTGATTTTCGTGGCAAGTGTGCCTTAAAGAGAATTATTAATTAGTTCTTGGTGTTTAACGCCGCCGCAATGAAGAGTACCTGGCTATTGCTGGATGAAATAGGCGAGAAACAAAACTCAATTACAAAGAAAATATATTAAAAGGAAGCATTGCCAACTTAACATCGTTCTAAAACTACATCTACATGTATCCCTTAAGGCCCGTTCTCAGTGTGTGATTTGTCGCACCGACTTGTACCATGGGATTCAAATGGATGCATTTGATTGGTTGACAAATCGTATCGACCAATTAAAAGCATCCATTTTAATTGCATCGTACAAGTCAGTACGACAAATCGCACAGTGAGAACCGGCCTTTAATTGGTTGTAAATTGTAATGTAAAATAGAAATTACAGATAATGATTACAGTACTTCAAAGAATGGTATTCTTATTGAAAGAGAAATCTTGGAACAGAAATAAAATAAACAGGGACAAGTGGCATGCACAGTGTGTAATAGACAATTTGCGTAAAGGTGGCCCGCTTAAACTTATATGCCAATTCTGAAAAATTACAGGTTATCTAGACTTCAAAAAACTGTTGGATGCCAAAAAGGGCAGCTAAAATGTGAAACACCCAATTTGGCTAACTGGCTATGAATATAGGTACAAATGATAAACAGATTCTATGATTTTATGGGTGTATTTAGTTGCACCTATCTTGTTTACATTCACCTTTATTGAAACCAATGATACATGTAAAAGTACTACGGAATACCCAATAAGTAGTCGTTAATAGTACGCTGAAAATTGATCTTCCACCTTTTATCAAAAGTGAATTGATTTTTCTATGGAGCAGGATATTGATGAAAAAATGTAAACAATATCAGGTGACATTTCCTCTGAAGGGCTTAATAATCAGTTTCATATTCAAACTTTAATAATGGATGCATTTGATTGGTACAGTACTTCAAAGAAAGGGACAGAAATATAAAAAAAACAGGGACAAGTGGCCTGTACAGTGTGCAATAGACAATTTGCATAAGGGTGACCTGCTTAAACTTATATGCCAATTCTGAAAACTTGCAGGTTATCTAGACTTCAAAAGACTGTTGGATGCCTAAAAGGGCAGCTAAAACGTGAAACACTCATTCCGACTGACTGTGACTATAGGTACAAATGATAAACGGATTTCATGGGTGTATTAAGTTTCACCTGTATTGACATTCATAGACTTTTACAGTTGCCATCTGCTGTTATTATGATAAAATCAATACAGTCGTTTTTAGAAAGGGTATTGTTCTTTTCAGCCGTTCTGTCATTTGAAATTGTAAACATGTTGATGTAGTTCCTTTGCTTCAGGAAAGATGGAGCTTTTATGTATGCAGTAGGCCTAGTCTGGGTTTCTGAATCCAAAATGACTATTTTTTTTATGAACACTAAAGAGAAAATCTTCTTGTCTAAAATAACCACGGAGACAAGTTTCTAATTGTGTTAAAAAGAGGTATATCATCTAGACCTTTATACCCCATCATATACTGAGGGCCGTATTTTGCCGTTAGGGCTCATTGTATCCACAAAGCCTGCCTGAGTAGACTGTCCGCTTCCAAGCGGAGAATTTATGGTCCAATTAAGACGATGACTATATAACTTACTCAAATAATGTATAAAAACCTTCATGAATAATTTAGCTTTCTGTAAGGTAAATTTAACGCTTCAAATTTAACACAAAACAAAGTTACATGTATGTCACCATTGGCAGCAAAGTTGAGACTCAAGGGTAAAGGTGAATTCAGGGGACGAATAATATTTAATGAAAGATCCTGTTTGTCCATATCAGATAGGCCCTACTGTTAGTTAGGTAAAATATTCATGTACGTGATTATGACCGATTTGAGCATGTTATAATGTTCATTCACGCTCAAAATCAGACCACATTCTGCCCGCTCAGAAAAAAAAGTTAATTTGTTTCAATGTTACTTTCGTCTGGATCAATGTTGTTTTCGTCAGGGTTTCAGTGTAGCCAAAACTTTGACCGTACTCAGTTTTGGCTAGGTTTCAGTGTTGCTTTAGTGAGGTCTTAATGTTGCAGCAACCAAGTTTCAATGTTGCTTTTGCCAAAGCTCTAAAATGTGAAAGGTTAAGGAGAAAAAGGCAGTTTAGGGATGATTTTACAGTTTGCAGAAACAATAAAGGAGAAATTGTTATGCACAATAGATAGTAAGATATGTGAAAGGGCACATAACAAATTCAGCCTGACAGGGGCTTAACATCACAATATATGAAACCCATTTGTAGAACCCAGTTAATTACATCCCCCCCCCCCCCCGCCTCCCTTAGAAGAAAAAACAACATTTGAACAATTTACATATCAAATTTGACCTATGTACTGTAGTCATCTTTGGCAGTACGTAAGGCTTGATATTGGCAGAAACCATCAGCGGAATATTTATACCTGCCTCATCTTCTCTAGCCAAGTTAAAATCTGCATGACCCCACAGATGGGGACATGAAGATTTCAACTTGGCTTGCGAAGATGTACCTGCCTTTGATAATGAACCTTGAAAGGTTCACTGCTCTCTGCTAAATTAATATCTTTTCCTGACAAATGAAAATAGGAAGATGATGATAATTTCTCAAACGTGTGCTAAAAATAGTAGAAAATGAAAAAGATTTATACCTTGTCTCCATGACAACCTATTATGTTGTATCGTTGGTACTAAAATTGGCAGACATCTTTATATAGTCAGCCTGTGGAAATATCTTTATTACATGCTAGCCAATGAATGAAGGTATATGTATCAACTACTAACAGTTATGACTGTTACAGTGCCTTAAAGGCACACTCGCCGCGAAAATCCAAAATAATGTTCACATTAAAAACAGTGGGCGGTTTTCTGTATTTTCCCCAGACATAAGAAGTTAGGAAATTTCTTTTTTACCAAATATTGAAAGTTTTGGCATCATTTAGTATTTTGAATTTGAAATTGAAAAATAAATCTAGTGAAATAAATAGTCTAATAGTAATAAACTGAAGTGCCTGCAATGTAAACAAACCCCGAACCTGAACAAGCACCCTAATGTTTTGAGATGTGTGAGTGATCTAACAGCACAGTATTATTTTACGCACTTTATCTGAGAAATACAGTCTGACGTTCAGTAAGAAGGATTCGAAAAGCCTGCCGAAACTGTTTTAAGCGTAAACCACAGATAAGAAGGCCTGGAATTTCTACATTATTAACCTATTACTGGGCATGTTTTAAGTGTCCTATGTTAAATTTTAGTGGTGTTAGCTGTAGTAAGCTCATGTAAATTGGTTTTCTTAACAAATGTTCAACAGGCTACGAGGGCAAGTGGGCCTTATGAGTATGGATTTGTTTTAGTTTTATTAAATAAAAAACACTTAACCATTTAGACCAGATGATAAAGGACAAATGGAAAACTAATTTTTTGAAGAGTATATTATATTTGTTATGTACAAACCACGAGATCTTCATCGATTATATTATTCTCACAAATATTGAAAGTTTTACCTAACAAAAGATATACTTCAGTTCAAGACATTTGTTCGCATATTTGCCATATAAACTTAAAACTAAAAGAATTTTTTCAGAAATTAAAGAATTTTTTTTAGTACCGTATACATAATTTTATTCATTTTCCATTTCTCCCAGCTGTTTCATGTTTATGAGATCTGAAGCAAGTCAATTTGTTGGCAGAATGTTGAATGATAAAACAGATTTTATCTGGGTTATTTATAGCGTGGAATGTTTTTGCTTGAAGTGCAAGTATAGTTGTATATCAACTTTTGTCCAACATCTCCCTTTTTATTCGTTCTATGTATCAACAAGTTGAAACATATATATGAAATCAAAATTTCATACGTCAAGACTGTCGAAAGTCATCTGACACTCATAATACAGTGCTTTGGTCTAACAGTGTTGTCACAGCTAAATGCAGTCTGGACGCAACGTCATAAACGCATCCATTAGACGACATACTTTTATGAACAACCTTTGTTAATATTTTCTAATTTGGGTTAAAGTGTGTTGTGGAACATGTACTTTAAAAGTCTGAGCAAAAAGAAAATTAAATTTTGGGCGCAGCACATACAAAATTCAAGCTACGTTTGCCGATCTACAATGCTTACGAAAGGTAATTATCTCAGAGACTTATGACGTCAAACACGAGCTCCGTTGTGTACGTACCCTCACAGCGATGACGTAATAAACGATTTCTGCTGTCTCAGTACGTCTTCGTGGCAGTTTGTACACATCGAAGGTCGTGTATGAGTAATTTTTCCGAGTAGTTACAAAAAGTATGCATATTTCCTCCCCATTCTTTTTTTGACTACCACGGAACTAACGCGAAGGTTGTTTAGTTTCTACTGATGTTTTTCAAATATACATTTAGCCCATAAACAAACACAAACCAGCTTTAAATCCTGTTCATAAATCCTTTAAATTATCTCACAATCTAGAAAAAAGTCCCAAGTTTGCCATCAAATCAAGGATATACGTTGATTGAGGGTCCTGGGTGTTTTTGGATATACATGTATTAGAATTTGCGTTCTACTTGCACTTAAAAGAAATTCATTTACAATATTTTTCACTATTTGTGATAAATTTAGAAAGATTGATTGTTTGGTGTTTTACGCCGTGCTCAATATTATTTCACTTATATGTCGGTGTTGCCAGTGTTATTGTGGGAGGAAACCGGGCTCTATGCCCGGAGGACGCCCACGGCCTTCCGTTGGTAACTGGCAACCATCCCACATAGGTCGTTCGAGTGAAAACCCAGTCAGAAAATTTTCCAATTTTTGGACTGAGTGGGATTCGGACCTGCGACTCATTGGTGGAAGGCTGTTCGGATTGAGCGTCCAATGCTCTACCTACTGAGCCACGGAGGCCCAGCCATAAATTTAGAAAGATTCTGTATGTCCTCTTGAAATAATATTTTTTCCTGGTAAGTTGATAAAATTGCATAAACCCAAAACACTGTAGAAAAGGAAAAAGATTAATGTCTTGTCTCCATGACAACGTATTCTTGGAACCAGAATTATCAGACATCTTTAGTCTGGCGATTGAATTTATTTATATATGTCAGACAGTCAAGGTATAAACTACTGAAAGTTTTGCCAATGGAAATTCTTAAATCACACAGTTTTCTTGCCAAGTCTTTTGGTTCAAGCTCCCATATATTGTTATTGACTTGAAAACGTCAGTATCTACACCAAAACGTCGTTAGAAAAATAAACGAAGGATTTTGTTTATCACCAACCCCGTGATCATTGAAAATTTTGTTGAAACAGTTGATTAGTACTAAGAAATAAATCCTACCCTAACATGAACCCATATATCCTTGTCATTTTAATTTTATCTATTATTAGCACACATCTTTGCTTCATACAAATTTCAAGCTTTAAAGTGGCATGAGCTGCCAAAATGTTGATATTTTAACGTTAAAACAGAATGTTGAAATTATTGGCTATTTTTCTCAAGACGTTTAATTCAGAAGGTTTTTAGTGCTTCTAGTCTCGAGAATTAACGATAAAGTATTGTTTTTAACTAATTATGGCTTAGAATGAATGAATGGTCGTCCCGGTTATTTAAATTTTGTTTACTTTTTGGACACTATTTCGGTGCGTATAGGCCGTAGACTTTATGGATTTCCCTCATTCCAACGCCAATCATTTAGCATTTCGATGGCATCCGAAGCCTCTTACTGTCGAGACGATCAGAAATAATGAAAAAAGTGTGAATTTCGGCAGCTCATGCCACTTTAAAGTAATTTATTACTTCACAATCAGTCCTTTAGTTTTATCAAAATACTTCAACGTTCAACTTCTCTTGACAAAAGAATAAGCGGAATTTATGAATCAATTTTGGAGGTTCATGCCATTTTAACACATAGGTGCCAGGAATACCTTGTGATAATATAAACCTATATATCAAGTCCAAATACAAAAGACAAAATTCAATAAACCTATAAATAAATAAAAAAGTTTTCAACAGGAATCAATTGCCTACCTCCAAAAACAGCAGGTCTGTGAGCATTTTCAGCTTGATTGTTTTTCTCGTCTTCCACACGTATCATTTTCAGTTAGCAAAATTTTTGATTTAGGTATTCCGTTTTTTATCAAACAAAAATCCTTTCACTTGTCGACCTGGGAATAAAATTTACTTTTCCACAGTTTGTATCAATGCCTTTTTGCAAAATATCTGCTTAATCTTGATTCAAAATTTGGACGAAATTTTCAGTTCAACAAAAAACATATCCTTTCCAACAAAATTCTCACATTAACCATAAATATCCCGGTTGCTGGCTGGTTGGTTTATTGGTGACTTACTTTCCTAATATCCTCAGCAGACTTTATAATAAATCTCGTATTTTGTTGTCGAAGCAAACAAATCTAACAAACAATACTTGTTGCAGCTCAAACTGAAAAACCGACAGTAGTTTTCAGAAACGTCCCCAAAAAAACTGTTCCCAAAATGAGATCGTAGAAAATAAACTCACTGTAATAGTAAATGAATTTAGGAAACCCAGTCTAATGGCTTTCAATTGACAGATGGACATGCAAATAAACACAGGCTCACTGACAGTGCTTAAAAAGGACTGCACATTGATTACATGGGGTTATATAAATATGTGTAAATGGTTGCTATGGTTACTGGTCAAACTTTCCCGCTCCATTTAATGTAATCGCATCAATACATTCTCGACCATCTCTGAAATTATTTATTCTAGTAAGCACTGAGCAAACAGCGAGCATTTCATTATACGCATGCATAAAAATTTAACGCCAATACATAAATCTGAAATATCACTTAAGGCAGCTTTTAACCTTTGAGTAAAAACATGTTGCAGGCTATAGGATTTCATGGAAACGATCGACTACGGTAACCTCTTTGTACTATTGTTCCACGACTCCGAAACCGAAAATCTGTTACATGTACCCATCATGAAAGCCAGTATGATAGGATGTAATTATATAACAAAACTAGCATCGGTATCAGTAGGTTCCCAGCATTTCAGTACACAGAAGTATCAGTATGTTCCCTGCATTTCAGTACACAGAAGTATCAGTATGTTCCCAGCATTTCAGTACACAGAACAGCTTCAATGTTTTTGACCAACACTAACAGTGCTGGAACTTCCCTTTTGCCCTCATGCATTTTGCAAGTGATTTAGCCTGCAGACAAGCAAGACCTGAAAAGTACTCCCCCAGTTTGGCAAGTTACATGTAGTTTTGGAGTGAGCTTAGCATTTGATTTAAAAGGTCTGATATTAATTTAATAAATAAAGTAACATCACTACCATTCTACTATTCTGTCTCAACAACGTCACTTTACATTTGCTTAAAAACATTTACGCTAAATCTCGGCAACCATATCTTGGTACGGGCAACCAGTTTTGCCATTCAGCTTGCCCTAATGGAAACCACTGTATGAAGTTAAGTTCCAGCACTGACTGAAATTATCGTGTCTGATGTTGCCTACAGGTGGAATAGATGGGGGAGGAGGTACAGGATAAATTTATGCAAATGATGCCCACATTGCTAGTACCCAATGGGTGTATCTAATAGATAGTCAACCTGGAAACTTTGAACAATTGGGCACTCTTTTACAGGATTTTATTGAAGTCAATCTATAGGGTATAAAGGTCTAAATGATATACCTCTTTTTAACACAATTAGAAACTTGTCTACATGGTTTTTTTTTGACAAGAAGATTTTCCCTGTGCCCGTGTGTTTTAGAGTTTATAAATACATTTATGGGGCTGATTGGGGCCAAATACTGTACATCTGCGCCCCATCCTATCCCCTCTTGAATAATAAACTGTGAAAATTCAAATACAAAGTCAGCGATACCAATGAATACTGTAATGGTATAAATCTCTAACAAGGGCACCCATGTACATACATATGTAAATGTACTACGATCATTATGTCACAGTTACAATTAAATGTCAGTCACAGTTACAATTAAATGTCAGTCACAGTTACAAGTTAATTAAATGTCACAGCTACAACTTAATTAAATGTCACAGTTACAACTTAATTAAATGTCACAGTTACAACTTAATTAAATGTCACAGTTACAACTTAGTTAAATATCACAGTTACAACTTAATTAAATGTCACAGTTACAACTTAATTAAATGTCACAGTTACAAGTTAATAAAATGTCACAGTTACAACTAAATTAAATGTCACAGCTACAACTTAATTAAATGTCACAGTTACAACTTAATTAAATGTCACAGTTACAACTTAATTAAATGTCACAGTTACAACTTAGTTAAATATCACAGTTACAACTTAATTAAATGTCACAGTTACAACTTAATTAAATGTCACAGTTACAAAAGCATATTTCTTCTTCGGTCACGCACGATTACGACAAGAACACATATTCATTAGGGGTTTTCATAACATTACGTACAATAGTTATCCCTCCGCCAACCAACATCCCTCTAAAACCACTGTGAGTTTATTATTGAACGTCAATTGGTTCCATAAATAAATATTAAATGAGTACACAATTCAAATTAACAATAATGTTGATAAAACATCAGAAATCAATCAGGACTAATGAATTATGAAACCAGCAAGTTTGGACAGCAAACACAAATCCATTACCTTTCGCATTTCTCCTGCAGCCAAATTATCATAATTTAGTGATTTTACTGATCCTTAAAACTGGTGACTGTCATTTTTACACTTGGTCACAAAAATATGGAAACAGAAGTGCTTCAAGAGATGCCAACAAAAAGCCAGACCAGGGATTCGAATCTGTGACCCGGAGACTGTAATCTGGGTTTTTGACCGACGGAATATTTTGGATTCAGGGTTCATTGCTATCAAAAAGCTGAATTAGATTCCTCACTCCTGAATGGTCAGGTAGGCCTACTGTACATGTATGTGGTCGGTTTTAGACAGTGAAATAATAATATCAAAGACTTCTACTCTGCAAACTGCAGAGGCCTTGAGGTAATGATAATTAAAATAATATTATAATACATGGAAGTTAGTTTTCCATTGCAAATAAAGGCCTTGAAATGAAGGTAAATGTAAGCCAGAAATGATGTTGAACACTGGTAGCCGAGAAATTTGGGCTCTGCCAATTTTTTTTCGTATAGACGGTGATTCACATTACCAGCCAAATATAAAATAAGTGTTTAATTTACAGCTTTACTTAAAAATTTAGACATTTAAACATAGCTGGACATGTACATGTGTATATTGTGGCCAATGTTTAATTTGAATGGGTTTTCTTGTAGTAAACTTGTGTAAATAAGCTTTCTGACAAAAGGGTGCCTTTTATCTATGGCATGTAGCGTTATGTGAGGGCCGAGGAGCCGAACACTATGGGAAGTAGCCATTAGTAAAATCGGAAGATTCCTGAATGATTGAGAATACAAACCATGGCTTCCGTGGGAAAGTGTTCCAACCAGCTCTAGACATGGATGCAATGCAATAAAATGTAACTCTGGCCTAAAATTCGTCAATTTAGGGGAGTGGATATCAAGACAGAAAAGATTGGTCATTCATTTTAAGGCATTAATTGTATCGGTGAATGATTTTTTCTGAAGAAAAAACGAATCGGTTGTATATTCCAACCAGGACCTTTCGAATTAAAAATGGCGACTTCTACAATCTTTGAGCCCCTAGCTCATTGGAGGATTCTTTACTACAATAAGTGTGCCTTTAAGAAAAAAAAAAGAGAGAAAAAAAAAAACACATATCGTAGCCCTCTTCAATTTTAAAATCATGTAAGGAACACGACAATTTATCTTGTCTTTGAGATGATGGCAATCATTCAAAAAAAAAAAGTCCCGACCGATCTATAGTATAGACCAATGAGTGATTACTCCTCCGAACGACCCACAGGCCTTGCATGACAAACGCTGATGAGTTCGTCTAGCTGGCGTCTGAGTATATCAATCACTCTCGCCCCCTTTTAATCTGGAAGATGTCAAGGGAGGCAACTGCTGCAAGTTGGTATTGATTTTGTCAGCAAAACCACACAAAGTTACGATTATGTACTAGTTTAATTAACCTAATTACATACAGATATTGCAAATCCCAAACAAACAATTGCCGTTAATAGAGCAACCAAATAAGAGATCAGTAAACCTGATTAAGTTTTAGCTCCGGTATGTATCGTTTTTGTGAAGCCTGAAGGTCACCACTCCCAGCTGGTTAGACCATTGTTTTCTACAATTACAGTGTACTTAAGTTTAGGAGTTTAATATATCTTTAAATCGGGGAGCTAAAAGGCTTCTGTTCTATAAATGATTCCGGAGTTGTCTTCACGACATGTGGGGGCGAGGTATAAGGGTAGCCTAGCTGACTTAAGCAGCAGAAAATAAGCAATTAGCTAACGAATATGAGGTGTTTAGATCGCTAATCAGCCACTCTACATGCTATGATTATATCACACCTCAGCTCAACACGGGATAAATATCTGTAGATGGAAAACGAAGAAATGTTTATATAATAGGCAACTGTTTATATTTCACAAATTACATCGTAATCTGACCTATTTATTTAGAATTTCTTGCAATAGCAGATTGACGCTTTGAGTTGATACTTCTGTTGACTGGAGACACATGTATGTGATGAATCAATTGGAATTTTAATTATCTGACTAAAGCCAAACTCCTGTCTCTCTACAACCTAATGGAATATCATGGATCTTGGTTTATTAAAACAACCAATGATCGGGTTTAAAGATTAAAATGACATACCTTTTTGATCAAAAGGCAAGAAACAGTTACATGTAGGACCATTAAACTTGTTATAACTATGCTGTTTGTCATAACCGTGTGCTGTTTGTATAATCGTTGGTTGGGAGATGTAGTTTATAACCATTGGTTTGTTATAACTGTGCTGTTATCCTAACTGTGTTGTTGACCAAAATTTATGGGGTTCAATCTCAGTCTACCGATGTTCTTGCCATAGTTAAGATGCATAACCATTGTCAGTGTATTACAAAAGGATTCCAGAAAATTCTACTGACTAAGGCTAAGCTCCTGTCAGTCGTCAACCTAATGAAATATCATAGGTTTAGATTATTACAACAATTTATGGGGTATAAAGGTCTAAATGATATACCTCTTTTTAACACAATAAGAAACTTGCCTCCATGGTTATTTTAGACAAGAAGATTTTCCCTGTCCCCGTGTGTTTTAGTGATAAATATATACGTTCAATGGACACGTCTCATTGGCTGGTTTGGTTCTGATGTTCATTTAAAGCTGCTCTAACATTGCTACAAGATGCGAGAGGGGTGACGTCCACCATCTTGAATCAAAATCACCAAATCAAAGTGTATTAATGGTGGCGCTCACTGGAACTCGAACGTCACGGCACACCTCCATTCCACGTATATAATTCATTGGCTAAGACTAACAAGAGAAGGAAATCAATTTTCAACCCAGCCTTGCACATCCAATTGAAATTAATCGGTAATGCGACAGATAGTTACAGTCATTATAAAGGGGTATGAGTTGCCAAAAGATCGTTATTTAGGGTAAAACAGTCAGCTATCAATTGGCTATATTCCCAGAGAAAAGGAAATAAGAGCCATTTAGAGAATACATGCTTACAAGTAGCTTCAGATGTGTGTCCACAATGACAAAGCAAACCACTCATAAAGTCAGCTATTATTCTGAATAGGTTCAAATTTCACGGTATCATTTGTGATACAGATGTTAAAGTTGCATGAGCTGCCAAAATGTTGATATTTTGACGTTAAAACAAAATGTTGAAATTATTGGCTATTTTTCTCAAGACGTATGATTCAGAAGCTTTTTAGTGCTTCTAGTCTCGAGAATGAGTGAATGGTCATCCCGGTTATTTAAATTTTGTTTACTTTTCGAACACGTTTTTGATTCGTACAGGCCACATACTGTATGGATTGTCCTCTTTCCAACCCCAATCATTTAGTTTTTTGATGGCCTTCAAAGCCTCTTACTGCCGTGACGATCAGGAATTATGGAAAAAGTGTGAATTTTGGTAGCTCATGCCACTTTAATAATGAGAAGGTGTGTTATATATAAATTAGTCTTTAGAGGCCGAGAAGTACATGTTACAAAGACCTACATGTACATGTACATGTAAAATGAATAATTGTACAAACTTCTCAGTCATTAAGTTTTAGTTCTTGAAAAAATCTTTGCTTTGTAAAAGCCTCTGAGTCAATGTCAATTTTTTTAATTAACCCACAATTATTCGGTTTCTCTATGAACTTAATCAAACTTTCTTATTCTCTTGAAAACGGAAATTCTTGAAAAAAAAATAGATATTTTTGCATCTTTCTCTAGTGTTTTAGTGTTGTAAACTATTTAATTTGTTTATCTATTAAAATTTAGATCTTTAAAAAATCCAAATGCTACGCTTAATTTTCTAGCAGGGTAAAAATATTGTTTTGGGGGGACACCAAAAGTTACATTGTACTACTTAAACAAATCAGGTGAGGATCTCACTGTAACTGAGATAATTTGCCTAATGAAAGGGAGGTAATTACACTTCTACAGTAATTAACATCTCTCCAACTAGGTTGTGTACTTGATGGTATAAGCCATGGCAACAGTGCTTCAGTATAACAACACAAATGTGGTTTCTAATGTGGATCTATTTCCAACCAAAATAATGTACAATGTTTCTTTAAAATATAATTGTAACATAGATCAAATCTTTTGCATCATATTTGGTTGCTAAATTATATTAAAAACAAAATGTTGAAATCTGAAAATCCAAAAATGTCCATGACTTGAAAATATAAGTTGAAACGGGATAAGCTTTATTTCGTTGCATGAAGGATGGTTTCTAACAAGTTTCCACTAATCCTTAAAGATTCAGAGTGATGAGATTGGAAGCTAGTTTTATGCATCAGTCGCTTCATTTTGGTCAAAAAGTTTTTAAGATTGGTTGGATCAAGCATTTCTTCGCCGACAACCTTATTTCTGTGGCGTCACAGTTCAGCTAAATTTTTCTAACACAAAGGCAACTTTGGGTGTAGATTTTAAGATCACTGTACATGTTCAGCTATGCTAAATTGTCTGAATGATTTTTTAAGTCATCCTCTGCAAATCAAAAATTGTCATTTGAAGGAAAACATTTAAGGTATTTGGGATAGCCTTTAAATGTTATCCAGTAGAATACCTTTTAAACATCCAAACGGCCATGTAATGATCCAAGTATCCTTAGTCCTTCGAGTATTGTCAAATTATCTCAATGTTACCCAATCTGCCCTTCCTCTAGTGTCAAGAGCAATGCAAAGGACACAAAGAACTTATGATAGCCCACAGTGATTTTGACACCACTGTTTAATATTTCAATGGCTTGCATCCCATGATAAGGTTAAACTGTCTATTGTCAGCCTGATGAATAATATGCAGGGAAGAATTCTGTCTGCGCAATCACAGATATACAGATATTCTGCCAAATTGGCTTATTGCAGGGCTTGTTTTTCATCTTATTTAATTTCAATTTCAATTCAATTTTTTTTTTTAATCGACTTTGGTATAACACAACTATAACATGATGCATGTACATGTAACATAAAAAGAAGCATTGGGACGGAATGTTACAATAAACATTTAGCACGAATACAAATGGATTTTATTATAACTAGAAACTTTTATTCTTCTAATTATGCCTTTAATATATTTAAATATTCTAAGAAAATATTTTATCTGCCCTACATGTATGTAAGTTTTTGTTTTACTATGAGTGGTATGAACTGGCAAAATTTAGGCTTTAATAGCTAGAAATTCTTCTCTTAATTTTGCATTTTATATTATCCCCTGCATGTAAAAGTTGCTTTTTTTGTAAGTGGTATGAGCTGACAAAATTTTGACATTGTTCATGAATGGGGTTTGAAAAGAGAAGTTGAAAATGTGAAGTACCTTGAAATGTTGCTAAAGACAGGAATACGATATGATATGTGGCAATAAGTGAAAAAACTCAAATAGTCAAGATCAAGCAGTACAATTCATTTTTGCCAGTTCATCATCATGCCACTTTACATGTAAGTATAAAGTGATAAAGATAAAAGTGGGCTTTTAACAGCCGGACTACATGTACAAAGTAAAAAAAATTACACATTGCAGTTCTTGGTTTTGGCATAAATAAATATACCAAAATCAAAATGCCACTAGCCTTTTGGTAAACAACTGTTACTGAACACACAGTATTATCAACATGTGTATCAGAATATATTGATAATGAAATATCATAGGTTTAGTTTATTACAACAATTTACGATTGGGTATAAAGGTCTAAATGATATACCTGTTTTCAACACAATTAGAAACTTGTCTCCATGGTTATTTTAGACAAGAAGATTTTCCCTGTGCCCGTGTGTTTTAGTGTTCATAAATATACTGAACCGCAAAAGAAACGTCACCCAATTCAAATGTTGCTGAATGCATATATTATCATAATTTTCAATAATTCAAGATTTTCCCCGAGCCCGTGTGTTTTAGTGTTCATAAATATACTGAACCGCAAAAGAAATGTCACCCTATTCAAATGTTGCTAAATGCATATATTATCATAATTTTCAATAATTCAAGATTTTCCCTGTGCCCATGTGTTTTAGTGTTCATAGAAAAAGTATAAATTGCTCTCATATATTACTTTAGTATCAGATAATCGGACATGTATACAGACATCAAGGCATGAATTATGGGATACAGCAGGGGAATTTACATTGTTATTCATCTCACAGCCAGGTGTACAATCACATTTAGTCCAGGGTTAGGTCAAATCACCATGGTAACGGACAGTTTTCTATAAAGAAGTGACACAGTGATTATCACATATTTTCAATAAGTCTTGACGCTTTGGAATAAGTTGTTATGATGTAGTACTGGGATGTATAGAGTACCTAACTTGTCACCTAATAATGGTGAATCTAAATGAAAACACTTTGTCTAGCCTTGTCCTGATTGGCTGAGAGGTTAATACCAATACTGCTTAACCATCGTTTGATTGGCTCTGGCTACTCTCAGGAATGAACACAGGCTTATTATCTTATACAGTGTATATAACTATTGAAATGGCAAAGTTGATTTAACATCTGGTAAAATCTCAATGTCATGGTGCAGGTTACATGTAGTTGGAGATCTCCAAACTGTGTGGCCAAAATATATTGATGATGAACAGATCATCAAATATACTTTGGCCACAGAGTTTGGAGATTTCGAACTAGGTGCAGGTTTGAGACTTTCATGTGAATTAAGAAGGGCAGATCTTAAACATGAGCTTCAAATTAAAAGTTAAAACTAATTTTGAAGATATAAAATTGGACTCTACATCCCTAGATGTAAGTTGTAAACATGCACAAGGACAAATGCTACGGCAACAGACAAAAAAAAAACAGTTTTCATGTGACGTTTTGTACAATAAAATCTTGAATCTTAATGGGTTGAATTGAGGTTAAATAATATAATATAATTTATTTGAAAAGCTCATTACCAAATTTTAGTGCATATGAATAAAGTTTAATAACATGTAACATTATATTAAGTACTTTCAAAGACAATTTTTTTCAAGGAGCAAGAAGAAGGTACACCTACATATTTTTTAGATTAAGATTAACTGTTATATAAAGACTCTAAGTTCATGAAACTTATCATGATTGATTGATTGATTGATTGGGGCTTAACGTCGCACTCAACAGCTAAGGTTATATGGCGACAAAAGTACCAACTGACCAAAAGATCTTACCCACCCCCCGTCCCACCTAAATTTTAACATTAAAACCTCCACAGACCATATGAACGTCAGGAAGGCTAATGTATTTGGCATACTTAATTTTCCTCCATGCTAGGGAAACTTATCATGAAAACTCACTCTGATTTCCATCACAGCCATACATGTATAGCATTAGCATTATCAGGAGGTCACTTTTTTTTGCCTCGTACATGTAATCTTGGTTAATTCTAGCCACAGCTGACTACTCTGACATTTTCTTGGCAGGTTAGTAACCTTGGAGCTGTTTCTCAACTCTCTTACGCCCTTCGTAACTTTGTGCCTTGTCATAACGTAATGTTCAAGGTATATGTTAGTATTCTCGTTATTTTGGGATTAACTAAAGGTACATTGTATATGTTGCCATGACAGTTTTATGACTTAGGCCTAATTCCATCAGATGGGGGTAAATGTTTTGGGGGCTGCTGCTAAGTTATTTCAATAATATAAAATGTCTACAGGTACCTTGTTTTTTATGTGTAGATATTCATTTTTCGGTACCTGGTCTACGACCAATAAATGTAAGAAATTATTAAATAACTGAGTAAGACCTTTACTTCAGTGAAGTTGTATCGTAGAAAATAGGCCTGTGTCATATATAGCGGGTTAAAAAACAATTTTCCTTGCATTTGAAGGCTGAACATTCCCTTTTATCCTGAATAAAACTCCATCATTAGTCTTATATACAAGCAAAAGTCTATCTTATAGCATTATAATTATATGAATTATAATTATTATATTTATAATCATGTGTTACCGTTTTACTTTTACTGTTTACTTTTAGTTTATTACAACTTATGACTGGATATTTATAAAGCATATATATACTTCTTTTTAACACAATTAGAAAACTTGTCTGCATGTTTACTTTAGACAAGAAAATTTTCCCTGTGTTCGTGTGTTTTGGTGTTCATAAATATATTTTAAAATTTATAATCAGCAACAAGGAGCAACAGGCGGAACAGTAGGCCTATCGTCAGAGCTATGGTCGACGGGCTGTACAATAATTATACGGTAATAATAATATAATATATCAGACAGTACTTACATCCGATGACAAATCCTATGGGATTTTCCGTGCGTTCAGACGATGGTTTTTTCCTATCAACCGATGCCATTTTCTTCTCGTGCTTCTGATTCTGATTGCCATCCGCCGGATTGTCTGGCAGCATTTTGACGCGGACTTCCTTCTCTTCACTTTCCTCCATTGATTCTAACCTCACCTCTTGTGACATTTCTACTGATTTTCGGGAAAAGCTCTGCTATTGGCAGACTTCCTTTAGATCAGTCCAATCCGCAGCGTCTTTTCCTTTCCACATGTAACTTATCGATTTTCTCTACATTCCGCAGACCGACTTACACTTACAGTTACAGATCTAAGGTTGTTTACGAACTGCCCGCGGTGAAGTGGGATTCCCCACACATAATACAGTAACGTCATCAATTAGGCTAACTGTTTAACCCTTTGCTGTCAAAGAAGCAGGAGTTAAATTCTCCACGGTATACCGCATAGTAGTGCGTTATCCTTGATGTAATGATCAATGCCCCTAGGTCGTATTCATGAAATATTCTGTTTGCAATGTTTGTTTCAATGTTTTTTTCTTCTGTCATATAAACTAGTTGTGGTGCTTTATAAATCCCAGCATAGTGCCCCCCCCCCCCCCCCCCCATCCAAAAAAAAGATAGGGGCCTAGCTTTTTGTATATTGGTATATGTATTAATTCTCGGAAATCCTTCATGGACCAGAGCTAGATTGACGAAGTCTGTCGAAACAAAAAAAAAAACGCGGACCTGAAAGAAAGCATGCGTCACTGATCTTAGTCCTGGTTTCTGGCTCCAAAATGACTATTTTATTTTACTGACGGTCGTGTTTTAACAATCATTTATAGCCTACCAGAAATTATGCAGGAGTAGGAGCCTATACAAAGTTCTTTATGCATCACCGATAAGACCCCAATTATCGCACAGTGAACTGGAACTTCGTGGAAGATGTTTTGGTAACCCTGAAGTATAAAACTTTGCTATACAGTCTATTTTTTCATTCTATTAATTCTTTTATTCCGACAGTGCGTTAATAGTTTTCTCAGAAAATGTTATCGTTTCATATAAAAATAATCCGGTTTTCTGGTTCCAAAATGACCTTTTAAAGTGGCATGAGCTTCTAAAATGTTGATATTTTGACGTAAAAAAAGAATGTTGAAATTATGGACTATTTTTCTTAAGACGTATAATTCAGAAGCTTTTTAGTGCGTCTCGAGAACGTACGAAGTATTGTTTTGAACTAACTTTGGCTTAGAATGAATGAAAGGTCGTCCCGGTTTTTTAAATTTTGTTAACTTTTCCAGTTCGTGTAGGCCCCATACTGTGTATGAATTTTCCGCATTCCAACGCTAATCATTTCGTTTTTCCATGGCCTTCAAAGCCTCTTATACTGTCGTGACGATCAGAAATTATGAAAAAAGTGTGAATTTTGGCAGCTCATGTCGCTTTAATATTGATGGCCTTATTTTTTCCCGACATATAACAGTCAGTATACAAATAGAAAAGTCATTTCGGAGCCAGAAAACCGGATTGTAAGTGCTATAATTTTCTAAGAAAGTGCTTTTCAGTTTTTACCGGAAAATGCTGTGTATTGTATCATGTCATAGACAAAATGTCTTCCGAAAATGAGACACCATGACCTGCATGCTCCTTGTGAAACTAAGCTCTAATTTAAAAAAAGGACGATTTTTATGTTTTAGGAGATCGTTATAAGTATAGTCTATAGTATATACATTCTCTCAGACACTTTGATATATAGGCCTACATGTAGTTCTAATAAATAATATTACACGTGTTCTCTGGGGGCAATTAGGCTACACCTATATAGCCTGTACATAGGAAAATATATTTTTGTTTATCCCAGGCTGTAAAAATGTGCAAAGTGTTCCTTTGGAACATATTCCGCTTGTAAAATAATATTGGGAAAACTACGCAAAAGCAGGGAAACCCGGATATTATTTCACAATCACCACAGCAGGTTTTCTCGCCTTGACCCATATTTCGAAATTCACTAAGAATGTAAATCTTTAGCCACTGTTCGTATACAATTCATTTTATCTTTTTAAGACGACTTAGCTTAGCTTTTGTAATAAATTTACATGTGACAAAAAAATAAATGTGTTGAAATGTCCCCCAGAGAATCGAATCACGTGTGTTGAATTTGTTGTAAATTTTATAAATTGATTTTATATACGAAACGAGTACTACGTCATACTCACATCCTTTATTTCCTCACTTGACCTAGTTTCGGAGAACAGCACAAACCCGTGACGATGAGCTAAATCCCGTTAGTTCGTTAAAGGTCTCCTACAGCCAGTGTTAGACCATTGATTACTGTTATAACTGTACGTGCATACATCCCGGGCTTTTCAACAAGAAATCATCGATATACCGCAGTCATGTCATCTGCTAAAGGGGAATTTAGACCAATGGAGCCCGGCGAAGGAAATGTAAATAGCAGTAAGTTTTTAGGCGATTTTTCCTACCAGTTCCATATTTTCAAAATAACAATTAAGACCAAGGTCCATGATGTTAAAAGCGCACTGGTGTTTTTGCCGGTTTTTTTTCCTTTGCGGTCTCACCGAAGACCTCTTTTTTACTTCTAACATGATTAACAATTGTCATTATCAATATGAAGTAGGCCTACACACATAAGTACCAGCTGAGTACTACATCATTCATTTAAGACCGACTTTAAAAGAGATGCTACTTACTGCTAGTGATACCAATACGATATTGTTGTGACTGAGGCAAAGAATCCTTGAAGCTTGGCTTGTAATGTAGGCAGAGCATTTATAGCAACACTGAGCTAAGAATGGCTCATAAGTTCATGTATTTACTATAAATGATTTTGATATTTCCCACCATTCAAATGCACGTATTAATAAAATATAGTAGAATATTCAGTTGGTTATACATAGAAGTGAGAATGGCCAGATAACAGCTCTACAGTCTCTCACCAATAAATTCTGGCCCTGATTGATTTAAATAATTTCTTAATAATTTATTTATAACAGGACATGTTTCTTGAACAACCCTGCTGGTTATTCTAATATTCAATAATAAAAAAAGGGTGGGGCATGTCATATTTTATTCCTGGTACTGGTTTCTTTCAAGCCTGTAGGCTTATATGGCTAATCAATATTAGATTTAATATAAATCAGATCTGATGGATAGAATCTATATACAAAAGATAATGAAGATGAATACTGGTAGCCTAATAATGTAACCTTATTAATTTACCATAGGTTGTTTTCTTCAGGGCTGTCATTATAGGGAGAGTGATTGTTCTCCTTCCCCTCTACACACGCCCAAAGGGCTCTTAGCATATCTCTACATCATGGCAACTTTACGGGCCCTCTTAAGTCCGATATTGTAGACATATGCTAAGAGTACTCTTAGTTAAGAGTGCTTTGAGCAAGTGGGTCCTGGGCCCAGTTTCACAAGTCAAAGCGATCTTAGCTTCAGGTGATTTTAATTACCAACGGCAACATATACCTTTAGCATTGGTTGCCATATCTACCTGACCGGCAAAGTAAGTAAAACCAGGATAGAGTCACACAAGTGCGGCTATGGTTGCCATGGTAGTTAAAATCACACTTTATAGCTAAGATCGCTTTGTGAAACTAGGCCCTGGAGAAGACTAAAGCACAGGGGCCAGCCTTTGACCTAAATCAAAACAAAAAAATAAATGTTTTAGATCTAATCATTTTTGCGTGTCCTGTTAAACTGAAATGGTTGTGCCTGTTACCATATAGGCCTATATTACAATATACAAAGTTAACTCATTTACAATTTCTGTTTGAATTAATGGATGAGGTAGAATAACTCTGAAAAAATGACCATTTTTACCTCTTTTGCAACATTGTTTCTTTCTAGTGCAAAATATCATTTTTATACAGAGTTTTAAGCTTTTGTAAAATTGTGTATACATTGTTGCTAATTTGTATAAATTCATACACGCACAGTTTTCTCCACTGCAAACAGACACATTATATCAGTTACATTTATAGAGGTTTTAAAAACATAGAGGAAAATAAACTTCGGCTGAAATACCATAATTTTCCTTTACCATGATCTATACTAAATACATGATGATGCTTTTTTTACACTGCAGGCTACAGTCTACTAATAAATTTAAACTGAGAACACTGTATAAAACCACATTACAATGTCCAACTTTAGCCCAGGCTATCAATAATAACATCTGCCATATGTGGAAGAGTTGCCAGGTACTCGCCAAAGGTCGTGGGTTTCCTCCAGGCAAAGAACCTGGTTTCCTCCCCCACTTAACTTGGCAAGGCCGCCTTATAAGTGAAATAATCTTGAGTGAGGTGTAAAACCTCAATCAATCTGTAATTAAATTTTACTGGACTTTGTGTTTTTAAAGCCATTGTATGACAAGAAAATATTTTTTGCATGCTGGCTAGTGTTAACTTATGTAGGCTGTTTGATATTGTTGGGAAAAAGATTTAACATGCCGCTTCTGAACTAGAGCTCTATGAAAAAAAATGTATTCTTCCTGACCGGCAAAGTAAGTAAAACAGGATGAGACACATGTGTGCGGCTGAAACAATGATAAGTAACACAAATTTATGGGAAAACAAACTTCTTTTATAATAAATAAAATAATAAAGACTCATCATGTCTTCATCAACTTCTAGAATGCCACTCAGACAAAAATAAAACAATTCAAGAAACTCGTTAGCTTTCCGATGGAAACCGTTGTTTTTATAGTCCATGTACCACGACTTAGGAATCTTTTGGAAAGGACCTTATCTTGGTTTAGTCGATGTCACTGAAACATGTCCATTATGTAATGATAGCACATGATTCTTATTTGATCTCTCTAAAAATGTAATATCATGTTTTTTTTCACTGTCAGTGAAGCGTGTCCATTTTAAACTGGTTAGCTCAGAATATCCATTGACCAGTGAAGCATGACAAAACATTTATTTAATACATGAAAAACAATCATTGCGTAAAAATGAAAACAAATTCCTAACACACTGGAACAGGGGTTATTCATGGTGTCTTGACACATTTTCTTGAATTCTTAATTATATAAAAATAATAAATGACAAAACTCAAATCAATAAATCTGTAAATCTGGTTACTGAGATAGCCATATGCATGCATAACCGTCTAAACGCACAGAAGCCTGTTAAACTGTTACACAAAGCCGTTGCACAGTGCAATCAATCGCAGTTGCCATGACGTCGGATCTCTGCAATATGGTATCCATTGGCAAGCAACTAGGCTTGGATTGTGATGCGACTGCTTTGTGAAACGAGCCCCAGGTAGTTTAGAAAATAGTTTTCTGCATTTTTAACGTATGGAAGATCAAAAGAAATAAAATTTGGACACCCTCTTCAATGAAAATGGCTTCCAAAAGTGCACTTAATATGAACACCCTAAATCAAATTTCTGCTTTACCCCATGCTGGTTAACCCCCATACAATGGATTAACCCCCATGCTGGCTTAACCCCCCATACAATGGATTAACCCCCATACAATGGATTAACTAATGAGATTGTGTTAATGAAGGTGTGACAATAACGACACTCTAACATCCTATCATCGACCCTGAGTTGTCCTTCTGTATGGTATCATTCATATACTCTTTAAGAGGTATTGAACCACATCATTTTCTTTATCAATGTAATTGTATTAACTGGTTTCATCTTAATCTCTTTGAAAAATGTAAGAAAGCAAAGTAGAAATTAATATTTCTTGACACCTTGGCCACACATCCCCCCCCAACTTCCCTCCAGGTTTTATACACTGTGTCTTTATTATTATCGTTTCCCCCTTTGAACTGCTGTTGAAAGCTGTAGAAATAATAGGCTAATTACTCCCGGACTCCTATCTAATTTATCAGGAAAACCAAGTCAGGAAATTTTATCAGGAAAACAGTCAGGAAATTTTATCAGGAAAACCAAGTCAGGAAATTTTATCAGGAAAAGCAAGCCAGGAAATTTTATCAGGAAAACAAAGTCAGGAATTTTCATCTTTTCCAAGTTTGGAAAAGTGTCGTTGAAACCACTCAGGCTCCACAGGTCAAATTGATCAGGGATTTAAAGGCATAGAACAGTTCAGGAATATATACAATCTAATTTACTAAATACCTACCAAGGCCCTTAAAACACAGAGCGACTACTTTCAATGTCGGTAAAAGGATAATAACTTTTGCCCCCACAGATGCCTATCAATGTCTCCATTTGTTTGACTTGTCTATTGCATCATATATATCAGAGCTGTTATCTTTAGATCAGTTGTTGAACTAAACATTCCTCTGAGTCAAATTTGTTTTTAACAAAATGTTGAGGTCTACAGATCAAATCATGGTTTACTAGCTCACAAAACTAGATGACCTGGCACACCTACTTTACTTAAATCTGAAATAGGACAGACAATGGCGGCAACTTTGAACAGACTTATGGCGCTTGAGTTCGATTCTCACCCTGGCCCGGAATTTTTTCCCGGTCAATCAGTGTCGGTTAATTTACTAATTCAATCTCTGTGATGACCGAATTTTCAATTGTTCGTTATTTGCTAACGAAGCACGAAAAACATATTGGATTGTTGTTTTAGGGCCAAGAAGCAGTGTTCTTTCAAGGTAAATTAGTGAAAACTTTAAAATGACTTCTGCCTTTAATAAAGTTTAAATCCCCACAATATTCTGGGGGCTGTTTCTCATCACACTTACGTTCGACGTTACCTTGCACCTGGTTGTAAAGGTAATGTTGAATGTATACATTGCCATGGCAGTTAGGCCTTGAATTGACCTATTGCTTGATGTCACTTGGAAGATACGCGCAAAGCATTTCGGTGGATTGAGGGATCTGAACATAATTTTAAAATATGGCGGAAGAAATAATACTGTATCGAGAAGAAGACGTAAAAGGCGTAAAGTTACCAGAAAAATTTGTGGTTGAAAACAGGTTATGTCATCAATGTTTTCCAAAAAACTTACATCTTGCGAAGTACCAATATGAATAAACAAAATGGCGAACTGAGGTACATTTTACCCAGAAGGCTTTGCGTAAATCTATGTGGCGTCATCAGGCTCGGCGGTAATTGGACCTACATCAGGCATAGACGTGCCCAGAAACAGCCCTCATATCTCCTGTTTATCCCACTGACACTATAAAATGCTCCTTAAATTTAAAGAGCTCTTAAAAAAAGAATGTATTGTATCCTGCTAAGATATATAGGCCCCAAACCAACCAGGATACGAAAAAACCAACATCTTACATTGAACAACATCAGAAAATTTGTGTTAGAAATTTCACTGAGTATATAATATTCAATGAAGGGGAAGGGGGCATGGTGGCTCAGTCAGTAGAGTGATAGTCTCTCTGTCTGCCACAGGCCTTTCATTTGTGGGTTGCTGGTTCAAATCCAGCTCTGTCCAAAGAGAAATGAAGAGTGGGTTTTTCACTTGATTGGGGAGTTGACAGGTACATGTGTACTTGGCTAAGTAGAGTGGTTTCCTTTGGACAACAGATCTGGTTTCCCCAACCCCTGAACCTGGCAACCTCTCCATATAAGTAAAACCATCTTGAATTCGATCATCGACGGAAAACATGAGTCGATTAATCCAGTGCTGAAATCAGCGTCAAAATTGGTCCATTTTCTGCAACCATTTGCTTTTGAAACGCTCACTTACAGTTAAATTTGTACTCAGGTTTGAATAAAGGTCAGTTAGTATGGATTCAATCCAGTCTTTGATCTTTTCTAAATCGCGTTTCACAAAACTCAAATTCTGATTTCAATTGCGTGCTTGGATACTTTTTTTGGCTCCCTTACAATTTTGACATTCCAAATTTTTTTATTTTTGAAAGTCTTTTGTCTTTGAAGGTCATAAATTTCACAGGTCATGATTAGTCCATGTAAATGTCTATGTTGTCCAAACCAGATACAATCACTGCTCATTGTTCAGGGATATTTTTTTACGATCTATTTTGGGTTTCCTGGACAAAATAATCTAAAATTAAGCAGTCGTCTTTTTATTTTAATGGCACGACAAACTAACTCCTGTAAAACACAAGAAGATCTTTCCTGAGGCGATTTTGTTATAATGTATATGAAAGAACGGTAAATTCTTTTCTTTTCACCTGTTTTGCATACCTGAATTTTGTTGTATGATTTGCCAATTATCTTTTTACAGCTTCCTAGCTCTGTGTGATTTAATTTATGCTTTTAAAGTGACATGAGCTGTAATTATCTCATTAACAATTTGTTAATCATTTTTATCCAGAAGTACAAAATAAGTTTTTAATACCAATGCCTAGCTAATAAGAGTTTTGTTCGTTATTATTATTTATTAGCAGACCGTAAAGTGGCATGAGCTGCCAAAATGTTGATATTTTGACGTTAGAAAAGAATGTTCAAATTCTCGGTTATTTTTCTAAAGACGTGTATTTCAGAAGCTTTTTAGTGCTTCTAGTCCCGAGAATGTACGGTAAAGTATTGTTTTAAACTAACTTTGGCTTAGAATAAATGAATGGTCGTCCCGGTTATTTAAATTTTGTTTACTTTTCGAACACTATTCCGGTTCGTATTGGCCACCTATACTGTATGGATTTTCCTCATTCCAACGGCAATCATTTAGTTTTTCGATGGCCTTCAAAGTCTCTTACTGTTGTGACGATCAGAAATTATGAAAAAAGTGTGCATTTTGGCAGCTCATGCCAGTTTAATAGTTTGTACAGGTTACCCGCTTTACCAATATATTTTTTTATTTTAACAGCAATTAATCTTTTAGTTGTTATGGTTAGTTGAACAGTTGTAATGGTATGTTCAAACCGGCAACATCTCCGGACAATCAGCATTTATGAAAAAAAACAACACATTTTGGCAGCTCATTCTTCTTTATGCTGTTTTATTTACTAAAACACACACACAGGGAAAATCTTCTTGTCTAAAAAAAAAAAACATACAAGTTTCTAATTGTGTTAAAAAGGGGCATATCATGGTTATTTTACACAAAACAATTTTCCCTGTGCCCGTGTATTTTAGTGTTCATAAATATATAGAGCTACATTTTGTATAAACTATTTGAACTTTTCCAACTTACATACATGGAGCTTTCAAAGATTTAATCTACACTAACCTTAAACTACTGCCATTTAAAGTGGTATGAGCGGCCAAAATAAGGATGTTAATACTTTGTGATCTTTCTGAGCAATTGAAGTTCCTGGAAAAAGTAGTATAATTAATGATGTTGATGTAAAAAATATTGGTGAAGCCAAGTACCCCTGCGAAAATGTTTGCTAATATCAGAAAAAATTCAATTAGCCGAGTATATTTTTAGTGTTTGTGGCTTAAAAACTACTTTATGTACATATCCAAGATTGATTTATGAAGAAACCTCATATTTTGTACTTGTTGACAACAATTCTCCTATATTTGGCAGCTCATGCCACTTTAAGTAAAATACCCTTGAGTACGGCATTATAAAACATCAATCAGTCATTTGATCAATCAATTTGAATGGAATCTTTAACTTCATTGATGCAGGAATTCGCACAAGTTCCGAGCTCTTTTCTTGACCTAAAATTTGTGACTACCTTATTGTTATTTGTAAGGTAGCTATCCAAATAATCAAGGGTATTAACTTAAACATGAAAATTGCTCCTGTAAAGTCACAGTGGTGAGTTTATCTTCTTAAGACAAGGATAAGTTTTACAGTGTTTTCTCTGCATACAAAATTTTGTGAAATATAATTCGGCTGATTGTCTAATTAAAAATTTGCGTAGACCCGTCTGCCATTGATGATTGGTGGGACACTTTTTGTAAAGATTGTTTGTTTTTCAAAGAAATTGATTTGTCTGAAAGGAAAAGCGGACCAGTCCTCTAAAATTAAGGCCTACTCCCATTAGACCAGGGAAAAAGGTGTCAAGTTTACAGGCCAGCCGCAATTCATATTTGTCTTGTGGTGAAAAACAATTACAGTCTTTTAAATTCCTTAATCTGTAGATGGCCTTTATAGGGCTTGGGTGTTCACCAAGAGATTTCGGGATATCCAGTGACAGATACGTTTTATGATAACGAGTCAGTTCGATTGACGTTTTTGTTCAACAACGTCAGAACTGAACGTCACATCATTTTGAAGGATATTAGCTCCCCAATTGCGCAATGACAGCGTCGTTGACCAAAAATTTGGGAAATTCTCACGATATTCCCCTCTCCTTATATGGTATATAGAATTGTTACTGGTTCTGTATGGATGTGTATATGGATATAAATCTATGTATCCCCAATCCCCATGCAGTGAAGCAATATTGACCCTGTCCTAGTTACTGTGTTAAACGAATTTGGCTATTTTTCTCAAGAGGTATAATTCAAAAGCTTTTCCGTGCTTCTAGTGTCTCAAAAATGTACGATAAAGTATTGTTTTTAACTAACTTTGGCTTAAAATGAGTATATAGAATTGTTACTGGTTTATTAAGATGGATGTGTATATGGATATAAATCTATGTATCCCCATGCAGTGAAGCAATATTGACCCTGTCCTAGTTACTGTGTTCAACGAACCTCTAATTTGAAGCGCCCCCTAATGGAAATAGAGCATACTGGCGCCAGATACATACATTTCTGCATTCAGATTTGAGTATTTATGATTAATATTGCAGCTTGATAAATTATCGCTGGATAAATACATTTTCAGTGAGTGACTATAGTTACACGCTATATATGAACACCCAAGTGAGTTGTGATATTAGTATGGTGTACAGATACTAAATGATTTCCATAGTCGTTCCGGGAGTTTTGAATTCCTGAAGGAACATTAGGTTTTCAGGTCATTAACTTGTGTCGCCATCGCACGGAAACGAAAGCGCTGGCATTTCCTAATGTCTGTATCAATATTGGAACTGCAATAAATCACTGAAAGCAATTTAGATATCTCAGTATGAATTAATAACACCATGCAATATTGCTTGATATATATATATAGAACACTAAAACACATATGTAGTAAAAAGTTTATATAATGTGGCCCAAATTTCATTACAATATTCAATGCAGTGAAGACCATTTATGGGCCTTCCCTATAAGCTTATAATACATCTATTGTATCAAGAAAAATAAAAATATCTGTTTTTTTAGTACATGTTGTTCTTTCATTGGACACAAATATACCTTCTATTGACGTTTTTCCTCTGTTTGCATGGCCCTCGACGAGCCTTATTACAGGGAGCACATTTAGCCTTGTCAGAATTGTTTATTGCGCTTGTGGCTGATTGTTTACAACTAACGTTGTGATTCCATTTGACACATTTTGTCGTGTTAGAATGAAAAACACTCAGCCCCATGCACAAAGGAGCACCAATGACAGGAAATTTGTGGAATTCCTGCAAAACTTTTACTCCCTTTTCTTGACACATTTTCTTGAATTCTTTATTTAATAAAAATAATAGGTGACAAAACTCAAATCAATAAATTTGTAAATTTGCTCGTCTAAATTGGACAAGTAGGCTGGTTACTGAGATAACCACATACATAAACGTCTAAACGCACAGCCGCACAGGGGGCTGTTTCACGAGGAACCGTTGCACAGTGCAATCAATCGCAGTTGCCATGACGTCGGATCTCTGCAATATGGTATCCATTGGCAAGCAACTAGGCTTGGATTGTGATGCGACTGCTTTGTGAAACGAGCCCCAGGTAGTTTAGAAAATAGTTTTCTACATTTTTAACGTATGGAAGATAAAAAGAAATAAAATTTTGACACCCTCTTCAATGAAAATGGCTTCCAAAAGTGCACTTGATATGAACACCCTAAATCAAATTTCTGGTTAACCCCATGCTGGCTTTATAACCCCCATACAATGGATTAACCCCCATACAATGGATTAACCCCCATACAATGGATTAACCCCCATACAATGGATTAACTAATGGGATTCTTCAATGAAAATGGCTTCCAAAAGTGCACTTGATATGAACACCCTAAATCAAATTTCTGGTTAACCCCATGCTGGCTTTATAACCCCCATACAATGGATTAACCCCCATACAATGGATTAACCCCCATACAATGGATTAACCCCCATACAATGGATTAACTAATGGGATTCTTCAATGAAAATGGCTTCCAAAAGTGCACTTGATATGAACACCCTAAATCAAATTTCTGGTTAACCCCATGCTGGCTTTATAACCCCCATACAATGGATTAACCCCCATACAATGGATTAACTAATGGGATAGTGTTAATAAAGGTGTGACAATAAACTGGTTTTACGACACTCTAACATCCTATCAGGACATTGTTTCTGAGTTGCCCCTCTGTATGGTATCATTGATATACTCTATGAGGTATTGAACCATATCATTTTCTTTATCCATGTAATTGTATTACCTGGTTTTTATCTTAATCTCTCTGAAAAATGTAACAAAGAAAAGCTAAGTAAAAATTATTATTTCTTGAAACCAAGTCAGGAATTTTCATCTTTTCCAAGTTTGTAGTGTCGTTGAAACCAATCGGGCTCCACAGGTCTTATTGATCAGGAATTTAAAGGCATAGAAAAGTTCAGGAATGGATACAATCTAATTGACTAAATACCTACAAAGGCCCTTAAAACACAGAGTGACTACTTTCACTGACAAGCAATGTTAGTAAAACAATAATAACTTTTGCCCCCAAAGACGCTTATCAATGTCGCCATTTGTCTGACTTGTCTATTGCATCATATCGGAGCTGTTATATTTAGATCAGTTGTTGAACTAAACACTCCTCTGACTGGAAGTTTGTTTTTATCAAAATGTTGAGGTCTACAAATCAAATCATGGTTTACTAGCTCACAAAACTAGATGACCTGACACGCCTACTTTACTTAAATCTGAAATAGGACAGACAATGGCCGCGATCTTGAACAGACTTATGACGCTTCAATCTCTGTGATGACCGAATTTTCAATTGTTCGTTATTTGCTATCGAAAGCACAAGAAGCCAAAAAGCACTGTTCTTTCAAGGTAAATTAGTGAAAACTTTAAAATGGCCCCTGCCTTAAAGTGGCATGAGCTGCAAAAATTCACACTTTTTTCATAATTTCTGATCGTCACGACAGTAAGAGGCTTTGAAGACCATCGAAAAACTAAATGATTGGCGATGGAATGAGGAAAATCCATACAGTATGTGGCTTGTACGAACCGAAAACGTGTTCGAAAAGTAAACAAAATTTAAATAACCGGGACGACCAATCGACCATTCATTCATTCTAAGGCAAAGTTAGTTCAAAACAATACTTTATCGCACATTTTTGAGACTAGAAGCAATAAAAAGTTTCTGAATTATACGTCTTGAGAAAAATAACCAATAATTTCAACGTTCTGTTTTTAAGTCAAAATATCAACATTTTGGCAGCTCATGCCCCTTTAAAGTTTAAATCCCCACAAGATTCTGGGGGCTGTTTCTCATCACACTTACGTGCGACATAACTTTGCACCTGGTTGTAAGGTAATGTTGAATGTATACATTGCGATGGCAGTTAGGCCTTGAATTAGACCTACATCAGATGTGTCGAGAAACAGCCGTCTGATCTCTTGTTATCCCACTGGCACAATAAAATGCTCCTTAGATTTAAAGAGCTCTAAAAACAGAACATATTGTATCCTGTTCAGATATAGGCCCCCAAGCCAATTACCATCAGGATACGAGAAAACCAACATCTTACATTGAACAACATCAGAAAATTTGTGTTAGAAATTTCACTGAGTATATAATATTCAATGAAGGGGAAGGGGGCATGGTGGCTCAGTCAGTAGAGTGATAGTCTCTCTGTCTGCCACAGGCCTTTCATTTGTGGGTTGCTGGTTCAAATCCAGCTCTGTCCAAAGAGAAATGAAGAGTGGGTTTTTCACTTGATTGGGGAGTTGACAGGTACATGTGTACTTGGCTAAGTAGAGTGGTTTCCTTTGGACAACAGATCTGGTTTCCCCAACCCCTGAACCTGGCAACCTCTCCATATAAGTGAAACCATCTTGAATTCGATCATCGACGGAAAACATGAGTCGATTAATCCAGTGCTGAAATCAGCGTCAAAATTGGTCCATTTTCTGCAACCATTTGCTTTTGAAACGCTCACTTACAGTTAAATTTGTACTCAGGTTTGAATAAAGGTCAGTTAGTATGGATTCAATCCAGTCTTTGATCTTTTCTAAATCGCGTTTCACAAAACTCAAATTCTGATTTCAATTGCGTGCTTGAATACTTTTTTTGGCTCTCTTACGATTTTGACATTCCAAATTTTTTTATTTTTGAAAGTCTTTTGTCTTTGAAGGTCATAAATTTCACATGTCATCATTAGTCCATGTAAATGTCTATGTTGTCCAAACCAGATACAATCACGGCTCATTGTTCAGGGATATTTTTTTACGATCTATTTTGGGTTTCCTGGACAAAATAATCTATAATTAAGCAGTCGTCTTTTTACTTTAATGACACGACAAAACTAACTCCTGTAAAACACAAGAAGATCTTTCCTGAGGCGATTTTGTAATAATGTATTTTGAAAGAACGGTAAATTCTTTTCTTTTCACCTGTTTTGCATACCTGAATTTTTTTGTATGATTTGCCAATTATCTTTTCACAGCTTTATATAGCTCTGTGTGATTTAATTTATGCTTTTAAAGTGACATGAGCTGTAATTATCTCATTAACAACTTGTTAATCATTTTTATCCAGAAGTACATAATAAGCTTTTAATACCAATGCCTAGCTAATAAGAGTTTTGTCCGTTATTATTATTTATTAGCAGACCTTAGAGTGGCATGAGCTGCCAAAATGTTGATATTTTGACGTTAGAAAAGAATGTTGAAATTCTCGGTTATTTTTCTAAAGACGTGTATTTCAGAAGCTTTTCAGTGCTTCTAGTTTCTGAAAAATGTACGATAAAGTATTGTTTTGAACTAACTTTGGCTTAGAATGAATGAATGGTCGTCCCGGTTATTTAAGATTTAGTCAAATATATCGCAAAATAATTACGGCCTTTAAAATGCCTTCACCTGTAGATGACCTTTATATGGCCTGGGAGTTTCCCGAGAGATTTTGGGAAATCCAGTGACATATCATGAATTGATAACGTCAGTTCGATTGCAGTTTTTGTTCAACAACGTCAGAACTGAACGTCACATAATTTTGAAGGATAAAAGCTCCCCAATTGCGCAATAACAGCATCGGTGACAGAAAATTTGGGAAATTCTGACGATATTCCCCTCTTCCTATATGATGTGTAGAATTGTTACTGGTTTGTTGAGATGGATGTGTATCAGTCGTCAACCTAATGAAATATCATAGGTTTACTTTATTACAACAATTTATGATGGGGTATAAAGGTCTAAATGATATACCTCTTTTTAACACAATTAGAAACTTGTCTCCGTGGTTATTTTAGACAAGAAGATTTTCCCTGTGCCCGTGTGTTTTAGTGTTCATAAATATATGGATATAAATATATCTATCCCCATGCAGTGAAGCAATAGGGACTCTGTCAGTTACTGTGTTAAATGAGCCTCTAATTTGAAGCGCCGCCTAATGGAAATAGAGCATACTGGCGCCAGATACATGCATTTCTGCATTCAGATTTGAGTATTTATGATTAATATTGCAGCCTGTTGCTGCTTGATAAATACATTTTCAGTGACTATAGTTCATAGACTGATCCAGAGACATTTCGATACCTGTATACAGGTATGGGCGCCCAAACTCAAAAGCAAAAAAAACGCCCAAATTCTTAAAACCAACAGATTTTAATGTCAAAATAGCATTTAATGTTGAATTTTGGGCCAGAGATGTTTTTGTCTTATTGTTGGAACATTTTGAACCGAATTGGTATGCCCAAATTTTCCCTGGATAAGTCCCTGTAGTTACACGCTATATATAAACACCCCAGTGAGTTGTGATATTTTTATCGTGTACAGATACTAAATGATTTCCAAAGTCGTTCCCGGAGTTTGAATTCCTGAAGGAACATTAGGTTTTCAGGTCATTAACTTGTGTCGCCATCCCACAGAAACGAAAGCGCTGGCATTTCCTAATGTCTGTGTCAATATTGGAACTGCAATAAATCACTGAGAGAAATTTAGATCTCTCAGTATGAATTAATAACACCATGCAATATTACTTGATATATATATATATATAGAACACTAAAACACATGCATACTGTATGTACCGGGTAGTAAAAACTTTATTTAATGCCCAAATTTCATTACAATATTCAATGCAGTGAAGACCATTTAAGGGCCTTTCCTATTTAAGCTTATAATACATCTATTGTATCAAGAAAAATAAAAATATCTGTTTTTTTAGTACATGTTGTTCTTTCATTGGGCACAAATATACCTTCTATTGAAGTTTTTCCTCTGTTTGCATGGCCCTCGACAAGCCTTATTACAGGGAGCACATTTAGCCTTGTCAGAATTATTTAATACGCTTGTGGCTGATTGTTTACAACTAACGTTGTGATTCCATTTGACACATTTTGTCGTGTTAGAATGAAAAACACTCAGCCACATGCACAAAGGAGCACCAATGACAGGAAATTTGTGGAATTCCTGCAAAACTTTTACTCCCTTTTGACAGTGAATGAAACTTCTCTATTGCAAATTAAGAGGTTCACTCTCTGTTGACATATATTCAGTAGCTGATGAAAGTTCTCTATTGCAAATCAAGACTTTCGCTTCCTATTGACACTGGATGAAAGTTCTCTATTGCAAATCAAGACTTTCACTCCCTATTGACCAGGGCATTAGCCAGAAATTCGAAGTAGCCCGTCCAAAACTCTAGAGCCACGGGCGCTTGACCCCCCCCCCCCCCCCCCCTCAAAAAAAAAAAAAAAAAATTTTAACTTTTTTTTTTTTTTTTAATTTATTATTTGAAGAAATAACAAACAACAAATTACGTCGTGAGCAAACATGATAAATTTATTTTTTTATATCTGTACACGTAGAGCTGTACTGTAGGCTATACGATTAATCCTACTGATTGTTTATGCTACGGCGTACGGGCTTTGACTAAATGTACATCAAACAGAGAATAAAAAAGAAAAGGATGCTTGAACAAATCACTCCTACATAAGGTCGTCTGTCGGTCAACCCACTAAATCACCATTCCAAAGCAAAAACAGACGTGCGCTGCCGCAGTCCCAATAGTCAATATGCAGCCCCTACGGGTATCCGATCAGTTATCGTACGCTTTTGCCGGGTTTTCAATGCTAAAATTTACATCAGTGTTTGCACTGACAAGAAATTTCACAGCAGTGAACTGGGCTCAGCCGACTTTTGTTGAAATAGTTTAATTTCTCTCAAGACTCTGAAATGAAGTTTTAGGGACCGCTCGTCTGCATGCTTTTGTAGAGTGACGGGAACCAGTTATCGTACATCCAACGTTAAAGCTGATGTGACGTCATTTCTCGTGTTCGAAAAGTCCCCGACACGGCAGAAGGCGACTATTCTTTGGGTCGGTGACTCGGTGACGAATGTAACTCAATAAAAAGTTTTATTTATATTTGGAGGTTGAATTTTTGAAAGGAGATGCCTCGATACGTAAGCCTGTTGTCATCGGCGGGAAAGCCTGATCGCTTGGGTTAAACACGCATAAGTGTTGGGTGTATAGGTTACGGATCGGATAACTGATCGGATACCCGTACGGCCGTACGGTGTAAACTCTTTAAAAAATTCCAAGGAAAATGACATTTCACTTCAATCACTCGCGTAAACACTTGCATGAGTGGCACTGTTGTCAATTAAAAAGATATTCGTAGCCAAGACACTACGTTGTAAGTGTGAATAAAAAGCTTCCTAAGCTGGCTAAAGGTCAAACAAGGAAGGCCATTACGTCACGAAGATCACGTGGTCGCATTGTGAACTTGCGATGTGGCACCGTCTTTTACTTGGCGAAATCCCATTTTATTAGAAAGTATAAGGATCATAAACAGTAAATAAAAGCCTTTCAGGATTAAAGCTGCTTTACAACAAACATTAAAACTAGGCTACAGATTACAGAAGGCGTTAAACCGAGCGCGAGGCCTGATAGCTGGCCGGCTGTTACGGGCACCATCCCACTACTGCACGCAGATTTTTGCTATTTGAGCTCCAGGCGGTCCTTCCAACGGCAGTATAACATCGACAAGTACTTTGATAAACGAAATAATTGAGTCCTAATTTCTAATTTACCCACATAACAGTTGATACAGGCGACATGAAGTCTGTCGTGTCATTTTTTTACGCATTTTACGTAATTTTTAGGGTGTTAAAAAATTTTTTTTTAATTTTTTTTTTTTTTTTTTGATTTTTTTTGCCCGTCCAAAATAGCCCCTGTCGGCCAATTGCCCGTCCACTTGGACGGGTGGACGGGTGTCTGGCTAACCCTATGCTATTGACATATATTCAGTAGCTGATGAAAGTTCTCTATTGCAAATCAAGACGTTCACTCCCTGTTGACATATATTCAGTAGCTGATGAAAGTTCTCTATTGCAAATCAAGACTTTCGCTTCCTATTGACACTGGATGAAAGTTCTCTATTGCAAATCAAGACTTTCACTCCCTGTTGACATATATTCAGTAGCTGATGAAAGTTCTCTATTGCAAATCAAGACGTTCACTCCCTGTTGACATATATTCAGTAGGTGATGAAAGTTCTCTATTGCAAATCAAGACTTTCGCTTCCTATTGACACTGGATGAAAGTTCTCTATTGCAAATCAAGACTTTCACTCCCTATTGACATATATTCAGTAGCTGATGAAAGTTCTCTATTGCAAATCAAGACTTTCACTCCCTGTTGACATATATTCAATAGCTGATGGAAGTTCTCTATTGCAAATCAAGACTTTCACTCCCTGTTGACACTGGATGAAAGTTCTCTATTGCAAATCAAGACTTTCACTCCCTGTTGACATATATTCAGTAGCCTATTAAAGTTCTTGATTGCAAATCAATGTAATTGATTGGTGTTGTTTACACACTGATATGTTGATAGAAGCCTCTTTGTTGTTTGTTCAAATTGATTATCTCACATCCTGTTTCAGCCATTTTGTGTACATGTGTATTACTGGAATGGAAGCCCTGCATGCAATCCTTTAAAGGGACATTTGCTGTCAAAATTCAGCCTTTTAAAAGGGGCATTTGCTGTCAAAATTCAGCCTTTTAAAAGGGGCATTTGCTGTCAAAATTCAGCCCTTTTAAAGGGGCATGTGTTGTCAAAATTCAGCCTTTTTAAAGGGGCATTTGCTGTCAAAATTCAGCCTTTTTAAAGGGGCATTTGCTGTCAAAATTCAGCCTTTTTTCATAAATTCTGATTGTCAAGAGAAGGCAAGAGTTTGAAGTACCTTGAAAAACTAAAAACTTGATATGGAAATAGATAAATTTGGTAAAGCCAGTAACCTGTACGAACCAAAGATATGTGCTAATAACGAACAAAATTCAAATAACCGAGATGTAGTAGTTCATTTTAGGATTTTTGTGGCTGTAAAAACTACTGTAACAAACATTTGACATTCCTGAGAAGTCTTATTGTGTACTTTTTGAAAAAATGGGGACCAATTAGCTAATTCAGTTTAAACAACATTTTCTCTACATTTGGTAGCTTATGTCACTTTAAATGTATTATTTGGCTTTATCGTTTAGTTCTGAAATAATCTTGTGTATGGCTCAAAACATCAATGAATCAATCAAAACATTTTAATGCGGTAGAAAGTGTAACAAAATTCAACAAAAAAGAAAATCTATATATAAAGCATTGAGGGAACTCACTTTGCGCATTCCAACTAGATTGCTGTCAAAAAGGCTAAATAAAAATACTGCTATAGATTTCTGATAATACTGATATGGAGTATACTCAATTTATGTCTTGTATTGAAAAATCAATCCGTCAGTTCTATCAATCTTGAACTAGCTGGGTTTTCACGATTATAGATTTTACCAATTGATAATGTCAGAGTTACTGTACTGTGGCGTATTGATTAACATTTCTTTATACATACAATCTTTCAAGTCGATCTGATGTAAGGTCAACGATCTTCAAAGGCTCAAAATCAGGCTGAGTCATATAAGAAGTCTATGAATGGGGAAGTGTGAAACATCCCATTACACCATATTCAGGGCATTTTGACCTAGAGGTCACCTTAAACAGCACCGTCTCTCGGTTTGTAAGAAACCATGGCTTTTCTTCTCTTCCTCGTATGAACTATTATGGGATGCATAAGAAAAGAAAGATGGTGAACGTTTTAGATGAGACAACAATGTTCAATAAAGGAAACTATAGAGGAAACTTTCCGAAGTTTCACTTCCAGTTAATCACTTTGTGCAAATGAAATACTACATGTATATGTGAAAAAGAGATTTTCCCTGTGCCCGTGTGTTTTAGTGTTCATAAATATATATGTGAGAGAGAAAGAAAGCTTTGGTCATAGAAGATTGGTTAAAGTTTTCTGTCTGATAAAGCACACATCCACCTGGACTCTAGTCTGCTGAGCAGAGCTCCCCCCCCCCTCCCCCCCCCCCCCCCCCCCCCCCCTGGTGTGGCCTTACCATCTTATTGCCTGCCCTTAACACAATATTCCCCAAATATATTGTACTCCTGTTGAACATTTAGCATGTACGGTACCCCGTTTCTTGCACTGTGAGTTTGCTCTGGGCAATATAAAGTGAAATAATTTTGAGTGTGACGTAAAACATAAATCAATCCATCAACAGTCATTAAATCATTGCATTCTGATTCTGTGGGTGTTACTGTACATAATGGATTTCATGTCTGACACATATATATATGATCACTAAAAGACACGGGCACAGAGTAAATCTTCTTGTCTGACACATGTACAATGTATACATGCATGTATACTACAATTAGAAACCCTTGCAAAGCAGCCTTGGCTATTACAGGGAACGGTTATGGGTTACACAACCCACTTGACTAATGGGAGCAGACATTATTTCGTAGTGATAATTATTCACATCTCTAGAGACCACATTCCAGATAGCTCTCCATTAGTACACAGAACTGGTTCTATAATATGTACAGATAGCATTTCACCAATGTGTTTGCATGCCTGTATATTTATTATTCCAGGCCCATTTGTACAAACCGCTATCAGTGGTACTTGTGTGAGGGTTATTATAAAGAAAGGGCAAATGACCCCAGGCTACTTATTCAGTTCATTGTCCTAAAGGCTGTAATCTAATTCCTTATTTCACCTCAAATCTTAAAAAATTCAAAATTGTTTGTTAGCTTTTAACTGATGTTCTCTCGACTTCTATGTTAATTCATTTTGTCCAGCCTTCTACAAATTAGACATATTGTCAATCGTTCCATGCAAATTTCAGTTTCATTATTCATATATTTTATAAGTAATTTAAAGATTACTCTAGTACTCTAGAACTAAGAAATCAATTTATCAAAGTTATCTGAGAAATAAAATGAAGGCAAAGTAAAGCTGCATTTTCTTAATAGGCTACGTTCACACTCCAAACACTCCAATTCAACAGAATTTTCATTTTTTCATTTTCTGCTAAAAAAAGCTTCTCTTTTGAGCAAATCGTCAAAACCAAAGTCGTATTGTAAACTAAATTGGCTTCTTTTCTTGAATTTTAACCATACTTCAAACTGAGGTGCTGCCATATCAGTGAAATCATCTTGAAGGTACAGGGCCCACTTGCATAAAGCGTTCTTAACTTAAGAGGACTCTTGGCATATCTCTACAACATGGCAAGTTTACGAGCACTCTTAAGTCCCATGTTGTATACATACACTAAGAGTACTCTTAGTTAAGAGCGCTTTGTGCAAGTGGGCCCAGGTCTTGAAATTCAGTGAGGCTAGTGCCCATTTAGCCTTGATGCCAGTGTCCATTTAGCCTCGATGCCCACCCAAATTAGACAAACATTAGGCCTAGAAAATGGGTGTCCTTATAATTTTCCGAAATTTTAGGTCTGAGTTGGGGTAGAGCTCTTGGTTTCTTTATGGACACCATTTTTTTGCCAATGTTTATAAAATGGCATTAGGCCTATAGCCACTGAGTTAGTTTCTGGTGATCTTAGTAGATTTGATACCCTCACATAGGATGGTTGCACCATTCCAGTCTTACCCAGCCAGCCTATAGCAAATCAATGATGGGCTAAAAATAGAGAAAGTGTTTGCAGGGAAAAGAAGCAAAACTCAAATTGACCTATTTCCGTGACCTTGAGCCCTACAATGGCCTACTTTAGAAAAAAAAACATGCTTAGTCCTATCTTTAAAATTGGAGATTTTACAAAGTGTCTTAAATTTGTCTCCAAAGGCTTACGTTCTATAAAGATGTTCCGCTTTTCTAACTGTAGTTTTCCATTTGTTGATTTTTCCAATACATATTAGCCTACTTGATGCTTTTCAGAGATATTTAGAGTAAAATTGTAAACAGTAGTAGGCTATTCACTCATGTCATTTCTAACTCCAGCCCAGGGGGGTATTTCATAAACAGGTTTAGAAGGCTAAACTGACCTAGCCGACTAGAATAGCACTGCTTTAACATTGCTGCTTAGTCGACTATCTTACCATAGTCGGCTATATGTGGTTTATGAAATACCCCCCAGATTATAGGTCTAAGGGCGACTGATATTATAGGGCTGGTAATGTGAATTCGGAGAAGAAAAATCTAGATTTCTCGTCTATTCTAACTCTAATCAGTAGTAGGCCAGACCTTAGCCGAGAAATCTGGGCTCTGCCGAATTTTTTTTTTTTTCATTTTTTTTCCGTATTCGTCATTCACATTACCAGTCAAATATAAAATAAGTCGCCCACTAGACCGAAAATCCGGGCTAGCCAAGCCTAGGCCTCCTCACCAGTAAACTTTTATCACTGATAGATTTTGAAAACCAATTTACTAAAAAATAAATTATATGAAATTATTCTTTGCTCTGTTATTAACTGAATCAATATGTGTATCAATTCTCCACTGAATTGATTTTTCTATTTTTGTTACAAAAACCTGCATGTACAGCTGGTAGTTGAAATCAGTCCGACTCTTTCTTAGAGCACGTTGTACATGTATTGATAGCTTTGGATTTTAATTCCCGTTGTCAAGGTAACCAGATAAGCCATATCTATGGTTACATGTTGCTATGGTAACCAAATCACTTAGCTCTGGAGCCTTTTTCATCTGATATTTATGAGAGTAGATACCTCAATAAATGTAAACCTGTTAAGCATAACGACTACAAACCAACTCGATTAATTATTCATGCGCTGACATTGGCTATTAAAGCATGGTAAATCCTTTGATGCAACCACAGCAATTAACCGATTTTAATCCTGCTGTCCTCTTGGTCTGTGGCTACTAAAATGGTAAAAAAAATCTCCATAGGGTTTTAAGTACGTAGCATGTTCCCGCTGTCCTCTTGGTCTGTTGCTACTAAAGCGGTAAAAAAACCATCATAGGGTTTTAAGTGGCAAGTTCCCACTGTCCTCTTGGTCTGTGGGGGGCCTCCGTGGCTCAGTAGGTAGAGCGTTGGACGCTCAATCCGAACAGCCTTCCACCAATGGGTCGCGGGTTCGATTCCCACTCAGTCCAAAAAATTTGAAAATTTTCTGACTGGGTTTTCACTCGAACGACCTATGTGGGATGGTTGCCAGTTACCAACGGAAGGTCGTGGGTTTCCTCCGGGCATAGAGCCCGGTTTCCTCCCACAATAAAACTGGCAACGCCGCCATATAAGTGAAATAATCTTGAGCGCGGCGTAAAACACCAAACAATCAATCAATCTTGGTCTGTGGCTACTAAAACGGTAAAAAAAAAACATCATAGGGTTTTAAGTGGCATGTTCCCGCTGTCCTCTTGGTCTGTGGCTACTAAAACGTTAAAAAAAAAAACCCATCATAGGGTTTTAAGTGTCATGTTCCCGCTGTCCTCTTGGTCTGTGGCTAGTAAAACAGTAAAAAAAAAAAACCCTCATAGGGTTTTAAGTGGCATGAGCTGCCAAAATTCTGAACTTTTTATCATCACTGTTGATTGTCTTGAAGTTGAGCATTTGACGGTCGTTAATCATGCGAACCGAAAATATGTGCTTAAAGCCGACAAAAATCAAACAGTCTGGATGTTTAAGTACATTTGCGAGTCACTGCTGCTTATGAAAACGACTTCAAGTGCATATCCAAGATTGATATATGAAGAAAGCTTCTAGCTCCTACTTAACAAAAATGACAAACATTTTGTTAATTCTGTTTCAACAATATTTTTCCTATATTTAGCAGCTCATGTCAATGACATTCACCACTAAATTTGCATAAAGATATAGATTCAGTCTAGGAACGAGCAAGGAATGTATAGGTGAAGGAGGCGCGTGCAATTATGCTAAAATAGATCGAACCATTGTTTCAAACTAAACGAACACTACTATTTCAATCTGAAGAAGTCTTGACATTAAAAATGTATTTACCTAGGGACAATGGGTTGTTATTGTAACCATATATCTTTTTAGCTTGAAGTTTTATGGAAATACTGTTATAAATAGGCCAGCCCTCCAGATATTTTGTAATTTAAAACACATATATTTCTATGGGGCTCAGATTCTTGACAGCAGGACTTTTTTCTGACTGTGTTAGCTGAGTTAACAAGGAGGAACATTAAAGTGGCTTGAGCTGCCAAAATGTTGATATTTTGATGTTAAACCAGAATGTTGAAATTATTGGCTATTTTTCTCAAGACGTTTAATTCAGAAGCTTTTTAGAGCATCTAGTCTCGAAAATGTATGATAAAGTGAACTTTGGCTTAGAATGAATGAATGGTCGTCCCGGGTTATTTAAATTTTGTTTACTTTTTGAACAAGTTTTCGGTTCGTACGGGCCACATACTGTATGGATTTTCCTCATTCCAACGCCAATCATTTAGCTTTTCCAAGGCCTGTAAAGTCTCTTACTATCGTGACGATTAGAAATTATGAAAAAAGTGTGAATTTTGGCAGCTCATGCCACTTTAAGTAGGCCTATGCCAATACACTGCTTTGTATTTTCTTGGCCATACAAACATTATATTTTCAGTTTTATTTAAGACCCCATTAAATCAATATATTATTCTTGTGATCACACTTTCTTGAAAAGTGGTAGAAATTCTTCTACCGATTTGGGGTGATGCGCGAAACGGGAATCCAACCCAGGTACCAGAGTATGGCACCTATCAGCACTAAATACTGACCTTCTTATCCATTCAGCCAACCAGACTCCTAATCCCAAAAGTAAGGAGAATAGTGTTTTACTCATTAACTAATTAAATCTACATAAGTTAATTATTTCTCGCAGAAAGTAGGCTAAAGACTGTGCAAGTGCAAAACCAAAATCATTTTTTTCTCTCACTTGAATTTTTTCAAGGCGCCTGTGTGAATATATTTATTTTGGACCTCTGGATATTAAAGCTCTTTTAAGTTCTGCAATTGTTATCAATTGTTATCAATCGCTTATCTTCTCCTCTGTTGATTTCCTCACAGTCAATTTGTCTATTTAAGGTCATTTTGTCCATTGAAGGTCATTTTGTCCATTGAAGGTCATTTGGTCTATTGAAGATCATTTTGTCCATTGAAGGTCATTTTGTCCATTGAAGGTCATTTTGTCCATTAAAGGTCATTTTGTCCATTGAAGGTCATTTTGTCCATTGAAGGTCATTTTGCCTATTGAAGGTCATTGTGTCCATTGAAGGTCATTTGGTCCCCAATGCCATTTTACAGAATTAAGAAATCTTTTGTTCATAATGGTTAATATCATGATAGAAATCTTTCACTTCTTTATAATGAATATCCACTTTTTAACACAATTAGCATGGTTATTTTAGTCAAGAAGATTATCCCTGTACACGTGTGTTTTAGTGTTCTTAAATTGATTTATTCTGAACCTCATCCATACTTTTTTTTTAAGACTTTATCTTTTAGCTTCCCTTGTTAAGGCAGTTTTCTTGCTATTTTCTATTTAAAGAGGATATAGGTCTGTTAGGGGTGATAACATAGACGTTACAAACCATTCATTCTCTGTTTATTGCCTATAAACCGCTTTTAATGTTAAACGTAAAACTGCCAGCAAATTTGCTTCTTGGACAAATTTAGGAAATAGTGTGGTTTTAATGATATCTATATAGGAAAAGTGGAAGCAAATCTGTTGTTTCTAATGCATTTAGACTTTGATTGGTTCCGCCAAAAAACTGTGGTGAAAATTTCACCTATCAGAATCCTTGTTGCATCTAGGCAGTGTTCAAAACAAAGATGGGCGACCTTTCAATTTATACTTCAATTTGATAAACATGTGTCCAAAACTGCAGAGTTTCAACGATTATACTTTTGATTGGTCCGACAGTAAATGTGCGTTCCCAGAAAACAAGGCTTTGAATCCGATTTGGCCCAGGGGTAAAATGTGAGCTTGTTGAGAATTTGTCCCTGGGTATCCGAGGATGTTATAACTCATGAATGGGGAACCTTTTCTTTTTAAGTGGGGGTCTTGATGAATCAGCTGACTAAATATGATGAACTTTTTTTGCTGTTTCAGTGCCCACAAACAATGATGACCAAGAGGATACTGGGAACGGAATCGGTTGCTGTGGTTACATCCTCTGGGCCCTCTCCTTATTTATCATCTGTATCACCTTCCCATTTTCACTGTGTCTCTGTATCAAGGTATGACTAACATTTATACTGGGGGCTTTTGGGGGCTTAGTTAACTGAGTGATCACAGTCTCTCAGTGTTTAACAGGCCTTCAGGCCTGTCATTAAGAATAGACTGGGAGAGTTACAATATGGTCTCCCAAAACTGTCAGGATGATCTGTTTCACTCTCCCCCAAAATGGTCTCCCAAAATTCATTGAGAGTGCACTTCCTCTGCTCTCGCAAATTCTGGAGAAAAAAAACTTTAACAAAATGTTATCCTAGTTTTTCATATTATCAAACAGTTAATTCTATTTTAATGGACATGAAAGGGTTGGAGAATAGTTTCATCTTGGGAGAGTGAAAAACATAAACAAGAGGCCTGAAACCGGTACCGTAGGGAGAGTTAGGGGGAGTGATAAACAGGTCTCCTCAGACCCCTCTGGGGTGTGTGGAGGGGAAGGAGAGCAATCACTCTTCCTATAATGACAGCCCTGGGCCTTCCTTAGATGAGGTGCGGGTTCAAACCTGCTCAGCCCAAAAGCAAAAATTTCTGAGTGGGTTTTCACTTGATCACCCTATGTTGGAGAGTTGCCTTGTAGGCTATTCGCTTCTTCTGGGCAACCCGGAATTTGTTTTTCTCCCCCACAAAAGCTGGCAACGGTGTCGCAGAAGTGAAATAGTCTTGAGTGCTGCATAAAAGATCAGTCAATCTCAAAATATTGATACCCTTCTGGTGACATGTGGTGGAATGGATGTTTTATATTGCTTTGTATTATGAGTGATTTATGAAAAACCTTTGGACTCACCTTAAATATCAGCTTAAAGTATGTGTCATATTCCAGTTCATGAACCCAAACAAGACATTGTATGCCGTCATTATTCGATAAACATATTGAAGAAATAAAAACTTCCTGTCATCATTTTTTGTCCAAAAACATTCTTTGAATCCAATTTGTTCTAGAATTCTGGAATCTTTTGTTTTGTTGTAATAGGTAGTCCAGGAATATGAGAGAGCCGTTATTTTCCGACTCGGTCGTCTCGTCTCAGGTGGTGCTAAAGGACCAGGTAAATACCTTGATTTAACCAATAAAATGGGTTCTTTAATAAATCAGTAGTTTGGATGTGCCCAATCTCTAACTTTTGCTTTAGCCATGTTTACTGACCTATCAAGAAGGAACTTTAAATATGCTAAATAGATTAGTTTTCTTGACGTTCTTTAGTCTGTGTCTGTGGAGCCTCATTTTGGTACTTTTGTCTCCATATGACCTTATCTGTTCAGTGAGATGTAAAATTTCAATCAATCTAAACCCGGCATTGGGGCTTATTTTGAATGTGGCGTAAAACATCAATCAGTCAGTCAGCCATACATTAGGATTGATTCGTTTTGTCCTGTGGATTCTATTGAGTCCCAACATAACAGCTGAATTCTTTCAACTAGATTGATAGATTGATCGATTGTTTGGTGTTTTACGCCACGCTCAAGATTATTTCACTTTTATGCCCCAGCTGCCAGTTTTATTGTGGGAGGAAACCGGGCTCTATGCCCGGAGGAAACCCACAACCTTCCGGTGGTAACTGGCAACCATCCCACATAGGTCGTTAAAGTGAAAACCCAATTTTTTTTGGGGACTGTGTGGGATGCGAACCTGCGACCCATTGGTAGAAGGCTGTTTGGATTGAGTGTCCAACGCTCTACCTACTGAGCCATGGCGGCCCTTTCTTTCAACTAGAAGATCATACTCTAGAGTACTGGAGACTCCCCATCTCAAATTTTTGAAGGTGGTAGACTTACATGCTTAATTATTATTTCACCAGACTATCTCAGCAATTAATTTATTTTAATTTACAGGTTTGTTTTTCATCGTCCCATGTATTGATTCCTACACAAAAGTTGATTTAAGAACAGTTTCATTTGATGTCCCACCACAAGAGGTAAGAATTATTCTGTTCAACTTCATATCTTATACACTAGATACAGATATATTTATAGTCACTTACTAAAACACATGAGCACAGGGAAGATTTTCTTGACTAAAATAACCACAGAGACAAGTTTCTACTAATGATAAAAAAAATAGTTTTTGAACAACAGAGCTTTCGACACCTATATCGGTGTCTTCGTCAAGTGTAAGTTTCTAGTTGTGTTAAAATGGGGGTATGTCGTTTAGACCTTTATATGGTTGTAATAAACAGAAACCCATGATATTTCAATAGGTTGAAGACAGACAGGAGTTTGGCATTTTTTTCTGAAATACTTTGTATTATATTAACAAAGTTGTATGGAACTTTAGCTATGACATGACGCAGGTATAACCTACCATATCCCTCACTAATGCTGGCTGGGCTGTCATGTTAAGGAAGCCATCTCTAGAGTGATATAAAATATCAACCAATCATAAGTCTTAAGAGCCTTTGTTCCACTGCACCCGACATAGGCCTTCCATCCATGCAGTATGGGTTCAAATCCAACTCAGACCAAATAAAAAATAATTAAAAACATTTTTGAGTGCATTTTTATACGCCCGGCTTGAAAAGCGGGCTGTATTATGGTATCATCTCCGTCCGTCCGGCAGGATGGCAGTCCGGAAGTCCGGCAGTCCGGCTTTGCTTTCCCTTTCGCTCCATAACTTCTAAAGTTTTGATTCCATCTGCAAAATTTTTTCTAAGCAGGCCTTGCGGTGAGCAAAATGAAGGCGAGTGTTGAAAAACTCGCCTGAATTTGGTGCCAGGCGAGTTGCAGGCGAGTGTTTCCCAAGGAAAAATAAAGCCCGAAAACTTTATAAGTTTATGACATGTTTCGTTTCGCCTTCCACAGGCATGATGGATGGGCTTTGGTTATATCAGAATTTACGGCACAAATGTTACAAAAAAATATGTCGCGTACGATTTCTTGGCCACGTTGTTGTAATCTTCTTTTATTACCGGGTACCGGTAACTCAGTCAAGTTTTATACGAAAGCAAGAAGCTCCACTTCCCATTTAAGTATGCTCAACTGGCTTACCTTTTGCCATGATAACTAAAGTCCTTTTGAAAAAAATGCTACTTAAAATTTATTTTAATAAGCTTGCTTCTTATATTTTGAAAATTTGAGACTGCAGAAACTTCTAGTTCTACTGGAGACTGAAGACTAACGTAGTGCGTCGAAACGTGATGCATTCTTTGCGTGGGGAAGTTTTAAAAACGGAACCCGGCAATGCCTCGAAAAAAAAAAATATCCTAGCGTTCTAGTAAAATGTCAGTTCTAATTTTCTCACAAGTCTTTATTATATTTAAAAGCAGTAAAAAAAAAAGACTTATACATAATTTCCACATGACCGCTATACGACCGTACGCCGTGTAGCTTTCAAGTTGCGACTGTTTACTAGTAGTAGTACTGTAGTAGTAGTAAACCATGCCGTCAACCCGTTTGTCGTGGTAACTTTACGTAAAGCTGGAAGTAAAGAAAGAAAATGGCCCCAAAAATTTAGATGATAATTTCTTGATACAGTTTCTTCCAAAATAATATACAAAATAAGTTTTTCACCGTAATAAACCCATTCCGATTTGTACGGCCGTAGCAGTTTTGATTCGGTACCACGCAGAGGTATGCTTATCGCATAATACGTTTGTGAAGCACAGATGCGCGGAGAGCGGCCTCGCTTGTCTCGATCGATATTGAAGTAAGAACACACCGTCTACAGTCAGCCTTGTGTAGTAAACTACCGGATAAGTTTTTACAACTTTATTAAACGAGCTATACATATATTTTATCATTTACAGTGGATTTAAATTCAACTAGTTGTGGAAAATAACTGTAAGAAATATATTTTATTTAGAATTTTTTTTTTTTTGTTTTTTTTTTTTTGGCGAGTGGTCATGCACTCGCCATTTTGATATTTCAGGCGAGTGTGAGGCGCGCGCGAGTGATCACTCGCCTCTCATCACAAGCCCTGCTAAGTATATACCTTATGGGTGGAAGGTGTGTCGCAAACTATTTTTGACATCATACATTGCGTAATATGGCAGCCATATTGGGTTATGTAATATTTACTTTTTCTCTCCATAACTTTAACAAATATGATCCGATGTTTTCAAATCTTTCATGTTACATACCATATTAACAGACAGTGTGTAAAAAAATTGTTTATGATATCAACTATTGCAAATTATTGGACTATGTACATTCCCTTTTATTCTTACTTTCATTTTCATGAAAATAACCTTTAAATTATAAAATGGCTTCTACTTTTCCGATTCTCATCAAAAAAGGATTTTTTCAAATTGCAATAATGTTTCTAAATTCAGTAAGACTATTCTTAAATCAATATATAACGTTTTAATCAAATGAAAAATGCATATAAGGATTACAGTTTTATCTACAGACAAAGAGATAAGTAACCCAGCCTTGTTCTATTTACATATTGATACTCTATTTAAACATACTCTAAAGCTCTAAGTCTCTTATCCCTACAAGTGTTGACAGTTTTATGGTCCTGACTCCTCTATACCACATGGCCATGCCATGCTCAACTGTTTTTTTTGTAGCCAAATAATATAGAAAAATGATATTATGAGAAAAATTTTCAAATCTACTTGAATTGGTGTGAGCTGCAAAATTGCCAATTAATTGCATTTGTTTAAGTATGATTAGTAAATTATAAACTACTCTTCTAAAAAATTGAAACATTTTAGTCCAAACTGTATTGACAACAAGCAATGTTTAACATCACGGTTTAACAAGCAGCGAGAATTGATGACTTGTACCGAGTACAAATCTTGTTAATAATCTTTGATCCAAATAGCCCATTTTAAATTTGATACAGATGGATTTTAAAGGTTTAAGTGGTAACGTTTCATTTTGTTGACATTGCATCACCTTTTACCAAGCTTCAACTTCCTTCCTCTGAATTTTGAAAATTAAATTTAAATGAATATGGAAGGATTTGTTTTGGTATGGCTGCAGTTACTGTGCCTTTCCGGGCGTATTTTGGGTTTCCCGAAACTCTTGTTTGCTTGGTTGTCGTATGTGGAAAAGTTGTCAGGTACTCACCAAAAGTTGGGTGTTTTCTCCGGGCAAAGAGCCCCCTGCACTTAACCTGGCAACACCGCAATATAAGTGAAATATTCTTGGGTGTGGCGTAAAACATCAATCAATCACCTCTTGTGACTTGTTTATTGAACTGGGTCCCTTGATTCCTTCACAGAGAACATCTTGTCTAGGGCCACCCCATAACTGACAGTTATCTCCCTTTATATTAAAAATTCCATAGATATCTTATAATAACTAGATAGGCTAATGACAAGCGACTGCCGGCAACCAAGTCGCCATCTTGCTAGGTGATTTTTGACTTGCGTTAACAAGTTGTTTCCTAGTCCTGTGGAACTTTTCTGCCATTTTTTCGAGAATGGAATAAATTTCAAGCGGAAGTTGCTTTATGAAATTCCTCCCCCATCATGCCAACGTGTAAAAGTGTCTTTAGAAGGGCCTATGTCTCGACTATCGTGCAACAACAACGACTAGAAATGTTTTTCAAGCGTTAACCTCGCTCTGGATTGTAACGTTAATGTTATAGTCTGTCATTATGCTAGGTGACGGACTAATGTAACGTTCTCTACTGTGCAGCTCATAGCGCTTAGCCAATCTCGTTATTAAAAGATATCTATGAAATATTTCATGACTCTTTTTTTGTATTTTTGTAAATTTGACTTTATGTCTGTCTTTATTCATCAACTGATTGAAAATAATGAAAAAGACTCTGACTTGGTTAACTTTTATCTTTTTTGTCTTTTGGCAGGTTTTAACTAAGGATTCTGTGACGGTGGCAGTAGATGCTGTGGTCTATTACAGAGTACAGAATGCTTGTACGTCCATTACAAATGTAGAGGATGCCAACAGGTCAACACGTCTGCTCGCTCAGACGACCTTGAGAAATGTCCTCGGAACAAAGAATTTGGCGGACATTTTGTCGGAGAGAGAAGCTATCAGTAACTTTATGCAGGTAGGAATTTTGAAAAAAATTTCCGAATTTTTTTTTAGGATTTGAAAATGATCTAAGAATGAAGTAAGACCAAAGCACTACCAACAATAAAAAGAGAAGCTGTTAAAAATACATTTGACGGTCTTAATTTACTAAAAATAAAAAGGTGAACCAACCCTTATTAAAATTTTCACTGCCATTGAATAAATTATACACAAGATTATTAGCATTTTTACTACAGCAAAAACAGTTTAATTCAGAATGTCAATCATTTTTTGAGTAGGAAATTTGATTTTTCTGCAACAATCAGTGCAATATTGCCTGTAGCCACATTGATTTTTGAGGGTTGGTGAAAAATTTACAATACTTTTCTTTGAAAGACAATGTTTCAAAAAAGTTTTGATTATTTTTTGTAACTCCTTTAAAAGGAATTATCATTTGTTCTTAACAAAATTCTGTTCTTAGCTAGAACATTGCACTCCTACTGTCTAGCAGCTTATATGCTCAAAGTTGGTTGTAAAAAATCATGACCTAAGGATACTGTTATCAAAGAGGATATGAACTGTCAGTATTGTAGCATTTGAATTTTAGACTACTTTTGCAGAGGGATGGTTGGTGTCCATCCGTTTTTTCATTGGTCTATATACTTGAATATGTGAATTGCTTTTAAGCATTTGGTAAAGGATTTGTTAAATGCTATAGTTTGCCATGTTTATATTGTTGATGTATTTTGAGTTTTATTCACGGCTTGTCTCATTTTAGACGTCATTGGATGAGGCCACTGATCCATGGGGGGTGAAGGTAGAAAGAGTTGAAGTGTAAGTAATTAGAAACTTGTCTCCGTGGTTATTTTAGACGAGAAGATTTTCCCTGTGCCCGTGTGTTTTAGTGATCATAAATATATTTAAGGAGAGTGGGTACTTTGGGGCCCTCGTGGCCTCACTCAGACATGCAAACCTCACAGCACAATGCACCAAATCTTAATAAACCTGATGGCTAATGACATCATTCCAAAATTGTGAAATGAATTGCATTCTGGGTTTTTAAATATTATTTTGTCTTTGAAGTGATCATCTTGTCCGGAAGTCCTGACAGGCATGGCTATACGTCTTAACATTTCTGGGCAGAGTACTGCCATCCGCCATGCTTATCCCCTCCTTATATACCTTTAAAACAATGCACCACAAGCCGACGACTCATTAAGCAATCGGTCTAATCATCAACTGTTGTGTAATGATTGATGTTTTGTGATGCACTCAAGATCATTTCACTTATATGGCGGCTTTGCCTGGTTTAGTGGGGGAGGGAAGTGGATTTTTTAAAACGTCATTATGATGTTACTGAAGATTGCTGTTGAAAAGAATATAAAATTTTTTAGGCTTCGCTTGAAAGGTTTTCAACTGTACTAATAGCTTTATAGGTCGGCTGCCAACAAAAATTGTTGACTTTCATACTGACATGGCCTTCACAATAAATCTAGAAATGTTTCTATTCTGAATGAGAAATGATTTGGTAAATTGTTGTGTATAACATCAGTTAATAAAAATCTAATATTTTTATGTCTTTATTTCTATTTGCAGTAAGGATGTCCGTCTGCCTGTTCAACTGCAGAGAGCAATGGCCGCTGAGGCTGAAGCTGCCAGGGAAGCCAGAGCTAAGGTGAGGAATGAAATTATTTTATTGCTTTTGCTTGTGTGTGTATAAATCAAATCGAGTTCAGAATATGCCAATCAACCTTGTACATTATTTTTTTTTTCTCGAAAATACTCAATGTACTTAGGTACCACAGGAAATCCATGAGTTTCAATGGTTATTTTAGTCAAAAAAGACTTTTCCTGTGCCCATGTGTTATAAACGTGTTTCTTGCTTCACTAAACCTGAACAAGGGAAACCATTTGATTGTGGTGAAAAACATCAATCTATCACTCAAACTTATAGGCATCTTAGTGAAAGGCGTGGGGCACAGTTATTTTCAACCTACTAGGCCATGTCTTACAAACCTGGTGTTAATTACGTCGGAGCTCTGTATTAAAGCGATAGGAACCTACATGTACACCCGGGTTGCAATGGGTCCATGTAGTTGACCTATGCGCATTGTTACGTCAGCTTTGTAAGACAGGGCGCTGCGGGCTGTTTCTTTAAACATTAACACCCTACAGAAGTACAGTGTTAAGGCCCGTTGTCACTGTGCGATTTGTCGTACTGACTTGTAGGATAAAATTAAAATGGATGTTGGGTTTTCTTTAGGCAAATCCCTGTTTTCTTGTGCGTTATCTTTTGATCGGTTGGTAAGTTTTTCGCCGTGCCCTTAGCTGCTGAGTGTAATATTTAGCCGATGAAACTTATTTCAGGACAAAATGTGAAGTCGATACAATCAACTAACTAATGTTCAACTTTTGTTTTTCTACCCAGGTCATTGCCGCGGAAGGTGAACAAAAAGCCTCACGTGCTCTGAAAGAAGCCGCTGATGTCATCAGCGAATCACCAGCAGCTCTTCAGCTCCGATATCTTCAGACTCTCAATACTATTTCTGCGGAGAAGAACTCCACCATTATTTTCCCACTGCCTATCGACCTGTTACAGTCGTTCGTCCAACACTAAGTTTCTGAAATAATGGTCATAATATTGACCAAAATTCAATCCAATTTATGACTTGATGTCAATGATGTGGCCTAATCTACCCAAACAACATGCAGGATATTTAAATGGATTTATGTCTTCATTTTAGGATAAAAAATGGCTCATTTAAACAAAAAAAAAAATTGGAATATTTTTTCAGAGAAAAATGTTCTCATTTGATAATTTTAACAAATTTTCTTCATGAAATTGAATATGTGCATCTAATTCTTGCATTGATTATAGACTTACGATGTCAAATATTACATTGACTTTAATTCATCGTCATCTCAGCCTTGCTCAACAACATCAACATAAGAAATGTTTGAAACTCTCTTTAAACGTGGGTTCCATACTAATGATAAAAAATTAAAGACATCACCACGTCCTCAGTTGTTTTTTAACAACACAAGCTTTCGGCACCTGTGTTACACTTGACGAAGGCACCGGCAGAGGTGCCGAAAGCTCGTGTTGTTAAAAAACAACTGAGGACGTGGTGATGTCTTTAATTTTTTATACGCCCGGCTTGAAAAGCGGGCTGTATTATGGTATCATCTCCGTCCGTCCGGCAGGACGGCAGTCCGGCAGTCCGGAAGTCCGGCAGTCCGGCAGTCCGGAAGTCCGGCAGTCCGGCAGTCCGGGCGTCCGCTTTCCCTTCCGCTCCATAACTTCTAAAGTTTTGATTCCATCTGCACAATTTTTTCTAAGTATATACCTTATGGGTAGAAGGTGTGTCGCAAACTATTTTTAACATCACTGGTTACATAATATGGGAGTTATATTGGATTATGTAATATTCCCTTCCGCTCCATAACTTCCAAAGTTTTGATTCCATCTGCAAAATTTTTTCTGAGTATATACCTTATGGGTGGAAGGTGTGTCGCGAACTATTTTTGACATCATACATTGCGTAATATGGCAGCCATATTGGGTTATGTAATATTTACTTTTTCTCTCCATAACTTTAACAAATATGATCCGATGTTTTCAAATCTTTCATGTTACATACCATATTAACAGACAGTGTGTAAAAAAATTGTTTATGATATCAACTATTGCAAATTATTGGATTATGTACATTCCCTTTTATTCTTACTTTCATTTTCATGAAAATAACCTTTAAATTATAAAATGGCTTCTACTTTTCCGATTCTCATCAAAAAAGGATTTTTTCAAATTGCAATAATGTTTCTAAATTGATTAAAACTATTCTTAAATCAATATATAACGTTTTAATCAAATGAAAAATGCATATAAGGATTAAAGTTTTATCTACAGACAAAGAGATAAGTAACCCAGCCTTGTTCTATTTACATAGTTATACTCTATTTAAACAAACTCTAAAGCTCTGTCTCCTATCTCTTATCTACAAGTGTTGACAGTTTTATGGTCCAGACTCTTCACTCGGATACCACATGGCCATGCCATGCTCAACTGTTTTTTTTTTGTAGCCAAACAATATAGAAAAATGATATTATGAGAAAAATTTTCAAATCTACTTGAATTGGTGTGAGCTGCAAAATTGCCAATTAATTGCATTTGTTTAAGTATGATTAGTAAATTATAAACTACTCTTCTAAAAAATTGAAACATTTTAGTCCAAACTATATTGACAACAAGCAATGTTTAACATCACGATTTAACAAGCAGCGAGAATTGATGACTTGTACCGAGTACAAATCTTGTTAATAATCTTTGATGCAAATAGCCCATTTTAAATTTGATACAGATGGATTTTAAAGGTTTTAGTGGTAACATTTCATTTTGTTGACATTACATCACCTTTTACCAAGCTTCAACTTCCTTCCTCTGAATTTTGAAAATTAAATTTAAATAAATATGGAAGGATTTGTTTTGGTATGGCTGCAGTTACTGTGCCTTTCCGGGCGTATTTTGGGTTTCCCGAAACTCTTGTTATCATTAACATCAACATATTATAATATGGTTTATAAATATGCGAAATTGATCTGCCTTCCTCAAGTTTTCAGCCTTATCTAGTCAACTGAAATGGCCGGGGAAGGGTTACTGGGAGAGCAGAAAGGTTGTTAGGTTCGGCATATAAAAACTTCACAAAGCATGGTTACAGTTTTATGTCTGTTTGTTCCGTTTTATATTGCAAGTGACGTTAAATCTTAGTGGTTGAAAAAAAAGCAGTGAAAAAATTTTGTTTTACAGGGCCCCTTTTCACACACTCACTTTTGGTCTGTGACATGGTGGATACATGTGTTTTACCATCACTGACTGCTTGATTTAGATATTATTCTGGTGCAAAACATATTTACCACGGGGAGAGGCTGCATCGTTTGAGCCTAAAATAGCTAATCTAGGCAGGGCTTTGAATTATGCCCCCATATCTACACAATTATCTCCCCTTGTTAACAAAGTGTGTACTTGTTCTTGCACTTGCCTTTCTGTTGAAACGAGCTTGTGTGTTCAACTGTTCTTACTTGTAATAATGAAATCACCCGCAGAAGGTTCGGGGCTGCCTTTGGGTATAGTCATAATTTGTTTCTTAGATTTAGAGTTTTACACATGATATAAAAAGGCTCATTGAGAAGGTATAGTAACACTCAACAGTTCAGTCAACTTGTACACAGTCACAGCTGCAAATTTGTAAATGCATTTTTTATACGCCCGGCTTGAAAAGCGGGCTGTATTATGGTATCATCTCCGTCCGTCCGGCAGGACGGCAGTCCGGCAGTCCGGAAGTCCGGCAGTCCGGCAGTCCGGAAGTCCGGCAGTCCGGCAGTCCGGGCGTCCGCTTTCCCTTCCGCTCCATAACTTCTAAAGTTTTGATTCCATCTGCACAATTTTTTCTAAGTATATACCTTATGGGTAGAAGGTGTGTCGCAAACTATTTTTAACATCACTGGTTACATAACATGGGAGTTATATTGGATTATGTAATATTCCCTTCCGCTCCATAACTTCCAATGTTTTGATTCCATCTGCACAATTTTTTCTGAGTATATACCTTATGGGTGGAAGGTGTGTCACGAACTATTTTTGACATCATACATTGCGTAATATGGCAGCCATATTGGGTTATGTAATATTTACTTTTTCTCTCCATAACTTTAACAAATATGATCCGATGTTTTCAATTCTTTCATGTTACATACCATATTAACAGACAGTGTGTAAAAAAATTGTTTATGATATCAACTATTGCAAATTATTGGATTATGTACATTCCCTTTTATTCTTACTTTCATTTTCATGAAAATAACCTTTAAATTATAAAATGGCTTCTACTTTTCCGATTCTCATCAAAAAAGGATTTTTTCAAATTGCAATAATGTTTCTAAATTGATTAAGACTATTCTTAAATCAATATATAACGTTTTAATCAAGTGAAAAATACATATAAGGATTAAAGTTTTATCTACAGACCCAGAGATAAGTATCCCAGCTTTGGTCTATTTACCTTGTCAACTTACAGTCAGCTCTCAGTCTCTCTTGAGAGATATATGGCTAAACCAGGCTTTGTGTACCACATGGCCCCATAAAACAGTGGGTGACATTAGCAATGTACCCATAGCCAAATCTATTGTAAACATTTGGTCTATGATAAAATTAGAAGTAATAACCTGTAGGTATATGGGGAGATTTAGAATATTGTCAAGATGTCTATGGCCAAATAATGTAGATAAAAAATATTATGAGAAAAATTGTCAAATCTACTTGAATTGGTGTGAGCTGCGAAATTACCAATTAATTACATTTGTTTAAGTATGATTAGTAAATTATAAACTGCTTTTCTAAAAAATTGAAACATTTTAGTGCAACCTTTATTGACAACAAACAATGTTTAACATCGTGTTTTAACAGCAGCGAGAATTGATGACTTGTACCGTGTACAAATCTTGTTAATAATTGTTGATCCAAATAGCCCATTTTAAATTTGATACAGATGGATTTTAAAGGTTTTAGTGGTAAAATTTCATTTTGTTGACATAACATCACGTTTTACCAAGCTTCACATAATAAAACTGGCAACGCCGCCATATACATGTAAGTGAAATAATCTTGAGCGCAGCGTAAAACACCAAACAATTAATCAATCAATCATTTACCAAGCTTCAACCTCTTCCCTCTGAATTTTGAAAATTAAATTCAAATAAATATGGAAGGATTTGTTTTGGTATGGCTGCAGTTACTGTGCCTTTCCGGGCGTATTTTGGGTTTCCCGAAACTCTTGTTAGACATTTTTTTTCTCAGTCATTAGAAAGTCTTTTTTATGCCCTGAAGTTATATATATGTGCAATCCAGAAAATACTAAAAATACATTTTTTTCTAAATAATTGATTTACTAAGTGTAATTTTGGACTTTATACATCTTTTGTCATTATTTTAAAATGCAATGTACTCGCTGATATTTTAGTTCAGCTTCAGTAAATACTTTGATATTTCAAAAATCTTCTTTGATAATTTTTGTCAAGTTTGGTCATTTTGGTCCTTGATTTAAAAGAAGTGTTAATTTGGAACCATACCAATGAGATTTATCCCATAACTCTTGCCAAAAATTTATCAATTCAGCCTGCTTATTTACAAAAAAAAAGAGTATGATCAGGCTGGCTTTTTTTTCTTAGAAAGAGCATGATTTTGGGATATCAATTTTTTTATGCTATCAAAGCTGATAAAGATTATTGAATATTAAACTCTAATTGCAATACAGACTAATTCAAATCAGCCTTCCATCAATGGGTCATGGGTTTGAATCTCATTCAGTCCTAGTCCAATGATCGTGGGCCTCTGTGGATCAGTCAGCTGATGAAAGCACTCTAGTCTAACACAAACCTTCCATCTGTGAGTCACATGTTTTCAAAAATGTTTTTCATTGGTTGGTAGCCAGGTACTAGTGCATAGAGATCTGTTCCTCTCCCATTCTTGAGCTTGGCATAAAAAACATCAATCAATCCTTTCCCATTCTAATGAGAGAATAATCTGAATAATCAATCGATCAATCAGTCATATTTTGTTTACTTAATCCTCATACTGTGTCATACATGTTCAGATTCTGACCTTTTTACTAGAAAACTAGTCGTATATATTCTATTATAAAATAAGTCATTTTTTCTTTGTATACATTTGATTACAAATTACATTTACCCTTTTTGGTACTTTGAAAACTTGTGGATAATGAAAAGCCCAAGCTTAGTCAAATTATTGTTTTTATAGTATATAGTCATTTTTACTGGATTATTGTTATAAAGTATGTTTATCATTTTTGATGCATTAAACACTGTTGATAAAATGAAGCACAAAATTTGGTAAATAATTTTTTAAAAATAGTTATATTTCCCGCATGATAGTTGTTGCAATATGTTTAGGCGTACTGTTTCTAGGATTAATAAATGTGAAAAGGCCGTACTATTTCCATTTTTGGCACTTATTCCCCTGGAACAATTGCCATGTAGGCCTACCACAGGAAGGAAGGGCCATGGAGGTTTTCTCAGGGCTAAAGGCCCACTTCTTCTCCCACAATATTAAAACTAGCCGCACACATGTGTCTCATCCTGTTTTATTTACTTGCCGGTCACTGGCTTACGAAGCTGGCGTAAGTTACGTTGGACGTAAATCAGTGTTATTCTATGGTAACTTGCGCCTTGGACGCAACCGGTCCATGTTGTTGGCCTATGTGCAAATTTACGCCAGCTTTTTTAACACAGGCCCCTGGAAGATATCACTTAACTTGGCAAAGCTAGCCATATATACATGAGGTAATATTTAGGGCTGCATTAAACATCAATTATGGCGATTCGGAAGCCTGTTTCACAAGGCCACGTAGCGTAAGTTTTTACGTAACTTCCATATAGCAACGTATGCTACAGCAGTTACGTAAAAGCTTGCGCTATACGCCGCTGTTTCTGAAACGAGGTCCTGAACAAGCCGCCTCTGCTATTTTCTTCTGTTTCTCTCCACTAAGATAATCGTAGCACATAAATCGACAAGTATGATCCCAGTGCTTACTGCTGTCTACTTACAGACCATTATACAATATGGAACCCGGATTTGATATTAAAAAGGTGGAAATCTTCTATACAGAAACAGTATTGGAATATTATTTTACTCAATTCTGTATCTTTTATAAATGTATTTGTTTTATCTATAGTTTTGTTACTACTTGTTCTGTACTTTTCTAGTATAACCTTTAAAGTTTCATCGTCAGCAATAAATGGCATGTCTTTTTCATGAGTTGACTGTACATCGTTATTCATTTGACACGGCATTGAAAACTGCAACGGTTTCTTATTGACCTGGGGGCTGTTTCTCAACACATTTACACCCGTCGTAACTTTGCGCCTGGTCGTAACGTAATGTTGAAGGTATATGTTGCCATGACGTTACGACCAGGTGCAAAGTTACGTCGGTGTCGAGAAACAGCCCCCAGTACTATATAGGTATAGGTCCTATTTGGTCAACATTTTAGAGATTGACGTCCTGTTGTGGGCAATAAGCTTATAGCCTATTAAGAAAATTGGGCAGAATAATTTTAACATAAATACCAACGATTAAAAATTCAGAGAAAAAGAAGAGAAAGTTTTACTGTATAATCAGATTCTAGGGTGGTTGAAAAATGTAACGGACTTGTGATTCCGAATGTTTGTTTTCAACTAATGCGGTCAACCCACGTATAGGAAATATGAAGCAACGTACGCTGACATCAATTTGTCCTCACCATGCAGGGTCTCTTTGTTCAAAAGAATTGCAAGCTTTTTGACAGGATGGACGTAGGCCTAGTATAGACCTACATTTGTATGCATTTTCATTCCCAATTTGCGGTAGGCTACCGGTAATACTAGTGTTTTGACCCACCAAACCTAATTTCCATTGAGTCAAATGACTCGGTAGGTGCTTCCAGTATGCCTTCAAGAGTCTTACCATCAGCATTTTTAAGTTACCGTATGGGCCTACCAGCAAACACATATATTTAAACTAATATATATATGACATGTGGGATCATTTGGCCTATGCGTATAGGCTACATTATTTCGACTTAAAAATTACCTCAACAAACCGAAACACACTCTCCATCCACCTAACTTGGTCTCAGTACACATCCAAAATTGTTTTCAGTCTTAAATTCAGGCAGCTCCCTTTTAAAATATACTGTTTAAAACGTCTAGGTTCAAAGGAATGTCTTTGCTGCGTAGGTCTACCGTAGGGGGCTACGTAGGCCCATACTCCCCATAATTTAACCTGTCGTTAAACTAATTTTCCTTTGAGCAATCAGTCTGTAAAAATGTTATGAGGTGCAGGGATGGCTTTTCACTAGGTCCAGGTGAATATATCCCGCCATTCTGTTGTATATATACAACAGTGAATGCGGTATATTCACCTGGGGCTAGCTTTCCCCGTATAATTGATATAAATATATAACTAATATAGCCAAAACGGGAGAGCTCGTTTTGACTATAATAAAGGAAGGGCCATGGAGGTTTTCTCAGGGCTAAAGGCCCACTTCTTCTCCCACAATATTAAAACTAGCCGCACACATGTGTCTCATCCTGTTTTATTTACTTGCCGGTCACTGGCTTACGAAGCTGGCGTAAGTTACGTTGGACGTAAATCAGTGTTATTCTATGGTAACTTGCGCCTTGGACGCAACCGGTCCATGTTGTTGGCCTATGTGCAAATTTACGCCAGCTTTTTTAACACAGGCCCCTGGAAGATGCTACACGTAATTTGAGAGCAGATCAAACACAGACTCCCATCAAGGCAATACCACTGAAGTGTTAAACAGGCACATACAAAATCTTAACCTCAGTTACATACACATACTTCCTTATTAAATTAACCAGAGAAAGATATTTTACATTTCTGAAAAGTTTTTATATTAGTAGTAAGATGCATGAGGGCCTTTATTATAAATGTTATCGAGCAGAGTTGGTATATGAACAATATGAACACAGGTACATACAAAATCTTAACCTCAGTTTCATACACTTACTTCCTTATTATTAATGTAACTAGGTATAGATACTTTACATTTCTGAAAAAGTTTTTATATTAGTAAGATGCATGAGGGCCTTTATTATAAATGTTATCAAGCAGAGAGTTGGTATATAGTTTATAGTTTTATGAACAATATGAACAAAGGCACATACAAAATCTTAACCTCAGTTACATACACATACTTCCTTATTAATGTAACCAGAGAGAGATACTTTACATTTCTGAAAAGTTTTTATATTAGTAAGATGCATGAGGGCCTTTATTATGAATGGTATCAAGCAGAGAGTTGGTATATAGTATATAATTTTATGAACACTAAAACACACAGGCACATACAAAATCTTAACCTCTGTTGTACACACATACTTCCTTATTAAATTAACCAGAGAGAGATACTTTACATTTCTGAAAAAGTTTTCATATTAGGGCCTTTATTATAAATGTTATTAAGCAGAGAGTTGGTATATAGTTTATAGTTTTATGAACAATATGAAAACAGGCACATACAAAATCTTAACCTCAGTTACATACACATATAATTGTAACTAGAGATAGACACTTTACATTTCTGAAAAAGTTTTTATATTAGTAGTAAGATGCATGAGGGCCTTTATTATAAATGTTATCAAGCAGAGAGTTGGTAATAGTATATGATTTTATGAACACTATGAACACAGGCACATACAAAATCTTAACCTCAGTTACATATACATACTTCCTTATTAATGTAAATAGAGATAGATACTTTACATTTCTGAAAAAGTTTCTATATCAGCAAGATGCATGAGGGCCTTTATTATAAATGTTATCAAGCAGAGAGTTGGTAGATAGTATATAATGAGCACTGAAACACATGGGCACAGGGAAAATCTTAACCTCAGTTGCATACACATAGTCGCATACTTCCTTATTAAAGTGGCATGAGCTGCCAAAATGTTGATATTTTGACGTTAAAACAGAATGTTGAAATTATTGGCTATTTTTTTCAAGATAAATTTTCTTAATTTGTAAGATGCATGAGAGCCTTTATTATAAATGTTATCAAGCAGAGAGTTGGTATTTAGAATATAATTTTATGAGCACTAAAACACACAGGCACAGGGAAAATCTGTTTGACTTCACGGATAAAACTTTTCAATTAAAAGGAGGACTATAAAGAGAGATGGAAATTTAATTTCACTAAAAAAAGTATGAAGTCAGAAAGTAGGATGTCACATGTTTATCACAGATTTAGCGGTCTGCATTTATCAAACTACACGTGTTTGGAGTATTCTTAATTAATTATTTCTTTATAGGCCTGGTTAAAAATCAACCAAGTGTGACCGTTGTATCTACATCGAGATATATATGGCAATAACTGTACATCAATGTACTTGACTGACATAGGGCCATCGGTCACATGTTTAGACATAACTTTATAAACACCATGTGATTTGTATGCATAGAACGCAATATTATACCCCCCAAAAAATGTGTAGCTCCAACTAAATGAACTCTGGCATTGTAATCAATATTTTAATCAAAAATCCTAAAAATTCTAATTTCTACCCTATAAAGCCCTTGAACCGAAAGATTAAAATACTTTATGCGCTTTAACATCACACCCCCAAATATAGATTAATTGATTGTTTGGTGTTTTACGCCGCACTCAAGATTATTTCACTTATATGGTGGCGTTGCCAGTTTCATTGTGGGAGGAAATTGGGCTCTACGCCCAGGGAAACCCACGATCTTCCGTTGGTAACTGGCACCCGAACAAACAAAATAGCCACTCCAGCAGAGCACATCAATCTAAGATTTAGGCCAGACAGAATGCAAAAACTATTATAAACTATCAAGGAAACGTGTATCTTCAAAATTACATTAGAGCCAGTCCCACATTACGTTGGGTTGATTGATTGCTTGGTGTTTTACGCCGCGATCAAGATTATTTCACTTATATGGCGGCGTTGCCAGTTTTATTGTGGGAGGAAACTGGCCTCTATGCCCGCGGGAACCCACGACCTTCCTACATAGATCATTCGAGAGAAAACCGAGTCAGAAAATTTTCCAATTTTTTTTAAAGGATTTATGAACAGCTTTTGGAAATATTCTCCAATTTGCGTTAGGTGTGTTGTAGAACATGTACTTTATAAGTCTGACCAAAAAGAAAATTAAATTTCGGTCGCAGCACATACAAAATTCAAGCTACGTTTACCGATCTACAATGCTTACGAAAGTTAATTATCTCAGAGACTTATGACGTCAAACACGACCTCCGTTGTGTACGTACCCTCAAAGCGATGACGTAATAAACGATTTCTGTTGTCTCAGTACGTCTTCGTGGCAGTTTGTACACATCGAAGGTCGTGTATGACGTCATTTTTCCGAGCAGTTACGAAAAATACGGAAAATATGCATATTTCCTCCAGGTTCGTTTTTTGACTACCAGGGAACTAACGCGAAGTTGTTTCGTTTCAAGTGATAATTTTCAAATATACAATTAGTCAATAAACAAGCACAAACCAGCTTTAAATCCTGTTCATATCTCCTTTAACTGAGTGGGATTCGAATCCGCGACCCACTGGTGAAATGTTTAAATAAATAACGTATGTTTTATCTTACACAACCTGAAATTCTGTTCGTCACCTATTCACTGCTATGAAACTTGGCAAAAGAAATATTCCCACTTTGGGAATAATTGCTTTAATTAACAGCCCTTTGGTTTCCTGCCCAATGAAGCAGACATGATATGCACTGGGGTGCATTAAATGAAATAACCTTGAGTGTAATGTGAAATATTAGTTAATCAATCAAAAACAAACTACTTAGATATTCACATTTCTGGTGAAACAAGTCTTGACACAAAAAATCCGACCAAAGTCGAAATTAAAATCAAACGTTCACAAGAAATTCGAGTATAAAGAGACAAATGAAGAAATATTTTTTAAGAAACAGAAAATGATATTGTCTTTGAAACCTTAATACATTACTGACTAAATTTTTTTCAAAAAAGCACATTTAATACACTTACTTGATGTAATGCGATTGCGGGAGCTACTTTTATAGCCAGAAGATCTCCCATAACAAAACCGGAATAACCACCAGATATAAGGAGAGTGTCACCGTAAGCTACTGTGGCAACGTGACCAAATCTACGATTGGGCTTTCTGTTCACACGTAAACCTGGATTGAAAAAGGGAGAAACATTAATTTTCCATAATAATAAAAATGAATATATGAAGCGAAAAATCATTTGAAAAAGTCTGTTTAAAGGGATTATGCCGTACCCTCGCAATTTAGACTTACACCAGGGTAAAAACAGAATTTGAAATACGTTTTCAAAAGCGAAAAAACAAATTCAGGCACTTTTTTGCAAGGTATATTGACCATATCCAAAGGTTAGACGTTTTGCTGCAATATTTTTTTTTGGAGGGGGGGGGGGGGGGTCATTTTTTCCGGCTTCAGTTTGGTTTACGTAAAATCATGATGTATTGCTATGGTAATTGTGAGGATCAGGTTGTACACAACTAGCTTTTTCATATTTATACTGGCTGTGGGATAGTTGCCTTACGGGCATAGAGCCCGGTTTCCTCAAACAATAAAACTGGCAATGCCGCCATATAAGCAAAATAATCTTGAGCGCGGCCGCGGCATAAAACACCAAACAATCAATCATAATAATGGCCATATATGCCTTTATTTGTGTCTTGAATAACCCCTGGACATTTTGGCTAAACTGATGGATTGATTGAATAATTGATGTTTTTTTGCAGAATTCAAAATTTTTTAATTAATATAGCATTAGCTGTGGTCAGTTTTAGTCTGGGGTGGGAACCCCTTTCTTCAACAAGTATCTCCCACATACGGCAGTGAAAAATAACATTCACAATATTTTGATTTTTACTAACCCATTGAAGGAGGCTTTGACCGCTGAGCCCCCGAGGTCACATTATAATATTTTGACGAGATATTTTATGGAAACAACTTTCAGTTAAGTTGAGATCTCCATATAACTTTTGGCAGGCATTTACATCTAAGATACTTTTGAATTTTTAAAATATAATTGACACAATCCAATTTAATTGGGTGGCTCAAGTGATCCATTTGGGAGCAGAATTCAAATTTTAAACAGAATGCTTTCCATTTCTGATATAAGCCCTGTTAGCCTTGCTATACGCTAGATACATTTAACCATTTTGAAACACATATTTGATGCATTTATGGATTCAAAATTCCAATGGCTTAAGTATTGGCAAGTCGTTCTAAAAACTTGATAGTGGACCACAAATTGACCGTAAGGAAGGAAAGTCGCAAAAGGAAAGAAATGGTACTTAGAGAAGGGTTTTATTCACATATAAACGATAGTTGTGACGTCATGCTATTGTTCCAACAAGACATTATTTCTTAGGAAAATTGCCCAATTAAGTGAAGCTTTATTTAAGAAGACACCATGATAAAAAGCTAAGGATATTACAGCAGACTTCATAATTAACTCAAATTACAGGGCTGCACAGAGAAATAATCCTTCCATAGTCAGGGACTGATCCAGGGAAAATTTGGGCATACCATTTCTGTTCAAAATGTTCCAACAATAAGACAAAAACAACATCTCTGGCCCAAATTCAACATTAAATGCTATTTCGACATTAAAATCTGTTGGTTTTAAGAATTTGGGCGGATTTTTTGCTTGTGAGTTTGGGCGCCCATACCTGTATACAGGTATCAAAACGTCTCTGGATCAGTCTATGATAGTATGTTACTTGTGTCAACCTTTTTATGATGTGTACATGCAATTTTGTATTAGGTAGCTGAATTTGTATGTATCCGTGTCGGCGTACACGAAGAAAACATTTGCAGACCTTGAATGCACAACTGTAAACGGGATGTTAATTAGTACTGCATTTGTATAACATCAATAACGGAACTCCAGCAAGTCCAAATCGTTTACGTCAGAGAAACACCTTGTCAGCAGGTATTCCAGAAACCATTCGGACATTATTTTTCAGGAATACCCGCTGCCTCGGTATTTCTCTTATACATGTACATAATGCTTCAGTATCTTTGACAGAGAATGTGATGCATAATTTTTTAATATTAGTGTTAAACAACCATATACGCGAAACACGGTATTAAACCTTATTCAACAATATGAAGCAGCTTTTAGCTTGGAAGTTGGCTACGACTTTCTTAGGGCACACAGCCAAAATGACTTTTTTTTACACAAAATGACAGTGAATTATTCAGATATTTGGAATGGCTCCCTGAAATTCCATTTATTTCTTTTGCCAAGTTTCATAGCAGTGAATAGGTGACAAATAGATTTCAGGTTGTGTTAGATAAAACACACGTTATTTATTTAAACATTTCCTCAATAGTGCCATACACAATTTCATCAATTTCATCAACCAACAGACCTACATGTATATTCAATGGTTTTATTCCCAAGGATTTTTTTTACATTAAAGTGGCATGAGCTGCCAAAAATAGGTAAAATTCCGGTGAAACAAAATTAGCAAATTTTCAGTCATCAAAAGTTACAATAGCTCTCTCTTGATATCAATCTTGTATACATGTATGTATGTTAAGATAGTTTTATGTGCAACAAAACACACAAAACCAAAACTGAGAACACATACATCCCGGCTATTTGAATTTTGTCCATAATGTCCATAACATACCTTCGGTTTGAACAGGTTTACTGCCGTTAACAATATTTTTTTTTTCAAAGTTAATCCTTTTGTTTTTCAAGGTATATCAAACGTTGAATTTCTCATGACAATCCCAAATTTTTTAAAAAATTTGGTAATTTGCCAGCTCATGTCACTTTAAAAGTTGAAACCTTCAGATATTATGCAATTTGTATCACTGTTTAAATAATTCTATAGGCCTGCTACTTTTGATTGATATTCTTTGATTGAATCTTTGCTGTGCGATTTATTACTAGATTGAATGATATGTGCATTGAATTTAAAAGCTGATTTATAAAATGGTTTCAATATTCAGAAATTTTTTAAACAGAAAAATAAGGTCCAAAAACAAATTAGACAACAAAATTCATCCACATTGATTTAGTAACAAAGCAGGCACTTTGCCCACAGGTAACCATCAACCTTCGGCGAGTACCTGGCAACTGTTCCACATAGCGCGATAATTTTTATTTGGTCTGAGTGGGATTCAGTCCCACACGGCTGCATCAATGAAAGGCCTGAGGGATTATCGTTCTAATGGTGTTTCCACGGACATGCGTTAATGCGTGCGTTGCCGGATTCGATTTTTATCAAATAATGGGAACTACAGAAATACGTTATAGTGTTTCCACGGTCAGTCCGATAATTTTTAACGCACGTGCGAACGGACGGAGAATGGAAGTTGTCCCATTTTTAACGAATCGGACGAGGGATTTCGCTAATCATGACGTCATTGAAAGGGTTTTCCGACCCTAATGACCCTGCAACATAATAATTTCACCTATTTTACGTTGTCCAACAACTTATGGCCGTTTCGGGGATGAAAAGACACCCATGCCTTTAATTTAGGATAATCCGGGACATTTGAAATGGGATTAAGGGCTACCGTGATCTTATTTATATATCTGAAGTAAAATAACCTGCCAAAAAAAATGTTAAAAGGACAAAAAAAGGTCTCCCTTAAATTTAAAACCTACATATGTAACACAGATTATCCAATAAACAATTTTTTTATAACAATTAGTGATGTTGCAATGTTCAAAATAAATAAACTGATTAACTATACCTGGGAATTCCTTGTTGAAATTTGTTGGACTAATCCACATGTGACATCCGAGGTGGTAATAATAAATGGCCGAATCATAGCACAGGTTTAGCTTTCGGTCATCGTAGATATGAGTGTTCCCGCCGTACACCACCATGTAATCACCCAAGATGTTCGCTGTGTGATACGCTCTCTGGGACGGTAAGTCCTTCGGGGCAACAACCATTGACCAGAACGAATTAGCGATGTTGAAAATATGGAGATTGTTACGAAGCCGACTGAATTGGGCTGTGTTGGTGCTATGGCCTCCGAAGATAATAATTGAATTGGTTTCCAGGTGAAAAACAGCCGAGTGACCAGCTAAACGGCGGGAAGATTTTTTGCCGCCTTTGATAAATATCCTTTCACAATCAGATAAGTTTTTTGTTCGAATTCTATACATTTCCGATGAGAAAAAGCCTTCTTTTGTTTTCCCGCCAAACAAATAAATCCATTCCATTCCAAGTGTTAAAGTATGACTAGCAAGGGCCGGAAGATGGCCCCGTCCTGGTTTAGGCGATATCAATGCCCAGGTGAGTGAAACTGCGTCAAAATACCATAATTCATTGCTAATATTTCCAGACACAAGCTGACCACCGAACATAACAAATCCGTAGTCAAGGGCAACCATTGCGTGTAAATACCGTCCTTCTGGCCACGGAGCACTTTTAGGAATGGTAATCCATTGGTTTGTACTCATGTTGTAAAAAATCAACTCATCCAGGATCTCGTTTAAAGTAAATCCCCCAAATACCCAAAAACTGTTTAAACTGGAGATGAAAACGCCTGCATGAGAAGTCCTTGGACGAAATCCTGTAAAATCGGAAGCTAATAAATACCAGGTGTTATTTCCGTAGCCGCTTTCTGTAGCAAGGGAGCAATCTTCCCCAGAGAAACCCTGCTCACATTCACATCGCTTGGAATTGACACATTGTCCTTGCCCCTTCGTAGAATGGCAGTCATTGGGACAGAAGTGTATTTCACAACCTATCTCACTGGAAGGAGGAATACGTACGCACTTGCCATCTCGACAATCGCCTTCATAGGCGCAGCTCTGAGGACTCTTCGTTATTTTATAGCTTGCTTCAAACCCAGCAAGTTCATAGTTACGGTCGCTGAAGAAATATATCAGCATCTATCAAGAAAAAGGGAAAGATAAATTAAATTTTTTTTTAACAAATGGAGAAAAAAAATCTGACTTAGTTTTTCACTTGATCTCTCTGTATCACTTAGCAAAGGTTAAGGGTTTCTTCTGGCTAAGAGGCCAGTCCCCTCCCAAACTGAAGACCGCCATATATGTATGAGCAATAAAACACACGGGCACAGGGAAAATCTTGTCGAAAATAACCATGGAGACAAGTTTCTAATTGTATTAAAAAGAGGTATATCATTTAGACCCTAAGGCTTTAATACACCCGCCCTCAGGCTGGGGGCAGTGTGGTTTTTGCCATAGCCATTTTCGCCTACCTAGCATGGAGGAAAATTAAGTATGCCAAATACATTTGCCTTCCTGACGTTCATATGGTCTGTGGAAGTTTTAATGTCAAAATTTAGGTGGGATGGGGGTGGGTAAGATCTTTTGGTCGGTTGGTACTTTTGTCGCCATATAACCTTAGCTGTTGAGTGCGACGTTAAGCCCCAATCAATCAATCAATCAATCAATTTAATACACCCAATCATAAGCTATTGTAATAAACTAAAACCCATGATAATATATATACATAAAATAATATTCAATGGCGAGCAAAACGCCAATCAATAAATCTTAATAGAATACACTGTAGCATAGCAAAGCCAAAAAATAAAATAAACTGCTTACATATCCAGATGTAGCCAAAAGGGGTTTCGGAAGTTGATCTCCACTTAAGCTTGCTAACAATGGTTTTTGATACGAGTCACCATCGTAAATAAACAGAAAATCATACGAGCATTCGGTATTCATTTTATGAAACTCCAATTGTATTGAGGTATTTCCATGACCTGAAAAATTCAAAATATAACACTCGTGGGAAATAAATCTGCATAATGGTTGTACCCTTTTAGTTTGAATTTGCATTCCTTTGGACCCATATCATTGCATTTTTGGGGTCAGAAAAGATGATTTAAGGGTATCATAAATCCCTGACTTAGGTGTTAGGGTAAAATCAGGTTAGGGAAAGTAGCTGAAAACAGGTATAATAGCTGTAAAGTAAAACAGGTATAACAGCTAAAAAGAGCTATAACAGCTAAAAAGAGCATACCAATGCATGAAAAAACGCTCTAATGTTTGTTTTTCTTCAATCCGGTAGCTCACTTGTATATTTACTGAATGTATCAAAACCCTGATTACAAGTATTCTAGAAAAAATTATGTAACAAAAGACTACTACCACCTGCAAACACAACTACCAAATGTACACAAACAGACTCAAAATTCAATGCCGTCTTTTTATAAAAAAAAATTCATCGCAATTTACTTATGCTTGCTCTTGTAAGCAGTTTTCATTGAATGGGAAGTTTTACTTCTGTACATTTGGTAGTGGTGTTTTTTCAGATGGTCTTTTGTTACATATTTTTTTCCGGCATACTTGTTCTCAGCTACTCTCCCTAGTTCAATTTACCGAACTTATGGTGATATTACATATACCAACGTTCAGTATACGAATTTGAAATACAAGGTGGAAATGATGCTTAAATTACAAGCCATGAAAATATTATTCTAACTCCTCGGTATGGACAATTCCTACCTCAGACTTCTTTAAAACTCATAAAAGATTATTCTTGTCCGCTTTTATTACATGTAGCTATTCCAAAGGACGTACACCTGGTCTCAAACAACAACAAACTGTCATTTCTTGGAGACTGGGTCAAACGGTGCATGCCAAATAAATAAAATAAATAAAAGAGGACAAGAATAATCTTTTATGGGTTCTTAAGAAGTCTGGGGTAGGAATTGTCCATACAGAGCAGTTACAATATTATTTTCATGGCTTGTAATTTCCAACAAAAGTGCGTCGGACTTTACCGACCAGCATTTCACAATTCGTAGACTGAACGTTGGTATATGTAATATCACCATAAGTTCGGTAAATTGAACTACTACTCTCCCTAACCTGCTTTCAGTTTAAAATTGCATTCTTTTGGACCAATATCATTGCATTTTACGTGTCAAAAAAGGATAAACGAGGATCAGAAAAGAAGCTTTAAGGGTATCATAAATCCCTGACTTAGCATAAATGCCGAAGTATCACTTTATAATTATTATTATAATATTAACAGCTCTAGACTTTTTTTTTTTAAGCTGGAAATGAAAATTGAAAGAAAATATATTCAATATTCGAATATGCAAAAATCAATAGTTACAATTATATGGTATGATAAATAGAGAACAATAATTTGGGGGGGATATCACTTAACTTGGCAAAGCTAGCCATATATACATGAGGTAATATTTAGGGCTGCATTAAACATCAATTATGGCGATTCGGAAGCCTGTTTCACAAGGCCACGTAGCGTAAGTTTTTACGTAACTTCCATATAGCAACGTATGCTACAGCAGTTACGTAAAAGCTTGCGCTATACGCCGCTGTTTCTGAAACGAGGTCCTGAACAAGCCGCCTCTGCTATTTTCTTCTGTTTCTCTCCACTAAGATAATCGTAGCACATAAATCGACAAGTATGATCCCAGTGCTTACTGCTGTCTACTTACAGACCATTATACAATATGGAACCCGGATTTGATATTAAAAAGGTGGAAATCTTCTATACAGAAACAGTATTGGAATATTATTTTACTCAATTCTGTATCTTTTATAAATGTATTTGTTTTATCTATAGTTTTGTTACTACTTGTTCTGTACTTTTCTAGTATAACCTTTAAAGTTTCATCGTCAGCAATAAATGGCATGTCTTTTTCATGAGTTGACTGTACATCGTTATTCATTTGACACGGCATTGAAAACTGCAACGGTTTCTTATTGACCTGGGGGCTGTTTCTCAACACATTTACACCCGTCGTAACTTTGCGCCTGGTCGTAACGTAATGTTGAAGGTATATGTTGCCATGACGTTACGACCAGGTGCAAAGTTACGTCGGTGTCGAGAAACAGCCCCCAGTACTATATAGGTATAGGTCCTATTTGGTCAACATTTTAGAGATTGACGTCCTGTTGTGGGCAATAAGCTTATAGCCTATTAAGAAAATTGGGCAGAATAATTTTAACATAAATACCAACGATTAAAAATTCAGAGAAAAAGAAGAGAAAGTTTTACTGTATAATCAGATTCTAGGGTGGTTGAAAAATGTAACGGACTTGTGATTCCGAATGTTTGTTTTCAACTAATGCGGTCAACCCACGTATAGGAAATATGAAGCAACGTACGCTGACATCAATTTGTCCTCACCATGCAGGGTCTCTTTGTTCAAAAGAATTGCAAGCTTTTTGACAGGATGGACGTAGGCCTAGTATAGACCTACATTTGTATGCATTTTCATTCCCAATTTGCGGTAGGCTACCGGTAATACTAGTGTTTTGACCCACCAAACCTAATTCCCTAATTTCCATTGAGTCAAATGACTCGGTAGGTGCTTCCAGTATGCCTTCAAGAGTCTTACCATCAGCATTTTTAAGTTACCGTATGGGCCTACCAGCAAACACATATATTTAAACTAATATATATATGACATGTGGGATCATTTGGCCTATGCGTATAGGCTACATTATTTCGACTTAAAAATTACCTCAACAAACCGAAACACACTCTCCATCCACCTAACTTGGTCTCAGTACACATCCAAAATTGTTTTCAGTCTTAAATTCAGGCAGCTCCCTTTTAAAATATACTGTTTAAAACGTCTAGGTTCAAAGGAATGTCTTTGCTGCGTAGGTCTACCGTAGGGGGCTACGTAGGCCCATACTCCCCATAATTTAACCTGTCGTTAAACTAATTTTCCTTTGAGCAATCAGTCTGTAAAAATGTTATGAGGTGCAGGGATGGCTTTTCACTAGGTCCAGGTGAATATATCCCGCCATTCTGTTGTATATATACAACAGTGAATGCGGTATATTCACCTGGGGCTAGCTTTCCCCGTATAATTGATATAAATATATAACTAATATAGCCAAAACGGGAGAGCTCGTTTTGACTATAATAAAAAGGCCCTATATAATGCCCAGGCCTATACCAAGAAAATTTAATCGAATCAACATTTAAGTACCATTCTCAACTGTTATTTTCTTGGTATAACCAAAAAAATGTCATATCCAAAAAGTTTTCCTAAATAGCGAATTTATCGGCTTACTGAAAAGCCTTTTGAGTTTTCTGCACATAAATGCTCAAAACTTTCACGTCAAATCTCCCGCCATTGTTTCCTTAGCATGACGTCAGAACTACACAGACAGATGACGTAAGCATTATTTGCTCAGTATTGATCGATCGGCGTCTGCTTGAAGTGCCCGTAAACTCCTTTGACTGGTTTGTTTTGTTTTTATTTATTAATGTTATCAGCTATTGTGGTTTTGTGAGCTAAAGATAACATTCACTATAAGATAATGACCATTTCTTATTCAGAATTTCAGTTATTGACAGAAGAAGTTTTCAAAGTGACGGACCTATTCTATATCCTGTCCAAATTTAAAGTTTTAGTCAACATTCAAGTTTCAACAAGTTTATTCCGACTCGTACTTACTGTCCGCAATATGTTGAGTGGATTGAAGGTTAAATTCTGATACGCCCGCACGGGCGTGGTATTGAAGAAGCCCGTGCGGGCGTATCAGAATTTAACCTTCAATCCACTCAACATATTGCGGACTAACTCGCACTGTACTACATAGTCCGAAATATCTGCGATGATGATGTAAGACCTTTTCTGACATCATCGTCAGAACGCATTTGATCAATTTTCTGAGAATTTCTTGCCACCCTTCGAGGTGGCAAGACCACCTCTCGTTCCTCATAAAAAATATCAAGATTCTCTTCATAACTTCTTTTAATAAATAAAATTGCTAACCCGTACTTTAAAGTGGCATGAGCTGCCAAAATTCACACTTTTTTCATAATTTCTGATCGTCATAACACTGTCAACAGTAAGAGGCTTTGCAGCCCATCAAAAAATGTACCGTAAAGGCGTAATGTTTGGCGTTGAAATGAGGAAAATCCATAAAGTCTACGGCCTATAAATACGAACCGAAAACGTGTTCGAAAAGTAAACAAAATGTAAATAACCAGGACGACCATTCATTCATTCAAAGCCAAAGTTAGTTCAAAACATTACTTTATCGTACATTTTAGAGACTAGAAGTAGAAGTACTAAAAAGCTTCTGAATTATACGTCGTGAGAAAAATAGCCTATAATTTGAACATTCTGTTTTAACCTCAAAATATCAACATATCGGCAGCTCATGCCACTTTAAGTTTAATGATTGGTGCGAGGAGAAAGGGAAACCATTAAAGTACGGGTTTGTAATTTTATTTTTAAAAGTTATGTAGAGAATCTTGATATTTTTTTTGAGAAACGAGAGGTGGTCTGGCCAGCCCGAAGTGTGTCTTAGGAATTCCCAGAAAATTGATCAAATGCGTTCTGACGATGATGATGGCCTATCTGTCAGAAAATGTCTTACAGTTACATCATCATCGCAGATATTTCGGACTAGGCCTATGTACTACACTACTAGTACTACAGTCTACGACAATCTACATATTGTAATTTTTGTTATTTTGCTTGTTGTCCACCCCGATGGCATAACGAATCAGATCTTAACACAAAGATACAGGAAAGGAAACTGTGTTTGAAGTAATTTTTTACGTTTATTGGTTGTAAACATGTTATATTCAAGCCGCACACAGTATGTGTCGCTTCCTGAGTGACCGGCAAGTAAGTACACAGGAAAGAGACACATGAGTGCGGCTACCTAACCAACAAAGTAAGTAAACCAGGATAGAGACACACGAGTGCGGCTATAGTGTCTCATCCTGTTTTCCTTACCATACTTTGCCGGTCAAGAAGAATTAGTTATATTCTGGAGATTAGAACTTAGCACTAGTAATAATATACTATTACTAATAAGGAACATCAGAAGTCTATCTTCTAATATTAATAAGCTTCTGAATTGTACGCCATGAGTGTACTGTGTAGCCACACACATGTGTCTCATCCTGTTTTACTTACTTGTCTGTCACCATGAGTGAAGTAGCTCCGGCATGTAGTGTTAATATGAGACCATGGCTCATTAGAATATTGTTTTCTACAATTATGAGTGAAGTAGCGGATAATTTCAACATTCTGTTTTAACAATAAATATGTATGTTTTCACAGCTGATGCCACTTTAAAATTAAATTGTGCCAGTTTGTGGGCGTTGAGAGAAATGATACTGATAGGGATACAATCTAAAATAGAGATTGATCCTACTGCCATTCGTTGAGATATCAACTCTAAAACGATTGAGTGACATGTTTTAACACAAAGGGAGACCACTGCTGTCCACGTCCTTAAAATTGTAAACAACGACACGTGACACTGATAGTTGACTCGGTTGTGTAGAGAGATATTCGATATAATTCTGGTAGGTAACGTTTATGCCGCCGACAACCTGTTTTGTTATATTGATTGCTACTCTCCTAATACATATAATATACCTTAAAATACCTTGAAGTCCATATCATATTTTGCCTTGACATCCATGGGCGCTGCCATCTTGTTTTAGAATGTATTTAAGAGCTAATGTAGTGCCGAATATATTTTTGATTTTTTACAAGTATTTCTGCCCTAAGAACCTGCAATGCAGCATATTATAATAGGGTTACATGTTTGCGAACAGAATATAACAGATAAATAAATAGTATATAGATTAAAAATTCTCAGTAGATTTCTTGCAGTTAACTATGCGCAAAATGGAGTGCGACGGCTCTCGAGCCATGTCTCGAGTTGAAGATCTCGTAGAATGGCACGAGATCTCGATTGATAGGGATACTGTATTAATTAGTGATACATTGCAGCATTGGTGATTGATTCATTGATTGACCATATCATGCCTGATGCAGTGATGGTCAATGCAAAGAAAACACCCACTACTTTACTATATACAGACTGTGAGACAAGAGGCTTTTTTACGTTTTGAGTCTATTTGACACGCCTGGACCTGGATAATTAATACAAATTATGACATGTAGATGCATGATGAAACAGTTATGCCTACCAGGCTTAATAATCCGATTTTATTAGAAATATGAAGCTTATATCTTCTAAGAATTTCCTATCCATGTTACTGGTGCTGTCCTTGCATATGTGGCTGAGCGTTTTTCATCAAAAACTTTCTTAATATTGTCATGTCGTTGGATATCACGAAATCTTGGAGGTAACCTGCAAGCCATATGAATTTTTTTTGTGAGATATTTTTTGTGATTTGCACTGTCAAAGTTTTCCGTAATAGTACTAATCCTCTGTTGCTGAACGCCCCTAGCATAAAGCCATCTCATTCAAGACAATGTATGCATGTAGAGCCACAAGTGTCCAGCTAACATTGCTACTACTTTACTTTTAGCTGAGAATCTTTTTTTTTTTTTCAGAATTGTGTCATATCCTATAGTGTTAGCTGAAAGATATAATTGACAGAAGTTATCATGCAAAGCAACGTGGTATATCCTCCAAATACGGCACCTGTTCAAAACAGTAAGTCTTCCTGAGTATAAGATCATGTTTGTCTTAGTGTTCATTAATATATATTTATTATATGGGCCAAGTATGCCTGTTAAAAAGATTTTTTACTTATAATAGTTTTGCCACTACCACCACCATCCCCCTGTCAGCAAGAAAAAAAGTCCTTGAAATTTGTTCTCAGCTAGTGAGAGGAAACAACTGAGTGATGCTACCCTTGCCATCTTCTCAAGCCTAGGTAAAATTTTCCATGTATGTAATAGTATTGTGATTTTACTTTGGCTTGAGAAGATTTACCCTTGCAGGCCAATAGCCTGACACAGTTCAGTTGAGCTTCTGGATTATCCTGAAATCCATAGCAGTTGCTTGCAGCAAGAAATTAAATATTAGCCCATAAAGCCTAAACACCAAAATAAGCTCATGGGCGGTGCTTTGAATGTCAGAAAATAAAAAACTTGGCAGGGCTCTGTCCCAAGATGTAGTCTAGAGATCTATCAATTCAATCCAACCATCAACTATGGATACTAGAATTGTTGAACGTTTGCCTAAATTTTGATACCCCCACACTGGAATGGATGCATTATTTATTTCAAGGATAACCAAATGAACGATTCTGCTCTCAGGCTATCTGACACCTGGAGCCCGTGCTCTGGACAAATGCCTTGTAATTCTGATTTGGGATAGAGAGTACCCACACAGGCCCCACTGCCTGCAGCAGTTTTATGACGATACCCTAAAAACTCATCTGCAGCCATAAGAGCTTAACTGCTGAGCACCCCTGGACCCTCGTTTTGTGCTTTGGGAAGAGACTTGCCAAATATCCTTTCCAATAGACCATTTGGCAGTTTTGCACGCAACAATGAATGACGTCGCTGCATCAATCTTACACTGGACAAGCCCAGTAGTCATTTTGACTTTTGTCGAATTCGGTCAAAATCCCTTTTCGTCCACTATTTTTTCTCATTTCTAGATTAATTCGGATATAAACTGTCCGATTACAGGTTTTCATTTCTTATATCTGTTGTAAAATACCAAAAATACAAAGTTAAAAACAGACGGATCCTTTGTCCGATCTTCTACTTGGGGCAGTAATTGTGACGTCGCTAAATTACGTCATTTAAAAGTAATTGTCAAATCACCTATTGAAAAAAATGACCTGCCATATGCAGATTTTTTTTGGGTGCTAAGTGCCCCCCCCCCCCCCCCCCCCCCCCACCCCCACCCCACTCCACATAGTAAATTTGTTGTTTATCAAGTTCAAGTATTATGTTGTTTGTTTTCTTACAGGAGAAAGTAGTTCCATTGGACTGTGTGGATACATTCTATGTTTCTTTTCTATCATCGTCATGCTTGCTATCCCAATATCATTCTGTATGAGTATTAAGGTAAGTTTTATTCACAGTAAATCATCAGAAATTCTTTTTGATATAATAATAGAGACAAAACCCAACCTTAAAGTGGCATGAGCTGCCAAATATATAGGGAAAATGTCGGCGAAAGGGAGTACAAATTATGAACTTTTTGCAAAATGATAGCTTTCATCCAACTTTTAAATGCACATTCTCAAAGCATATATAGAGGTTAACTGACGAGAGCCCGTTTGTTACGATGAATATCACTCGAGTCTATTAATTTTCAAAGTCACGACTCACGAGCCTCTGGCGAGTGACTTTGGGAATTAATAGATGAGAGTGATATTCATTGTAACAAACGGACTCGAGTTGGTTAATCTTTTTCTCACAATACACAAAAATACTGCATTTTATTCTGAAATGCAGCTCTCCATCACATCGTTCAATCCAGCCATTCATGAAGTCAGACCGCTTCACCGCGTTGACATGGAGACTGTATTCATTACGCTACACAAGAAAGGTCTCTAAAATCAAACAGTTTTGTTGCTCACGAAGTCTTAAGAATAAAGATATAAAATATTTATCCTACAAATGAATGGCACTTCTTAGAATAAAACAAAAATAAACATATCAATAGTTCAATGTCTGCAATCCAATGACAAAGTCAGGTTTTGCTGTGACCTCTACACCGACACAATTACGATAACTAGGTCAATGCATCTGCATTGAGAAATCTGCGAGACGCCAGTTTGGGTAGATTGATTGATCGAAAGTTTTAATTATCCGGTGTTTAATTATTGATACAGAGAGTGTGAATACAGTTAGGAGTAAATACGGCTATGATATATTCGTATTCAATCATAATTTGTTTGATAAACGGAAGTAAGCAGACGAAGTAGTTTGTTTATGTCAAGAAGTATGTCATGTACGGTACATTCAAATGCTTTCCTTATATGGAAGTAGCTATGACGTGATCGTGGGAAAATCATACTATTTTGCATGTAGTCCGCTGTATGTAAACCATAACATGATTGGCTACCGACTCGCATAGTTGTGAGTTATACTGCCAATCACTTGTAATCTAACAAGGATGTCTACAAGTTATTACATAAAAGGAAAACGAACGTATTATCCCTACGCTGAGAATGCAAGCTTGTGTTTTGATTAGTTGAACTTGGAAAATCATGTTTGTTAACCAATCAGCAGTTAGTTGGGCCATAATTTCACACGTTGATTATGACAAAAATAACACACTGCCTGGGAGTGAAATTATCGGGGGTGTAGTGTGAAAATTGATAAATTTGATATTCTGTGGTCAGTCTGTCTATCCATTCAGATACTGTGTCCACACTATAGCTTTAGATGGATTTAAAAAAAAATTCAAATGTATTATTATCAAAACTATTGTATGGATTTTGATTATTTTTGTCAAATGTAGTATGCTTATAAGCAGAAGATGTGACCCTTACCCCACTTAAATTCAGGTCTATATTTTTGGCGACCAAAACAGTCTCCAAGCCTTCAGAGCCTGGCTATCATTTTGAAATAGTTTGTCCAGTTTTTGTTTCACGATGTTTATTTGAACTGCAGATGGTGAATGAGTATGAAAGAGCCGTCATTTTTCGTCTTGGAACGTTGGTCTCTGGAGGGGCGAAGGGCCCAGGTAAGTTTAAGCTTTTAAATCTAGGAAGGACTGATTGATTGTTTGGTGTTTCAGATTGTTTCTCTTTGATCTTGTAATTGGTAAATTAGTAATTTCTAAAGGCCACTGAATTTACAAAAGACACTCAAAACTAGGCTTACCCTTAGTGTATAGATCTCTAAAAGATGGGATTTAGGAACGTAAATAATTATGCTTAGACATGCTGTGCCCATGACAATTTGAAAATTATGCCCATTTAAAAAAAGACCTTTTCTCTCATCCGCTGCTGAAACCACGCACAGACGTCTGTAATGGGAAAGTTTTTGGATTCAAATCTTACAAACTCTTTTGGTTTGAACTTGGACCCTCAAAGGTGTCGTGAAATAGCTAAGGATTCGTACAACATTATCAATATATCACAAAGTTTTCCAGAAAATTTGACTGACTTAAGCCTAACTCCTGTCTGTCTTTAACCTAATGAAATATCACGAGTTATGGTTTATATCAGCCTATAAAGGTCCAAATGACAATGATGGTTATTTTAGTCAAGAAGATTTTTTCATGAATCTTTTTGAGTGTCTGACACTCTACCACTATCTCACAATGTAACGGAATTAGAATTCCACAATATGTCCTCACTCGTGTAATGTCATTTACCACTGTGTGTAAATTTGATAGGACACCATCCATGTATTGTTTCCACATATTGCGATTGCATGAAACCAAAATCAAGACGTTTTCACGATTTTTAAAAGAAAATTGCATGAATTGTCAAAATTCAGAGCTTTTTCATAAATTCAGAATATTTATAGAAGTTTTTAAAAACTTAAAGTGGCATGAGCTGCCAAAATTCACACTTTTTTCATAATTTCTGATCGTCACGACAGTAAGAGGCTTTGAAGGCCATCAAAAAACTAAATGATTGGCATTGGAATGAGGAAACTCCATACAGTCTGTGGCCTGTACGAACCGAAAACGTGTTCGAAAAGTAAACAAAATTTAAATAACCGGGACGACCATTCATTCATTCTAAGCCAAAATTAGTTCAAAACAATACTTTAACGTACATTCTGGAGACTAGAAGCACCAAAAAGCTTCTGAATTACACGTCTTGAGAAAAATAGCCAATAATTTCAACATTATGTTGTAACGTCAAAATATCCACATTTTGGCAGCTCATGCCCCTTTAAGGATTGAGGTTGAAACGAGAAATATTACTACAGGCAGTATGCGTTATAAACCAAAGATGTGCTAATTGATAAATTCAAATAGCCTGGATGTAGAAATACATTTTTGTGGCTACCTCAATATACAGATCAAGAAGATTTTCCGTGTGTTTTAGTGTTCATAATTTTCAATATACAGATCCAAGAATGATATCAGCAGAAAGCTCTTACATGTATTTTGTATTTCTAGAACAATTAGATAATCATCTTTCAACATATTTTTAACTACATTTGGCAACTCATGCCACTTTAATTAAGTCGTAAAGCGGTTTTGATTGAGTGTCCAACAGAACGATTCCTTTTCCTTCATAGATAATCCATATAAAATTATTATTTTTTTCAATACAGGAATTTTCTTCATCATTCCATGTGTTGATACTTACACTAAAGTGGACCTGAGGACCATATCCTTTGATGTACCACCCCAAGAGGTGAGGTATCTGGTGTTATGTAAAACATGTGTTTATTTTTTTATTCACTAGAACAATGAGCACTGGAACAAAAAGAGTAACATTTAAAAAATAACAAAGGCGTATAAGATATATAAGTTAAGTAATTCACTTTAAGATCTAGATATGACTACAGTTGCACCAGTTTTTTCAAACTCACAGACACTCGGGCTGGAGGCAGTGTGTTTTTTGCCATAGCCATTTTCCCCTACCTAGCATTGAGGAAAATTAAGTATTCCAAATACATGAGCCTTCCTGGCGTTCATATGGTCTGTGGAGGTTTTAATGTTAAAATTTAGGTGGGATCGGGGTGGGTAAGATCTCTTGGTCGGTTGGTACTTTTTTCACCATATAATCTTAGCTGTTGAGTGAGACGTTAAGCCCCAATCAATCAATAGTTTTATTTTGTAGATAATACATGTATAATGAAGAAATCGACCATATTATATCATTACTGCTTTTATTCTTTAGATCCTGACGAAAGACTCTGTGACAGTAGCTGTGGATGCTGTGGTATATTATAGAGTAGCAGATGCCTGCGCTAGTGTCACTACGGTTGAGAATTTTAACCGTTCTACTCGCCTTCTTGCTCAAACTACACTTCGTAACACATTGGGTACCAAGAAGCTCGCAGAAATTCTCTCAGAGCGTGAAGATATTAGCAACTTTATGCAGGTATGCATATGCACTATGCAGCTATTGGTATAGTTAAATTCTGTTTCCGTGACTGACATTTGTTTAAACAAAAATGTATTAATTTTCACACAAAGGGAAGAGAAAATAATGTTTAAATCCATTAAAATTGGTTTACTGTAGCACACTTAGAAAAAGGTAGGCCTTTTTAGAATTTTTTAATCTTGTTTGCCAGCCCTTTTGGAAATCTTAAATTAAGACCTACACAAAACAAGGCAGACAGATAAGGTGTGTCAATCTATAAAAAGTCATGCATAAAAACTATTTAAAAAGGCTGTACCTGGTGACTTTTGCTGAGGCATTTTTTTCGCCTCATTTGCTGAAATGGCTGTCATCACTGCAACACAAAAAATTATGATGAAGTGTCTGATTTACGGTGTGTAGGTGGAGGTGGGGGGAATTTGGCAGTGTTTTGGATGTGTTACAAAACGTATATTTACATTGCAACAGATAATTGGCTTATTCTGTCTTCAGGTCGATTCTGATTGATCAGTAATGACAATTTTGCTCCCGCAACGTAATCCCAGTCTGGTGGTTAATTATTTTACTTATAAATAATAAAAAATATGGCTTTGAAACTGATAATGATCTAAGATATCCGGGGCTTAAAATTGGAGGGATAAGAAGCACCTTTGTATAACATCCATTCTGCTGGCATCTGATTACCCCAATGAATAGCTGAATCATGTCTTAAGCATTCAGATTCACTCTAATTCTTACAGATATCTTGAATACACTTATTTGTAAGCTAACAACAGTTCACATAATAAGGTTTGGGGCGAATCGGAATACATGACACAAGGCTCGACTATTTCAGGGGAGCAATCAGATTAGCGCCACCAGGTGTCTGACACAAACAACAGCGTCGTATTCGTCATAGGGCGATTCACATTACCAGCCAAATATAATACAAGTCGCCCTTACACCGAAAATCCTGGCTAAATCTCCTGTATAATCTCTAGGTAGCACTGTTATATGTTTACAACAATACATATTTTGTTACAGGCGTCTTTAGATGAGGCCACTGATCCATGGGGTGTTAAAGTAGAAAGAGTTGAAGTGTAAGTATTTTGACTGTTTCATATAGATTTATTTATTACTTAAAACACACTGGCACAGGAAATACAAATTTGGGCAACAATAGTTGAGAGATTTACCAAGAAGTTTGGTGGTAAAGTCAGAGCAATACATTTGTATTTAGGTGCATATTACAATAATTACATTTATAAAAATGCAGTTTTCGGAGTTCAAAAGTACTAAAAAAATCTAAGTTGCATTGGTTTTTGTACCCATTTGTATCCCCCCACACCCCCTCTCCCCTACCATGAATCTGGTTCTGATAGCTCTAAGACTACAATTTTTTTTTCTTCATTTAAATATCTACATTTCTGGTCATTGAAGTACAGACATAAGTAACTCCTGATACAAGTTATGAGGTGCATACAGGGTCTGGAAAATCAGTAAGTCTTGATTTTTAGAATGCCATTTTATGATGATGGGGTTGGTAAACATCAACACAGAGCGTCATATTTTAACGATGAAGGCTCTCCACATGCGCAGGGACAGCTCCGGTGACAGTTAGTGGAATTCTCACAGTAATCCCGCTCCCTATATCCTGGAATTATTATCTTGGGCCTGGTAAAGCCTTGAAATTACATGTAAATATGTTCTTTAATCATCAGCCCGCAAAGCTGTTTCTTTGGGGTGCACTCAACCTGCAAAAGGGATCTTGATGACTTTCTCTGCATTTAATAGCAGTGTGTTTTTGAATTTTTGAACCAAAATTTTAACTACGGTTAATTTAATCGCAGATCTTTATAATAAGAGATTATTTTGAAAAGTATTTCGCGAGACCAAAAAGGCGTATTAGAACTACGTTTTTACCTGCCAGACAGAAATAATACCCCCCATGTACTGTCTAGTGTCCAGAGTAGTGTGGAGCGTAATGTCCAAATTGGTGGTGGGGGGATGAGGGCTGAGCTTTGTTAGTTTGTTAGTTTTTTTTGTCTCCATATGACCTCAGCTGTTGAGTGTGACCAAAGACCAAATCAATAAATTTTACGTGATGAGATCTAAGAAAGTGAATTGATTGATTGATTGTTTGGTGCTTTATGCCGCGCTCAAGATTATTTCACTTACATGGCGGCGTTGCCAGTTTTATTGTGGGAGGAAACCAGGCTCTATGCCCGGAGGAAACCCATGACCTTCCGGTGGTAACTGGCAACCATCCCACATAGGCCCGTTGGAGTGAAAACCTAGTCAGACTAAGAAAGTGGAAAGGTTGTCTGAAATGAAGGGCTTCAAGTGATATAGAACCTACCCATAAATAGGTATTGTATATTGTTTGTAGTAAGGACGTACGTCTGCCTGTCCAACTGCAGAGAGCCATGGCTGCTGAGGCTGAAGCTGCCAGGGAAGCAAAAGCTAAGGTCAGTGTTAAGTGTCCCCTCTTAGAATATTTATTTACATAGAATTTGTTGTTTTCAGAAAAATTTCCCAAAGTTCAGGTAACGGTAGCTTTTGGTGTTTGACTTTGATAAAAATAAAATTCTGACGCGGGAATCTAGAAAACGACATCAAATGATCAATCAAGAATGATGTTATTTGTAGTGTGTTAACGTCACAATCACAATAAACGAGGTTCATGTTAAACATAAATAAAAGACGATATCAAAATTGCAAATAGAAAGATTCACATAAAAATCCTGACATGCATTTTATAAATGTGTTCCATATTTTACTTGTGTGTATACCACAATCTCTATTTAATGGAGGGTTGAGTTTTTGAATGAAAAATGTTTTTTTAACCTAATGAAAATATATCATAATCTTCTATAGTTTACTGTAGTAAGTTTTCCGCCAATGTTTATCTGACGATAGAGTTTTTGCCTCATCCCATTTAATATGTTTTTGTACATTTAAATTTGTGTTCTGCTAACCCAGACTAAATTAAGTCACCAGTTTAAGCAGCCTTCTTATGTCCGTTTATGTTTGTTTCATCAATATACTTTTCACCGCATTTACATGAAATATTATTATACATATAATTTATGTAAATACTATACTATTTACAAAAAAAAAAAGAAGCTAACATCAGTGTCAAGTGTCATCGGTTAGAATATAAATTTACATAGAATTTGTATAATATAAATTTCCAAAGTTGATGGTAACTGTGCATGTATCTTTGGTGGTTAACCTTTTTTGTTTTAATGTGACCTCTGATAATATCAAACGTAAAAACATCAAATGGAATGAAAAAAAAAAAACCAGTGAAAGACATATCACCACCCACTCCCTCCATTTTGAGGAAACCATGCTCTGGATTGTACCAATGTCTAAATAACGTTGGATTTAAATACCAATTAGGCATTAGTCATCTTATCACAATACTGTAATAGCAAAGTATTTAGGCACGTTCACCTCGGATACGTCGGCCAGTTGGATGTGTAACAACTAAGTAACAACTAAGTCCATGAAAATCTTCAACATGAACAATATTTTGTGTGTAATTTCCAGGTGATTGCCGCTGAAGGGGAGCAAAATGCCTCATTGGCTCTGAAGGAGGCGGCCAACATCATCTCTCAGTCACCATCCGCCCTACAGCTGCGTTACCTGCAAACCCTTAGTACCATTGCCACGGAGCGTAATTCTACTATCGTCTTCCCAGTTCCTATTGATCTACTGAGTGGCCTGAGACATTAAAGGGAAACTACAAGGTTTAGTAGTACATCAATGATACAACTGGGAAGATAAAACTACATGTAAATTATCTATGCACAAAAATTACCCACACATTTTCACACGGTTGGTTAAATATATATTATCTATACACATATATGTTTGACTTTGCGACGAGAATGTTATCGGTTTTACTCACAGTTTCCTATAGATCATTTCGGTTTAACGACTGACGCTTGCGCAGAAGCCTCGCTGTATGGCAAAATGACACTAAATTGAGTTTTGGGATCAATCTGACGTCGAAATCGTGTTCATTTCATCTATGACTCTATGCAAAAGAGGCGTGTCACAGGGCCTGCAACAGAGAAATGACTCAATGCCATACAATTCGAACGTCATTCTAAGCCGAAAGGGTCCATTATGCTAATGTTGCATTTCTAATTTCTGCTATGGTGATAACTTCATACTAGTATGATAGTTAACATCTGTGAGGCAAAGTCCACTCATCAATATTATATTTCTTTTACACTCTAAAGGCCAAGACCGTGTTGAATGTTCTGGCAATAACTGTTACTGTCACTCATTATCCATTCATATCAAACTCAATTATGTCAGCTGCACCCATTGTACATTCCTATCAAACTCAGCCATGTCAACCTCACTCATTATAAAATCATGCAAACCTTACACATTAAAGAAATCATGTCAACCTCACCCGTGCATTCATTTCATGTCAATCTCTCCATACATTCATTTCATGTCAATATCTCCATACATTCATTTCATGTCAACCTCACTAATACATTCATTTCATGTCAATCTCTCCATACAGTCATTTCACGTCAACCTCTCCATACATTCATTTCATGTCAATCTCACCCATACATTCATTTCATGTCAATCTCACCCATACATTCATTGCATGTCAATCTCTCCATACATTCATTTCACGTCAACCTCACCAATACATTCATTTCATGCCAACCTCGCCCATACATTCATTTCATGTCAATCTCACCCATACATTCATGTCATGTCAATCCCACCCATACATTCATTTCATGTCAATCTCACCCATACATTCATTTCATGTCAATCCCACCCATACATTCATTTCATGTCAATCTCACTCATACATTCATTTCATGTCAATCTCTCCATACATTCATTTCATGTCAATCTCACCCATACATTCATTTCATGTCAACCTCACCCATACATTCATTTCATGTCAATCTCATTTATACATTCATTTCATGTCAATCTCACCCATACATTCATTTCATGTCAATCTCTCCATACATTCATGTCATGTCAACCTCACTCATACATTCATATCATGTAAACCTCACTCACTCATATATTCATTTCATGTCAATCTCACCCATACACTCATGTCATGTCAAGCAGGTTACAAATGAAATATAAACATTTATCAAGTCGGTTAAAACATTTTATTTCTGCTGTTTACTACATCACACCTAGATTCACTAAGATATTGTTCGTTTTTATAATTGTCTTCTGTGATATAGGTTGTTGTTATTGTTGTTCCTTACAGGAGGGAGTTTGTTGATTTTAATAGTTGTATTTTGGAATTCCTGAACTATGTTATTAAAGGTTGACTGTTTTTATTTTTTTAACATTTTGGTTACATTTGTTATCTTTGTAATAATGAATGGAAGATATTGTTTTAACATCGTCGTTGCATTTGTTATCATTGTAATGATGAACGAAAGATATTGTTTTAACATCGTCGTTGCATTTGTTATCTTTGTAATGATGAATGGAAGATATTGTTTTAACATCGTCGTTGCATTTGTTATCTTTGTAATAATGAATGGAAGATATTGTTTTTAACATCGTCATTACATTTGTTATCTTTGTAATAATGAATGGAAGATATTGTTTTAACATCGTCATTACATTTGTTATCTTTGTAATGATAAATGGAAGATATTGTTTTAACATCATCATTACATTTGTTATCTTTGTAATGATGAATGGAAGATATTGTTTTAACATCATCATTGCATTTGTTATCTTTGTAATAATGAATGGAAGATATTGTTTTAACAGCGTCGTTACATTTGTTATCTTTGTAATGATGAATGGAAGATATTGTTTTAACATCGTCATTACATTTGTTATCTTTGTATTAATGAATGGAAGATATTGTTTTAACATCGTCATTACATTTGTTATCTTTGTAATGTGAATGGAAGATATTGTTTTAACATCATCGTTGCATTTGTTATCTTTGTAATGATGAATGGAAGATATTGTTTTAACATCATCGTTGCATTTGTTATCTTTGTAATGATGAATGGAAGATATTGTTTTAACATTGTCGTTACATTTGTTATCTTTGTAATAATGAATGGAAGATATTGTTTTAACATCGTCATTACATTTGTTATCTTTGTAATGATGAATGGAAGATATTGTTTTAACATCATCATTACATTTGTTATCTTGTAATAATGAATGGAATATATTGTTTTAACATCGTCATTACATTTGTTATCTTTGTAATGTGAATGGAAGATATTGTTTTAACATCGTCATTACATTTGTTATCTTTGTAATGTGAATGGAAGATATTGTTTTAACATCATCGTTGCATTTGTTATCTTTGTAATGATGAATGGAAGATATTGTTTTAACATCATCGTTGCATTTGTTATCTTTGTAATGATGAATGGAAGATATTGTTTTAACATCATCATTGCATTTGTTATCTTTGTAATGAGGAATGGAAGATATTGTTTTAACATCGTCATTACATTTGTTATCTTTGTAATGATGAATGGAAGATATTGTTTTAACATCATCATTACATTTGTTATCTTTGTAATAATGAATGGAAGATATTGTTTTAACATCGTCATTACATTTGTTATCTTTGTATTAATGAACGGCAGATATTGTTTTAACATCTTGGTTGCATTTGCTATCTTTGTAATAATGAATGGAAGATATTGTTTTAACACCGTCATTGCATTTGTTATCTTTGTAATGATGAACGGCAGATATTGTTTTAACACCATCATTGCATTTGTTATATTTGTAATGATGAAAGGAAGATATTGTTTTAACATCGTCATTGCATTTGTTGTCTTTGTAATGATGAATTGAAGATATTGTTTTAACATCGTCATTACATTTGTTATATTTGTAATGATGAACGGCAGATATTGTTTTAACATCATCGTTACATTTGTTATCTTTGTAATGATGAATGGAAGATATTGTTTTAACATCGTCCTTACATTTGTTATCTTTGTAATAATGAATGGAAGATATTGTTTTAACATCGTCATTACATTTGTTATCTTTGTGTTAATGAATGGAAGATATTGTTTTAACACCATCGTTACATTTGTTATCTTTGTAATGATGAATGGAAGATATTGTTTTAACATCATCAGTACATTTGTTATCTTTGTAATGTGAATGGAAGATATTGTTTTAACATCATCATTGCATTTGTTATCTTTGTATTAATGAATGGAAGATATTGTTTTAACATCGTCATTACATTTGTTATCTTTGTGTTAATGAATGGAAGATATTGTTTTAACACCATCGTTACATTTGTTATCTTTGTGATAATGAATGGAAGATATTGTTTTAACACCATCGTTACATTTGTTATCTTTGTAATGATGAATGGAAGATATTGTTTTAACATCGTCATTACATTTGTTATCTTTGTAATGTGAATGGAAGATATTGTTTTAACATCGTCATTACATTTGTTATCTTTGTAATGATGAATGGAAGATATTGTTTTAACATCATCATTACATTTGTTATCTTTGTAATGATGAATGGAAGATATTGTTTTAACATCGTCGTTACATTTGTTATCTTTGTATTAATGAATGGAAGATATTGTTTTAACATCATCATTACATTTGTTATCTTTGTAATGAGGAATGGAAGATATTGTTTTAACATCGTCATTACATTTGTTATCTTCAAGAGAAATGAAATAGATGGATATTTATGATAATAATTGTATATTTATTAGAAATTATATATTAATGAGAAAAAATATATCCAAATACAAAAAACCAATTGCATAATGTACTTCTCCACTCCATCTGTATTCAGTCCCAAAATATGGTGATTTACTGCACGAGGTGTGTCTAAGACAACTGTCTGAGGCTTGCTCTGAATGGCCTCTTACTGTCGTGACAATCAGAATTTATGAAAATATGCAGCTCATGTTACTTTTTATACGCATGGCTTGAAAAGCTGGCTGTATTATGGTGTCATCTCTGTCTGTCCGCTTTCCTTTACGCTGCATACACTGTAACTTCCAAAGATATACTTCCATCTTGTGGGAAGGTGTGTCGCTATCTATTTTTGTCCTCATTGGTTACATAATATGGCAGTTATATTGGATTATGTAATATTCCCTTTAGCCCCATAATTTCTAGTTTTGATGCATTCTGGACAATTCTTTCAGATTTGCATACCTCATGGACAATTGCTGTCCGGCACACTATTTATGACATTGCATCATGTGGCAGCCATATTGAATTATCTAATATTTACTCTTTTCATAACTTTAACAAATTTGATCTGATATTTTCAATTTTTTCACATTACATACCATATTTACAGGCAGTGTGTCAAACATTGTTTATAACATCATAATACAGCAACCATGTTGGGTTATGTCATATTCCCTTTTGCTCCACAAATTCTGCAGTTTTCATAAAATCTGGACAACTCTTTCAGGTTGTGGACAGTAGGTGTGTCGCAAATTATTTATGACCTCATTTATTGCGTAATAACTATTCTATTGCTCCATAACTTTCACAAATATGATCTGATGTTTTCAAGCCTTGCACATATATACCATACACACAGATGGTGTGTCATAAATTGTTTATGACATCAACTATTGCTTAGTATTGGATTATGCAATATTGTCTTTTATTTTTACTTTCAATTTCATGATTAAAACATTAAAATTGGAAATGGAGCATCTAGGTCTTACATTATGTTACCTTGTTTTGACTGGTTTCCTGTTAAAGCAGATGGTTGCCAGTTACCACCGGAAGGTCGTGGGTTTCCTCCGGGCACAGAGCCCGGTTTCCTCCCACAATAAAACTGGCAACGCTGCCATATAAGTGAAATAATCTTGAGCGTGGCGTAAAACACCAAACAATCAATCAATCCTGTTAAAGCAGTGTGTATGGCTAGGAGTTACAAGCCAAGGTGTTTATAGTCCCATCGATTTTAACTTATGGTATGAATATCTGAAAAATGTCCATTTGAATTTGATACAAATAGCTTTAGGTTTTAATGGTAAGATTTCATTTTGTTGGCATAACATGATCTTTTGCCAAGCTTAAACATCCTTCCTCTGAATCTTGAAAGTAGAATTCAAATAAATATGGAAGGATTTGTTTTGGTACATGTATGTCCGCAGTTACTGTGCCTTTCCTGGTGTGTTTTGGGTTTCCCGTAACTCTTGTTAAGTACATTTGTAAATAGTGTGCCGGCAGATTTTAAGTTGTGAAAAAGTGGCGGAATTCTATGTGAAATGCTGTATTGCCTGGTTCAGCCTGGCACATCTAAAATCTGTGCATCCCGCTTGATGTCAATTGCGTCATTTGACTTTTTTGATGATTTTAGTGTTTGGCTCCGTCACTGTGTCACAAACGTTCGTTCGGATATTTCCATTGGAATTCTGGGATAAAGATCGTGTAAGAATATTCAATAATTGTAAAACAAAAAAATCTTGAGTGTGACAAAGAACTCCAATCAAACAATCAATTAATCCAGTTAAAAGATTCCGGGTAAAAAAAAAAGAAAATTAATATTATGATTGATTGATTGTTTGGTGTTTTACGTCGCACTCAAGATTATTTCACTTATGTATCGGCGTTGCCAGTTTTATTGTGGGAGGAAATCGGGCTCTATACCCGGAGGAAACCCACGACCTTCCGGTAGTAACTGGCAACCATCCCACATAAGTCGTTCGAGTGAAAATCCAGTCAATTAATATTATGACTTCATCAAAAAAAAAAGAAGAAGAAACTTTAACATTAGGTGGTTATAAATATATTACATTGAATGATATCTCAACAAAAAAAGTCAGACCAAAAGTGGAAGAATTCACCAACACCAAAATAAGTACTGGCAAGTTAAACATTTTACAAAGGTACAAAAATTTATTATACATATATTACACTTGCGTGTTGTGTTGACACAACCTGACTAAATTCGGAGGTCAGATTGGTGTGGACCTATAAAAATACAGGCCTATTTACGTTTTCAATATCACATGTATATATACAGATTTATTCTTAAGTTTAACAGTCAGTCAGTTAAATCAAATAGATTTCCAGCTTATATAGGCCTACCTTGAATTTTATATTACCACAACACAACACATACATAGCTTTCAAAGCCAGATCGTGGTTTTATTTGTCGATTTTACTAACAAATTTAGGACTTCTTCGTTTGTATCAACTTCTAATTTTGTAACATGCATATATACAAGGCTTACAAATGGCATCGGTTTAGACATCTTCTCGATCAGGCAAGTTTCAACCTATTTGGCCCCAATTCCGAGTTTTACTCCGTCAAGGCAAAACACGGAATGGGGCCGTGGAGATTTTAACTTGGGCCGAGAAGATGCGGTTTAGAGAAACATAGAAAATCTTAAATCCAGTAGTTCCACTGATTAGTTTAACGTAGTACACAAGTAGTGTTATTCCGAGAAACGAAAACTTCATATTGACTCAATATTTCGACTTTTATTCAGTCATCATCAGGAGTCTATGTCAGTGGATATATGAAAGGCTAATAAAGTTAGTGCAGCCAAACATTTTAAAAAGGATGCAAGCATGGTTACAGACACCGTCAATTCTATCGCCTTAAGATCCGTTCTCACAGTGCGATTTGTCGCATCGACTTGTAGCATGCGCTTCAAATGGATTAATTTGATTGCTTTACAGATCGTATCGACCAATTTTAATCGCATCCTACAAGTCGGTACGACAAATCGCGCTGTGCGAACGGGCTTTTACGTCACTCGATCATCAGCAGAAAAAAAATCCCAAGCTGTGAAACGCAATTTAGTTTCAAACAAACCAATTAGAACAAGTATACATGCGCTTCATTGCCACTTGACAATCGACCTGTCTGTGTATTATATACGTATCTTCTAGACACTGAAATCATTAAAAAGTAGTAAAATTCGAAATTATTTTTTTTGAATAAATAGCACCTCTGGTGGTCCAATTTAATAACTTTTCCGAACAATTGAATACTGGGATGGTTGTTTTTTAGAAGGAAATCGGGTGGGGGGCTACACACGAATTATGTTCTCTGTTAGTTATGTCTGTGGATAATTTTCGACACTTTTTTTTGTCGGATTACGAACACCGCCAGAGGTAGAGTCCACTGTGGGTATGATAGAAGCGGTCTTCCCAGCCAGATGGATTGGTTTTATAAGGCTGTTGCACTTCAATGCGTATAAACAGCGGCAGAAAAACTGGGACCCAGCTTACAAATTGACTGGGGATGTGTTCAGGGCCATTTCTGGCATATGAAATTTCGCCGTAATTAACTCAGAAAAGTTTTCTTCCAGGGTTTTACATCCATAGGTCTCAACAAAGTGTATCAGATACTACAGTAAACTATATACAAATCGTGTATATTTTATGAAATTTATCGACGAACGAACGATTGCATTAAATCAATGGGTAGAGGGAAAATAATGGTGGAGTTCTTCTCCGCGGAAATCGCGCTCAGAGTCTGAAGATATCGGAGCTGGAGAGCGGCTGGTGATTCGGTGATGACGTCAGCGGCTTCCTTTAGAGCACGTGAGGCTTTTTGTTCACCTTCCGCAGCGATGACCTGTTGATGAGAATAATGCAAAATAAATCATAAAAATCTATAAAAATGCAAAAAAAAAAAAAAATTGTTGTTTACATCTGGAAATCCATATAGCAGTTCAAAGAATCACAGGCCTTAAAATCAAATTAAATGCCTTTTTTTTTTTCTATACTGACGGTCGTATTTTGGTACGCCCATCAAGTATAAAAAATTGTCATTTTGGAGTCAGAAACCCGGACTACTATTGATGAGGATGAGGATCGTGCATTACATTATAATGGTTAAATACTTCAAATACTCATACAAGTGGGAACGCCAATATTGGAACCACATTACACCGGCATGGATTAACGCTTTCGGACTGGCATAATACGCTACAGCATAGATAGACTTACTATATACTAAGTCGCTCTTGTATATGGTAAAGCTAGCAATGCTACACAAGAGCTTGTGCTAGTAGAATGGGAGAAAAATATATGCATTTTTGAAGTTTTTTGAATGTGAAAACATGTTAGATCTCTATACCTTAGCTCTGGCTTCCCTGGCAGCTTCGGCTTCAGCAGCCATGGCTCTCTGCAGTTGAACAGGCAGACGGACATCTTTCCTGTTAACATAATCATACAAATATTTAAATGAATGTTTCTTTGAATAATTTTCCCAAGACAGAATAAATGTTTTTAAGCTAAACATGGATATACTTGAACACAGTCTGCAATAAAGAATGAGGGATATTTAAGATTTCTCAGAAACCAAACATTATTAATTTACACTGAAACGTTTCTACCCACTAAATAAAGATGCTGTTATCATAATCTATAAGCAAACCTTCATTTCTTTTGTGACTTGTCCCAACTTCTAAATGCCACTCAAAGAACCAGAGAGGAAATCCCAACTTATCATTGCATCCTTAAAACGATATTCCAAAAGTAAAATAATCTGTTTTCTACATCATATTGACTTATACCGGCATCATATCGAGCTATACTGGTATTACGTTGACCTACACCGGCATCACACTGACCTATACCGGTATCACATTGACCTATACCGGCATCACATTGAGCTATACTGGCATTACAATGACCCACACCTGCATCACATTGGCTGGCATCCAAGTCTACCTAAACTTACGTAACATTGGCATATACCGACATGACATAGCAGTATCACTATTATTTTCTGGAAATTTTTGCTACTTCCGTTTTTTTCAGTTATTGACTCCCCTTGAATACTTACACTTCAACTCTCTCTACCTTCACACCCCATGGATCAGTGGCCACGTCCAATGATTCCTAAAAGACAAGAAAGACAACTATATATCACCAGTGAAAGTGTTTGGGGGATTTATTGGGTTATTGTCAAACAACAATGTATATAACTAAGGACTGTTTCTCAAAACTATTATGCCAGACGTAAGTCCAATACAAGGCCTAACTGCCAGCCCAACATGTACCTTTTACATTACGTTACGACCCGGGCCTAGTTTCACAAAGCGATCTTAGCTAAGTGTGATCTTAACTACCATGGCAACCAATGCTAAAGGTATATGTTGCCATTGGTAATTAAGATCACCTTAAGCTAAGATCGCTTTGTGAAACTGGGCCCAGGCGCAAAGTTACGTCGACGTAACTGTTTTGAGGAACAACCCCCAGCCCCGTAAATCATTACTGTCTCTGCTTATCAGCCCAATCTAAAATATGGATTGATCCTGCTACCCTTCGCTCGTGTTGAAGCGATTGGCATGAGAACTCGATTGTTATCAGCCGAGAGCGAAATTGAAGCTCTTGGAAGCCGCGGAGTTCACTAAAAGATAAACTACGTCCCTTTGCAAACCGGAGGCGGTGAAAAGTAACTTGGGAGTAAATGGACAAAATACACATTTTCAACTGTAAGATAAAACCGAGCCCGAGATAAGAAGTGAAACTTTTAAAAGTCATGTGGGATGCTATATTCTTGAACATACTGAAGTTTGGAGATTTTTTTCTAGAGAAAGTTTGAAGCTTCGTTAAAAAAACTGAATATCGCCCATTCACTCCAATGTTAAAAGCCAACGCTTGCTGAGTTGCAAAGGGAGGTAACTTTGTACGGAATGATGTCACTCCGCTAAGCCCGATAATAAGATAAACAAAAAAAATTACAAAGCAGTTCCCATAGAACCCATTTACATGTTTTACAGATGGAGAAAACGCATGGAAATTCCTCTTTGCTTGTCTTTGGTTCAACAATCCAGAACATGTTCTATATACTGTGCACGGTGTAACAATGTCTTTGGCACCAGACAGCAAAATGGCATTTAGCAATAACTCCATATATAGTACCAATAAACAAAATGTAATGAAATCTTTAAAGGTTCCCTTCAATATAAAACATTTCCATTTGCCCTAGATATATACTCTTTACTATATACTTCACTAAAAGTGAGGTCTTACTCCTTTCTTTGTTAGTTTCTAACATGTAATATATTAAATATACTCGAACGTAAATAATGAGATACTTGTTGGCATTTAACATTGTTGAATTTAATGAACTATATGTGTGGAATGGAGGTCACATGGTATTTGATGTGCATCGAATGCCGCCATTACAAGGAGATGGTGCAATTTCGACCCAGATCTGCTATGCGCACGCGCTTCAACTATCAATGGCGGCACATTTTACAAAGTCAGATCCAAAGCAGCCACTGAGACATGGCCATTCCACGCATACTCCTTACCATAGCATTATCAAACAATGTATCAATCCATGATAATTTTAGTCAAAAACAAAATTTAGCGAATTTGAACATTTGAAGCTTCTGATAATGAATAAAATCATGACAAAATTATTTTTAAAAAAATGAAGAATGTTAACCAGAACAGCTTGTCGATTTTTTACTGGCATAACGCAGCCTTGATCCTGGAAGAATTTAATATCGATGGTATATTACAGTCTTAATTCCAACTGATTCTAACCTTACACTTTTTAGGCGAATTTTTACTCACAACTCATACTTCTTCACTCAAGTAAAGGTCTTCCTCCGTAATTTAATATTTTTAAAAAATTTATTGGTCGTCGGTTTAATAATTTTTTTAATTTATTGGCCAATAAATATCCAAATATAAATAACGAGGTACCTGTAGACATTTTATATTATTGAATTAAACGCATACCTGCATAAAGTTACTGATAGCTTCTCTCTCCGACAAAATGTCCGCCAAATTCTTTGTTCCGAGGACATTTCTCAAGGTGGTCTGAGCGAGCAGACGTGTTGACCTGTTGGCATCCTCTACATTTGTAATGGAGGTACAAGCATTCTGTACTCTGTAATAGACCACAGCATCTACTGCCACTGTCACAGAATCCTTAGTCAAAATCTAAAAGTACAAAATGACAAGTTTCATATCACTATTTTTACACACAGCGACAAAATTATAGGCCTACAACCAAGGCACGATCCACTAACTGTGCTAAAGGGTACTAATGATCTAAAATCGTTGACTGTTTTTCGTAGCTTTTATGATTTCAAAGCATAAATGACGTACCCCATTTTTAACACATTTAGAAATTTGTCACCATCTTTATTTTAGTCAAAAAGATTTTCGCTGCGCCTGAGTGTTTTAGTGCTCATAAATATATATAATACATCATAATGTTGTATAATGAAACACAATTTGGTCAAACCCTCTTAATCATTCTTCATGTCCATTGATCCAAGATGTATGCGCCGCTGTGCACAAGCATTGAATGTAAGCTAACGTGCACGAGCATTGAATGTAAGCTAATGTGCACGACCATTGAACGTAAGCCGTTATACACGAGGATTGAATGTAAGCCACTGTGCACGGGCAAGGAATGTAAGCCGCTGTGTAGGAGCATTGAACGTAAGCCGGTGTTCGCGAACGTTGAAAGTAAGCCACTGTGCACGGGCATTGAATGTAAGCCGCTATTCTCGAACATTGAAAGTAAGCCACTGGGCACCGGCATTGAATGTAAGCTAACGAACATGGGCATTGAATATAAGCCACTGTGCACGGGCATTGAATGTAAGACAGAGAAGTCGTCCGACGCAAGGATTTTATTTTATACGGTTTAAACGATATCGCAATATTAAAGCGCCGATTCTTACCCGCATGGCTCGGAAATTCGCAAGAGCTTTTTTTTATAATCGAAAGCCCAGCTCAGGTCGATTTAAGATCCAATCCGATTTGGTTAAATCTCGTGTGAAGATTGACGTGTTAACCTAGCAAATGCTTCATTAAGAATAAAAACACACGTTGTCAACAATGGAGCAAAGTTTTCATCGATATCTAGATATCATTCAATACACGGCCAAATTAGCTATGTGGATGCCTTGACATTTTGCAAGTTTGTTTGATTTGAAATTATTTCACTTGCTCCGGTATGAAACGCACGTTCTATTGGTACCCTACAACCATACGACATTCTCGGGACTGAATGAGATTCAAGTAACTGGACTGGGAATGAAAGTTGCAAAACTATATCATATTTATGATCACTAAAACACAGGGCACTGGGGAAATCTTCTTGTCTAAAATAACCATGGAGACAAGTTTCTAATTGTGTTAAAAATAGGTATATCATTTAGACCTTTATACCCCATAGATTGTTGTAACAAACCAAATCTATGATATTTCATTAGGTTGATGACTGACAGGAGCTTAGCCTTGGTCAGTAGAATTTTCTGGAATTTGCAACACATGCTTGGGATAGAACGAAGAATTTTGGCTTACCTCTTGTGGTGGGACATCAAATGAAACTGTTCTTAAATCGACTTTTGTGTAGGAATCAATACATGGGACGATGAAAAACAAACCTGAAAATAAACAGTCCAAAAGGTGAGAATCTAGTCTACTTTGATAAATTATATACCTGAGAACAGTTAAATTGGCGTAGGCTACCAAAATTGGGATATCGGTCGGTAAAACGAGAATTGTTTGCCATTTTTTTTATAGCATAATACAAAGAGTTTCGCCTTGATACGCCGTCTATCTTACAAAACGGCGTAACTGTAGGTAACATCGAACGTAAATCTGTATTAAAACTTTACAAGAAATTACGTTCTGATAGCAACGCTTGTAATCAAGATTTACGTCAATCGTAACTTATAAATCCCAACGTCGTACGATATACAGGACGTATTGAATGATATTGAGGTGTGATACTTTTTTAACAAATAAGTTGACTTGAAGAAATAAATTATGTACGGTTCGTTTACCTGGCCCTCTGGCACCACCGGCTACAAGACGACCAAGTCGGAATATAACCGCTCTCTCATATTCCTGGACAACCTGCAACATCAAGTAATGGTTGATGATTACATATAATAAATAATTAAAACCATCGCACTATATACTTGGAATGGACACGTCCCATTGGCTGGTTTGGGTCTGACGCGCTAAGAACCGTCGCCATTGCTGAGAGGTGGGCGTGCGTGACGTTCGTCATCTTGTATTTAAAACACCTAACCATCTTATTGTAATGGCGATGCACAAGTTCAAGTTCCAGTTCAACTTTATTTCACTCAGATCACTTACAGTGACACAAGAAGACATTTAAACTATACGAAGCATTGAACATCGCGTAGATTTTTTTACATAGGGTTTTTGAAGAACAGTATAAGAGACTTCACAAGATGAGGCCTATCATAAATATTCATTAAGGCGGAAAATTTTTGAAGAGATGGATATCTTAAATAATATTCTGACAAAATTTCTCTTCTTAATTTTGTAAAGAAAGGACATCGCAATAAATAATGATATCCATCTGCTATTTCCTTCAGGTTACAAAGATGACATATTCTATTTATTAGAAGCTCATTGCTCCATCGCTGGAACTCAAACTTCACACGTGACCTCCATTCCACGTGTATAGTTCATTGATTGAATACACATTTATAGTTTCGTTAAAAAACAAAAAAAAATATAAAAAACAAAAAAAAAAAAATCAAATAACAAGGATGTAGGCCTACTGCATGAGAACGTTTTGGGGGTTATGTTACTGATAGAAATTACGGGATTGGTATCAGAAAAAAGCTCTTATGTTGTACTTTTTAACAAAATATGACGAATAATTAGGTCATTCTGTCTCAACGAAGTTTCCCCTATATTAGGTAGCTCATGCAACGCAAACGTAGGCCTATACATCACACGGATAGATAGAAAGATCTAATTTTGCACTGTTTGTTAAAAATGACGAAAACTAGACTCCTCCCCTACAATATATGTAGCATTTCATGCCACTTTAACGTACATCCACAAGATTGGTATCAACAGAAAGATTTTATTTTGTGTTGCTTGATTAAGACGACGAAGATTTAGCTACTTTTGCCTTTTATATCCGGGAACTCATGCCACTTTAAGGAAGTTTGAAATCTTACCTTGATACAAAAACACAATGTAATTGGGAATGTGAGACAGATAAAGATGACTGAGAAAATCCAAAGAATGTAACCACAGCAACCGATGCCTCCGTCAGATTCTTCCACCGTGTCCACATTGGACGAAACTGGAGATATAAGCAGAAAACAATAACCCATTATATAATGAAGAGGAAGATGGAATAATTTTATTTTACGTCTCAATCAATGTTATATTTATTATACAAAGTGTTCAAGAAAATTCTATTGACTTTAAACTCAAACTCCTGTCTGTAGTTAACCTAATGGGATATCACGGGTTTTACATTATTACAACACCTGATGATTGGGTATTAATGTCAAAATGATATACCCCTTTTAACACAATAAGAAACTTGTCTCCGTGGTTACTTTAAAGAAGAAGATTTCCCCTGTGCCTGTGTTTTAGTGTTCATAAATATTATTTCCCGACTATTATAATATAACTACAACGACCGATTCTTCCCTCGTGTTCTTCCATTGCACCATTAGGCGAAACTGAACACATAAGCAAAAAAAAAAAAATAGCCAATGATGAAATGGGGAGATCGATTGATTGATTGATTGGTGGTTTTACGCCTCAAACAAATATTATTTTATTTATTTATACAGTATTTACGGTCGATGTATTGAGTTGAAACTCTCGACATTCAAAGGGAAGCTCTCGACCCCGTATTGGTACCCGCCGCCATCCCAACATATATATTTAATAACCTGATGAAATATCATGGGTTTTGGTTTATACAACATCCTGTGACTGGGTATAAAGGCCTTAATGACGTACTCTCTTTTAACACAACTAGAGACTCCATGGTTATTTTAGTCAAGAAGATTTTCTCTGTGCCCGTTTGTTATAGTGTTAAAAGATATAACCTCATGAAATATCATGGGTTTTGGTTTATTACAACAACCTATTACTTGGTATTAAGCTAGAAACACAACTAGAAACTTGTCTCATGTATGGTTATTTTAGTCAAGAAGATTTTCCCTGTGTCCGTGTGTTTAGTGTCTATAAATATACACGAAGACAATGCCCTACCTTGAATAAAGAGTAACTCTAATTTTATAATAACAATATTTCAGTCTTAAAAAAAAGTATTGCTAGCAACAACAACGAACAGGCATTTGGTGTGCCTCATTTTTCGTAATGGAGTGAATACAGAGTCTAGAACATTTCAAATGTTAAAATAAGCAAACCGATAACTTCATGAGAAAGACTCCAACACATTCAGCAATTAGGAAGTTTACCAGACTTTAAAATGAGGAACCCTCTGATTTTTATAACGTAATTCTGGCAAACACATGCGTGATAAACAGAGCCAATAGCATGTTATCTGATGTTATTTACAGAAGCCCAATAGCTATTCGCGTGTAAATTCGCGTGTAAACCACTGTTAAAACATGGTCTGAAGGCATACTGTATAATTTTTAATATCTGTTTTCATTGTTATATCCTCAATAGGCGGAAAGTTAGATTACGTAACTCAAAATAATTATATGCAGGGGGAGGGGGGGGGGGATTATTTGAAGCGACCGCTTTGTTAAGACCATAACAGTGACACGCTTGACTGGACGCCTATTGTTTTTCTTTGCGGATTAACTGACATGCGCTATTCTATCCCTCTTATGACGTCGTTAGGGATTCGGTCAATTCTTGCTACAATCGAGATCTCGTGCCATTCTACGAGATCTTCAACTCAACGAATGGCAGTAGGATCAACCCCTATTTTAAATTGCTCTTTCTATAATTGGATCAATCGCATGCCCAGACTGCTCTTGTATATAGGCCTAAACTTATTTTTGTATCACCACATATTACTCTCCTTATAATTGAAAAATAAAGTGCCGAAATATTGAGTTCAAAATGAGTCGCTCGTTTTCCCGCGATATGCACTATACTCGCGCATTAAGTGACTACGGGAAATCGTTATTTTCATATTACCAAAAAAACAGAGAAGCTGTTATCTGTATCAAATACGTTATATTTCCATTAGTGGAACTCTTCAAAATGGAGGTGCATTTGTTGATAGGAATGGGACAGCCTCGTTCTCGTTGTAATACTCAGGACTATAGTTCTATTTAAAGATAATTTCGTTAAGTTTTAATGAATTAAGTATATATAAGCTTTTATTTTTACTAATATAAAAATCCAAAGATATATTTTGATCTTATGGCTTGCACAACTTCCCATTCATTAAACACAAGGCCCGTGCCAGAAATCTCGAGAGGGAGTGGAGAAATGCTTCCTTCTTTCAATAGAGAGCACAATAAGTGGGAAGGTGCGGGGGGGGGGGGGGGGGTATATACTTTTCCTGGATGGAAATATCACGCATCATACATCTATTAGTTTGAGACTTTGACATGTGATCAGAATAACTCACTAATTAAAACATTAAGTGCGAACAATTTCAGTGTCTACATTTCAAAAAGGGATAGAATGGAATTCGGTTATATATGTATAAACATTTGTGTATTTTTTTAAACCAGCCAACTTGTAATCATGTTTATTTTTATATTCGCTATTGAGAGTTATTAACAGCTGTGTATAAAAAAAGACGCTTGAAAGCAGTGGATTTTGTCAGAACAGGATTTTTAACAAAGAGAGGACGTGGCTTCGGATTCTGATGGATGAAAAAGGAAAACATTCACATTCATAGAGACCGAGGACTGAAACCCCTTAGTCAATATTCAGCCAATGGGTCGCTGGTTCGAATCCCACTCAGTCCAAAAAGAATTGGACAATTTTCTGACTGGGTTTTCACTCGAACGACCTATGTGGGATGGTTGCCAGTTACCAACGAAAGGTCGTGGGTTTCCTCCGGGCACAGAGCCCGGTTTCCTTTCACAATAAAACTGGCAACGCCGCCATAAGTGAAATAATCTTGAACACCAAACAATCAATCAACCAACCTTCGTCGATATCATCGAAACACAGTCCGAAACGTCTTGCATTCTACCTGCTTTCCAAGACACGTGTGATTTAAAGATATGTCACTGAATAAATTATGAATTGATGTTTTCCTTAGCTACACATAAATTATTTGGAACGCCGCTGTGTTATTGACCGAATATGTCCGTATACACGTTTGATGATACAAGACGTCTATTTGGAGAGTGAAAAGAACAATAATAACAGAAGCAAATAAGCCTAAAAAAAACAACAACGCTAAATGGAGTTTTTCTTAATAAAAGGGAGGTAAAATCGAAAATTTAGCCTTAAATATGAAACGGCAGATGAAACGTTTCCATAAGTGACATATAGGTGGTTGGAAATATCCAAACCTTAGTCTGTGCCCAAAGTATATTGTTGTTGTGCTGGCCAGTATAGAGTCAGAGTTTGTAGCGTACCGGCTATAAATGTGCGCATTTGAATAGGTTTTGCATAGGGCGAACTAAAGAATTGATTTTGATGCACAGAGCATTTCAACCAGCTGTGTTGCTTCAATTAGGTTGATTGTTTGGTGTTTTACGCCGCGCTCAAGATTATTTCACTTATATGGCGGCGTTGCCAGTTTTATTGTGGGAGGAAACCGGGCTCTAAGCCCGGAGGAAACCCACGACCTTCCGTTGGTAACTGGCAACCATCCCACATAGGTCGTTCGAGTGAAATCCCAGTCAGAAAATTTTCCAATTTTTTGGACTGAGTGGGAATCGAACCCGCGACCCATGCTTCAATTAGGAGAAACTTGAAGAGAGAGAGAAAATGATTGAAGTTACATTTTTCATCGAGTTACACTTTCCAACTCTACTGGCCAGCACAACTTTAATATACTTTAGCCATAGAGCTTCGATATTTCCAACTAACTTATATTTGTGAACACTAAAACACACAGGCACAGAGGAAATCTTCTAGTAAAAAATAACCATGGAGACAAGTTAAAAAAATAGGTACACCCACCACCCAGGCACCCGTAATTAATCACAAGATGCCGTAATAAACCAAAACCCCATTACACCTCATCAGGGGCCGGTTGTTCAAAAGAAAATTAGCTTAACGGCAGGTTAGATGACGTCGCGTCACAAAGGCGTTAAGCTAATTTTCTTTTGAACAACCCGTCCCAGGTCCACGAGAGACAGGAGCACGGCCATTAAGTAACACAGGAAAGAGACACATGAGTGCATGCGGCTTGGACCCAGTCAGCTCACGGATCGGTTGAGATGTGAATGGAAATGTATCAGTTGTTGACACACTTCATACATTGCTATATAAACCCTGTATATGTTTGAGGTCAAGAACCGACAGTGTACACACATACTTAACTAGGTCGAAAACATGTCACTGTAGTTTTCCGGGTGTCCTTTAGGTCTATTCATTTAATTTATTGATGTAGAGGCTTCATCATATTATCTTCCCCACCCAGACCCCATGTACTCCCTCCTAAACAGTACTAAGATCATTAAACCTGGGATAAATATTCATCCCAGATTAAACTAAAAAAAATATATATTAATTTATATAAACATAGTCCGGGTTTCTGACTCCAAAATGACTATTTTTTTCTGACGGTCGTATTTCCAAAATCGTCAGAAAAAATAGTCATTTTGGAGTCAGAAACCCGGACTAATATAAACAGAGCAATCTCCGAAAAACGTAAATTGTCTTTATACAGCAATAGTGCGATCGGAGATCCTTGCCGGACACCATTTCAAGTAATCAAAAAATACGAGTAATGGTTCCGAAAATATTTTTAACACTCCGGAATATTTGTAAATAAAAATTGCAGACAGCATGTGGTAAAAGCCACACCAAAGTCTCGACCTAATTCCCTAAACGGACAATAATTATATATAAGAAGCCGGCCTGTGGCGGTTGTTGTTTTTTAGATTTTCGATTCGTCTATCAATCGTGCGGACAGGTAAAACAGGTGAATACGTGTTCAAATTTCAGATTCTCGGACAAGGCAAACACCGCTTGAGGTTTTAAGATCTCCCCAACATCAGCGCAGTATCACCTCGTATATATAATGCCACGCCCTATCCTCACAGATAAATCTATATTTTGTTGTCTTGGGTCGACAGATAATAAATATAATAAACAAAATATGACATACATCATAGCTTATATAAATCTGTAAGAGACAACCTATTACGAGGAATAAAAGAAAACCTTTCAGTTAACAAACCTCGCTTTCCTTCGGTATCCATATCGTCTACCTCTATAGATTCGCCGTCTGACACTCGGTTTTTAGACATGAAATGAGCTTTCCGGGTTATCGTACACACTACACGCAGGTATATGCCGTATGTCGTTGAGCTGTAAACAATACGTCACGGACACCAGCCAACGATATCCTCAGCTACCTTGTGAAACCGTACCTTCAGATTAAGCAAGACTTGTATTGGGAGTGCATCAACCAGGGCTATTGTCCTCGAATACAAGTATAGTAGGCCCTATGTGTATATTATAGGTCTACTGCAAGAACTATTCGACGTCTGAAATATAATAGGCCTTTTCAGTGAGTTTGAATTGCTTATAACAGCGGGTAAACTGTATGGAGCATTCAGCTGTATCGAAGCTGCCTGAGGCGGACAAATCTATAGGCCTACCTAACAGAGTAACTTAGCAACGGGTAAACAAATGCTCCTTTGCCAATCAAACAATGATATAAGCCACATTTAGCTTATTATTTCACAATAATCATCGAAGGTAAATTCGTGACGCTCATTTTCAAAGATAATCTTTTCAATTGTCATTTGAAAGCTTATAGACCTGCGAATATTGCGAAACACATATCTATGTAAATACGTATATATATATAGGGCCTAAATACTTATACTTTGACGTAAAAGTAGGGCTGGCGTTATGTCGGATATCTTTTGTAACCCTGGCGACATTTCAATCGTAAGGTAGAAAATAATTTCCGTAATTTTTCAAGAAAGAACAATACGAATTAAATGGCTAACCTTATTTTCATTACCCCAAAAATTTAAAACGGTCTAAACCTTCCATGTTTTATCAATACTTTATAAACAATAAACCTATTATACTGCATGGTTGATAAGTAGTCCGGGTTTCTGTCTCCAAAATTACTATTTTTTTTATACTGACGGTCGTATTAGATTGAATTATTAAGCAATCAATGCATAAAATTATAAAGAGAAGAATTAAGAAAAAAGCATTGCCAGCTATAGCCTACCAGTTTTTTTTATTAAAATGGCATTGCATTAGATTGAATTATGAGGAATCAATGCATACAATTATAGAGAGAAGAATTAAGAAAAAGCATTGCCAGGTAGAGCCTAGCTACCAGTTGTTTTTTTAGTTCAGTTATTAAGGTGACCGTATTTCAACTTCTGGTACGCATTGGATGATTACCATGTTCTCAGCTTGTTAACACTGAGCCGGAAAGACCGAGGTTTGTTCTGATTGGCTGACGTCATGGTTGATACAAAGAGAGTAGATTGACAAGAGTGCAATCGTGATGACGAGTCTATCTTTGTGTACCCAAGTACTGACAAGTGCTAGTCTTGCTATGCATAGATAGTCGCGTCATCACAATTGGCAAGAGTGGTCACTTCTTCCAATCAGCATTGCCGGCATGTTCTTTTGGCCCCCTAGCGGAAGGGTGTTCCGACTGTACCCGATTCGACTGTAAAGCGCCCCCCCCCCCCCCCTACAGAAAGGAGCTTCCAAATAATCGAATCGTGTCCGTGTCGGGGGGTACTTTAATTACCATTGTAAATATTTCCAAGTTATGATTGTTACACTTTTTGTTGTTTGTACTCTGCTTTGTTTAAGTGCCAAGAACAATAAAATTGAATTAAATTGGATTTTTCAAATTCAACATGGCGCGGACGAAGTGACCCCTCTTGTCAATCTACTCTCTTTGGTTGATATCAGGATGTGATTTCATTCCGCGGCGGATTACGTGGTGATATACACGCAGGAGAATCATTGCACCGTAGATGAACTTTGAGCAATTTTACGAGCAATTTCATTTGTAACATTTTTAAATCTTAAAAAAAAAAAACATAACAATCCAGACATCAGGCTATATGTGAATATTTACTTGGAATGAAAAGAAAAGTTAAACAAGTAACAACGACGGACAGTCAATTTCCCGAAGGAGTTCCAGTTTGACGAAATCAGACAAGATGGCGACCTCCCTGTCGATTCGATTCAACTTGAACAGACCAAATAAGCTGCACGAGGCGTGTTCCATAGTTATACATGTTGGATGTAACTAAAGATTTAAGTGTAGAAGATAAATAATAAAGCGGGCAAATGTGAGCAAAAAAAAAAAAACAGGTTTATAATTTTGTAGTCTTCAAATGATATAAAGTCACATTATCAGTGAGGTGGTCTCCAACCCAAGTCTTATGGATTAGATTGGTCAGTTTTGGCGTTTGACGTCACTTTATGACTTTAGGAATAAGGTGAATTGTCAGTGGGTTGTGGTCCATTTTCTGGCTCAAAAAAGTGTCCATTATAGAGTTCAAATACTGGAACAAAAACGATGGGATTTGAAGAAAAAGTGCAATACTCGTGGTCGTTGGACGCATTTGACGCAAGTTTCATTATATTTATGAACACTAAAACACACGGGCAAAGGGAAAATCTCCTTGTCTAAAATAATCATGGAGACAAGTTTTTTATTGTGTTAATACAAATGCTATAGTTTCCAAGCCCACCAATGCCCTAGAAGCTTTGAGAAGAGAGGATGTCGTAAGTGTGTTTTGGGACATTTCCTGGTCAAAACACGACACAAGAGATGCAAGTTGATTTCCAGTGAGAGAATAACACGAAAACGGCAGGTTAGTGCGAAGATGTTTTCGACAAGGTCCGCGTTTGATTATTTCAATCCCATGTTGTTGTGGAATTTGTAGGGGGTGGGGTGGGGGGCATTCATTATATATGAATGTATATATATGTACATGTATATATATATGCCAGAAACATTTTATTTTGAGCAGTTTCAAGTTAACTTTTCAGACTCCATGGCCAATGGAAGTTTTACGCGCATCTTTGCGCCAGCTAGACAAGACCAAGCAACGCAAAGTTTATAAAAGGGCAGACTATCCCAAACGACTCCAACCAAAATTCCGAAATCGGCTATCACTGGATTAAATTCAAAAAGCTTTGTAAGCAAAACTAGTCACGACTATCTATTTTGAACGATTTGTGTGGGAGTTGTCGTCGGATCAATTGTGAAATATCAATGTACATCAAATCCCTATATAAATATGACACTTTAAGTCAAGGGCTTCCCCATTGTGTTTCACATATTTGTATATCCTATATATTTGCATATCCCACAAACGGCTTTACAACTTGTGGTCAAAAGAATTAAGTTTTTATTTTATTGTATCTCATGACTTTCCTGTCGCTTTTGGTAGTCGCCCAACCGTGTCGAATAAAATACAAGCACATGTATGCAAATTAGCAGATCGATTGATTGATTGGTGAACTACAACACAATTATTTTCCTTTTATGGCCGCGTTGTCAGGTTTACTGCCGGATATAACTGGGCTCTTTGTCCGAATAAAACCCTTAGTATAATAGTAAAACATTTAGCAATTTGGAATCAATACAAATGCCCTTTCGTCAGCGCTGATAGTGAAAGTCATCTGATGACGTCACATTATAGTTAAACATAGAGTTGTCATTGGTCCAACACATCCCATGTTAATTTCAGGAGGGCGGGTCTAACTAAGATGTAGCCTGACCCATTTGTTAAAACACCAGCTTCTCGGCCAGGGGCTCGGGATAAATATCACAGCTCAGTACTAACAAGCCACCATAGAGACGGAATGGAGAAGTATGAGGATAACCAGCCGGACGATTTGGGTGAAGATCCGGGTCACTTCGAGGATGAACCGCAGGGAAAACAAGGTGCGTCTGACTATGTATACAGTTTTGTAATCGAAGTCAAAGTCAAACCAATAAATCGTAAGCTATCTGGTATAAACAGTTTTCGTACGGTTTAGCTAGACCAGCTTCTGTAGCAGTTGAGGGTGTAGGCTAATAGAATAGTTTACTGTAGACAGGTCATGCTGATATACAGGCGTACAGCGCATGTTGTTTATACACTCGGAACTCCCTTCGGCTATCTTCGCTCGCTACCGGTCGGCTTTGATACGCCTCGGGCAATTGTGATGACGCGACTATCTATGCATAGCAAGACTAGCTTGTCAGTACTTGGGTACACAAAGATAGGCTCGTCATCACGATTGACGCCTCGGACAGTCTGCGCTTTTTATACGGCAAATCACCGTATTTTGGGGCTGAATAAAAATGGCGTCGAAAGTAAATATCAAAATGTTTCACTGCAGACGAAAAAAGAAAATAAAAATAATTAGAAATTTATTAAATTCTAATATCATTTAGAAAGATATCTGATTATATATTTTATTTAGCCCGGAAACCACAAGTTGTAGACAGACGCAGTTTCGGTACATATCAGGAATCCTCCGATGCTTCAATTATTTAACTGATCGAGGCTGGAAGTTAACAAACAGAGTATTTCGGTCCTTCACATTATCACGGGGACACTTTTGTGGGGTCCTCAAGAAGATTTGGAAATTGTACGTTTCACGGCTACCTATTTGGTCGCCATATTCAAAATGACCTGCAGTCTATCAGAGGGTATTTCACGCACGTAAATCCCCGAAGTTTCAGAGTGTTGTTTATAGTTACATTTAAGATCTTACAGAATTTAAAAAATAAGGTCACATACATTGTAGGCACAGGAACTTTAACAAATGTCTATATATGTACAATGTCTACTATAGACATACGTTAATGTTCCTGTGCCTACAATGTATGTGACATTATTTTCAAAATTATATAGACATTTAGCAAGTTAGCGTCCTTGCATATTATAACGACAATTCAGTTGGCAGCTACCAGCGAATTGTTTTGGTAACAGGGGTACAATTCTTTAAACCCCGTATTACACATAGTGGCATAGGCCTATATTATTCAATAATATTGAATGTCTACAGGTACCTCGTTATTTATTTTGGATATCTATGGTCGGTACCACGTAGACGACGACCATAAATGTCAGAAATTATCAAATAACGGAGTAAGGCCTTTACTTTAGTGAAGTAAGGCCTATATGGTCTGAAGTTTGTGTTTTCATGTATGATCATGCAGTCTTCAGAATGTTTAAGTTTAAGGCCCACTCGCCGCCGTAGCCTTAATTCTGGTATTTGTCAGAAAGCTAATTTTAGTAATTTACTCCCATTTGTTATTATTAAATCACTTAAATTAGAGTTAAAATGGGACATATTTTTAAATATCTAAATGACGGTTTAAAAACATACGCAAAAATGAATTCCGAACAACACGTGATGGAAGAAATGTTTGAAACTCTCTTTAAACGTGGGTTCCATACTAATGATAAAAAATTAAGACATCACCACGTCCTCAGTTGTTTTTGAACACGTGATGGGTTGGAAACAGCGTAACTTAGACGAGTTGCTGCTTTCTTGCCTTAAGATTATATCAATATTACTATACACAAACAAGAGTAACCAAAGCAACGTCACGCCGGACAGCAATTTCAGACAACTGCCATCCTGACACAGGCAAACAACCAGTAGGTCAGTCTCAAATTATGAATCGCCCTTGTTCTATCGGCCAGAAAAGTGACCTCTAATGCTGGTACCGGCCATTTGAATCCATTGTATTTGGGTTAGATAGTTCACCCTGGAGGTCAACTGATCATGTGACTTAAAAGTTCTACAAAACAGCAACATCATGGTGCCATTCATACGAATAGATGCGCCAATAAGCTAAAATAACCAATCAACCAGCATTCATCCGATCCCCTTCTACCCTTCTACCTGACCGACAAAGTAAGTAAACCAGGATAGAGACACACGAGTGCGGCTACTTCTACCCTTGACTAAGAATATCGTTAGGCCTGTAAGTCCAACATGTCACACACTATAAACACTATCGAGGACTATTTTAAAATATAAATAGTGTTCTGGATTTTAGGGACACGTTTGCCTTTAACATGCAGGCGAGATGGCAATGATTTTGGGTTCGGATGGAATGGTCCAACTCTCAATTAATTTAGAATAAATGTGATATAGTCGGCTTTGAACTGCCTCGGCATAACATCTTCACAACAGTATACAGAAGACAGGGTTTCCTTCTTCGCACACCTTTTCACCACCATTGTCTATTATATTTTCCCTTGAATTATTTTACGTACCTATAATTCCAGTCTCCATGGTTATTCTAGACATAAAGATTTTCCCTGTGTCCATATTTTAGTGTTCAAAAAAATGTACACAAAGAAAAAGGGTTAAAGGAAGGGTCCATTTTAGCGTTTCACTAGTGTGTTCTGAAAGAGCAGTGTTTCCTGAGTCTAAAACAGCAATCCAATAAATTTTTCGTTGATTTGTTAGCGAGTAACGAACATTTGAAAAGTCCGTGGTCGCAGGCATTCGATCGCCATGAGCCCGTTCTTCGGCGCATCCATTTTCCCCGTATTTTTGCCCAATCAAATTCGAGCACCGCGCCGACCTTTGACCTGATCTAGTAAGCCAATGATTTGGCAGAGAAATGACGGGGGTTAATTCGCTGACATTGTTCTAAAAATAAAGTCTCCCACAATCCTCGGCGTTTGTTTATTCGCTTAACTCTGTCGCCATGTTTCTACGTCTAAAACTACCTCCACATAGAAGAGTGGATCTAAAAATAGCGACCCTCATATGATGCAATAGACAAGCCAGGAAAATGGCGACACTGATAAGAACCAGAGGGTGACACTAGTCAATATCAGTTTACTAATTTCAGGGTATTTTGCGGTAAGAGTCGTTATGTGCATTAAGGGTTTTGGTGGGCATTCTGCTAGTTAGGTTGTGTCTATTTCTGGAGTTTTCTATCCCTTTAAGCACCCATCCCCCCCGTGGAAAGTCTGCACCGACCGATAAAATTATGGCTGTAGGGAGATTGTTGGCAAACTGATGTTGCAGAAACGATTGTGATCATAAAGGGCAACATTCTGGCGATAAGAAATCACCATTAATGGCAATAAGCTATATGATTTATTCAGAATACCGTTAGCCAAATCAAAGGTGTAATTTAACAAAAGAAAGAGATGCTTGTAAGTATGAAACTTCAGAGTCCATTTGGCTACCTTTTGCGAACATATTGAAGTAAAAATGTCACTTTGAGTGTGTAGAACACATCCCTAGAGCAGAAGGCCAATAGTGCGTATAGCCTCCATTAGCTTCAAACCTGCGTCTCAACCCTCCAGTGAGACGTCGGATCTGTTTCCTTTAGAGTACATTTGGGATAGGATGGGCAGAAACATTCAATCCCTTGAGCCTCCTGTACAAAAGCTGCAGGAATTGGAAGCCGGATTACATCGGTATTGGCGGCAGTTACCCCTTCAACAGATCCGACGTCTCACTGGAGGATGTGTAAGCTCGATTCTCAGCATCGCATGGACAGATTAAAACTTCACATCGAATCTTTCAGTGCATTTAAAAGTTTGAATAAGGATGAATGATAGCATACATATAGTTACCAACTAAATGTTGAATATTGCACTTGATAAAGACACGGACTAAAAGGTACGTGTATATCGCATCCTAAAGTTAACAAGTCTCAAGTTTCGCTAGTATAAAGTTCCACACCTTTTTAAACTCTAATATATCATGGACAAATAATAAATTGCACACACCTATCCCTTATTTAGTCATGTATGATACCTTTTGTATTTTTATACGCCCGAAAAAAGTCGGTCGTATTACGGGTTTATGGGTAAAGGTTTTTAAAAAAAAAGACATGCGCCGTGATTTTTGCAGTTTGTGGCTGAACGGCGGTCATTTTAACTTTGTTCTTTTTCTAATTATAGATAATGACCAGAACGGGACAACAGATGACCGCTCAGGTGTAATTGTTTATCTGCTTTGGGCTGTCTCCATACTCATTGTCATATGTACTTTCCCTTTCTCTCTTTGCTTATGCATTAGGGTACGTATCATCTCCGAACAAGCCTCGGTTGTTTCCGCCCGGCTCCGGCCGTTTTCATTTTTAGGTACGGAAATTCCCGATACATGTGTTAACATTAGGCAGAATAATCCAATGAACTATATGCGTGGAATGGACACTTCTTATTGGATGGGTTGGATATGACTGTTAAAAAACTCTGCCATTGCTGAGTGATGGGCGCGTGCAAGACCGATCTGGATAGAAATTACACCATCTCCTAGTAATGGCGGCGTTCTATGCACATCAAATACAACGTGTCCTCCATGGACACTTCTCATTGGCTGGTTTGGATCTGGCTTTGTAAAAAGCGCCGCTGTTGCTGAGTGATCGGCGTGTGCATGACGATCCGGATAGAATTTGCACCTCCTAGAAATGGCGGCGTTCGATGCACATCAAATGCCATGTGACCTCCATTCCACGTATATAGTTCATTGGAATAATCAGCTCTATTTTAGATTAGGGTAAATATCAATATTCTTGGAGATGTTCTATAGGTCGTACGCATTGATCTATACGTAAAATGGACACGTTTCATTGGCTGGTTTGGATCTGAATTTCTAAAAGCAGCGCCATGACTACAAGATGCGTGCGCGCCTGACATCCACCATCTTGAATTCAAATTGCCAAATCACTCGTATTTATGGCGGCGCTCGCTGAAACTCAAATGTCACGTGACCTCTATTCCCATATATAGTTCATTGATCGCATGTTTCTCCAGATCCTCTTAACACATTGGGCCATCGAACTGGATCCGCAATGCACGTACAATTTGCCGTAAATTCTCCCCCCCCCCCCTCCCCGAAAAAATAAATAAATAAACGCTAGCAAAGCCGCAATATAAGTGATTTAGACAGACAATGAAGTTACTTGCCTTGGGTCCTTGCTACTCTACCTTTATTATAATCCATTGTAAAAACCGTTATGTTATGGGATATTTTTCTTACAGGTGGTTCAGGAGTATGAGAGAGTGGTTATTTTCAGGTTGGGTCGCCTGAAGAGCAAAGAGCCCAGTGGACCAGGTAAGTAAATAAGAAACAAGCGTCTTTAATTGGAAAAATGTTAAAGCTGCCTATAGTACGGTCGCACTTAGTCCGGGTTTCTGACGCCAAAATTACTATCTTTTTTATACCGACGGCCGTATTTTTTAGTCAGGGTTCACTGCAATCAAAAAGCCGGAGTTGGTCCGATTTAGACAAAGAAATGGCAATATAACCTACTCAGACCGTGTCTTAACGCTCATAACCACGTTCATGGATAATTTCGCTACGTAGGCCTACCAGTGCCTGATATGGACGAGCAGGATCGGCCAGTAAACATTATTCGTCCCCTGAATTCAGTTTTTGCCTCCTCCAAGTCCATTGATGACCTAACACTGTTTAGTGGTTTTTCAGTTTTTAAACGTTAAATTCACATAAAAAAGGCTAGAATGTTAATGATTGTCGTACTAACACTATTTGAGTTAGCTATGTTGTTATTAATATCTAAATCTGACCGCAAACTGCCCGATCAGAAGCGTGCAGTCTACTCTGACTTTTTGATTGCAATGAGCCCTGACTCCAAAATATGGCCGTCAGTATAAAAAAAATAGTAATTTTGGAGTCAGAAACCCGGACTAGGTCACACTTTGCCAATTTGGAGGTCGCGGAAACCTTGTGCCCCTTCATCGTCGGAACCCACGATTAGCCTAAAACTTACGCTCACGCTTTTTTCACGGTGAGTTTGTTGGAAATTTATTCCTGGGCACCTAAGGACGGTGCCCCTTATTTGAGGAAAAACGTAAGATTCAGGGATCTCATAGGCCACCGAACACAGTGCATCTACACATAGGAATGTTTCTGCACTTTGATGGTTTAGCAATAAGCTCCACCCGAAGCTTCTGCGCAGGGTGAAATGATTAAACAGCGCGTGTCTGTATACTATCCATTCTGCCCGCCATATTGCTAGGACCAAAGAGAGTGCGACATTTTTCATAAATTTCGATTGTCTAGAAAAGTTCAGTGTACCTTGAAAAGGATTGACGATGAAATAAAAAATATCGCTAAAGCATGCCACCCGTCCGAATTGAAGATATGTGAAAACAGTGGACAGTGGAAAGGGGCATGAACTGCCAAAATTCACACTCTTTTCCTGATCCTTTCCTGATCCTGACAGTAAGAGGCTTTGAAGGCCATCGAAAAACTAAATAATTGGCGTTGGAATGAGGAAAATGCATACAGTATGTGGCCTACACGAACCTAAAACGTGTTTGAAAAGTAAACAAAATTTAAATAACCGTGACCACCATTCATTCATTCTAAGCCAACGTTAGTTCAAAACAATACGTTATCGTATATTTTTTGAGACTAGAAGTACTAAAAAGCTTCTGAATTATTCGTCTTGAGAAAAATAACCAATAATGTCAACATTCTGTTTTACTGTCAAAATATGAACATTTTGGCAGCTCATGCCACTTTAACGTATATTTTGGTATCAGAGGAGAGCTCTTATTTTTTACTTCATAAAAATGACGAACAATTGAGCTAATTCGGTTTCTACTGAATTTTTCTTATTTTGGCAGCTTATGATACTTTAATGTAAGCGAAAACTCAACTTGTAAATAGATGTTTCTTATTTTGTATTTGTATTGTATTGTTTATTCACCATAAGAAAATGATAACAAAGTATAATATATTTATTGAATAGAAAATGGCGGGACTAAAGGCCGGATGGACTGATTTCATAAACTGATTCTTTTATTTTTCACTAAACCATCATTTTTCTGTAGGATTATTCTTCGTTGTCCCGTTCATCGACAACTGTACAAAAGTCGACCTCCGAACTGTTTCATTGGATGTTCCCCCACAAGAGGTATGGAAACGAATTACATCGTCTATGCTGTCAAAACTTAATGACGTCAAGACGTTGTATCAAACCTTAATTTTAACTGCTCCTTTTTAGATTTTGACGAAAGATTCCGTGACAGTCGCTGTGGATGCTGTTATCTACTACAAAATTGTGGATCCAATTACTTCCATTACTAATGTGACTGATGTGAAAAAGTCTACCCATCTTCTGTCACAAACAACGTTGAGAAATATCCTAGGAACCAAAACTCTTGCCGATATTTTATCCGAGCGCGAGTCCATCAGCCACTCCATGCAGGTAGATATATTGTTTTAATTATGTACTAGATTTTGTGATTAAATCATAACGCAGTTATCAGTCTCTCAACTCATTTTTTAAAGGCAAACCCGCCGCTAAAATCCAGAATACTGTATTTTTCCAGACAGAAGAAGCTAGGCATTATTTTGTATTTTTAAAATCAAATTGAAAATTTGATTTGTTTCGTAACCGCAATGTAAGCAAACTCCGAGTTTGGGCATACACAGAAGCGCTCTAAAGATTGGAACTGTGTGATCGTTTGGACCAATGAACTATATGCGCGGAATGGACACCTCTCATTGGCTGGTTTGGATCTGACTTTCTAAAATGTACCACCATTGATAGTTGAAGCTCGCGCGCATAGCAGATCTGGGTCGAAATTGCACCATCTCCTAGTAATGGCGGCATTCGATGCACATCAAATACCACGTGATCTCCATTCCGCGAACGCAGTTCATTGGTTTGGACGACAGAGTGTGATTGTACTGATTTTATCTGAGAAATACAGACGACGATTCTATTTTGAGGGACACCAAAAAGACACAAGTTAAACTTAAGATTCATTTGTTTACTGTAGGCCTACTGTGACTATCTCATATAAACTGAACACGATATACTGCATTTCAGTTGAACGTCAAACTGTTTATTAGGCCTACTGGAGGTTTTCAGGATGGATTAAAATGAAGATACGCTATTGTTTATGTGGTAAAAGGATGTAAAGAAAATGAAGGAAGCAGCCACCGAGTTGTAGCTATAGTACCAAAGGGGCACACCTTTTTTTCATAAATATATTTGGACATCAGTGATCACGGTTTTTAGATCCAAAGGGGCACAACTACCAATTCGAATTCATACACATTAGAGTAATCTCCCTTGATTTTGTAAAAGTTGGACTGTCGAATTATACACAAGATAGTATTTTTGGACATTTTAGAATATTTTAGATTATTAGGGTGCGTAACTTTTTTTGTTGTTTATATATACATTCTAAGTATTCTTTCAAATTACTGATTCTTTTTGACAGACGACTTTGGACGAGGCCACTGACCAATGGGGAGTCAAGGTTGAGAGAGTTGAAATGTAAGTACAAGAATCATACAATTCATTTTTCCGGGCAAATAATGCCAACTGGAATGATTTGTTTATACTGTAGCCAAAGTAGGAAATTGTGGACACCAAAGGCGAGGATTTTATTCCGAACATGTAAAATAGAAAACAATGGTCTAACGAGCTGGGAGCTGTGACCATTGTAGAAGGGACGCCATTTTCTCATAGTTACATTACGAATACCTTGAAAACCGGTCCTTTTTTTCCTTCGAAAAAATCGTTCACCGATGCAATAAATGCCTTAAAATGAATGACCAACCTTTTCTGTCTTAATATCCATTTCCCTTTTGTCGAACTATAGGCTTGGGTTATTGCATTACATCGATATCGAAAGAGGGTTGGAACATTTCCCCGCGAACAAGGCGGCCATATTTAGTAATCTCACAAGTAGTGCTCTCCCCTTACCCTACTTATAATATTTATGGGAGAGCACTCCGTGTGCCTGTGGAATCTTGGTTATTTTACTAAATTTAAAAATGGCTGCTCCCGTAGCGTTCAGCCCTTGTTTAATTTCAATAATTGGTTTCTTCGAACTCTCATTTGCAGCAAAGACGTTCGACTTCCGCAAAACCTCCAACGAGCGATGGCAGCGGAAGCCGAAGCCTCAAGAGAGGCACGCGCAAAGGTGAGCCATTTCAGTATCTTGCATAGCGGCACACATGCGTCTCATCCTGGTTTACTTACTTTGCCGGTCAGGAAGATATATCTTGCACAGGTCATTAATTACTCTTAACATAGAAAGGTGCGCCGGCGATGCTCAATTCAATTTTATAAAAAAAAACTATTTACGGTACTTTAAAGTTCTCAACGATAGTGAATTATTAAATTAAGTTATTGTCGGAATGAAGTAATTCAGGATTGTTGCAAGGTTTTCTCCGACGGTCAGTTATTAAATTAAGTTATTGTCGGAATGAAGTAATTCAGGATTGTTGCAAGGTTTTCTCCGACGGTCAGTGATTTCCTCCGAACATATAAGTGTAATAATCTTGATTGCAGTGTAAAACAATCAATGCCAGGCGCAGTTGATGTCCTTTAAAATGACACACCGACTAAGGTTGTGGCGCGTTTTCGAGGCATGAGCTGCCAGAATTCGGATTTTTTTTCATAACTTCTGATTGTCAAAAGAAGTTCAACGTATGAAGTACCTTGAAAAAATAAAGGATTGACGTTAACATAAACACTATTGGTACAGTCAGTACCCTGTACGAACAAAAGATATGTGCTAATAACGGACACAATTCAAATAGTAGGAGTTCATTTTTGTAACTTTTGCTGCTTATAAAACCATCTTAACGATTAGTATCAACTGAGAGTTGTAATTTTGTAATTTCAGATAAAATAACCCACAATTAGCTAATTCTGTTTCAACGAATTCTTCCATATATTTGGCTGCTCATGCCACTTTAGATTAGCTGAAGATTAAGAAGTAATTAATCTCGGATGAAGAGCCGCAAGTAAATATTCCGATAAAGAAATATATTTTAAAAGGGCACCTTGGGTATGAGGCAACTTAAAGGGGGAAGTTTATTGTCATTCTCAGTTTAACTTCAGATTATTAGAAAAATAACAAGTGGTCAATCTCTGGTGAAAGGTTGCAAGTCGACTTTCCACCAAAATTGTACATGTAAATAGTTATTTAGGGAATTCCCTGCTGTTATTGTTATCTGTCTGACAGTCAGTAAACAAACAGCCTAAAATCCATCAAACGCGCAGCCACAATGGGTCCATACAGCTACCTAACCACAACAAAGTGGACAAAGGAATACCTAATAAAACTGCCTATCCAGGGGTCAGTGGCGACAAGGAAAGTTACCAATGGCTATATCTGGAAACCTCATCTTTATATAAATGACAGCCGAATAGCACATATTTTAACGCTCTACGCGTTGCTGGTTCAGGGCATGTCCCTTTGAAAGCGACAATCGTGATGACGAGCCTATCTTTGTGTACCAAAGTACTGACAAGCTAGTCTTGATTTGCATATAGATAGCCGCGTCATCACAATTGTGAAAGCGAGAGAGCCTTGGTGGCTGAGAGGGCAGAGTGAGTTCCTCATACAAGTCTCCAATGGATGTCATGGGTTCAAACCGCACTCTGCCCAATATAAAAAAATACTCTATATCTCGGGCTTATAATATTCACATCTGGATCTTAGTGAATGTAGCAAAGATTTTCGGTATTTACCCTTTTGTACAGTACATTTACTACTGTTTTAGATATGGATTTGCTCAATACCGATTTATTACTGATTGCCTTCCTTAGTCAACCAAACGATTATTATCACTCCTATTTCTCCTGTAGGTATTGGCCGCTGAGGGGGAACACAACGCTTCAAGGGCGCTGAAGGAAGCAGCAGACGTTCTCGCTGAATCTCCCGCGGCGTTACAACTTCGATATCTGCAGACATTGAACGCAATCTCTGCGGAGAAAAACTCTACTATTGTCTTCCCTCTGCCAATTAATTTGTTACAGAGTTTTATTGAAAGGTGATCGCAAATAAGAATGTTTTACACCTACGAATACAAGGATGTTGTGAATGATTTGAATGATGGGGAGGGAGAGGGTCGGAGTTTTTCGGTGGGGGAGGGAGAAGGTCGGAGTTTGTTGATCAGTGAGGGGGTGATAGTCGGCTTTTGTCGGTGGGGAGTAGGGATGGTCGGGGTTTGTCAGTGGGTCTGGGCTTGAGGGTTTGTTGATAGGGAGAATGGCGGGGGGGGGGGGGGGGGGGTAGATGGTTGGTTGGTTATGGAGGGTCGGAGTTAGTCGGTTGGGATGGGGTTACCTCGGGGTTTGTTGGAAGGGGTGTATCGGTGGGGTAGAGTTGAGCGTCGAGATCTGTCGGTTGGGACAGGTAATGGTCGGGGTTTGTTGGAAGGGGTGAGGGTTGGGTTGTATCGGTGGGGTAGAGTTGAGCGTCGAGATCTGTCGGTTGGGAGAGGTAATGGTCGGGGTTTGTTGGAAGGGGTGAGGGTTGGGCTGTATCGATGGGGTAGAGTTGAGCGTCGAGATCTGTCGGTTGGTAGAGGTAATGGTCGGGGTTTGTTGGAAGGGGTGAGGGTTGGGCTCTATCGGTGGGGTAGAGTTGAGCGTCGGAATCTGTCGGTTGGGAGAGGTTATGGTCGGGGTTTGTTGGAAGGCGTGAGGGTTGGATTGTATCGGTGGGGGTAGAGTTGAGCGTCGGGATCTGTCGGTTGGGAGAGGTAATGGTCGGGGTTTGTTGGAAGGCGTGAGGGTTGGATTGTATCGGTGGGGGTAGAGTTGAGCGTCTGGATCTGTCGGTTGGGAGAGGTAATGGTCTGGGTTTGTTGGAAGGCGTGAGGGTTGGATTGTATCGGTGGGGGTAGAGTTGAGCGTCGAGATCTGTCCGCTGGGAGAGGTAATGGTCTGGGTTTGTTGGAAGGCGTGAGGGTTGGATTGTATCGGTGGGGGTAGAGTTGAGCGTCTGGATCTGTCTGCTGGGAGAGGTCATGGTCTGGGTTTGTTGGAAGGCGTGAGGGTTGGATTGTATCGGTGGGGGTAGAGTTGAGCGTCGAGATCTGTCCGCTGGGAGAGGTAATGGTCTGGGTTTGTTGGAAGGCGTGAGGGTTGGATTGTATCGGTGGGGGTAGAGTTGAGCGTCTGGATCTGTCCGCTGGGAGAGGTAATGGTCTGGGTTTGTTGGAAGGCGTGAGGGTTGGATTGTATCGGTGGGGGTAGAGTTGAGCGTCTGGATCTGTCCGCTGGGAGAGGTAATGGTCGGGGTTTGTTGGAAGGCGTGAGGGTTGGATTGTATCGGTGGGGGTAGAGTTGAGCGTCTGGATCTGTCGGTTGGGAGAGGTAATGGTCGGGGTTTGTTGGAAGGCGTGAGGGTTGGATTGTATCGGTGGGGGTAGAGTTGAGCGTCTGGATCTGTCCGCTGGGAGAGGTAATGGTCGGGGTTTGTTGGTATGAAAGGGATGAGGGTTTGGCGGTTGGGATCGGGGCTTGTCGTCGTTTATTTCAACGATAGAAAATTGTTATAAAATGAGCAGCGGGCTTTCTCAGACTTTCTTTAAATCTAGTACAAATATTTTCATAGCCGATATATTTTCCCATACAGGCGGTAAGTGGAAACACTTTCTTTTACTGTGCCAAATCTGGACGGGTATGCTGTTATAACTTTTTTGTGATAATTTATTATCGACACACTCACCGCGGTGGTCCCTTGTATTTGTGAAGAGAGTGAATTAATACGACCATACTACAAGTAAAATCGAAAAATTCAACATGGGGCACATAAAGTATGTCCAATCATGTATAAAATGTGTAAATGACCAGAAACCCTTCTATGCTGGATTAAATTCATTTTAAATCTTTGCTTTTGAATGTACGGTCACAGATTTATGGTACTTACTGATTAACTCAAATCAAAACGACCGTCTGTATATCTCGGGTTAGTTCTTAAAATTGTGTCAACGATTTAAGCCATTTAAGATGCTTGTACATGCGCATTGCGGGTACCTAAAAACCTAAAAAGTCAAATTTTCATTATAAAATTCAAAATATTAAAAACATTTTGGCAAAAAATTTGCTAACCAGTAAGAAGAACTGGGGAAAATACTGTCTACTGTCAATAAAACTAATGTAAACAGTTTTCTAGATTTTAGCGTGAGTGTGTCGTTTTAGGCATGTATGTACTTAAAGGCACACTTGCCGCGAAAATCAGGAATATTGTTTACATTAAAAAAGAAAGTCCGTTTTCTGTGTTTTTCCCAGACAATATAAGTTAGGAACTTTCTATTTTTACCAAAAGTTTGGACGAAACTTTGTATTTTTAATTTGAATTTGAAAATTTGAATTGTTAGGTGCCCGTAACGTAAACAAACCACACTGCCCCCTATTGTCGATTTTATGTTTCAGTCGAGTGAGTGAACTAACGGCACAGTGTAATTTTACGTAGGCCAATTTATCTGAGAAATACAGACTGACGATCGGTTAACAGCGACTGGAAAAGCCTGCTGATGATTGTTTGAATGTAAACCACTGATAAAAAGGCCTGAAATGAGGGTAATCCGACACGAAAGTTGACAGACACTGATCGTTGTTGTTGTAATCAGGCTTCGATTGTTCGTTTGTTTTTCACCCCATTTCTACATTCTAAAGCTAACTAGACATGTTTTATGTGTCCTATGTTTAAGGTTAGTTGTATTAGTCATAGTAAGCTCATGTAAATTGGCTTTCTTAGCAAATTTAAACAGGCTACGGCGGCAAGTGGGCCTTTAAAGTATATTCGAACTTACGTCTCTGTGTACGAGATAAAGGCACCAGTGTTGTTTTATGACAACCGTTAAAAAATCTTTACAATAATGGGTTTAGGTGGACAGCGGGAGAGAGGAAGGGTTATCTAAAGGGAAGATAAAAAACGATTTTATTCGCTTATTTGGAGTAATGCGTGTTTTTACTGTTTGAACAATGACTGATTTGCATTATTTCTGTTTTAGCCATTTTACCTAACATATATTTCTGTCATTTTACAAAACATTTTTATGTCAGTTTGAATTAATTATGTTTTTTTAAATAAACTTTTTGAAAGAACCTGACATACAAGTTTGTCTTATTTACAGTGGCATGAGCTGCCAAAATTCACACTTTTTTCATAATTTCTGATCGTCACGACATTGGCATTGGAATGAGGAAAAACCATACAGTATGTGGCCTATACGAACCAACATAGTGTTCTAAAAGTAAACAAAATTTAAATAACCGGGACTAGCATTCATTCATTCTAAGCCAAAGTAGGTTTAAAACAATATTTTATCGTACATTCTCGAGACTAGAAGTACTAAAAAGCTTCTGAATCCCTTGTAATATTGCTCGAGATACTCAGATTGATCTAGATTCCCAATAAAGAATGGTGTGAGTTTTCTGCTATATTTTAGAATGTAACTAAATATGGAAATGCCATTAGGACATTGTGGGACGTTATAATTTGCGGTTATGTGAATACTTCGTTTTGAATCCAACTGATGCTAGCTGATCGAAGCCCACTCAGCATTCATATTTCCGTTCAACTAACATACTCCAATTTCACTTTTTAAATTGATTCCAGGCTCATTTTCTAAACAGAAAGCTATAAAGCTATCCAATAAGAAATTTGCAAGATCTGAAAAAATGTATGTAAATATATATATAATATATATTAATGAACACTAAAACACACGGGCACAGGGAAAATGTTCTTGTCTAAAATAATCATGGTATATCATTTATATAGACCTTTAGGCCCCATCATAAATTGTTGCAATAAACTAAACCTATGATATTTCATTAGGTTGACGACTGACAGGAGCTTGGATTTACTCAGTAGAATTTTCTGGAACACTTTCTAATAAATTGACAATGCTTATGCATCTTCAGCTATGGCAAAAATATCGGCAGACTGAGATTGAACCCCATAGGATCATGGGAAAAGAAACTGAAAAATTTGGTTCCCCCAGAAAGACATAGGTAAAAGACAGACAGTGGAGTTTAGCCCTGACCAGTATATCTTTCAAACACTTGTTCTTTTTGGGTCAGAGGTCGAGCCATTTTACTTTGATGTAATTTTATTCTTCTACTATAATCTTGGCCATCACGATGCTGACCTTGTTTTACTCAAACACAAATGGTATCATAGTTTATGCGCGACATCTTCCCGGGTCCTAATTCAAACCTACTTACATCTAGTGGATGGTGTCAGTCTCTGAGACAGTTTCGAGATCTGGGATGACGTTAATGATTAAGTTGCGATATACATCTTACGATCATAGTGACGCAGGTGGATTCATGTGTTACAAATCTTGTGGAAGAACCAAAACTAGGTCAGGTAAAAATGGTTAGGTCAAAGAAAGACAATCAGGTCAGCCCAAGAATATAACGACTTGCCTGTGTTAAAAACAATTGGAATCCTAATATAAAAGGTAAGAGACAGACATTGTCAACTCAAAAGCAAACATAGCCCATTATCAGCTAGAAGTGTTCAAGAAACTTTAACAAAATGGACTTACGAGAACCTACTTTGTCAAGCAGTCTTCAAAAGATTTGGACATTGAATTCTAAAGAACTAAGAGAGGTTACTCTACGCCTGACAGAAATTGAACAAGACATCAAGGAAAGTAATAACATCAGTCGTATTCACAAAGCTCTAGAAAGATTTGTCAAGATGGCAAATCCCGTGATAACATTTGAAGAAGTTACTACTGAACTTGAGAAGGCAGAATCAAACGAAGGACCAGCAGGCAAAATGGAAACGAAACTATTTCATGATCTTCAAAACTACAACTGTACTCAGCAAAACTATTATTCTGAACTTAATGATCTATATAAAAGATCTTGCGGTGTTTTTGCGTGCCTTTCTGTTAATTGTTGGGAATACAGAACTTTAAACAACAACACCAAGGATGATGGTCATTTTGAACATCTCTCTTCAGATATCTTGATGTACAAAGAAAAGTTGGAATACATCGAAAACATTTTCACAAATTACAGCTCTGGAGAAAATTACGGAGTTTTCTTTTCTGAGGAAGATGACTTTGAAATTGTTCTTCAAGCAGATTGTGAAAAATATCCAATATTACGTCTCGTGTCGGAAATGACGTGTTCCCTGCTAGCAGTTAGCCAATTCTGTCAAAACTGGATTAGAAATGATAAGATTTACGTTGATGGTTTGCAAAGTGAATTTAAAAGATTATCCCAAATGGTTTCTCAACAAGAGATTAAACTTCAGCAGATAGATAATCAACAAAAAGAGGGTTTCTATGCAGTTAAATCAATTCAATCAGTTTACGGATATGACTGTGTCGAACAAAGAGACGTGTTACAACAACAACTTGATACCGACATTGAAGACGACGAAGTTTTAAGACAAGGGAAACTTTCGCGCCTTCGAGGTTTGGACCAAGTTGTCTCTGAGTTGACTGAGCTAACGAAATCTTTAGCCAAATGTGGAAAAATGAAAACAAGAACAAAAGAAAATATCAGACTAACAAAGTTAAAGCTGAACTCAGTGGAACACATTTTGGTTAACCGGAAAATCGCTTTATCTAATTCCGAAGAAGAAGAATCTAACAACCTTATCGAGCCTCTACTCAAGGAGAACATGTTCAGACGAAAGAGTCTTGAAAATGAACTATGTGTGTCAACACCCAATTTACACTCAGATACTCCTAAGGCCTTTAACGGGCGAAGACGGCGAAGTTTAGACGATGGATTACCCATTATTCTTTCGCAGGAAGTTGCTGAATTGGTGAACGTAGAAAAGTTACCGAGTCATCTTGTAGCTAAACGGAATCAGTTGAAAAGACGCCCATCATCAGCGGACCTTTTGAGGGCCTTTAGAATTGTGAAAAATAACATTGGCTTCGCATGGAAAGATCTTGCTCGATGTTTGCCGTATGCTAACGGAAAACGAATGTCTGAAATCGAAAACGATATAAAAGACATTGAGTGCAAGAATAGAGGAGAGTTGAAAGAACAAGCGTACCAATGCCTCATGAACTGGTACAACAACAACGGACGTCGAGCCACAATTGACATTCTCTGTGACACGCTAAGATCCATTGATGAAATCCGAATTGCGGAAAAAATCGAAGACTCAAAAGACTTTTTGTTACCGGACATTAACTGTAAAGAGCCATATCACTTATGATGTTGTATTCTCATTATGCTTAAGCTAACCAAGGTGCTCATTTTGCATGATTTATAAACTATGGGTGTTTTTTTTTATCCCATTGTTATTTTGCCACCAATAAACATGTGCCATATCTATGAACAATATTTCTATCGGATTCCAATTTTTAAATAATCGAACAAAATGCACTATACTTTAAATCTTCCACTGATACAGTCTATCCGTTCGATCTAGATCTTTGGCATCTACATTGATATACTGACTAGATTTCATTCTTACAATCTTTGGGGTGGTCTCATGGACACCAACGGGCTGGATAGGGGAGCACATTTATGCCTCTCTCCCTTCCAAATGATAATTGCAATTTGGGGTTAAAACATTCATTTCCACCCTCACTTGCGCTTTTTGATAATGTACGTTTCTCCTCTGTGTCGAAAAAATAGATGAGAATAGCTCGCTTTCTATACTTGGGTAGTTTTCAAAGGCACTTTCGTAATGAAAAGGACTATGGCAAAAGGGTTCAGCCATCATCGTCGTCAAATTATGTCATGTTCAATAGTAATTAAATGAAAGGAAATATCCAGAAATACATACGGATCAACTTCGATTGCGGCCACAAAAGTATTCAAAACATACTACGTTAGTTAACGCCAGCGAGCAAAAAAGACCGAAGCACGCCATTTCAGTGGCTTATCTGTGAGGCCATTTTATCCGCTTTCAGATGACTAGAGCTATTTCACCTCAATATCGACGTATTGTACCTCTCTCTAATGCAAGAAAATAGCTTACGGTCAACAAACATGGCAACATAAATGGAAACGGGACGGCTGGTTTAGAATATGTGGGCCAGTGAAGTTGGGGGTTTAGTCGGTTAGAGTGACAGTCCGACACATGATCTCCATCGATTGCCCGCGGGATCGAATTAGACTCCATGCACTTGTAGAAGGTCGAGGGTTTCCCCGGGTAAAAAGCCCGGTTTCCTCCCCCACTAGACCTGACACAGCCGCGATATAAGTGAAATAATCCTGAGTGCGCCGTAAAACACACACCAATGAGCGTTATTTCAGTTTTATTGCGACTATACCTAACATCGACGACATGGATAACTATAACATGAAATAATCCAGAATGGAGCGTAAAAACTCGCAAGAGAAATTTCTTTATATATAAAGAGCAAAGACAAAAAATAATTGGAAGAAGTTTTACTTATGTAGTCGAATAAATGTACAAGTTGATCGATTTGCGTAATAAAAAGAAGACATTTTCTGTAAAATTCTATCAAATCTTGTCTATATCAATGATGGTGAGAAAACCGACCGTATAGATATTTAAAACAGCATGCTACATTATCTATTTTGGCGGATGATTGTAACAAGAACGGCATTATAGTTAAAAGTAGTTCTCACATCTTTAATATCACCTTGTTTTGAAGTATTTTCATTTTATGGCTTATCGCCAAAGCAATCTAAACAGAGAAGTTAATCTTCGCATGCGAGACTCAGTTCTGAAGGGAAGGGGAAGTAAGCATGTGGGCACGATCAATTGATCGTCAAAGCAAAAGTAAGTCCAGATACGGTGACATTCTCAGTAAGATATTTTTTCAAAAGAAGCACAGCCTGTATGGATTCGGTGTGTTCCTCTCCATGGACACTCTCGATATTTAGACCACAATGTTCTCCGTGCACCAGACATAAATAATCTTGGTCCATATGATATGAGACTCTGGGTAAACCATAACCAAGTTCCAATTTCTGCTGGTGTCATCTTTATCTGGTTTAACTTCAGCAGATATTTCACATCCAAATCGCTAATTGCGTTAATCATAGTCCGTTTGACGTTTCCGTTAAGTCTTGTTTTCCTTATTCGGCCTATACTCCAAGTGGATAGACCTAACCCCTTCCTAAGGTGACTAGCTTGTCTAAGATTGGGGATGGGGTGGAAAAAAATCTCCCGACCAATGACTCCCAGTCACATGTTTGGAATAAGGGGTGTAACAGGAGTTCCTTAACTCCTTTAGTGTATCCCAGGCGAGCAGTAGGATCCGGTTGAAGAACGGATCTGATAAAATCAGCGGCTGTCTCAGTGAATGGAGAGAGGTCGAGCTGAGAGTGCGAGGAAGGGACAGCCTTCAAAAAGGTTAATGGCCATTTATGGGAGCGTACAGGCATCTTGTTTGTCACGAGCTCAAAAAATATCAAAACCGTAGCCCACATGTCAGCAGCTCCAGAATATACTATAAGATCTTCGTTTTCTGAGAGCTCGGGGCAAAGATATGCTCGGGTACAGGAGTGGAAACACATATTGTCACAGGTACGGATCGCAGCCCCGAAATCCGTGAGCAAAGGGTATCCCAGATCATTGATCAGGATGTTGGATGGCTTTATATCCATGTGAATGATACCTTTGCTGTGGATTGCTGACAATCCAGTAAGGATGTGAAGAGTTGTCCAGGCGGACATTTCCTCTGAAAAGACAGTTCTTTTCCGATCCTTCCCCATCCAGTATGACAAATCTCCCATGCCATAATACTGGAAATGGAGGTAAGTGGTGCCAGACTGAGTAAAACAAGACAGCATTCTGACAACAAACTCACACTGGACATCGATAGTCACAGATGCCTCATACTCCCCTCCTTCATCGACCACCGTCTTCCTCACAAAGCTGCCTCTCACCGACGACATCAACTTGACGTCCGCCATGGCTCCATTGTGGAAACCCTTTACGACTTCTCCGTCTTGAGGGTAGACGGACATCCAGGCTGGGGAAGCCGTAAAATGGGTCCTGAGGACATTTGACTGTTGGTCCGTCTCTGATGTCAGACACCTCCATGCGAAGTTTCTTCTGTAGCCCGGTTCACTGAGAGAGAGGCCCTCCGTCCTGGATTGTCCTGTTGTTTTGTCTAATCGGTCCTCGCCTAACTTAGACACGTGGACAAATGTTGTTTCTGTATGTCTATGGACCAGTCCACATCCACATGCACGGATAAAACTGTGGGTGATCCGCACCATGTTGTTTAGGCGTTTCTTGAAACGTTGGAATCGTCTTCCCATGATTTGACGTAGGTTTTCTCGGTTCTTTAAAATAGCCTAGTGTTCTCACGACGTCTTCTACGTGTTGTAACTATGGACACGTCAGTGTTGCGCAGTTCCATACCACGTTAAGTGGTGGGAGACATGTGACGTATAGGCTTATTATTGCCTCACAGTTAAAGCGTCTGCGACGTAAACGGCGCGTAACAAAGAAATTTAATTGTGACGTTACAAAGTTGACCTGGTTATCAATAGACCCTGTATATCCAAAGTTCACATTTTTGGGGCTAACCATAGAATCTTCACTTCATCTACACTGATATCGCAAAAGACCCTTTCGGCTTAAAGATTGACGTTTGCGCCGAACCCTTTGCTGTATTGTAAAATTGACGTTTCCCCGACACGGCCACGTTGCTGGACAAAGTTCTGTTATGTCCGACAACATGTGGTAAATGAAGGCTTAAACACAACGTCACAATCACTTTCTTAGGTTGCAACCATGTTTCCAGTTTGTCGGACATCCGTTGCCATAAAAGAACTTTTCGGGGAAAGGTCAATTACGCTAAATGAGTTTATGGGTCAATTTGACGTTGGGACCGTGCTCATGTTGTCTATGACGCAATGCAAAAGAGGCGTGTCACACCGACTGCAAAAGAGAAATGACGTCAAAACCATACAATTCGAACAACGTCACAAAACGTAATTCTAAGCCGAAAGGGTCTATTTAAGGGTTTAATACCGCCGTAGCGGTGTTTGTTGCGTAACCCGATACCGCTGAACGTTGGTTCGTACCGAGTCAAACCACGAGAATGCGCAGCATTCGAGGGGTTTGACGAGGTGCGAACCAACGTTCAGCGGTATCGGGTTATGCAATAAACACCAAGACGAAGGTATTAAAGTCGATTCTACCCCGATAATTGAGAAAAATGAGGAAAAAGTGACCTGTTGTTGATTGCCGTTCCTCTTCCCTCCCTCGGGACAGTCTGGGAACTTTTAACCAATCAACGATAAGCTTTGGTCACGTGCAACGGTTGACCCAGATATTTTGAAGCAGAATGACATAATGTCACTATGGCTACCACTTTGACAGGCTGGGTTGCTGACGACGCTATCGGGGGAAATGTTGTGAAATCAACCCTTTGATGACTATATACGTTCATGACAGCCCAGTTTTCAATAGAAAAGGACAGAATATAACCACACTCACAACATTATCAGGTTAAATCCTTCATTTTGTATGATAACAAGCAAAATATCACTTCTTCCGGGGGAGGTAAACCTACCAGCCGGCAGCCGATGACGCACTACAGACTCGATGTCGTTTGAAAAGTCATCTCTACTTAACATGTATATTTGCACACGGCACGCACATGCAGGAGGGGTAGAATTAAGGGTTTAATACCGCCGTAGCGGTGTTTGTTGCGTAACCCGATACCGCTGAACGTTGGTTCGTACCGAGTCAAACCACGAGAATGCGCAGCATTCGAGGGGTTTGACGAGGTGCGAACCAACGTTCAGCGGTATCGGGTTATGCAATAAACACCAAGACGAAGGTATTAAAGTCGATTCTACCCCGATAATTGAGAAAAATGAGGAAAAAGTGACCTGTTGTTGATTGCCGTTCCTTTTCCCTCCCTCGGGACAGACTGGGAACTTTTAGCCAATCAACGATAAGCTTTGGTCACGTGCAACGGTTGACCCAGATATTTTGAAGCAGAATGACATAATGTCACTATGGCTACCGCTTTGACAGGCTGGGTTGCTGACGACGCTATCGGGGGAAATGTTGTGAAATCAACCCTTTGATGACTATATACGTTCATGACAGCCCAGTTTTCAATAGAAAAGGACAGAATATAACCACACTCACAACATTATCAGGTTAAATCCTTCATTTTGTATGATAACAAGCAAAATATCACTTCTTCCGGGGGAGGTAAACCTACCAGCCGGCAGCCGATGATGCACTACAGACTCGATGTCGTTTGAAAAGTCATCTCTACTTAACATGTATATTTGCACACGGCACGCACATGCAGGAGGGGTAGAATTGTCATTAGACTACGGAAAATGTTTTATGGAAAGTGAAAATATAAAGGCTGGGTAAGCAGTGTATAGGTCATCACGATTTAATCGGTCGTTACACTGGAAGATGGATTGATTGATTTTTGCACAAGATTATTTCGGCGTTGCCAGGTATCGGGGGAGGGGGGGGGGGGGGGGGCGGAGGGTTGCGACCATTTTGCACGGAGAAAAACCTCCGCCCTTCAACGAATTGGCCTACGAAATCTTTTCCACATGTGGTGATCGAATGAAAAGCCATTCAGGAATTTTTTAATTTTTTGGTCTTTCGGATTCGAGTCAGCGACCCACGAAAGACTATTGTTCTGCCGACAATCTATCTAAAAAATTGGCAGCTTATTTTACTGCATGGACCGTCAAAGTTATTTCATTTACATCAAACATTACAAATCAAAAGCTGTCGGCTGATACCTATCTTGGTGACGCACGTTACGGTAGTTTTATAGTCAACCCAACCGGCATCTCGGTTATTTAGATTTTGTCTGTTATTATAGCACACATATTGGGTTTCTATCTATTCCTGACTTTACCGAGTGTTAACGTTGTAGTATTTAGTTTTTAAGGTACTTTAAACGCTCAATTTCTCTTGACAATCGGTATTGATAAAAGTCCGAATTTCGGCAGCTCATTTTGGTGGTCCAGTGGGCTAAGAGTGATTGTCCATCAGTCCCACACAGATCTTCCATCGATTCGGAGCGGGTTTGAATCACGCTCAGACCAATGTTTTACGCCGCACTCAACAGTTTTCACTTATATGGCGGCGTTGCCAGGTTTAGTGGAGAAGGAAACCGGGCTCATTACACGGAGAATATCCACGATCTTCGGCGAGTACCTGGTAACTCTTTCACATACGGCGACAGAGTGAAAAATCCACTCAAAAAATTCAATTTTTTTATTTGGTCAGAGTGTCATTCGAACCCGCGCCTCATCGATAGAAGGTCTGTGTGGGACTGAGGGGCGATCAATCTAACCCACTGAACCACCAGGGCCCCTAACTCGAAAATGAACCCCTGACCCTCCTTTAGACGTGGATAAGATAGACCTCGTACGACTTTACCGGACATAGCGCAGGGATTTTCGCGTGCGATCTAGGGTAACATTTTTAAAAGCTATCAGATAAATACAAAAATCCTGACATCACGCTGTACGTGAATATACATTTTGAATTTAAGAAAACATTAAACTAGTAACGAAAACGTAAAGTCAATTTCACGAAATAGTCCCATTTTGACGAAAGCTGGCAAAATGGCGACGCGTTCCCTATCGATCCGATTCACTTTGAACTGGCCACTGCGATAGGCTCCATGGAGCAATTCCAATAGCTGCTAGTGTTTAAATGTGCGATGTAACTAACAATAGCTCTAGCTAAGTGTAAGAGAATAATAGAAAAGCACGTAGATGCGAGCAAATGCCAGGTAAAATTCCATGGTGTTGTTGTTTTGTTGAAAACTTATAAGTCACATGATTAATTGACTTCCTATGTGAACTTTCCAACCCAATTTCAATGGATATTTCTGATAAAAATGTCAACAATTGGCCTTAGAGGTTAAATCTGGCCTTTAGGACTAGGGTAACTTCTAATTTTAGATTGCCCCTGATGCTTACTTTAAAACCTGATTAACAGGCTACCGAAGGGTTGTTGAGACCAATGAACCATAAAGTGGAATGGAGGTCACATGGTATTTGATTTGCATCGAATGCCGCCATTACTAGGAGATGGTGCAATTTGAATCCAGATATGTTATGCAAGTGCGCTTCAACTATCACTGGTGGCACATTTTACGTATATCCAGACCAGCCGAGGGGACGTGTCCATTCCACGCATATTGTTCATTGGTTGAGACCCCATCCAGTGATTCCAAGAAAAGTAGCAAGCTCGTGAGAAGCGGCTTTGTTAATATTACTCAGAGCGAAAAGTTATTGTATATGTACCTTCTGGATTCAAATCTAACTCCGATGTTTTGCAACTCAGCTCGGTAAAGGCATTCCGTAGATGGGTCGCGGGTTCGATACCAGTCAGTCTAAAGATTGATTAAGGTTAACACACCAGCGGAAGAGTTACAAGGTACTCGCCGAAAGTCGACGGTTTCCTCCCCTACTAAACCTGGCATCACAGCCATATAAGTTAAATATTCTTGAGTGCGACGTAAAGCATCAATCAGTCAATCAATCAAATGTCACTCAAATAATATGACACAATAAAACATAACCCAGTCAAGGCAAACGGCAAGCGAATTGTATACATATATAACTGTATTTTAAAAGCAAATAACAGTGAATAACAATTCAAACAATATTTATAGTAACAGACAACAACAACAGTACATAGCACTTACAGGTTCCTCGTGAGATATACACGGCCAAAAAGTTACAATTTTTGTCACGGATATCGCTACAATTAAATGAAGAACTTGACCTTTTTCACAGTCTTGTTTTAGGCTCTCATGCATGAACTTCTAACAATTTCAATGATATATACAAAATATTTTCCACTAATTAAGGCAAAAAGGTATTCGATCCTAACTTAATATCACTGTCCGTTTGCAAGCTTTTTAACATTCTCAACATTATACGACTTTCCGGGTCATTTACAAACACAAGAAATATATACTTGTACATAAATCTACATTCAGGTGTGTGTAAAACATAACAAGCAAAACGCCGGAAACGTATATGAAGTAAAATAGAAGAAAAGTATATACAGAAAATCATCTGGAAAAATAAGATAAAATATCTGAAAGGTATAACAGATAAAATATCTGAAACATATAACAGATAAAATATCTGAAATGTATAACAGATAAACTATCTGAAATGTATAACAGATAAAATATCTCAGACGTATAACAGATAAAATATCTGAAACATATAACAGATAAAATATCTGAAATGTATAACAGATAAACTATCTGAAATGTATAACAGATAAAATATCTGAAATGTATAACAGATAAAATATCTGAAATGTATAACAGATAAAATATCTGAAACATATAACAGATAAAATATCTGAAACATATAACAGATAAAATATCTGAAACGTATAACAGATAAAATATCTCAGACGTATAACAGATAAAATATCTGAAACGTATAACAGATAAAATATCTGAAATGTATAACAGATAAAATATCTGAAATGTATCACCTAAAATATCTGAAACATATAACAGATAAAATATCTGAAACGTATAACAGATAAAATATCTGAAACGTATAACAGATAAAATATCTGATACGTATAACAGATAAAATATCTGAAATGTGTAACAGACAAAATATCTGAAATGTATAACAGATAAAATATCTGAATACATTACAGATAAAATATAAGAAAAATATAACATAAAATATCTCAAAAGTATACACAGATAAAATATCTGAACAAAATTACAGAACAAAGGACAGAATGATCGCAATGAAAACATAAAATTATATGAATATCATAAAACATAAATAGTGAAATAAATTTAGCAAGAAAGAGGCTGCGTTCACATGTATTTTTAACTTCCTCTGCTGGAAAGACTTTATTTTAAAAATATTTTTATGAATTTAAACCTTTATTTACAGTAACCATTTTAACTAAAAAGTGGACTTTAAAATTTAAAATGTTTGGGTCCTATACTTAGCTATTAAGTCAAAAGAAGATCTTCTGACCCCTCACAGCCTATATTTTTATTCGAATTTTAGTTCCTTTTTATGGTATACAGCCAGATTTGTAAGAGGTGCGATTTAAAAAAAAAACTTGAATGATGATTACAGGGTTCAATTTTTTTCGTCAGCTAATTGAAATTCATAAAATTCTAAGTTTTACCTGGATTTTAGAAACTGAATTGGGTTTCCAGAAAACTTGCAATCCATATGCTAATTAACTACAGTTTGATTTAGAATATAAATATAATACCAACCATAAGTTTGGTATAAACCAAAATAGTTTTGTTTTTTAATTAAGTTTTTAATTAACAGGTATTTGTAACTGGTGTATCATTTTCCATGTCTGTCATTTATTTCCACGCTGTTGATTAATTGGTGTTTTACATTCAAGATCATTTTACTTTCATGCGGCGTTTAAAGGTCTAGGGAGGGAGGAAACCCCCGACCTTCAGTGAGTACCTGGCAACCCTTTCAGATAGGGTGAGCATGTGAAAATCAAACTCCGAAATGTTTACAACCCGCGTTCTATGTGTGGGAAGACCTGGGGCCGGGTGCACAAAGCCGTATTAGGCTTAAGTCAGGCTTAAATACGTCAAGTCACAAAGGAATTTGATTGTGACGTTGCTTAGATAAGTCAGACTTAAGCTTAATACAACTTTGTGCAACTGGCCCAAGGGGCTCGTTCTACTAAGCTGGTGAAAGTTGCGCCAGTCACAAAGGCGCATTACATGTAAATTATAGAAACATGCGATAGTTGCAAGTCTGGAGGCGCAACTCTATGCAGTAAACCTATGCGTAACTTTGCACCAGCTCAGTAGAATGAGCATCTGAGAGTTGGACCGAGAGTTGAAGTCAGATCCAAAGACAAAGTAAATAAATAATCTGGAGAATTTTTAAGTTTTGGTTAAGAAAGTGAACGCTTCTTCCTTCAAAATCATACGGAGAATATGTGAGAGAAAAAAATATATTTTTTAAATAAACTATAAATTTCAAAATTTATACAAGGCACATTAGACCACTTGACATTTCATTAACGACTTTATATACACAATTCAGTAAATTTATATCATTTTTTTACTCTATAATACACTATATATATTTTATATTTACATACATTCATCATGAAAGACTTGTAATGAATAAGATAGATGGATGTGGCCCCCAAGACAATTATAATTTAAATTATATGCTATAGGAATTGTTTATAGAAAGAATAAACTGGGATGATTGATTGATTGATTGATTGATTATTTTACATCACACTCCTAATTAGCTTATTTGTAATATGGCAACATTGCTACATGTAGGTTTATTGAGTAAAGAAACCACCTTGTGTAGGTACCTGGCAACAATTTCACAAAATGGAGATGACATGATACTATCGCTCTACCGATCGAGAAAACTAGGCCCAATGCAAAAATAAATGATCTTAACATCTTCCCCCCTCCCCACCCTAAAGAAAAAACATTATCTGAAAAAAAATCAGAGATTTTGATAAGGTATGTGTAGTCCTTGGTCAGGAGTAATTCTGTTATTTTTAAAAAAAATATTATATATCTATAATTAAAAATTAACATCAAAGTTATTAACATTGATGCTAATTGTTGAATTATTGAATTCTTAAAAAAAATGAAATTGAGATCGAACTGGCTAAATACAAAGAGATCTGGTGAATTAAGGGTATCTTATGTCATATTTCCCAAATACCAGGTAAGTAAAATGTAGAAACATTTTAAGACAATTGCTTGTAAACTTAAAAATCTCATGAATAAACAGGATTTTTGTTTATAAATTTACACAGTGCTGAGAGGATATAAGGGCAGATTACATTGAACATTACAGTATATAATTATATGTAAATAATAAAGACCAGGGGAGAGCTTTATACAACTGTCAGCAACTGAACTCTTAAAAAAAGGTGGTGAAGTTTCATTAACATCAAGTTTATATAAAATTCAAAGCCTTAAATATTACAAAAACTGTGTTGTAACAGATACAAAAATAACAACTTTTCATTTATAAAGGGGGTTCTGTGAATACATGTTAGGGCTCTATGCAAAGAGACATGCCCAGGTCAAATGTTCAGAATGGTTCCACAAAACCTCTTCCTTAAAAACAGATTTCACTTTACGTTTTCAAATACTGTATTCCTTACAGAACATTCAAGATAACTTTTTTCAAAATTGTATGAAATATCAAGAAAAGAAAGCAGAATGTACACTAAAAGGATATTCACAGCCTTTGGGTGGGACCTGGACCCCATTCCAAATGACGACCAAATAAGTTGAGAACAGTTCGCTTAGAATCTGTTGTGTTTTTTTTTTGTTTGGGTTGGGGGTAGGTCAGGTTTCAAGCCCGCAGCTGTTTGATAGATAATGGACTGATTGGTTGATATTATAATATACAGTGCAGTCAGACTATTTTACTCAATTGTTCACTTTGCTGGGTTTATTGGCGAGGAAACTAAGGCTTGGCAAACTTAATAATGGGGTGGATAAAAAATAGATTTTTGGAAAGAAAAAAGCATCTAAATCTGAGCAGCTTTGAAAAATATTACAATAAACAAGCAGAAAATTTGTCCGTAGGAGATGAACAAATACTACAAATATATATTCAGCATAAAACTTAACATTACAATGCTACAGATTGAAAGATTCAAGCAAATCGCTGCACTGAGAATCTGACATTGAGCACACAGTTTCCCACAATTAAGGTCATAATAATAATACAGGGCCCAGTTTCACAAGAAAGCAATCTTAGCTTAAGATGATCTTAATTACCAATGGCAATGTATACCTTTAGCATTGGTTGCCATGGTAATTAAGATCACTCTTATCTAAGATTGTTTTGTGAAAGTGGACCCAGGAGTCTTTGATGCTGGCAGCGTAAGAGCATATACAGGAATTATAGTTAAAACATCCCTCATATAATTTGACCAACATTCTGATGAGACAAACACCAGTGTGGAAAATACAATATCATATAAACCACGCTCTGCATCGTAGGTGCTTCAATTTGTCTCAAAACCTATTAGAGAAAGGTCTTTTGTTCCGGGGGCCCATTTGAATGCCACTATGAGGTCATCATTACGTTGTCCTGGGGCCCACATGGATGTTACCTTGATGACATAAATATATTGTAATGGGGCCCATATGGATGTCACTTTTAAGACACCAATAAAATGTTCAGGGGCCCATTTCGGTGTTGCCATGAGGTCATCAAGAAGTTGTCCTTGGGCCCACATAAATGATACTTCGATGATATAAATTGTCCTAAGGCCGACATGGATGTCACTTTGAAGACCCCAATAAATTGTAATGGGGCTCATTTCGATGTCGACATGAGGCCAACATAAAGTTGTCATGGGGCCCACATGCGAGTTACTTTGATGAAATAGATAAATTGTCCTGGGGTCCAAGATGTTACTTTGCAGACATAAATAAATTGTCCGGGGGTCCAAAATGTCACTTTAGAGACATAAATAAATTATCCTTTGGCCCAAGATGTCACTTTGATGACATAAATAAATTGTACTGGGGCCCAAATGGATATCACTGTTGGGCCATCAATAAATTTTCAAGGGTTCACATAAGACGTCCTCAGGGGTCCTATGATAATCCATAAAACCCCTACAGTCTGCACGCAATGCTCTCATAAGCTAACGAGGCAATAAATATTGAACAAACATACCCATATTTGAACACAAATACTGGATGTAATTAACCACAATGCTTGAAAAAAAAGGAAAAAAATGGAATGAAACAAGCGATGAAGATCTCTCGTTTTTGTTTACGGATTGAGCAAAAATGGAATGAAAATCATCTTGTTGTCCAGAAGAAGCTTTGAGGCCTCTTGAACTTCCCTGACCTTTTGTAAAAGGTTGTTGTAACGATGAGGCTGATTGGGGAATTTTGATTGGGTGACGGTGAGAAGGGCACTTGTGTATCTCTCTTGCACTTGTTCGATGTGATTCTCCAAGCTGGAATCGGCTGCAAAAATAAACAAAGTTCAGCTATTAGAACCAAAAATTTTCAGAAGAGATTTACCAGAACAGCTTATTTCAATTTAACCTACATGTATAACAGATCTGATACTCTTTTTTCACCTCACAGTGAGATGTTTTATTTTGAGCAAGTGACATGAAACCAGTAAATGAATAAGCTTACATAGCCTATTCAACTTTGACAGATATATCCTTGAAACAATTTAAGAAAAAAATATTACATAGTGGAGAATTTGATAGATTGATTGATTGATGTTTAACTTTCAATCTAGATTATTTTACTAAATGGTAAGGTAGCCAGGTTTAGTGGGAGATGTGCAGGTACAGCCCTCAACTCTGGCGAGCTGTTGTCAACTCTTCCACATACATCAATCTGAGAATTCCACTTAGAATGAGTTGGGATAAAGCCTGCACCTCATCAAGGCAGGTCTGTGTTGAACTGAGATAATATCACTCTGTCGACTGAGCCACCGGGGCCCACATGAGGATTTGAAGCTAATCTTCCATTTTAAACTGAATTGCCACATCTATAAGCCCAAGCAGCCACCAGCCACCATCTTGCAAAAACTAGCTGCTTTAAACTGAACAGTTAAACAAAAAGCATGACTTTCAGTTCAAGTGTTTCACATCCCAGTCAAGCTTAGTGATTGATTGATGCTTTATGTCTCACTTGCCATTACTTCTCCTATATGCCAGCATTGCCAGGTTTAAGTGGGTTTAGGTGTCATGAAACAAAACCCAACCGTAGGTGCCCAGATGAAACAATTGTGTGACAAAGCAACTTTTTTTTTCAAATACTATCATAGGTGTGATGGTTTTAGCAAGGTGATAGAAGGGGAAACCAAACCTCATTTGGAGACCATAGGATTGTCTTTGGTCGGTAAAGTAAAAACCAGAAAAGGTCTGAGATTTTTCCATTAATTTGTTGGGTATATAATCTACATGTAGTCAATTTTTAAAGAAAGTAACAAAAAACATCAGAGCCAGTTGTAATAATTCACACTTACAAATCCCTTCACCCACATATACATTACTTACAATTTGAGGCAATGTGATCTATAGGTAAAAACACAATTAACTCCCCTTAGTGTGACATTTACCCTCAGTTTAACAATTATCTCCCCTTACTTTGCCAGTGATCTCCCCTTAGTTTAACAATTATCTCCCCTTACTTTACCAGTTATCTCCCCTTACTTTGCCAGTGATCTCCCCTTAGTTTAACAATTTTCTCCTATGACTTTGAAAGTTTTCTGTTCATCAAGTATTATACATGCATGAGATTTTTTTCTATTGATGATTGATGATTTTATTTTGAGGCAAACTGATCCTATTTTGATGAGGTTCAAACTGATGATGTCATTTTGTATGAGGTTTAATTATGTTATTTTGATGAGGTTCAAACTGATGTTATTTTTATGAGGTTCAAACTGATGTTATTTTTATGAGGTTCAAACTGATGTTATTTTGATAAAGTTCAAACTGATGTTATTTTTATGAGGTTCAAACTGATGTTATTTTTATGAGGTTCAAACTGATGTTATTTTGATGAAGTTCAAACTGATGTTATTTTGATAAAGTTCAAACTTGTGTTATTTTGATAAAGTTCAAACTGATGTTATTTTGATGAGGTTCAAACTGATGTTATTTTTATGAGGTTCAAACTGATGTTATTTTGATAAAGTTCAAACTTGTGTTATTTTGATGAGGTTCAAACTGTTGTTATTTTGATAAAGTTCAAGCTGATGATGTTATTTTTATGAGGTTCAAACTGATGTTATTTTGATGAGACAAATCAATTATGTTATTTTGAAGTTGAAGTTGATGTTGTTTTGATGGGGTATTTGATATTTCAAACTGGTTATTTTGTTATTTCTAACTAATGATGTTATTTTGAGGTCCAAACCGATAATGTTATATTTACATTTCAAACTGACAATGTTATTTTGATGAGGTATATTGAAGTTATTTTTATATTTCTAACTAATGATGTTACGGTCAAACTGACGATGTTATTTTGATATATAACTTACTGTTGTCAAGCAGAAGGATGACTTGAAGGCAAACCAGTTCTTCTTTCGTGAGATTTAGCGTTGCGAAGTCGCTGGTTATCTTAGTTACACGTTCCATAAGGCCTTTCATTCCTTCATTTACTTGGTCTTGCATGAAACTTTTGTTGAAACAGGAGTGGAGATAATGCTCTAGTTTTTGTAAATTGTTTTTCAGCATGACCTCGTATGATTCCATCTGACTCGGTGGCGTACACATAGGTTTGTAGGCGGCCATTATCAACAACAACAACTCATGCCATTTGCTGGTCAGAAGTTTAGAATGGGCCTTCATAGGAATTTCTGAATAAAACGGAAGACGCTGAGTCCATGTCACGAGTCTGCTGACGATATCGTCACCGATGTCATAGAGAACACGGCTGACGAATGATTGGTCCACGTTTATCAGCCTGTCAATATTATAGATAACGGCAATATCTAAGAGTGAGTCACACTGAAGCAATGTGCGAAGGAAAAATTCTGTTTGAGAATTTCTGTTGGAGACCATGTTGTTGTTGGGTGGAGTGAACTTCGGTGAGAGACGACTCGATGAGCTCGAGGGTGAGGAACTTGTTGGGGAACTGCGTCTTTGAAGACTAGAGAAATCATCAAGCCCACAGCCCATAATAGTTTTTGGCTTGCCGAGTCGACTGAGATTGGCGGACTCCTGTCCGGGATAAACGTCAATATAAGACTTGGGCGAGTTCGTAACAACGTTTGTTTGTATATCGAGATCCTTTCCCATCCATATCTGAGCAACTTTTTGTTTGTACATTTTCCCGTTCTGATTCTTTCGCTTATGCTTTTTGTACTTAACCTAAAAACAAGAAAATAGAAGTTTTATGAAGTACATGTACTTTTTGCTGCATGCTTCAAAATTATCAGTGATACAATTGACCCTTTCGGCTTCGAATGACATTTTTATGACGTTCAAATTGTAGTGCATTGACGTCATTTCTCTGTTGCGGTCGCTATGAGACGCCTCTTTTGCATTACGTCATAGGCGAAATGAACACAATTCTGACGTCAGATTGATCCAAAAGCTCAATTTAGCGTCATTTTGCCATACTGCGCAAGCGTCAATCTTTAAGCCGGAATGGTCTATTATCAGTATACAATAAACATGTTAAAATTAGGAAAAAAAAGAAAAAAAGAACTGATCAGAAATGGTTGAAAATCTAAACTTAAAATCAAACTTAAACCAAACACAAATTGAAAAACAGGAGGCAAAATATTTTTAAAATGTAAGGCACAACTAAAATAAAAAAAGAGTAAAAAAGTTTTGACAAGCAAATAGAAATATTACAACAAACACAATCAATCACATCTGAGTGGAAAATAAAAATGTAGTTGTTTTCAAGGGGAGTAACTCACCTTATAGAGGTTGTAAACTGCTCCGGAGTTCCTTCCCCCTGGCATTCTATCTTCTCTCACAGCTGTAATCAAAAACATTAACACATTAGGGTCATAGGTCGAACAGGAGTGAGAGGCTAATCAACAAAACAGGCATTTCTCCCATCTTCCTTTTCTTAGCTAATTGGATAAATTAAATAATGATTTGGATCTGAGAATCCATTAAGACATTAAGTTGAAGTCGGCATGAGGACAAGTAGTGTCACGTTTTTCAAATGTAGGCAATAAAAAATATCGTTAGTCTTCAAACATATGCATGTAATGTCGCAAACACTAATTGATGATTTATTTTGAAGGCAATTATGCCCACAACGATCTTCGGTTGGCTTATTCGTTTGGTCTTACCAACAAACAGCATTAATTCCTAGAAAATAACCAGATACAAAGCTATTGTGATTGCCAAAAAAAAAAGGTTGCAAACATTTACAAATCTTCATATAAAGATATTTTACCAGAATTTAAAAAAATGATTATTCCATTGGGATTTAATGATATTTTTTAAAGTAAATATGATGTGTATTTTATCATAAATTTCTAAAGATGAGAATTTTTTTGATAAATAAAACCAAATGAATAACAGTAAAATAAAGTGTACAATTTTTGTTTGTTTTATTTTAAAGTGGCATGAGCTACACATTTCTTTTTCACAAGTCCTGATTTTCATGACGGTATAAGGTTTAAAAGTCATCAAAAAACTACTATATGATTCACATTGAAATGAGGAAAATTCATACACCAGTCTGTGTTATGTATGAGCTAAAATAGTGTCAGAAAAGTAAAACAGGATTCAAATAACCATCACGAAAGTTAATTTATTTCAAGCCTTTATAGTTCAAGCACTATGTTAATGACATTCACGTGACTAGTAGCACTAAACTGCACGTCTTGAGAAATATAGCTGATATTTTCTACATTCTGCATATAAGTGAAATAATCCTCAGAGTGGCGGAAGACAACAATCAATCTGTGGGTTTACTTTTCTTTGAAGGAGAATGTGGGCATAAAATCCCATGCAGTTTGTCGTGTGAAGCCACACGTGGAAAAAAACACCGTTATGACTTTTGTCCGACTTCCAATGCTATTTGTAATAAAACCGTTATAAAAGAGGCATTAATTATAATGGCAGGGTCTTTAATGGCAAGCAGATTTCCTATGGCATAAGTTTTACGCTTATAGACAATAACAGGTCTAAGCCATCCTTCGTTAAATGGTTACCATGGTAACTAAGTACTGAAATCCAACGAAGCCAGACCAATAAACTTCTTACGGAGCAGGTGTGCCCTGGTTGTCAACACGGCATATATTCTTGAACTTTGATAATCAATGATGCTATTTGATACATTCTCAACGAAACATAACGAAAATTTAGTAACGATTGGGACGAAAAATCCTGAAGATTCAAAGGCCCTAATCTAGCCCGTCTCAGCCTCAGAATATCGGCAAGCAAAAAAATCTATCCAGCTATATTCAGTTACTGAAATCTGTGTGGAGTATCTATTCTCCTGGCGTATACTTTACTTGGACTGTTTACTAGTTGACATTTAAATAAAAACAAATATCAAATTCATTTTTTTCAATTTAAAAAAATTTCAATATCTAGCTATATTCAGTTAGTGAAATCTGAGTGGAGTATCTGTGCCCCTGGATTGTCTATTAGTAGGACTGTTTACTACTTGATATTTAAATAAAGAAAAATACCCAGTTTATCATATGATATGTCCAGTAGGCCTACTAGTCACATCACTAAAAATTGTTGCATGAACTATCAACGCTATTCAAATACTGATAATTACGAAAGTGTGCGCCAGCGTCTATACATACACTGTAGGTCGCAATACATGTAAGGCATGACTATTTGATTATAAATGTATATATGATAAGTTGCCCCTAGCAACAGGCTCCACCCTCTGCCCCTCAGAGGCTAGATTATGGCCTGATACCCAAAAGAAAACTTGATGCAATACTGAATAGGTGGTTTAAATGACATTTAGAAGTTTAGCTTGAAAATAAACACAGGGTTGGTATGGAGAATTCCCCAACAACCCAAAACTTGCTTAAATTATCAGGCTGTTCTCATTTATTGTTATTGACTTGAAAACAGTGTTAGTATCTACACCGAAACATCGTCAGAAAAAAAAGAAAGAAGTTTGTTATCCATACCAACCGTGAGTTTATAGTTTAATACTGAATAGGTCGAGAGAACAGGGGCCTTACACAATTTTAATTTGTTGTTCAAATGTGTTTATTTTCCGACAGTGTTTACTACTGGCTTATGATATAATATTGACAGTCTGATCAGCCATGTTGATATTTGAGCCCTTTCTGAGCTTCAAGATTTAGAATCCGGCCCAGAAATCCCAGATGCCAATTTCCTTTTGTTTGGCCGCCCTTTAGGTAAACAGGAAGACATAGGGGTTAGACGACATAGTCAACAAACGACGTTTCTTCCTCGCATTCTTTCCCAATAAAGCATCAGTAGCCATGTTTGCCAAACATTTTTCCCTCCCGTAGAAACAACATTATAGCCCACTGACCTATATTACAGCGGATAACTTTCGTTTTTAGGCCACCGCTCTAACAAATCAGGCCATGTTTGCGTAGCTGACAGACAAAAACAGTACAGCGAAAAGGGAAAAGGAAAACAGGAGACAAAAAAAATCAGCAAATATTATCTAGAACATGAAGGATGTTGACAGTCTTTTTTTTCCACAACCCCCATAAGTCAGAATATGCAGATAGAAGGCAAAATTTAAAAAAATATATTCTCTCAGTAGGGAATTTCTGATTAGGGAGTAGTTTTAGAAGCCTCATTCTCTGATGATTGGGAAATAATCTGAATGTTTCAGAGCGCTAGAAACAATGGCTCAAATTTCAACATTTATTGGCAGGTACACTCGGAGATCAATAACTGATCACTCTGAAATCAATAACTGATCACTCAGAGATCAATAACTGATCACTCTGCAATCAATAACTGATCACTCTGCAATCAATAACTGATCACTCTGAAATCAATAACTGATCACTCTGCAATCAATAACTGATCAATCTGAAATCAATAACTGATCACTCAGAAATCAATAACTGATCAATCTGAAATCAATAACTGATCACTCAGATATCAATAACTGATCATTCTGAAATCAATAACTGATCACTCCCGCATCAATAACTGATCACTCTGAAATCAATAATTGATCACCCATAGACCAATAACTGAAGCAACTAAGCTAAATAATATTTTAGTTGATTGATTGGAATTAAAGATTTTGTCAAAAATCATTTCACTAATATGGTGACAGCAAGGCGTTTATTTTGTCTGCATTAATAAAATGAGAATTTTGAGTTTTAAAGAGAAAAGCTGATTTAAAGCAGGTGACTACACCTCAAAATTAAAAAAAAACATTTGGACAGGTGTTGGTCATCTAAATTACAATTTTATCTAAAAAAAAAAAAAAACTTCCGCCAACCCATTCTGCACCACCGGTGTTAAGTAAGCCTTATTTTAGCCCTACATGTAGGGCAATAAACAGAAAGTGTCCACGCGTGGCCAATTTCGCGTCCTTTTTTAAGAATCCATATCAGCTGTAATGGGTAACCCGTGTGAGAATTGTTAATGGTTGCATTGGATTTTTTTTTCTGTTTTTTTTTGTTTTTTTGAGCTTAGCAGTTTTTTCTTGTGGTTTATCCATCCTAGCGGTTGTAAAACTATGAAAACTAATGTAGAAAAAAATTTAAATATTTTTTGTCTGGAATTCTTCTTGTTTGACGTTTGTGTCCATTTAGATGAGACAGTCGGTAGAAATTTCCGAGAGAAGCCTATCAAACTATCAAACTAAGAAAGCCACAGTTAACTTGAACTATTAACTAGGTTATTTTTAACACGTCTATTTACTAGGCTACTTAATAATCCATCGCTATGACAACACCTAGGGACACGTGTGGCTCAGTCTCATGGCAGCGAAGTTATGACGTTGATCAGGTTTTTTCACAGTAAGTGTGTCTTGGTGTTTTATTAATCGTCCAGGATGTACAGGCTTTATAATTCCATCCATTTAACGCCTACCTTAAGTCACATCCTTCCCGCATCTTAGTAACTCATTCAAGGGGCAGATATAGCTACTTTTCAAACTTGAAAATATGTTGGAATAAAATTCAGCAAAGATCAAAATGTTTCAGTGATTGATTGATGTTTAACAACGCCTCAAAATTATTTCACGTACATGTATGTTACAGTGGTGTAAACTGACTTCTGTGTTAGAAATGATGCTTGATCTTCAGCAGTTAAATAACAAAATGATTGATTGATTGATGTGTTATGCCGCCATTTAAAATATGATTCATGTTATCAAGTTTATCCAATAAAAAATCTAAAAAAAAATATGCCTTTTTTTTTTTTGGCTATCAAGGCTTAACACTTGTGACTTCAAATGCATTTGCTGAGAACAATAATATTTAACAAAATAAAATAAAATTGTCTAAATAAAAATCAACAGGGAGGGGCAACATTAAATTGGTTTTCATAGAAAGAATTTTTTTTATCCAGAGAGGCCCTTAAAGTGATTTGTTTATGAACACTAATAAACATGGGCACAGGGAAAATCTTCTTGTCTAAAATAACCACGGAGACAAGTTTCTAATTGTGTTAAAAAGAGGTATATCATTTAGACCTTTATACCCCATCATAAATTGTTGTAATAAACTAAACCTATGATATTTCATTAGGTTGAGTGATTTATTTTTGAACACTATAACATACGGGCACAGGGAAAATCTTCTTGTCTAAAATAACCACGAAGACAAGCGTTTGAGAAGGAAGCTCAGTCAATCAATCAAAACACAAAATTTCTTAGGCCATGTTTTTTTTCTTCGGTTGTTAGGTTTAGAAAACCATAGGGAAATTATTGTCAACCAAGCACCGAAAACATGAACAATCCAAAAAGTCTTAAATCACGTGTCATAATAATTTGAATTCTTTATCTTCAAAAATCATATAATTCTTGAATAAAAAAACAACTCATAGATGAAAAAAATTACGTAAAACTGTAAAATAGAAAAAATCAATAACAAAAATTTTATAATGAAAAAAAGCACTAAACTGTGAAACCCTACCGGATTCAGCAATTTTAAATTTTATTATGTTAGGGTTTGGAAGACTAATTGCAAACGAAGTTTAAGTAATTTATTGAAATTCTGTGCAATTATTTTGATTAACTGAGGGTAAAATTCCCTGTGAAAGATATGGTTATTAGTCGAAGCCTAAGAAATAACAGCCTCATTATTCTAGGCTACACGGGATGCTCAGATCACGTGGATGTTACGAATACCACAGTCTCGTCATAAAACTTATGTGAGGTTGACATGTAAGCTGACAACAGAACTGTGACACACTTATAGCTACCATTGCCAGCTATGGAAGCCTATAATTGACAATCCGTTTTAAATTGACAGGAGCTGCTAAAATATTGATAGCTTGCTGTTAAAACAAAAAATTTTTATTTTTTTTGAAATTTTGTTTTCCTCAAGAATTTTTAAAATTAAAGATTTTTAGTGATGTGGAGAAAGTTGGTGAATGGGAATTCATTTCAGTCATTAACATTTTGTTTATTACAAGTCTTTTCTTTGAAACTTTGGGATGCTAAAGTCTCAATCATCTTCAAATTAAGGAAACAACCTACACTGATGTGGGATGGTTCCCAGTTAGCACCAGAAGGTCACGGGTTCGAATCCCATTCAGTCCAAAAAAAAAAATGGAAAATTTTCTGACTGGGTTTACACTCGAACGACCTATGTGGGATGGTTGCCAGTTACATGTACCACCGAAAGGTCGTGGGTTTCCTCCGGGCATAGAGCCGCTTTCCTCTCACATGCTTGGATTCAGCGATTTCATAAAGATAAATGATTTAAACACAGGAGTGTAGCTGACAAATTTACTCCCTACAAAGTGAGAAAAATGCTTAACCCCATCTTACAGAAATATTTCTTTTCTTTTTTTGATTTGATGGTTGGATTCAGTCATTTCATGAAGATAAATGATTTAAACACAGGAGTGTACATGTAGCTGACAAATTTACTGCAGGTCTTAATAACTTTTCAAGATGTGCAGTTTAGGAAATTGAACATCTTCTTTGTGGTAGAGTTGACAAGAGGTAAACATTTAGCAAGGCTGTATAAGCCCTGTTGGTTGGAGGAAGGTGGTGGTCATTGTAAACAGATGGCCTAAGACACGGTGTGTATATCTCAGCAGAAAACTGTTTGTCTTTATGAGAGAATCTGCAGCGGCAAAGTTGTATGAGCCGTTAACATGCAGTGGGGCATCTCCCAAGAAATCAAACAACTCGACAATGATCTCCGATAGCTTCTGTCCAAAAGTCAAACTCTGACCTTGGCAGTGACCCTTACTTGACCTCAGCAGGCCAATACAGAACTGGACATTCAAACGATCTTAATCAATAGCCATTATTTGAAACGTACATTTTGGCTACTTCGAAAACTATGGAAATTTGTTCAACCAACCTCAACTGAACTGAGAACAGGTTTGATTGGTGTTTTATAGCGCAATGAACGTTATTTCAGTGATGTATTACAGAATTGCCCAGTACCTGATTTCCGTCTAATTTAACAGGAATCTAAATGGATTCTAGCAAATTCTCATTATGAGAATCCATGGGAAACCTTTTTTTATAGCCTAATTTTTCTGCACAGCAATCTGCATATTAAAACATTTTTCTGGGTATATTTTACCCTACATGTACCTTCGCTGTTTTTTTTTTTTTTAAATATACGTAATTGTGAGTAATTTACATTTATTTACAATCGCAAAGATGAATTGTACAAGCGTCGTGTTCTCAAAATCGGTGTAAACTTGACAAGCTTCCATATAGGGCATTCTTGAGTGAAAACCCAAATCAATTTTATTTTTGCTAAGAGTGGGATTCAATCATGAGGCCCAACCATGTAAGTCCACAAGGAATGAGAGACAGGGGCCACCTTTCTACATGAGTGAAAACCCAGTTAAGATTTTCTCGTTTTTTTTTGTGAATTTAAAATAAAACAAATAAACATTGACCTACCTGCAAGCACCATTCCCATTTGGAGACATTTTTTAAATCGGCAATACTGGCAGCGATTTCTCTGAGCCTTATTAATCTCACAGTTACCGTTTCCAACACAGGTGTATACTCGTTTGTTCTGAACAGTCCTCTTGAAGAAGCCTTTACAACTGAAAATCAAAGAAAAAGAATCATAACTTGATAATCTTCATTAGATCATAAGTGTTAGCGAGTTTACCCCATTCACAAGTTGATGGGTTTAAGTTTAGTATTTGGGCTAATTTTGACAAGCTGTTTTTGCTATTTTTAAAAATGAGATGAAGTATTGACATCACCACCAAGAAAAAGTTGCTTTAAAAGCCAAAAAGAAAAATTAAAAAACTTGGCTTCAAATTCTAGTTTAATCCTCTACACATTACAGAAAGCTAAATTATCCTGCTTTGTCCTTAACATTCTGTTTGCATTATTTTGGCACTGCAATAGGTATCATCCTGCCCAACCATCCTGGGCCCTGTCTTACGCATCTGGTTTAAGTTACGTCAGACTTAAGAACTTACTCCCTGTCCGCAACTGGCCCATTGGGCGCATCTTTACGTCAGCTTTGTAAGACAGGCCTCAGATGGGAACAGGAGACCTGTTTAGAATGTAGATACAATTCGCCCTGCTCATTGTTCAGGGCAGTGGATAAAGTTGGATTAAGTATCATGGGAAAGGGGCAAGCTCAATGTCCAGAGCACACAAGCTGGCAACCACCTGTTGGTAAACCCAGCTGGAAACCACCTGTTGGTAAACCAAGCTGGTAACCACCTGTTGGTAAACTAACCAGGAAACCACCTGTGGTAAACTAACCAGGAAACCACCTGTGGTAAACTAACCAGGAAACCACCTGTGGTAAACTAAGCTGGAAACCACCTGTTGGTAAACCCAGCTGGAAACCACCTGTTGGTAAACCCAGCTGGAAACCACCTGTTGGTAAACTAATCTGGAAACCACCTGTTGGTAAACCAAGCTGGACACCACCTGTTGGTACCTCAACCTGATCGGTCAAAAAAGACTTTCCTCAATAGTAAAAGTCAATGAAGTTGTGGAGATGGCTTCATTATTTCTCAGATATTTTAAGAGAATTCCAAACAATATATGAGAGATTATAAAAAATTGTGTATGACTACATGAACATGGATCTGCCACTGAAGGGGAGTTTACCTACATGTAATTGATTGATTGTTTTACGTCACACTCATGAGTATTTAACTTATTTGGCAGCTTTGCCAGGTTTAAAGAGGATGGTAACCAGGTTCTTTGCCCATAGAAAATAGCAGCCTTGTAGGAGTATCTCGCAACTCTTCCACAATACATCTAGGGTGACAAAGCGAACATGACTCAGCCATTTTTTTAGTTTTATTTTGGTCAGGATTTGAACCTATGGCCCAATGACGAAAGGTCTTTGTCAGACTGAAAGACAATCGCTCTGCCGACTGAGCCACTGAGCTTAACTGATTGATTGATTGTTTGGTGTTTTACGCCGCGCTCAAGATTATTTCACTTATATGGCGGCGTTGCCAGTCTTATTATGGGAGGAAACCGGGCTCTATGCCTGGAGGAAACCCTCGACCTTCCGTTGGTAACTGGCAACCATCCCACATAGGGCGTTCGCGGGAAAACCCAGTTTTTTGGGACGAACTTAACTGAAGATAAAGTCCAAAACTTACCCTTCACATGTGATAATTCCATAATGAAGTCCTGTGGCCTTATCCAGACAGATTGCACAGATCATCGGTTCCTCAGGTTCAGAATCCGACTCCGACATAACGTTGGATTTACCATTCTGCTTCTTATCTCCGTTTTGTCTCTGTAACTGACAGAGGGCAGAGGCGAGTGTCGGGGCAGCGAAACCTGAGCGCACATTAAACGCACCGTCGGTGTAGTGATTAATAAACCTTTCATTTCTTTCTGTTTTGCTTTCGGAAGAGCTAGAGTAGTCTGAAGTTTTAGACGGTGAGACTCCTGTACTTTTTTCCGATCCCTCCATGTCGTAACTGTAGTAAGAGCTCATGCTCACAAGGCTTCTGGTGGGGGATGCGGGTCGACTGGAAAATGACGAGTCTACCTCCATGGGAATATGACGGGTGTCCGAGACGCGGCTTTGTTTTATCATTTTACCCTCGTACTGAGATCGTGAGAAATTGTCTCGATAGTTGGGATGGCATACTTGTTGAACAGAGGATGATCCGTAAGGAATGCTTACAGCAGTGAGATTTCCATTGTTTTCTGCGTTGACGCCAAAATGTGTTAAACCGTTGCCATTTATACCATAGCAATTTTGTCTGATTGACGACTGTAGAGAATTGGGCATGACGGCAATCATGGGCATACCATTGGGTTGGTTAATGTACTGCGGAGAGCTCATATATCCCGTTTGCGTGAGAACCATCCCTGATGGCAGGCCCAAGTATGTGTAGCCCACAAGACTCGGGTGAGGGGTCGGCCTGTGACCTTCACCTTTAACCTTTTTGGTGAACTGTTCAAATTTGTCTTTTTCTTGTGAATCTTTTTTGGGCGAGGGAGAAACTGCGGGAGGCGATTCACCCACCTCGGTCTGCATTTTACTTTGGGGCGGACATTCTGTCCACATACAAGGTGGGCTTGCTGAAGGGCCCTCACTTCCGTCCGATTCAATAGTTTTATCGAGGTCACTTTTGGAATGATTAGAGTCAGTGTCTTTAAATGAACCAGTGCTGTAGCTCTTTTCAGATTCTCCATCGCTGTTTAGAATGTCTTTTACACGCCTTCTCTTCAATTTGAAATCCCAAAAGAGGCTGGAATTCCCAAAATCAAGGTTGTCGAAGGTCTTCATCTCTGCAGATCTTTCTAACAGCCGGCAACTCCGTTTAAAACTGCAATCAACAAAACAACAGAAAATTAGAACAAATTTATCAGAAAAATAGATTTAACTTCACTTTCATAAATTATTTCAGTTGTATGCCTAATTTCATAGATCACAACATAGAAGCAATCTAATTAATTGCTGGTACGTACATGAACTTACAGATAGCCAACTCTTAAAACAAAAAAATTGCCCACATTAAAGTACGGGGTGAGCTAACTACCTGTCCATGTGCGCAAGTAAACAAGCAGCTTGGAAAAAGAATGCAATCGAAACTCCATGTTTTGTAAAATAGGAGAGACGAAAAAATTTATCTCTGTATCAAAAGAAAAATTGTCCATCGATTGAAAACTCAAAGTCAGTTCCGAGATAACACATAACCTGTGATCGAAATTAACCGCGCCATGACTGATAGCGGGGAACATATCCCATAATGCATTATCAGAAATGTTAATGAAAAGCTATCAAAAGCCAGTGGGGAGCATAAGTGTTGTTAGAATTCTACAAATTACCGCCATTGCTGTCATTTTGCATGCTGGTGAGTGGTTTGTCATTCTAACATGATGGAAAAAAAAAATACTTCACACAGATTTGCAAAATAATGAAAAATGTTGATAAAGTCACCAGATATCATAACCTCCAGTAATAACTTGAAAGCACTAGTACAGAGAACAAACATTCTTTGAGCTAGCACAAACTGGAAATGTTATCCCCAGGGGACCCTCAAGTTCTTGATAAAAATGGAGAGCAATTATTAATCCTATGAATTAACACTTTTAATCTAAACAGCGTGTGATCTATGGTTTAAGGTTAAAGCCTCAGATCAGAAATTAAATGGTGTAATTAAAGTTAACAGGCTTTTTGATCGATTCGTCGTCACCCAATAAACCAAGAAGTTGTTACCCATAAGTAATTCTTCATCTTTTTGATTGATGTTTAACGCCACACTCAAGATTTTGTGGGAGGAGCTACAAGAGAGGGCTGAGGGAATATTGCAATAGTTAAGGTTGAAAATTGCTTAAAAGGGCACCGGGTGAATGGGGCAAACTAAAGAATTTACGAAAAAAGAGCTCATGCCTCTTAATCAACTTTCAAAATCCTATGTACACTTGGTTAGATCAAAATGTACAAACTAAATGCTATTTAACTATCTGGTTGAAGAATCAGCCTCAGATTTACAGAAGCCAGAGGAAAGTGGACTCTGAAAATCAAACACCACTAAACAATAAGCAATAACAGTAGATTAAGCCATCCATTAAAAAACATTTTCATAATATCTGCATCTCTAAAAAAAACATTTAAACGATAATCATACTAGTTGGTTAAAAAGTTGACCTACGCAGGGTGAATCCATGGTCAGAGGACACCAAAACCTCCAGGGAATCGACAGCCCTCAGGCCGTTCTCAGCTCATTTGTTCATTGAAGAACAATGACAGATATTTGCAAAGGTACAATTTTACTCTGATAGCATCATGCGCCTACTGCACGTGCTTTTCAGCAGGTGTTCAAAGTGCTAATTGGTATAGAAACAGATGACTAATAATATTTCCTTGGATACACTGTGACGTCAGAAAAGTCCCTTTATTTATAACTATGATCACTAAAACACACGGGCACAGGGAAAATATTCTTGTCCCTTTAAATAAGTACCCTGGAGGCAACAAGATCAAATATCAATTCCAAGTCACCTACAACCAATATCAATTCCAGGTCCCCTACAACCAATATCAATTCCAGGTCACCTACAACCAATATCAATTCCAAGTCACATACAACCAATATCAATTCCAGGTCACATACAACCAATATCAATTCCAGGTCCCCTACAACCAATATCAATTCCAGGTTACATCGGCCAATATCAATTCCAGGTCACATACAACCAATATCAATTCCAAATCACATACAACCAATATCAATCCCAGGTTACATCGGCCAATATCAATTCCAGGTCACATACAACCAATATCAATTCCAAATCACATACAACCAATATCAATTCCAGGTTACATCGGCCAATATCAATTCCAGGTCACCTACAACCAATATCAATTATAGGTCACATACAACCAATATCAATTCCAAATCACATACAACCAATATCAATTCCAGGTCACCTACAACCAATATCAATTCCAGGTCACCTACAACCAATATCAATTCCAAATCACATACAACCAATATCAATTCCAGGTCCCCTACAACCAATATCAATTCCAGGTCACATACAACCAATATCAATTCCAGGTCACATACAACCAATATCAATTCCAGGTCACATACAACCAATATCAATTCCAAGTCACATACAACCAATATCAATTCCAAATCACATACAACTAATATCAATTCCAGGTCACATACAACCAATATCAATTCCAGGTCACATACAACCAATATCAATTCCAGGTCACATACAACCAATATCAATTCCAGGTCACCTACAACCAATATCAATTCCAGGTCACATACAACCAATATCAATTCCAAGTCACCTACAACCAATATCAATTCCAGGTCCCCTACAACCAATATCAATTCCAGGTCACATACAACCAATATCAATTCCAAGTCATCTACAACCAATATCAATTCCAGGTCACATACAACCAATATCAATTCCAGGTCACATACAACCAATATCAATTCCAGGTCCCCTACAACCAATATCAATTCCAGGTCACATACAACCAATATCAATTCCAGGTCACATACAACCAATATCAATTCCAGGTCATATACAACCAATATCAATTCCAGGTCACATACAACCAATATCAATTCCAGGTCACATACAACCAATATCAATTCCAGGTCACATACAACCAATATCAATTCCAGGTCATATACAACCAATATCAATTCCAGGTCACATACAACCAATATCAATTCCAGGTCACATACAACCAATATCAATTCCAGGTCACATACAACCAATATCAATTCCAAGTCACATACAACCAATATTGATACTGTTCTGTGCAAAACTTATACTTTCTGTTCGCCATATAAACTCCCAAACCCTCTCAATACCCATAATACATTGCACAAGTTGATGATGTAAATTTGCACTTGGGTCTATAAGGAAAGCTAGATCGCCATAAATTTGGCGCGGACTCGAAACAAATTTAGATTTTTTACACCAAAGCCCATCTGGATCATAGGCGTCAACAAAGTTGAAAAAACAAAAATAACAGATGTTTTCAGTTATTTTTTATTTATCAAGTCATTTAAATTAATATTTTGAAAGTATGTATCTACAAGGCACAGATTCTAAATCATTTCAAATGCAAAATTTCAGATGAGAAATACAGTGTAGTCTTCTTGAAAATTTCTTATTTGGGCAGTGGATGCCATTTTAACCGACACACTTCCCGAAAATTTCGGATTTGGGCCGTGGATGCCATTTTAACCGACACACCCTTACAAGTGATAACAATAATTTACAGTTATATGTAAATTATAGACAGGTGTCCAAAGCTGTTAAATGATCAATTACAAAATCAGTTATTATAAGATCTATTGGTGTCATTTCCAGGTTAAATTGTGGGAGGAACTACAAGAGTGCTGAAGGAATATTGCAATGGAAAAGGTCGACCATTGCTTAAAGGGGCACCGTGTGTATGAGGCAAATTAAAGATAAAAAAAAATTAAATATAATTTGAAAAATAGTGATTTTGGATGAAAGGTGGTAGATCATTTTTTAGCTCGTACTATTATTGGGAATTCTGTGGTACATTGTTTACTGACAGTTTCTGGTGGTTGTAAACAGAGGTCCGACATGGGTGAACCCATTGTAGTGAGTTGTGAAAGAGTAATTAATATTTATCTATCTGATAAAATCTCAATCTTCTTTTCTTTTCTTCTTTTCAAATTGTGACACATGAATTGAAAGGGTCCTGCTTAGGAATATTATATTTACTTTCAAACCATAAAATAACTGCATCCTCTTCTTAAAGGGAAAGGAGTGGGGGTTTCTAAATTTTAAAAACAATAGGATTGTAGTCCACACCAATCATTTGGTCAACTGATGTTTTATGCTGTGGTGAAAATATTTCACTTAAATGTCCGTTTATTGGAGTAGAAAACTAGGCCGGAACTATGACGAGAACCTGGCAACCATTCCAAATTGAGTGAAAACACATTAAATTAGGGGGTAACGGAGTGGGATTTGAACCAATAAGCCCTTGGTAGGGGGCCTGTGTCAATGAGAGAGGCCTCACCCCCTCCCCTCCCCTAGTTTGATATGAATACATTTTTCTATTGCAATAACTGCAGTTACACAGATTGGTCAATTGTTATACAGTCATCAATAATTAGATGGATAATTTTAATAATAGTTTAATTTGTCAGAGAAACAGTACCAATTATTGATCACAGAAAATCAATGCTCTTGTTCCTTCAAATTCACATGCTCAAATAAAATTTCTATCACAACGTTCAATTAAAAAATTAAAATAACAAAATGAAAACATTACCTGCCAATATAAACAAGCCTGATAATTCCTGTTGCCCAAAAATTAATGGTAAATCCCAAAAAATAAATTCCAAGTGGCTGTTGTTAAGTATCGTTGGACATGATGATGTATGGAAGCATGAAGTTTGAAGTTACATGGTCCTGCTTTCACAGTGGTTAATTTTCTCTGACTGATGGAAACACAAGCCCGCCTTTCCCTGCCAGGTTAAGCCTGACTCTGTTAGTTTAGGGACAGCCCTGTCACCCTACTTCCATATCCCCAAAGATGCCCCCCCCCCCCTCTTTTCCTTCGCCCCTCAAACATCTCCTAAAGCTGCGAGAATAATAGGAAGAGGAAACAAGAGCTTGTTGGTGTGCTTAAGGCATTTCTCAAACAACGCTGTGACAAAACCCTTGGACAAACACAAATCAGGTCAGCTATTCCCAGAAAACCGTGTCCCGTTGGCTTACAGTAAACATGACCTTTGGATCAACGCGGTTTCAGGCCAGCGACCCAGAAATCCAACATGCGGAAACGCCCTACATTTCGGCTCACCAGTGACCTAGTTTCAAGGGTATAAACCAATGGCATCGAAGCTTAAGACTTCACAGCTCATCGTTAAAATACCCTCTTTTGTTTTCCGAGGCGTAAGAATGCAAAGAAGAGAGTTCAAAAGTTGGGCGAGCAGCGGCTAAATGAATAAGCTACGGATTAGAAAGCGTCACTTTTAAAATCCTACGCCAAATCTGATTTCCAACTATTAAGATGACAGAGATAGACGGATCTCATAAAACCATAAATGATGGCAAATGAATAAATCTGAACTGAAAACCAACAAGTGACCTTACTCTTTCAGGAAAACAATTGAAAACGATAATAATAAAAATCTACAATAAAATATTATAAGCGATCACTTTGTAGACATGTTCACCCATGTTTATTTAGTTTGAAGTTTGCTTAAAACACCCCTATGGGATATCATATTGGCATAAAAAGCAGTTTTGATTGAATATGAAGTCTGTACACTGCACCTTAAACATTAATATTTTCTGTTTCTATGCTATTCTAAACACTTTCTTTAATACACTCAATGCAATTAAGTTACTGTACACTCAATGCAATTGAGTTACTGTACATTGCAATTTTTATATAGAACATTTTCAAATTCATAGTGAAAAGATATATTCCCAAAGCAAGTCAAAGAGAAGATGTACATTACCATGGCAAATCATATTGAAGATGTAAATTACCATGGCAACTCATATTGAAGATGTAAATTACCATGGCAACTCCTATTGAAGATGTAAATTACCATGGCAACTCATATTGAAGATGTAAATTACCATGGCAACTCATATTGAAGATGTAAATTACCATGGCAACTCATATTGAAGATGTAAATTATCATGACAACTAATATTGGAGATGTAAATTATCATGGCAACTAAAGTGCTGAATACATCTAGAACACATGATATAGTAGGGCGAATACCAACTTATGGCTTGTGATGCCATGTCAAGCGTCCAGAGTTGACTTTCTGTCTTTCATGAAAGTCATCTTTGTGAAAGAAGGTCTGAGTATCATTATCAAACAATTTAGGTCTTCGGATGGATAAATTCGTTACAGGGTTTGTTCGAGTGGGGGATACGGAAATATATGGGGTCAATAAACCATATTGAATTTACTGACCCCATATACTCACACATCCGCCCTTGAACAAACCCTGTAACTAATAATATCTGGCCTGCGTCAGACGCATTATGCTGAGTGCAAAGTGAAACTCTATATTGTTAATCAAAACTTAACAGAATTTAGATGAAGAAGAAAAGATCATTCATATATATAGTGTTTTAGTGATCACAAATATATCGATTGATGTTTTATGCCAGACTCCAGTTGCCACACAACGTTTAAAGAGTACATTTGTACCTGGTAACTCTTGCACATGGGCGATCCAGAGAAAAATCCAATCAGAAATTTTAGTTTTTTTCCCTTGTGAGGTCTATCCACCGCCGTGGATGACCTGTGTCAGACTGAGGGGCTATCACTCTAGTGGACTGAGCAAGCGAGGCCCCTATCGAATCGATGGAAGGCCTGTGTCGGACTGGAAGCCTATCACTCCAATCAGACTGAGGGACTAACACTGACTGAGGGACTATCAGACTGAGGGACTATCAGACTGAGGGACTATCACTGACTGAGGGACTAACACTGACTGAGGGACTATCAGACTGAGGGACTATCACTGACTGAGGGACTATCACTGACTGAGGGACTAACACTGACTGAGGGACTATCAGACTGAGGGACTATCAGACTGAGGGAGTATCACTGACTGAGGGACTATCAGACTGAGGGAGTATCAGACTGAGGGAGTATCACTGACTGAGGGACTATCACTGACTGAGGGACTATCAGACTGAGGGACTATCACTGACTGAGGGACTATCAGACTGAGGGAGTATCACTGACTGAGGGACTATCACTGACTGAGGGACTATCAGACTGAGGGACTATCAGACTGAGGGAGTATCACTGACTGAGGGACTATCAGACTGAGGGAGTATCACTGACTGAGGGACTATCACTGACTGAGGGACTTTCACTGACTGAGGGACTATCAGACTGAGGGACTATCACTGACTGAGGGACTATCACTGACTGAGGGACTATCACTGACTGAGGGACTATCACTGACTGAGGGACTATCAGACTGAGGGAGTATCACTGACTGAGGGACTATCACTGACTGAGGGACTATCACTGACTGAGGGACTAACACTGACTGAGGGACTATCACTGACTGAGGGACTATCACTGACTGAGGGACTATCACTGACTGAGGGACTATCACTGACTGAGGGACTATCACTGACTGAGGGACTATCACTGACTGAGGGACTATCACTGACTGAGGGACTATCACTGACTGAGGGACTATCACTGACTGAGGGACTATCACTGACTGAGGGACTATCAGACTGAGGGACTATCACTGACTGAGGGACTATCACTGACTGAGGGACTATCACTGACTGAGGGACTATCAGACTGAGGGACTATCACTGACTGAGGGACTATCACTGACTGAGGGACTATCAGACTGAGGGACTATCACTGACTGAGGGACTATCACTGACTGAGGGACTATCACTGACTGAGGGACTATCAGACTGAGGGACTATCACTGACTGAGGGACTAACACTGACTGAGGGACTATCACTGACTGAGGGACTATCACTGACTGAGGGACTATCACTGACTGAGGGACTAACACTGACTGAGGGACTATCACTGACTGAGGGACTATCACTGACTGAGGGACTATCACTGACTGAGGGACTAACACTGACTGAGGGACTATCAGACTGAGGGACTATCACTGACTGAGGGACTATCACTGACTGAGGGACTATCAGACTGAGGGACTATCACTGACTGAGGGACTATCACTGACTGAGGGACTAACACTGACTGAGGGACTATCAGACTGAGGGACTATCACTGACTGAGGGACTATCACTGACTGAGGGACTATCACTGACTGAGGGACTATCAGACTGAGGGACTATCATTGACTGAGCCACAGAGGCCTCCTCATGTATGATCAAATATCAGGACTGCTAGATATAATTTTTGCTAATCTAAAAATAGAAGCTCTACAATAAGATTTCAAGATCAACCCGTCACAAACTCACAATTTATCTATGTATTTCTACAGAATCTGGTTTGGTGGATTGTATTCCTATTCTAAACCAGTTTTTTTTTTAATTTGGAAGTTAAAATTCCTACACCTCAGCCTGAAGCCAACTATCCACATATATTTTGTACTTCAGGATAAAGTAGTCCCAGTAAGCTCATTAATATGTAAGTAGGTCAGTGTGTTAAACACATGTCTGAAACCTTCAGCTGAGAAAAAATATCAGCTCAAAGTGTAAAGTAAGCATAAAGGAAATTAGGTCATGAAACAAACCTAGGACACTTATCAATTATCTGTATTTCCTATAAAATAAATAAGTTTAATTAGAAATCTATTTTAATCACATAATGAGATTTTCATTCTTTTATTGCAATATATGCAAAGAATTTAAAAAATCCAACAGTTGTGTAATTTTAAGTTTCTGATATTAAATCGATGAAGACATTTTTAATAAGATTTATATATCGTATATAAGTCTTTTTCTTTTCAGAACTTTGAAAAGAATTATTAAATGAACAAAATTTATTTACAAGTGGATTCTAAAATGTATATTTAAATTATAACACTAAGTTTATAAGATTGGAAGGAGATTGGAAGGAGAAAGATTAAAAAAGGTTAAAACAAAAGGTAAATTTAAGAAATTTTGAGGTTATTTGGTAAACAAAAATTAAAGGCAATGCAATGAATAACAAGTACACAAGTAGTGTTATTCCGAAAAACGAAAACTTCATATTGACTCAATATTTCGACTTTTATTCAGTCATCATCAGGAGTGAGGTACATTAGCAACAACATTGGTATATATACAGGTAAAAAACAAACAGATTAAGCAGTGATATAACAATATTAGGAACAGCCTTACAGATTTACAAACTTATCATCATTATTACATATGCACGTTGACAAAACAGATAAAGAAAACAGATTAGGGGAACAGCAGGATCTAAACTGGCATGGCTAGGGGATATTAACAAAGAGGTGCAGACAGTCTTATCTTAACAACTAGGACATAGTTCATCGGAATAAGACAAGTTCTTTAGATGCTTTTAATCCACTGTTTAAGACAGGGCTATTTCTTCTAATACACAGAGCTTCTCTGAACAGGATGTCTGACCAGTGATACGATTTGTCAATAATTACAGTGTTAATAAGAATAAAGTCGCAAAGTGTAGGTGGACTAAGGTCATTTAAATTGTCTGGTAATGATTGTAAGTTTTTCAAAAATATAAATTCTTCACAATTAGAAACATGATTGAAAATTTCACTGTTTTTATTTGGACTGCTATGTTCTTTAATTCTTGTAATAAGACATCGGTCAGTTTTACCAATGTAGTCTGAGCCACATGCTGGGCACGTAAATTTATAAATAACTGAGCTTTTGTAATGTTTAGGGGTCGGATCTTTAGTGTTTGTAAAAAAGTTAATTTTGGTGGTCTGCCATTGGAAAACAAAGTTGACGGGTTTGATTAATAATTTACGAATTTTAGATATAGACTTTTTAACAATAAATTCTCCTCTTTTCCCAATGTATGGGAGTCTCATCCAAATTTTATCAAGTTTTTCATCAGATTCTTTATTTTTAGGACCAAATTTAGGCATGCATTTTCTTAGCAATTGTTGGGCAGTAGACTTACGATATCCATTCCATGATAAAAACTTTAAAATGTTCTTACATTCAGTATTAAAAGATAATTCATCAGAACAAATTCTGAAGGCTCTATAAATCAACGATCTAACCCAAGCTGTTTTCCTTACCCATGGTTCATAACTGTCAAAATGTATATACTGTCCAGTATTTGTTGGTTTTCTGTATATTGTGGTGGAAGAAGATGGTACGTGGCTCAAGATAACTGCTATCAAACACCATGCAACTTCTAATGTAGATCGCCTTATGGAAATTGTCAAACAACGCCACAAGAAGAAAGTTGATACCCTCTTATTGGAACACTCTATGATTACAGGATGTACCGAAAATCCCAACATTATCATTACAAATCTTACTGGTGAAACTTTAACTGATGATGAAACTTCAATTTTAAGGTATGGACTAAAATTCGGACTAGCCACTCAACCAAAAGACTCGGAAATGATAGTTATAGCAGAAAATATTTGGGACCAATTGAAATACCATAATGCTCTTCCCTCAGGATATATTAAACAACAAAAGATTATGAACTCTCTACGAGCATTGGCTGTAAATTTTCTGGACTTCGATGACAGGAGACTTCAAACGGACTCAAAACGCATCAAGTGTTTAAGAGAAATTAAGACAAAATATGCAATTTTGAAACCAGACAAAGGCAGTGGTGTTGTATTAATGAAATGGACTGATTACTACGAAACCCTAACCCATCTTTTCTCTGATCATCAGAAATTTCGTAAGTTAACCGTCGATCCACTTATCACACAGCTCAACACAATTCAGTCTTATTTATACACCCTACGTAAACGTGGCGAAATTTCCGATGAAGAACTGAACATTATGAGGCCTATGTCAACCAGACCAGCCCGAGCACATGGACTCCCCAAAATTCATAAGGATTATGATATTCTCCCTCCTTTCCGGCCCATCATTGATACCACAGGAACTGCCTATTATGGTGTAGGTAAATACTTGGCATCTCTTCTGAATCCATTGACCCAAAATGAACACTCTGTTATTGACTCCTTTGATGCCGTCCAGAAAATAAGACAAATCCCACCAGAACTTTTTGATGAAGGTTACCGCCTTATCTCTTTTGATGTCCAATCTCTATTCACCAATGTCCCCCTAAGCAAAACAATTGATGTAATACTCAAGCGTATTTATAAAGATAATGTTGTCACCACTAACCTGAAGAGAAACACGCTTAAAAAGTTAATCAAAGATACATGTATGAGAACCCCGTTTTCAGTCAACAACCAAATGTACCAACAAATTGATGGTGTAGCTATGGGTTCATCTCTAGGTCCGGTTTTAGCCAACATCATTCTCACGGAACTGGAATTAACAATAGTTGATAAATTGATAGCCTCTGACTTGATAAAATTTTATATTAGATATGTGGATGATACTCTTGTTCTTGCCAAGCCTTGTGAATTTGAAAATATTTTAGCTAAGCTTAACTCTTTTCATCCTTCAATTAATTTTACCAAAGAGGAATTTGTAGATAATAACGCTGTTCATTTTTTAGATATATCATTTTCATCTTCTTCCACCACAATATACAGAAAACCAACAAATACTGGACAGTATATACATTTTGACAGTTATGAACCATGGGTAAGGAAAACAGCTTGGGTTAGATCGTTGATTTATAGAGCCTTCAGAATTTGTTCTGATGAATTATCTTTTAATACTGAATGTAAGAACATTTTAAAGTTTTTATCATGGAATGGATATCGTAAGTCTACTGCCCAACAATTGCTAAGAAAATGCATGCCTAAATTTGGTCCTAAAAATAAAGAATCTGATGAAAAACTTGATAAAATTTGGATGAGACTCCCATACATTGGGAAAAGAGGAGAATTTATTGTTAAAAAGTCTATATCTAAAATTCGTAAATTATTAATCAAACCCGTCAACTTTGTTTTCCAATGGCAGACCACCAAAATTAACTTTTTTACAAACACTAAAGATCCGACCCCTAAACATTACAAAAGCTCAGTTATTTATAAATTTACGTGCCCAGCATGTGGCTCAGACTACATTGGTAAAACTGACCGATGTCTTATTACAAGAATTAAAGAACATAGCAGTCCAAATAAAAACAGTGAAATTTTCAATCATGTTTCTAATTGTGAAGAATTTATATTTTTGAAAAACTTACAATCATTACCAGACAATTTAAATGACCTTAGTCCACCTACACTTTGCGACTTTATTCTTATTAACACTGTAATTATTGACAAATCGTATCACTGGTCAGACATCCTGTTCAGAGAAGCTCTGTGTATTAGAAGAAATAGCCCTGTCTTAAACAGTGGATTAAAAGCATCTAAAGAACTTGTCTTATTCCGATGAACTATGTCCTAGTTGTTAAGATAAGACTGTCTGCACCTCTTTGTTAATATCCCCTAGCCATGCCAGTTTAGATCCTGCTGTTCCCCTAATCTGTTTTCTTTATCTGTTTTGTCAACGTGCATATGTAATAATGATGATAAGTTTGTAAATCTGTAAGGCTGTTCCTAATATTGTTATATCACTGCTTAATCTGTTTGTTTTTTACCTGTATATATACCAATGTTGTTGCTAATGTACCTCACTCCTGATGATGACTGAATAAAAGTCGAAATATTGAGTCAATATGAAGTTTTCGTTTTTCGGAATAACACTACTTGTGTACTACGTTAAACTAATCAGTGGAACTACTGGATTATGAATAACAAGAGTTTCGGGAAACCCAAAATACGCGCGGAAAGGCACAGTCACTGCAGCCATACCAAAACAAATCCTTTCATATATATATTTTTGAATATATGCAACGGGTCCTTCAAATATTAAATCTCATCTGGTGTTAAATGTCCAGGTCTTCAGCTTGGAGTCCAGCTAATTCTGACTGGTCAGTGGGTTCAATCACTTGCTCAAGACATCACTGGTCAGGATGTTTGCTACATTTTATATAGGTATATTTGAACAGAGCCTAATCTCTGAGATGTCAATGGTGTGTAAATATACAAGTCTTATCTGTTTACACTTACAACCAGGTTTATGAATATTGTCAAAGCAGCTATATTTGCTTTACCATATGGGTAATAAAACTGAATTGAAGAGCCTTTAAAACAGAGAAATAATTATAATTCTTAACTTTTTAGGTTTTGGCCACCATACATGTAGCTATCACTAAATTATCCAAGGACACACCTTCTGCCCATAAGCTATATCCTCAGAAAAAATTGTCCAGATGGAATCAAAACTTTGAAAGTTATGGAGCGGAAGGGAATATTACATAATCCAATATAACTCCCATATTATGTAACCAGTGATGTTAAAAATAGTTCGCGACACACCTTCTACCCATAAGGTATATACTCAGAAAAAATTGTGCAGATGGAATCAAAACTTTAGAAGTTATGGAGCAGAAGGGAATATTACATAATCCAATATAACTCCCATATTATGTAACCAGTGATGTTAAAAATAGTTCGCGACACACCTTCTACCCATAAGGTATATCCTCAGAAAAAATTGTCCAGATGGAATCAAAACTTTGAAAGTTATGGAGCAGAAGGGAATATTACATAATCCAATATAACTCCCATATTATGTAACCAGTGATGTTAAAAATAGTTCGCGACAAACCTTCTACCCATAAGGTATATACTCAGTAAAAATTGTGCAGATGGGATCAAAACTTTAGAAGTTATGGAGCAGAAGGGAATATTACATAATCCAATATAACTCCCATATTATGTAACCAGTGATGTTAAAAATAGTTTGCGACATACCTTCTTCCCATAAGGTATATCCTCAGAAAAAATTGTCCAGATGGAATCAAAACTTTGAAAGTTATGGAGCGGAAGGGAATATTACATAATCCAATATAACTCCCATATTATGTAACCAGTGATGTTAAAAATAGTTTGCGACACACCTTCTACCCATAAGGTATATACTCAGAAAAAATTGTGCAGATGGAATCAAAACTTTAGAAGTTATGGAGCGGAAGGGAATATTACATAATCCAATATAACTCCCATATGATGTAACCAGTGATGTTAAAAATAGTTCGCGACACACCTTCTACCCATAAGGTATATACTCAGAAAAAATTGTGCAGATGGAACCAAAACTTTAAAAGTTATGGAGCGGAAGGGAAAGCGGACGCCGGACAGCCGGACAGCCGGACTGCCGGACAGCCGGACTGCCGGACTGCCGGACGGACGGAGATGATACCATAATACAGCCCGCTTTTCAAGCGGGCGTATAAAAATGTAAACATCCAGATGCTGTGGATAGGTTTTCCGTACTACATATTTAGAAATAGTTAAGAATGGATATCAAATTATGGATTACACGTAATTCATAATTGGAAACAGACATTATAAGCCAAGAAATGTTTTTCTTATACTATCAACTAAAGAAAAACATTTAATCAGTGTATAAAATAAAATTGAAAGAAAGGATGCGGAGGAGGGGGTTCATTTCAAATGGTTTCATTTTTTAAAATATATCCCACAAATAATTGTTTTCTATTGAGTAATTTTAATTAAGGCCGTGAAAGTCTGTGCCTTGCTCAGCTTGGCAATAACATCTTTTTCAGGATATCTTTAAAAATAATGATAAAAAAAACCCTCAGTTTTTGGTGTCAGTCTGGCTGACATTGCATCTTTACTTCTAGTAAAATGAGGAAAAAAGTCGCTACACGAGTACAAATTCTGTGATGCATGACGATAGATCAGTGTTCAAAAATATTTCTATATCTAGGTATGGCAATCACAACAGGGAAATTTTTAATAAAAGTATCATCAAGTCAAGTTCAACCAAGGTTACATTTTTTCCTTTGCCCAAATCCTACGTCACCAGAACAAATGCATTATGACATTTCCCTACCACCTATTAAAGAGGGCTTTTAGATACAAACTCTTGAGAACATGTCTCAAATTAACAGCGAATTTTGAAGTTTCTGATGTGACCATCAGAGACAGATCTATAACAACTGACATGTGCTGAAAAATAAAAAGGTTGACATTTTGGGCTAAAAGTGGTTAGCTTTTGTCATCAGATTTGAGCAAATTTGTTCAGCTTTTAGTATACGAGGGTCAATATAAATCAACATTAAGTATGAAACATCCAGGCTGTATCATTTTTGCTCACATACTTTTCCCACAAAATTGTTTGTACATTTGATAAACTGAACAGAAATTTCATATTTCAATCTCTTTTATTTTGCATTTCATCATACAAGTATTTCAAATTGGAAAATATTTTTGACAATCAACTGTAAGCTAGTGTGGATAGTCTGATATTTGGCAAGGCAAATATATTGGGTTTTTGGGGGGGTTCTTTTAAAATCAGTTGGATACAAATTTTTAGTTTTCTGGGAGATTATGTTTTTGAACACTAAAACACACGGGCAAAGGGAAAATCTTCTTGTCTAAAAAAACCACGAAGACAAGTTTCTTATTGTGTTAAAAAGGGTGCATATCACTTAGACGTTTATACCCAATCATAAGTTGTTATAATAAACGACAACCCATGATATTTCATTACATTGAAGACAGACAGGCAGGAGTTAGGCCGTAGTCAGTAGGATTTTCTGGAAAAGCTAATTTGGCAACAAATCAGATCAGTATTTTTGGTAAAGCTAACACGCCGATTTGCTATAGGTTTAACAAGCTTATTATAGGTGGTAAAGACACAGCATTGACAGGTGTCACACCTGTTGTTGGTGTCCGACAAAGGCAATCAACACCTATTTGGGTAACGAACACCTGCCTTTTGTACCATAATGCAAATCCCTGCATCAACACCAGATTAAGATTGATTGGTGTTTTATGCCACACTCGCGGAAACCTGGCCCTTTGCCAGGAGGAAACCTGACCCTTTGACAGGAGGAAACCTCAATCCACCGAATAAAAACTGAACTGCAGTTGGTTTTTTTCGGTGTTTTACGCCGCACTCAAGATTATTTCACTTATATGGCGCCTATGCCAGTTTTATTGTGGGAGGAAACCAGGTTCTATGCCCGGAGGAAACCTACAACCTTCCGGTGTTCACTGGCAACCATCCCACAGAGGTCTTCCAGTGAAAACCCAGTTTTGGACTGAGTGGGATTGCCCATTGGTGGAAGGCTGTTCAGATTGAACGTCAGACCAGCGCTCTACATTCTACTGGGCCACGGAAGCCCCATGAACTGCAGTTAATTATGCAATGATATATTCAAATAAAATAATTTTAAGTATTAAAATACTTAAGTTTACAGCCTCAACAATTTGAAGCCCCGTTAATAAGAATAGTTCATATAGACCTGTTATTTAGCAGCTTAAATTTTACATGACCGTATTCGTCATATATTTATGAACACTAAAAGACACAGGCATAGAGAAAATCTTCTTAACTAAGACAACCATGGAGACAAATTTCTGTGTAATATTGTATAAGTTTGAAGAAAGACAAAAGCTTGGTTTTAGCAGAATTTTCTGAAATACTTTGCAACATATCGAAAACTTGTATGGATCCTCAATGATGGCAAGAAGTCTTGTAAACTTAAATTTAACAAAACATGATAATGGGAAAAGAAGACAAAAATATGTAATTTGACTCCTTGGTAGAAGACAGACAAGTGAGTTTACTCCCGACTAGTAGATCTTTCAAACGTTTGTTCTTTTTATAACCAATGACCAGCACTTGGCTAAGTCAGATGCTGGGACATTTTACTCTAAAGTACATGTAGTTTGTATTGTTCTATTAAAATCTGACGACTGGGCCATATTCATGCTGGCTGCTCTATACTGAAACACAGATGGTACACAATACTTTTTTTACACAACACCTCCCTGGATACAAGTTCAAATCCAAAGGTAGTAGGTAGTTACGGCTCGAAATTTAAGGTCTAAAGACATCAGCATTCAGATTTTTAGCAAGCTTTAAATATATCTCTTCATCTGAAGTCTGCTTTTTAGCAAATACCTCCTACACACATTTTAAGCATTCCTCTTTTCATTGTATCCATTGATTTGTTTTCATTGTAAATCTGGTAAATCCATCTTCATAAATAAGTTTAAAAATTGGCATGACGAATTTGAAACTCAACCTTTCAACACAATACCCTAACTAAATTGGAATAATTCAGAGGCTTGAACGCTTTTAAATTACTGACAAAATCCTCGCTTTACTTGACTGCAGTGTTTTGAAAAGTGTGCCGATCGAGAACGGTTAACTCGACACCCTTATTCTCGGTTTCGGACATACGGGTACATTTACTTAAGGTCTTAGCTCTGCTTGGAAACAATGAAAAGAACTCGTTGGATGCCATTTTGAAATGTGATTTAGAGCTGTTAAGTCATAAAAAGTAAGCTTTGCAAAACATCAACTATGCCTCAAAGTTGTGTTGCCTCCGGTTGTTCAGAGAACGATTAAAATTGCGACATCTCTCTCTAAATAGTGGTCCTTTAGTAGGTCTAATGCCAGATAAATGTTGGCCGCTCTTTGGGGACGAAAATCGTGAGAAACATAAGATAACCTGTGCGGCATGAATTTATTTATTTTTTTCTCAAGAAAAAAAAAAAAAAAAAATTCCAGGATTCGAACCAGTAACCGCTTGTAACTAACTCCAACAATAGCTAAGGCACATGTCAAGCGGTGCTGTCAGTGTAAAGAACTCTGAACAACCTCAACTGTTTAATATATCATTTTGTTGTCACATGTTAACCAAAAACCTGATTACTGGCAGCTAACAAAATAAAAATAAATAATCACCACTAACTTTGATTTCGATTTCACTTACCGTATTAAGGCTATGTTTATGGGCTGTTGTTGTTGATGATGTTAAGATCAGTATAAATTCCGAGCTGTCAGTCCTCGACACATGGTAGTGTTCGACACCCGGTGCTTGTAAGCCAAGAAAATGAGATCCGATATCAATGCAATTCATTTTGATGGCTAATAATTAGTGTTGCCTCCACTTCGTCCATGTTTTTTTGCTGTACCTATTTACCGCTGCATCAACGAGAGTGTATGTTTGCCATGTTGTACGCTAAGGTCATGTGCACGCTTAGAGCTGTCAATATACCTCATCACTATCCTACTAATATTACACATCCGCGACCTTGATTAATGAATGACAAAAATAAACCCCATTATAAATTCACATGTACCTTGGATAAATCCGTAAAAATCAGACAAACAGACCGTAGACTTTATGTACTATATATGGAAACCTTAAAAATTTGCAAATCAAATCATACAAATGTTTAATTTTATTTATGAAAATATTATGTGTCAAAAACGTGCTTGAACCGTTTTCCAAAACGTGACTGGCGGAATAATATATATAACAGGAGTACTAGGAAGTAGACCACATGTTCATCAATTAGCGATATAACCCTACCTGTAGCAAACATCAATTTTCGATATTTCCCAATTTTGTTTGTTAAGTTAGGCCTACAATTTGCAAACATTTTCGTTCCTAAGGGTTAGGGCCTACTCGCTTTACCAGTAATCGGCAATATTTGTTTTGTTTATTTTTCTTCTTAAATTTCAACGCCAATCTAGCTTTATAGTTTTTCAAGGTAGGCCTATTTAAATTCGTATGACGAACTTCTCTTGTAAGTCAAAATTTATAAAGAAAAAAAAAGTCAGAATTTTGGCAGCTCTTAATTGCCACGTTACGAAATTTGGGCATCCTTAATGGTACTTATTTTAACTCAAAGAAATATTTGTTAATTTTGAATTTATTAATTGTTGTTATTATTATTATTATTTATTTTTGAAGGAGCTCGGTTTGGGTGGGTGGGGGTAGGGGTGGGGGTTAGTCCTATGGATAGGATAAATGGGCGAGGGAGACGGACTGAGATCACTTAGATAATGATATCTTCCACATAACAGGTAGTCAATATGTAGGACTTGAAGGTGAGAATGTGTCCAGCAGGTCACGTGTTCGTTGTATAAACCATGCCTCTGAAATTAACCGACCATAACCTTAATGATATACGCATTCGGAGAAATCATCGAGGGTTTCCGTTCGGCTCCGGTCAAGTGGGTAGCCTATACGCTCTGTCCGGTTAACCCATTGGATTTGAACTATATATAGGTCTGTGTTGGCCGATATATATTATCTCCATCGAAATTTGTGAAATATATAATTGTGTTTATCCTTGAAAGTGGCGTTAGACACGGATCAACTTAGAGACACGAAACTCAAGCATACCTTATGCAATCACATGTCAACGTAAACCATGAAGTGACACGAGCCGTTACTGGCTGTGACGGCAATCTGTTTATGTCAAAGCCAGTAGGTCCGCCTGCATGTGTTTGCAAAACACGTGTCAAGAAGCGAATTGCTGCCTAATGAAAACACAACTGTTGGAGGTCGTCCTATTGTAAAGTGTAGTCTTTGATCTGACTAAGCCAATGAAAGCATATAGTTATATCAATACGTATATACATACATACAATACCTATATCACAATCCCTCCAGCCCATTAAACTATAACTATAAGGCCATATTAATTTCTCGGCATACTTTATCCAGATGCCGGCTGATATATTACGGAATTTTGCAGATAGCGGTGTTGTCCAAATGGAAGTCAGACAGTTTCAGTTTAAATGGACTGTTTGTTTAGAATTCTGCTAAATAGATATCTACGGTTTGATTGACTTTGAATGAAAGGTGTTAGGTCGATTTTCAGCGAAAAATATACAATTAACGAGCAATTAGTGCGAATTTTGTGGCACTTTGTTTGTCATTCATTTACTTCTGCATGGTTTTATGTAAGCAGAGGTCCTACATGGGTCAACCCTAGGCCTACTGTAGTGAGTTGTGATCGGAGAAACTGTAAGATTTGTTTGCGTGGCATTTAGGCTATAGAAGCTGAAGAATACAATAAAACAATGGAGGCTATATGGATTACAACTTCTGGTTTTATTGGGCTGCAGCGTTTCGATGTAGATACCAACATCTTTATCAAGCAAAGTGGGGGCCTCCGTGGCTCAGTAGGTAGAGCTTTGGACGCTCAATCCGAACAGCCTTTCAGCAATGGGTCGCGGGTTCGAATCCCACTCAGTCCCTAAAAAAAATTTGGACAATTTTCTGACTGGGTTTTCACTCGAACGACCTATGTGGGATGGTTGTCAGTTACTAAGGGAAGGTCGTGGGTTTCCTCCGGGCATAGAGCCCTGTTTCCTCCCACAATAAAACTGGCAACGCCGCCATATAAGTGAAATAATCTTGAGAGCGGCGTAAAACACCAAACAATCAATCAAGAAAAGTGATAAAGATGTTAGTATCTACATCGAAGCGCTGCAACCCAATACAACCAGAAGTTGTAATCCCTATAGCCTCCATTGTTTTATTGAAACTGTTAGAGCCGACGTTTTTTAGTTTATTTCTACATTGTGTGATCAGGACAAAAAAAACACATCAAATACAGAAGACGACGAAACGATCTGCCAGGTTTTAAGCGTGCAACGGCTCGCTCTGGAAATTCTACCCTGGCTGAAAGTAATTGTCTTGGCCGAATGGATGCCGATAAGTCTATTAACCATACATATCAATTTGCTATTATCTTGGCCTATAACGGAACTTTGTTGATATATGTGTGTTGGCCAAACGGAAATAAGCCGATATGTGTATTAACCATACGTAAAAATTTGCTATTCTCTTGGCCTATAACGGAACTTTGTTGATATATGTGTGTTGGCCAAACGGAAATATGCGGATAGGTTTATTAACCATACGTATAAATTTGCTATCCTGTTGGCCTATAACGGAACTTTGTTAATATATGTGTGTTGACCAAACGGAAATAAGCCGACAAGTGTCTTAACCACACGTACATTTGCTGTTAAGTTTTTAGCCTATAACGGAACTTTGTTGATATATGTGTGTTGGCCAAACGGAAATAAGCCGATATGTGTATTAACCATACGTATAAATTTGCTATTCTCTTGGCCTATAACGGAACTTTGTTGACATATGTGTGTTGGCCAAACGGAAATAAGCCGATATGTCTATTAACCATACGTATAAATTTGCTATTCTCTTGGCCTATAACGGAACTTTGTTGATATATTTGTGTTGGCCAAACGGAAATATGCGGATAGGTCTAGTAACCATATCGTATAAATTTGCTATTCCCTTGGCCTATAACGGAACTTTGTTGATATATGTGTGTTGGCCAAACGGAAATATGCGGATAGGTCTAGTAACCATACGTATAAATTTGCTATTCTCTTGGCCTATAACGGAACTTTTTGATATATGTGTGTTGGCCAAACGGAAATAAGCCGATATGTGTATTAACCATACGTATAAATTTGCTATTCTCTTGGCCTATAACGGAACTTTGTTGATATATGTGTGTTGGCCAAACGGAAATATGCGGATAGGTATATTAACCATACGTATAAATTTGCTCTTCTCTTAACTTTGTTATGTGTGTTGGCCAAACGGATGCCGATAGGTGTCTTAACCATACGTATAAATTTGCTGTTAAGTTTTTAGCCTATAACGGAACTTTGTTGATATATGTGTGTTGGCCAAACGGATGCCGATAGGTGTCTTAACCACACGTACATTTGCTGTTAAGTCTCTTAGCCTATAACGGAACTTTGTTGATACATGTGTGTTGGCCAGATGGAAATATGCGGATAGGTTCGTTACCCACACGTACATTTGCTGTTAACTGTCTTAGCCTATAACGAAACTTTGTTGATATAGATGTCTTAATCAAACGTAAAATGGCCGATATAGATATCTTGGCTAAACGTAAATAGTGATCAACAGCCAAGGAAAAGTACTCTCAACAAAAGGTATATAAGCGTGCCGCCATGCTAATCGGACAGCCGTGTGTTCCGACTGATGCCGATAGGTGTCTGGATCAGTCAAAGGGGCTAATATGTGTGTCACAAGCAACACGTGGGAGAAACTCAGAATTCTGTACGCCAAAGAGCCGTCAACCATCTGGTATATAATGTGCCCGTGGCACAGCATTTCAACACTCCATAGGTCATTCGGCTAAAGGCCATTTCGATCGATTGTTTGGTGCGTATGCCGCGCTCAAGATTATTTCACGTAGCGCCTATATGGCGGCGTTGCCAGTTTTATTGTGGGAGGAAACCGGGCTCTATGGCCGAAGGAAACCCACGACCTTCCGGTGGTAGCTGGCAACCATCCCACATGGGTCGTTCGAGTGAAAACCCAATCAGAAATTTGTCAAATTTTTGTTTTCGGACCGAGTGGGATTCGAGTGGGAGGCTGTTTGGGTTGAGCGTCCAACGCTCTACCTATAGTCAGCCACGAAGGCCCCGACCATTTCGAAATCATACCCATGGAAAGTTTTGGATTCAAAGGTTACAAGCCGTTTATCCGCTGGGCTGGAACTTGGGCCCGGAAAGATGTGGTGAAAAAACCATGATACTTTTACGTGTTTCAGTATAACAAGGCCAGCCTCGAGCCTGTCGCCGACCTAATGAAATATCATGGGTTTTAGGTAATTAAAATAACTTATGATTGGGTATAAAGGTCCAAAAGGATAGAACTCCTTTAAACACAATTAGATTGATTGATTGGTTGAGGCTTAACGTCACACTCAACAGCTAAGGTTTCGTGGTTATATGGCGATAAAAGTACCAACCGACCAAAAGATCCCCCCCCCCCAGCCCTTTCACCCACCAAGATCTAAATTTTGACATTGGGCTCCTCAGATCATAGAACGTCAGGAAGGCTATAAATGTATGTGCGTACTTAATCTTAGTCAGCATACATGGCTAAAAGAGAGCCACAATGCTCCAGCCCGAGATCTAAACACAATTAGAAACTTGTCTGCATTGTTATTTTAGGCAGGAAGATTTTTTCCCTGTGCGTTTTTTTTTAGCGTTCATGAATATATGGAACAAAACCAGGCCTCTTCACTTATCCCGAGTATAGAACCGCTCAATTTTATGACTTCCCAAGAACTGCTGCTTCGATTTTATGTTGCAACCCATTGGCCGTCAATCCGCTCATATAAGCTATGCGCGTTGTAAAGCACCAAACAATCAATTCATTATTATCAAGCTTTGTAACTGTACCTCCATCTTTATACAACATGTATTTTTGTATGTAACCTCATATGTCACATTGTGACCTGAGTGAAATAAAGTTGAGTTGCAAGCATTTTATTGGGGGCTGTTTCTCATATATTTATACCCGACGTAAATTTGCGCCTGATCGTATCGTAATGTTAAAGGTATATGTTGCCATAGCAGTTATTGGGAGGGGGGGGGGGGGGGTTCAATCTACGGCGTAAACACGTGTCAACACGGTCACGGAGGCCACACATACAACGCAAACAGCTGGGAAATCATGAAGTGTTAACTATTGGTTAATTATTAACAATGGATCTGTATGCTGAAGTAGTAAGCCCGATCTAAAATTAGAAGTTGCCCTGGTCCTAAAGGCCAGAGTCTATCTTAGCCTCGTCTAAAGGAGATCTCGCGAGAATACGATTGTAGTAAGCCATGTCAACAAATAACCAGAACGAGACCGACTATCACCAAAGGGTTTTGCATAAATTCTGATCTTCACGAAGATCGTTGGTAAACGGACTTCAGAGGTTGATTGTGGAACTAAGTTCAGAAAACCCCAAAAATATACTTAATCAGAGAGTTCTTAACAGTCAGAACTCCCTTGAGCTATCTTCGCTCGCTACCGGTCGGCTTTGACAGTCTGCACTTTTTATACGGTAAATCACCGTATTTTTCTCAGGACGTATACTTCAGAAGCTTTTTAGTGCTTCTAGTCTAATAAATGTACGATTAAGTATTGTTTTGATCTAACTTTGGCTTAGGATGAATGAATGGTCGTCCCGGTCGTCAAATTCTGTTTACTTTTCGAATACGTTTTCGGTTCGTGCAGGCCACATACTGTATGGATTTTCCTTATTCCAACGCCAATCATTTAGTTTTTCGATGGCCTTCAAAGTCTCTTACTGTCGTAACAATCAGAAATTATGAAAAAAAGTGTGAATTTTGGCAGCTCATGCCACTTAACAAACAGAGTATTTCAGTCCCTTACATTATCACGGGGACTCTTTTGGAGGGCCCTCAAGAAGATGTGAAGATTGTACGTTACATGACTTCCTTTTTGTTCTTCACATTCAAAATGACCTGCAATCTATCAGAGGGTATTTCACGCACGTAAATCCTCGAAGTTATCAGACTGCGGTCTAACCGTCTGTAAAGAAAGTTTTTTTTTCTCAAGGGAAGTAATCCACCTTTATTTCTATTAGAGTTATCTCCCCTACGATGGAACTAATTTCCACAAATTATCAACAGAACTATCGATTTCAATAAAATCTCTAAACAGCCAATAATAAAAACACAAATCAACATTTTAGAATTTTAGCGATTCGATTTAATTTAACGAAAATAGGTTTCATTGTAAATATTTAGTTCTTGAGAAACTAAAAAAAAAAATCAGTTGGAAAGTAAAACAATATATAGTTATAAAGGAGCACTATGATATGATTGTCCATACAAAAAGGTTGTCCAAGTTGATAAATATAAATCCTTCATAAATAACCATTGCACAATTCTCATAGCGTAAAATAAGAAATAGTCAACTTGACTAATATTATCAAATACATTCTGTAAACAATTTGATCTTAAACAATAAATACTTCCAAACAGATATTAATAATTAAATGAAGTATAGTTGCTATGTTAGAAAAAAAAACATAATTGTAACTTATATGTCAATTTGAACAGATAAAAATATAGCAATCATTTCAGACATTTATATTTAATTATACCAATAGTGAAAATCCCCGTCTATCAGTGTTGATGCATAACTTATAAGCAGGTTCATCAAGCCTTTGTTCATTTCACTTATAGCTTAAGATACGTAAGCATTGTCAATGTAATACAAAGTGTTCCAGAAAATTCTACTGACTAAGACCAAGCTCCTGTCAGTCGTCAAGCTAATGAAATATCATAGGTTTACTTTATTACAACAATTTATGATGGGGTATAAAGGTCTAAATGATATACCTCTTTTTAACACAATTAGAAACTTGTCTCCATGGTTATTTTAGACAAGAAGATTTTCCCTGTGCCCGTGTGTTTTAGTGTTCATAAATATAATATGAATTTTGTGTCCAGCATTGTGCACAAAATTTGAGGGATTGATTGATTGATTGATTGATTGATTGATGTTTTAGGGCATACTCAAGAGTTTCACTTGAAGGACAGGTATGCCAGGTTTAGTGGGGGTGGAAACCCTGCCCATGGCTCGGAGGAAACCCTGCCCATGGCTCGGAGGAAACCCTGCCCATGGCTCGGAGGAAACCCTGCCCATGGCTCGGAGGAAACCCTGCCCATGGCTCGGAGGAAACCCTGCCCATGGCTCAGAGGAAACCCAGGTTATTTAGGGAGGATGCGGGAGTTGGGAAATCAATTCCTTTCACACATTGAACTTCGGACTGTCTGATAGGTGCAACGCCGCCACATAAGTGAAACAATCTTGAGTGAGGCGTAAAACATCAATCAATCAATCTGCTTTGATCAGATCGTTCAGTGATCATTATTCCCATTCTATGTCAACCGTCAAATTCCGGCGCTTCTTCTCCTTCTCAAAACCTTCGCAGTCTTGTAAACTTACGTTCTTGCACTTAGCAAATTTTAAAACGTTTAACGGATTGTCTGTAGCCATTATGATGTCACCTGTAACCACGGTAACGGCATGGCATTCTTCGCACTCAAACTTTTCAAGCATTTTGAAGCCATGCTTTTGATCAGCATGAAGAATTATGTTGTCAGTCAGCGTAAACAAGTTTCGCATGTTAATATTTTTTATATTTGTTGCACTTTCCAGAATCAAAGATAGAAGATCTTCGGAATATCCGTAAACCACATCCGCATCATCATCATAATTGATCTTCATGGACAAGTTCAAAAGGTGACAGAAATATTGGGACCTAGTCGTCGGTATTGCTATAGGTTGGTACTCCTGAAGACTTACCGCATCAAGCCACGATTCAAACGATTTTAACTCAGGGCACAATTTTCCGATCTGTAATACCTCATACTCCGAACGAAGGCTGCATAAATCCAAGGCAGTGATATTTTGACCGATGCTGGTTAAAACAGGACACAAGCCGTTAGGAAAGATGTTTACACGGCTATCCATGCTAAGCTCAATGGTTCTCAAATACTTCAGCTTACTAAGTGAGCGTATATATGATTCGTCTTTTATAAAAATTATATGAGCTTCAGTCGCCCTAGGACAGCATTCAACGGCAAGTTCAAAACGCCATTGGGCTGAGCAATCGTCCTCATGTTGGGAAAACCAGGAGACAACAATAGGAAGCAATGTTAAATTTGTCTTCCACTCTGTTGGTACCTCCTGTCCTAGTTGCCAATCTTGACCATATAACTTCTCTAGGGCATATTCAATACGGCCACAGTCCCCGAGCGATTTTAAACCGGGTTGATGTTTCAGTAAAGCAGCAACAGTTTCAGCGGACTCATCAACACATTCTTTTTCTAACTTGATTAATTTTGGGAAGTCCTTTATACTTCCTGTTCTGTCACACAAGATCAAATGGTCACAGTCTTTAAGTGAACAACTCTCTATATTCAAATCGACTAAATTGGCACAATTTTCCACAATAGTTTGAAGGACCTTTTTGTTAGTTTTGGTCCTTTCTAAATTCAAACACACCAGCTTCTTCATCTGTTTTAAAACTTTGCACAAAACTTTTGCATTAATCCCTTGGAACCCAGAAATATTAAGATGGGTAAGCTTCTGAAATAAAAGAAATAAAAGATTGATTGATTGACTGATATTTTACAGTTGAAGTTTAGTGGGGGAGATTCTTTGCCAGGATGACACCCCTACATGTACGGTAAGAATTCCGCTAATTCAAGTACTCAAAACATTACGATAAGCACTCTAAAAGGTTGAGACTTTTCGTTGGGTGTCTTACCTCCTGCATGGAGCGACTGATAATCCTATCGAGCAATCGCTATTGTTGTTGTTTTAGACCAAACATGGCAGAAAGCAGTCTAATAATTTGTTATCTTCACATTGCTCGTCCTTGAATTAGCGGAATTCTTACCGTACCTTTAGCGAGTACCTGTCGATTCTTCCCCATACAGAGAAACAAAAGAAACTAGAAAATTACTCCATTCCGCATTTTTACACATTGAATTTTGTGTCCAGTATCGTGGGGATGGGGGTTGGAATAACATGATTGTCTGCCCTTTGATACCATCCGTTCTTATGAAACAGCATCCAGGCTTAATGGGGAGGAACCCCCAGACCTCCGTTTGTAAATAAATAAATAGTTTTGAATGTTTGCTGTTCTTATTTCACTTGTTATAGGAGTCCAGATGTATAAAAAATATGTATTATTGGGAGTGTGAGATTGATTGACTGAACAACGCTTAAGCTTTCATCACACTCAAGATGGTTCCACAGAAGGCCTTGCGGCGGAGTGATAGTGTTTCAGTCCAACATAGGCCATCTAATGACAATCTCATGCGGTTTGGGTTTAAGGTGAACACTGGAGCTAAAATATAATGAACTTCATTTAACGTGTAGTCCAGCACTCAAGATTAATTCACTAAAATGACCGCTCTATGCTAGGTTTAGTGGGGGTAGTGAGGTTGGAATCCCACATGTCAATAGGTGATTTGCCAATTACTTTCAAACGACGTAATTTAACGATGTCACAATTACTGTCCAAACTAGTAAACCGGACAAAGGATTCGTCTGTTTTTAACTTCAAATCTTAACAGATATAAGAAACGAAAACCTATATTCGGACAGTTTATATCCGCATGAATCTAGAAATGTAAATAAAATTGAGGACGAAAAGGGATTTTGACCGAATAAGGTGAAAGTCAACATGACTGCACAGCTTGTCTGGTGAAAGATTGATGCCACGACGTCATTTCATTGTTGCGCGCAGAACTGGCAAATGGTCTATTGAGTGAAATCCAAACAGAATTGTTTTTCTGGCTTTTTTTTTTCGTGGTGGGAAGCACACCCACTGGTGGAGGGCTATTTGGATTGATCAATGAATTGAATGATCGATTGATGTTTAATGCACAGTCAAGCACTATTTCATAAAAAATGGCTTTAATGGGGTATTGAGGTATGGATGCCCAGATGGAACCTTAGCTGGATATATGACACCCTCTTCACACATGGTGATGGGCTGTTAAACCAATTCAGACCCAACAAAAGGAAATATTCTTACATATTGATTGCTTGGTGTTTTACGCCGCGCTTACAATTATTTCACTTATATGCCCGCGTTTCCAGTTTTATTGTGGGAGGAAACCGGACTCTATGCCCGGAGGAAACCCACAACCTTCCGTTGGTAACTGGCAACCATCCCACATAGGTCGTTCGAGTGAAGACCCAGTCAGAAAACTTACATATTTAAAAACTATGATTGAAGTGAAAGCCTTACCTGATAGTTTAATGCTACAAATTCCAGGACAGATGGATGATTGGCTACATTATTGAAGTGAAAGCCTTACCTGACAGTTTAATGCTACAAATTCCAGGACAGATGGATGATTGGCTACATTATTGAAGTGAAAGCCTTACCTGACAGTTTAATGCTACAAATTCCAGGACAGATGGATGATTGGCTACATTATTGAAGTGAAAGCCTTACCTGACAGTTTAATGCTACAAATTCCAGGACAGATGGATGATTGGCTACATTATTGAAGTGAAAGCCTCACCTGACAGTTTAATGCTACAAATTCCAGGACAGATGGATGATTGGCTACATTATTGAAGTGAAAGCCTTACCTGACAGTTTAATGCTACAAATTCCAGGACAGATGGATGATTGGCTACATTATTGAAGTGAAAGTCTTACCTGACAGTTTAATGCTACAAATTCCAGGACAGATGGATGATTGGCTACATTATTGAAGTGAAAGCCTTACCTGACAGTTTAATGCTACAAATTCCAGGACAGATGGATGATTGGCTACATTATTGAAGTGAAAGCCTTACCTGACAGTTTAATGCTACAAATTCCAGGACAGATGGATGATTGGCTACATTATTGAAGTGAAAGCCTTACCTGACAGTTTAATGCTACAAATTCCAGGACAGATGGATGACTGGCTTCATTATTGAAGTGAAAGCCTTACCTGACAGTTTAATGCTACAAATTCCAGGACAGATGGATGACTGGCTTCATTATTGAAGTGAAAGCCTTACCTGACAGTTTAATGCTACAAATTCCAGGACAGATGGATGACTGGTTACATTATTGAAGTGAAAGCCTTACCTGACAGTTTAATGCTACAAATTCCAGGACAGATGGATGACAGGCTACATTATTGAAGTGAAAGCCTTACCTGACAGTTTAATGCTACAAATTCCAGGACAGATGGATGACTGGCTTCATTATTGAAGTGAAAGTCTTACCTGACAGTTATATGCTACAAATTCCAGGACAGATGGATGACTGGTTACATTATTGAAGTGAAAGCCTTACCTGACAGTTTAATGTTACAAATTCCAGGACAGATGGATGACTGGCTACATTATTGAAGTGAAAGCCTTACCTGACAGTTTAATGTTACAAATTCCAGGACAGATGGATGACTGGCTACATTATTGAAGTGAAAGCCTTACCTGACAGTTTAATGCTACAAATTCCAGGACAGATGGATGACTGGCTACATTATTGAAGTGAAAGCCTTACCTGACAGTTTAATGCTACAAATTCCAGGACAGATGGATGACTGGCTACATTATTGAAGTGAAAGCCTTACCTGACAGTTTAATGCTACAAATTCCAGGACAGATGGATGATTGGCTACATTATTGAAGTGAAAACCTTACCTGGCAGTTTAATGTTACAAATTCGAGGACAGATGGATGACTGGCTACATTATTGAAGTGAAAGCCTTACCTGACAGTTTAATGCTACAAATTCCAGGACAGATGGATGATTGGCTACATTATTGAAGTGAAAGCCTTACCTGACAGTTTAATGCTACAAATTCCAGGACAGATGGATGATTGGCTACAAATTACCTGACAGTTTAATGTTACAAATTCCAGGACAGATGGATGACTGGCTACATTATTGAAGTGAAAGCCTTACCTGACAGTTTAATGTTACAAATTCCAGGACAGATGGATGACTGGTTACATTATTGAAGTGAAAGCCTTACCTGACAGTTTAATGCTACAAATTCCAGGACAGATGGATGACTGGCTACATTATTGAAGTGAAAGCCTTACCTGACAGTTTAATGCTACAAATTCCAGGACAGATGGATGACTGGCTACATTATTGAAGTGAAAGCCTTACCTGACAGTTTAATGCTACAAATGCCAGGACAGATGGATGATTGGCTACATTATTGAAGTGAAAGCCTCACCTGACAGTTTAATGCTACAAATTCGAGGACAGATGGATGACTGGCTACATTATTGAAGTGAAAGCCTTACCTGACAGTTTAATGCTACAAATTCGAGGACAGATGGATGATTGGTTACATTATTGAAGTGAAAGCCTTACCTGACAGTTTAATGCTACAAATTCGAGGACAGATGGATGACTGGTTACATTATTGAAGTGAAAGCCTCACCTGACAGTTTAATGCTACAAATTCCAGGACAGATGGATGATTGGCTACAGTATTGAAGTGAAAGCCTTACCTGACAGTTTAATGCTACAAATTCCAGGACAGATGGATGACTGGCTACATTATTGAAGTGAAAGCCTTACCTGACAGTTTAATGCTACAAATTCCAGGACAGATGGATGATTGGCTACAGTATTGAAGTGAAAGCCTTACCTGACAGTTTAATGCTACAAATTCCAGGACAGATGGATGACTGGTTACATTAATGAAGTGAAAGCCTTACCTGACAGTTTAATGTTACAAATTCCAGGACAGATGGATGATTGGCTACAGTATTGAAGTGAAAGTCTTACCTGACAGTTTAATGCTACAAATTCCAGGACAGATGGATGACTGGTTACATTATTGAAGTGAAAGCCTTACCTGACAGTTTAATGTTACAAATTCCAGGACAGATGGATGACTGGTTACATTATTGAAGTGAAAGCCTTACCTGACAGTTTAATGCTACAAATTCCAGGACAGATAGATGATTGGCTACATTATTGAAGTGAAAGCCTTACCTGACAGTTTAATGTTACAAATTCCAGGACAGATAGATGATTGGCTACAGTATTGAAGTGAAAGCCTTACCTGACAGTTTAATGTTACAAATTCCAGGACAGATGGATGACTGGCTACATTATTGAAGTGAAAGCCTTACCTGACAGTTTAATGCTACAAATTCCAGGACAGATGGATGACTGGCTACAGTATTGAAGTGAAAGCCTTACCTGACAGTTTAATGCTACAAATTCCAGGACAGATGGATGACTGGCTACAGTATTGAAGTGAAAGCCTCACCTGACAGTTTAATGCTACAAATTCCAGGATAGATGGATGATTGGCTACAGTATTGAAGTGAAAGCCTCACCTGACAGTTTAATGCTACAAATTCCAGGACAGATGGATGATTGGCTACAGTATTGAAGTGAAAGCCTTACCTGACAGTTTAATGCTACAAATTCCAGGATAGATGGATGATTGGCTACAGTATTGAAGTGAAAGCCTCACCTGACAGTTTAATGCTACAAATTCCAGGACAGATGGATGACAGGCTACATTATTGAAGTGAAAGCCTTACCTGACAGTTTAATGCTACAAATTCCAGGACAGATGGATGACTGGCTTCATTATTGAAGTGAAAGTCTTACCTGACAGTTTAATGCTACAAATTCCAGGACAGATGGATGATTGGCTACATTATTGAAGTGAAAGCCTTACCTGATAGTTTAATGCTACAAATTCCAGGACAGATGGATGACTGGCTACAGTATTGAAGTGAAAGCCTTACCTGACAGTTTAATGCTACAAATTCCAGGACAGATAGATGATTGGCTACAGTATTGAAGTGAAAGCCTTACCTGACAGTTTAATGCTACAAATTCCAGGACAGATGGATGACTGGCTACATTATTGAAGTGAAAGCCTTACCTGACAGTTTAATGCTACAAATTCCAGGACAGATGGATGATTGGCTACATTATTGAAGTGAAAGCCTTACCTGACAGTTTAATGCTACAAATTCCAGGACAGATGGATGACTGGTTACATTATTGAAGTGAAAGCCTTACCTGACAGTTTAATGCTACAAATTCCAGGACAGATGGATGACTGGCTACATTATTGAAGTGAAAGCCTTACCTGACAGTTTAATGCTACAAATTCCAGGACAGATGGATGATTGGCTACATTATTGAAGTGAAAAACTTACCTGGCAGTTTAATGTTACAAATTCGAGGACAGATGGATGACTGGCTACATTATTGAAGTGAAAGCCTTACCTGACAGTTTAATGCTACAAATTCCAGGACAGATGGATGATTGGCTACATTATTGAAGTGAAAGCCTTACCTGACAGTTTAATGCTACAAATTCCAGGACAGATGGATGATTGGCTACATTATTGAAGTGAAAACCTTACCTGGCAGTTTAATGTTACAAATTCGAGGACAGATGGATGACTGGCTACATTATTGAAGTGAAAGCCTTACCTGACAGTTTAATGCTACAAATTCCAGGACAGATGGATGACTGGCTACATTATTGAAGTGAAAGCCTTACCTGACAGTTTAATGCTACAAATTCCAGGACAGATGGATGACTGGCTACAGTATTGAAGTGAAAGCCTTACCTGGCAGTTTAATGTTACAAATTCGAGGACAGATGGATGACTGGCTACATTATTGAAGTGAAAGCCTTACCTGACAGTTTAATGCTACAAATTCCAGGACAGATGGATGATTGGCTACATTATTGAAGTGAAAGCCTTACCTGACAGTTTAATGCTACAAATTCCAGGACAGATGGATGATTGGCTACAAATTACCTGACAGTTTAATGTTACAAATTCCAGGACAGATGGATGACTGGCTACATTATTGAAGTGAAAGCCTTACCTGACAGTTTAATGTTACAAATTCCAGGACAGATGGATGACTGGTTACATTATTGAAGTGAAAGCCTTACCTGACAGTTTAATGTTACAAATTCCAGGACAGATGGATGACTGGCTACATTATTGAAGTGAAAGCCTTACCTGACAGTTTAATGCTACAAATTCCAGGACAGATGGATGACTGGCTACATTATTGAAGTGAAAGCCTTACCTGACAGTTTAATGCTACAAATGCCAGGACAGATGGATGATTGGCTACATTATTGAAGTGAAAGCCTTACCTGACAGTTTAATGCTACAAATTCGAGGACAGATGGATGACTGGCTACATTATTGAAGTGAAAGCCTTACCTGACAGTTTAATGCTACAAATTCGAGGACAGATGGATGATTGGTTACATTATTGAAGTGAAAGCCTTACCTGACAGTTTAATGCTACAAATTCGAGGACAGATGGATGATTGGTTACATTATTGAAGTGAAAGCCTTACCTGACAGTTTAATGCTACAAATTCGAGGACAGATGGATGACTGGTTACATTATTGAAGTGAAAGCCTCACCTGACAGTTTAATGCTACAAATTCCAGGACAGATGGATGATTGGCTACAGTATTGAAGTGAAAGCCTTACCTGACAGTTTAATGCTACAAATTCCAGGACAGATGGATGACTGGCTACATTATTGAAGTGAAAGCCTTACCTGACAGTTTAATGCTACAAATTCCAGGACAGATGGGTGATTGGCTACAGTATTGAAGTGAAAGCCTTACCTGACAGTTTAATGCTACAAATTCCAGGACAGATGGATGACTGGTTACATTATTGAAGTGAAAGCCTTACCTGACAGTTTAATGTTACAAATTCCAGGACAGATGGATGATTGGCTACAGTATTGAAGTGAAAGTCTTACCTGACAGTTTAATGTTACAAATTCCAGGACAGATGGATGACTGGCTACAGTATTGAAGTGAAAGCCTTACCTGACAGTTTAATGCTACAAATTCCAGGACAGATGGATGATTGGCTACAGTATTGAAGTGAAAGCCTTACCTGACAGTTTAATGCTACAAATTCCAGGACAGATGGATGACTGGTTACATTATTGAAGTGAAAGCCTTACCTGACAGTTTAATGCTACAAATTCCAGGACAGATGGATGACTGGCTACATTATTGAAGTGAAAGCCTTACCTGACAGTTTAATGCTACAAATTCCAGGACAGATAGATGATTGGCTACATTATTGAAGTGAAAGCCTTACCTGACAGTTTAATGTTACAAATTCCAGGACAGATGGATGATTGGCTACAGTATTGAAGTGAAAGCCTTACCTGACAGTTTAATGTTACAAATTCCAGGACAGATGGATGACTGGCTACATTATTGAAGTGAAAGCCTTACCTGACAGTTTAATGCTACAAATTCCAGGACAGATGGATGACTGGCTACAGTATTGAAGTGAAAGCCTTACCTGCCAGTTTAATGCTACAAATTCCAGGACAGATGGAGGACTGGCTACAGTATTGAAGTGAAAGCCTCACCTGACAGTTTAATGCTACAAATTCCAGGATAGATGGATGATTGGCTACAGTATTGAAGTGAAAGCCTCACCTGACAGTTTAATGCTACAAATTCCAGGACAGATGGATGATTGGCTACAGTATTGAAGTGAAAGCCTTACCTGACAGTTTAATGCTACAAATTCCAGGATAGATGGATGATTGGCTACAGTATTGAAGTGAAAGCCTCACCTGACAGTTTAATGCTACAAATTCCAGGACAGATGGATGACAGGCTACATTATTGAAGTGAAAGCCTTACCTGACAGTTTAATGCTACAAATTCCAGGACAGATGGATGATTGGCTACAGTATTGAAGTGAAAGCCTTACCTGACAGTTTAATGCTACAAATTCCAGGACAGATGGATGACTGGCTACAGTATTGAAGTGAAAGCCTTACCTGACAGTTTAATGCTACAAATTCCAGGACAGATGGATGACTGGCTACATTATTGAAGTGAAAGCCTTACCTGACAGTTTAATGCTACAAATTCCAGGACAGATGGATGATTGGCTACATGTCCACAAACACTCAGGTTGAGCTTGTAGATATTATTGTGCAGAAGTAAATAGAGATGATGTCGCCGTAAAAGTTTTTTCTTCACCATTATTTCCATCAGTTCTTGTATGGCATCATCATCTAAACAAAACGAGAAAACATCTGACGATAAGGGATTTATTTTTAACTACTGAAGAACATGACAGTAAGGAATTTGTTTTAACTACTGAAGAACATCTGACAATAAGTGATTTATTTTTAACTACTGAAGAACATCTGACGATAAGGGATTTATTTTTAACTACTGAAGAACATCTGACGGTAAGGGATTTATTTTAACTATTGAAGAACATCTGACGGTAAGGGATTTATTTTTAACTACTGAAGAACATCTGAGGGTAAGGGATTTATTTTTAACTACTGAAGAACATCTGACGATAAGGGATTTATTTTTAACTACTGAAGAACATCTGACGATAAGGGATTTATTTTTAACTACTGAAGAACATCTGACGGTAAGGGATTTATTTTAACTATTGAAGAACATCTGACGGTAAGGGATTTATTTTTAACTATTGAAGAACATCTGACGATAAGGGATTTATTTTTAACTATTGAAGAACATCTGACGGTAAGGGATTTATTTTTAACTATTGAAGAACATCTGACGATAAGGGATTTATTTTTAACTATTGAAGAACATCTGAGTGTAAGGGATTTATTTTTAACTACTGAAGAACATCTGACGATAAGGGATTTATTTGTAACTATTGAAGAACATCTGAGGGTAAGGGATTTATTTTTAACTACTGAAGAACATCTGACGATAAGGGATTTATTTGTAACTATTGAAGAACATCTGACGATAAGAGATTTATTTGTAACTATTGAAGAACATCTGAGGGTAAGGGATTTATTTTTAACTATTGAAGAACATCTGACGGTAAGGGATTTATTTTTAACTATTGAAGAACATCTGACGATAAGGGTTTATTTTTAACTATTGAAGAACATCTGAGGGTAAGGGATTTATTTTTAACTACTGAAGAACATATGAAGATAAGGGATTTTTTTTTTAACTACTGACGAACATCTGATGATAAGGGATTTATTTTTAACTAATGAAGAACATCTGACGATAAGGGATTTATTTTTAACTACTGAAGAACATCTGACGATAAGGGATTTATTCTTAACTACTGAAGAACATCTGAGGGTAAGGGATTTATTTTTAACCACTGAAGACTATAAATCATTAGTACATGCTAGGTTACATAAGTATATTTAATTGTTTAATCAGGAGAGCTGTAAGCCATAGTTTGTCGTTCTTTTGGAACAGTACTTGGGATGAATATGTTAATTGTTTAATCAGGAGAGCTGTATGCCATAGCTTGTTGTTTTGTTTGGTTTATCTAACTTTTGTTTGTTATGGCCAAGGAAATCATATAAGATCAGATGAAAAAAGTCAGAAAATATTATTTAAGGCTTTACGAACAACCTTGGGCAACATTTTCCAATTTGCGGAACATGTATTTTACAAGTCTGACCAAAAAAAAAAAGAAAATGAAACCTACTGAGCCACAAAAACCTGTGTCAGACTGAGGGACTATCACTCTAACCGACTGAGCCATCAAGGCTCCCCAAAACAACATGAAGTCCTGTTCATAAATCCTTTAGCAGAGTAGCTTCTTGGTGCTTCTCATTTGGTTGATTTCCAAAACGGAAATTATTCAAAATCGAAGAAGGACAGATTCTGTTATGCTAGCAAATAAACAGTTCTGTGTATCAGTATTTCAGAATTGTGAACAGGATAAAAAAAATTGGTATCCGTAACAAAACTTACGTAAATAGTAAAATGGTCCAATGACATAGAGAAGTCTTTGAGAAGTGAGAAGGACAGAGTTATTTCCTGAGCACCAATAGCTTTCAAAATTCTGAGCGATATTCGTCAAACAGACAACCCGGAGAGAAGATACCTCATGGCATCTAGGCATAATGATAATAGTTTGTCTGTCACTGTTCCATTCACACAACTTCACAGAGAGACCTGTCAAAATTAAGAAAAAAGTAAAACAGGATGAGACACATCTGTGTAGCTAATATGCCTTAGTTAAGATGATGAGTGGCACTTGAAATAGGCAGGTCGGTGACGTCATCAAATGTTGGTACAAGGTACTCCATCATAAAAGTTAAAAAACAAATGTGAGTCTCAAAAGTTAAAAATAAAACAAAAAGTGTAGTCTGTATATTTTTTCAGGGCCCTTTCACTGGACCCTGTTTGCTCATTTTCGCTTGAACAGAAAAATAACTACCATTCTTAAAAATGCTTGGAAAAGACCCATATTTAGAGACAAAAGTTGTCTCCCCTGATTTATTAAATATCATTTTTCTAAGTAAATATGATTATACATGTCAAACGGAATTCTAATTACATCTTAGAACTATGTGAGGAATAGTTTAGTATAGGTTTTAGAAACAAACTATGGATGATTAAAATTGACCCGACCTGCCTACTTGAAAGTAAGAAGCAGGGTGGGGGGGGGCGTTTCACGAAGCCGTTACACAGTGCGATCAATCGCAGTTGCCATGACGTCGAATCTCTTCCCTATCGTATCCATTGGCAACTATGAATCGTTTGTGATGCGACTACTTTGTGAAACGAGTCCCTCATCAGTCATCACGATTCCAATGTTTTCACTGGAAATAGGAATTTTCAGACGTCGCCTCAGACTACCTGACCGGCAAAGTAAGTAAAACCAGGATAGAGTCACACAAGTGCGGCTAGCCTCAGACCTGCTCTTTATTAATTTTTAATATCTAAGCCCCTGGTCATAATTAATTTATAGAGTGTTTAGTCAAGAACCAATGGATGTAAGCCAATTAAAAACTTTCACACGGCTGCTCCGCCCACATTGGCTTACCTGGTATTCTTTATCTAACATTAATTTAGCCTAAGTGGATCATAGTTACAACAACAACACGCCAAGTACTTTCTCTCTGGCCAGATTGTTTGACACGAGATTGTAGCCTGAAAACTGCTTGAATTTCACACAGATTAATAATATTACGGGTTGCATAAATGAAAACTAACTGAGAACTTATATACGTACAGGTGCAACATAACAACAGGACACCACCAGTTCACATCAGCCTCGATTCTCACTTTGACGTCACGATCAGCCAGAGACACCCTTATCTAAAAATAGCCCTTGTCTACGTCATATATACATACATAACATTAACAATAACATTCCAGTTTCCTCATTTCGCTATACCAGAGAGAAACAATATGGACAACAAATCATGTAATACATATGGCAGAAATCTGATTTCCTTATGCCGTTCGGCTAATTTATTAATAGCCAATGGGCGCTTAGTCGGTGACATCTACACATGGGTCCGTGTAGGCTAACGTTGGTTAATTCAATTTTCATTTCTTGACAATGCAAAATTGGAAATGACCATGTTTAACTTTAAGTTCAATTTTTCATTTTTATTTTCTACATTTTGAAAGGAAGAAATGAAAATGGAAATTTGACGTTCAATTTTTGTTTTCTATGTTTTCAAAACACAAATCAAAAATTGAAAAATGACGGTCAGTTTTCAATTTTCATTTTGCTTTTTCGCTCTAGGCTACACGAAACGAATATTGAAAATTTTAACCTTCGTCATAGCCCGGATTATCGGTCTTACGGCGACTGGTATTATATGGCTGGTAATGTGTCTTGTCGCCTTCGCCCGAATCACTAGGGTAAAATAATATCGATATAAGTGTGATACATGTAGTATTTAATACTCCCCGAATATTTCATATTCAGCCTGGTTCATTGGTCATGACAAAATATTTCCGAAGATAAAGCCTAGCGCACACGAGAGGCGCCGGCTGAGCTGCCGGCTACGCGTGGCTGAGAGCTAAGCTGTTTCCCCCGTGTGCGCGTAAATTTTGGTGAGATTTTCGCCTCTCGAGGCGGTGAGGAAAGTATTTAGCATGTTTGATATTTTCTTCCTCTCGTGGCAAGAATCTCACCGTGTGCGCATAACGTAAGCTGTCGGCTGAGCTGAGAGGAGGGATAGTCCAATCGCGTGTGCCTATTAAATCATGTGACCACTTAGAATATTACGTAACACGGGTAGTGACACTTGTGCAGGTCAGTGAACTTGGGTGACAAGGAACTGGCCTCAGCCGAGAGCTCATCGTCTGCGCTGAAATCTGTAGCTGCTCCCTTGGCCACTCCTGCCTTGTAGCTCAGCCGGCGCCTCTCGTCTGCGCTAGGCTTTACGAGTTACGTATTTCTAAGACGCCCCGCCCAGTTTTTAGGTCGGTTAAATGTTTTACTATGCGCCAGTGTTTACATTATGTATGTAGGTCACCCGTAATCCGATTGTGACGTTATGTGTGTACGTCGCCTGGAATCCAATTGTGACGTCAGGGGTAAGCTTTCGACTTCCCTTGCACTTCACCCATGCACCCTCTGTGCCCCAGTAGTTTTCCATGTGTTAAGTTGTTGTTTCTCAGTTCTCGTTGAGCTTACGAATAAAGCTCTTGCTCTCTATAGATGATATTCCGTGTTAATCCTTCACACTCTTGTACAAGGACATTGTCTAACTATTGGCGTGGTGGCAGCTTGATCTCGAATCGACGTTCACTCCGGAAATCGACAATAAATGGACGATTTTCTTGCCTTACCAGGATTTGTGTGAGTTACGAAAAGTTACGGATTAATTCGGTGGAAAGGACCGATTATTAGCGGATATCATTGACTGTGAGTAGCATTATTATTTTGTTCTAGTTCAGCAACTGTACATCATGGCCAGTACCCACCGTGCACCCAAGCAATGGTGTCTCGGAAAGACTGAAACTGTGAATTCATTTGAAAATTGGCGTCAAAACCTACTATATACGTTATCCTTGGATAGTCATTTTTCCCCGTATTTAGCAAACGGGATTCAGTGGTCTAAAAAGTCAAAGGCCACCCCTTTGCGTGGATTCGTCGATGATGGCGATGAAATTAGCCCACCCAATCAAAAGACCGCTCAACAAAAAACAAACACTTTAGAACTGATGTTAGGCCAAATTGCCAACTACTGCCCGGTTATATCAAGGAACACTATCGTCCGTGACTCTACATCTATGGGGCAAATATGGCAAACGATAAGACTTCATTTTGGATTTCAATCTTCCGGCGCACATTTTCTTGACTTCGCCTCCATTAAGTTAGAACCTGACGAACGCCCAGAAGATCTTTACCAACGCTTAATTGCTTTCGTCGACGACAATCTGCTAAGAAGCGATTGTTTACTCACACACCATGGTGAAATATTGGCCGACGATGAAGAAGTATCTCCGTCTATGGAAAATTTTATAGTTTTGACCTGGTTGCGTCTTATTCACGTCGACCTCCCTCAACTTGTGAAACAGCGATATGGCACTGAGCTACGCTCCAGAACATTAGCAACAATTAAACCAGAGATATCGCAAGCCTTGACATCCCTTCTAGACGAACTGAATTCATCAGATCATGCTAAAGTATTTCGATCAATGGCGCACAAAGGAGGATACACTTCACGTAAATACGAAGGTCGATCGTCGTCTACACGTGTGATTCCCCATTCCCACCAATCGACTCGTCAGTCTCACAAAAATTGTCCACTATGTTCACAAGCCGGCCGCCCATGTAGGCATTTTTTAAGCGAATGTTCTTATCTTCCAGCAGCAGACAAACGATATATGGCCAAAGCTAGACAAATATCGTACATCCTAGACCAGCCTGACATCGAAGACGAAGACGAAACAGAGAACCTGTGTAGTGTCACACATGTGGTCGATGACCAACATAGTAAGCCGGTTGAGCAAAGTTACACAAGCCTACGCATACAAGTACGCCAGTCCCCATATTTCGACGCATTTTATCACCACCATGGTATTCGCGTTATTTTAGATTCTGGAGCTACAGGCAACATGATGCGTCTCTCAGCAGCTCACCGTCTTGGACTTAAAATCTCACAAAGCACTCAATCCGCTCACCAAGCCGACGGTTCCTCCCCTCTTAGTGTGGTCGGAGAAGTCAATTTCACCATGTCACGCGATTCCTACAGTTTCCTTTTCCATGGCTTAGTTGTGGAACATTTGGACGTAGATATACTTGGAGGTATTCCTTTTATGGAACAGAATGATATATCTTTGCGCCCTGCCAAACGCCATATAATCTTCCAAGATGGCTCTACACACTACTACGGGTCTGTTTGTAATGAACCAAATAACCATTCTGTCCGCAGAGCACATCTACTTCGGTCAAATGGGTGTAAAACAACTTTATGGCCAGGTGACTTTGTTGAAATGAACTTACCTACGGATTTTAGAGATGGATCCTACGCAGTGGAACCTCGATGTGATAACCGGTCCCCAAGTTTATCTCCTCAACTTTGGCCATCCCCTACCATCGTGTCTAGCGTAGCAAGGAAGATTCGGATTCACAATGACACTAACTCACCCCAAATTTTAAGACCTAATGAACATTTTTGCCAGATCCTACCTATTTATACACCTACACCCTTGGACAATGATACCCCTGCGGCAAAAACTGTATCCCCGACTACCAAAACGCCTGTCTGCCATTCGGCTTTCGTCAACCTTGACCCCGATAAAACACTTCCTACGACTCACCTTTCTAAGTTCAAATCTCTGTTGACAGAGTATGATGATGTATTTGACCCCAGCTTTAACTCATTCGTCCCTGTGAGCGTATACGGCTACCGGTACTACAGCTGTGCTGTCGGCCTCGTCCCGAGCAGGCAGCAGCAGTCAGCCGGTGTACTAACATCGGTTGACGTTTTTGCCTGTAGTGAGGCGAATTTTTATATTTGAGCAATAAAGTAAAGACTTACGAAATATGTGGTGGCCATGCCTTCATTTGATCACATTTTTGAAAAAAAGTTATGGACTGAATTTAGTTTTGAAGCCGTTGAATGCACTAAAACACAAAAAAGTGTGCTATGTCCACAGGTTGGTTCACTTATAAAGGCTACCAATATAATTTTTGTGGTCACAACCGATTTATCATGCAGATTAGTCGTTTGCTCACTCATCCGTTTGTGCTCATGAAAAAAATCCATTCCAAATATCGCGTACTTTTGTTTAAAATTCCCATTATTTGCCGCTACTGCAGTTAGAACAAATCGGCAGACTACAACCTTTGGCGGCGCGTCGATCATAATGTTTTACAAACTGGCTGTTTTTTTACGTTGGAAATTTGCCTTCGGTATCGTTTAAATGCCGTTTAAAAACAAAATGTGAGTATCTTTTAAAAGAGGAAAATCTGGATATTTCGAAAATAGCAATGACTCATTAATGATACGTAATTTTCAACTACAAATAACGGAATATAATTGATAGGTTTTTCGTCTTTCAGTTGTACCGAAGCTAGAAGATGGCCGACATACGGCTTATCGACTTCGTGATTGGTTAGCTGTCTACCAGTTGTGATCATGTGACAGAACCGAGCAGATTCATTGGTTGGTTTTGTCAAATGACAGGCCACACCCACAAAATTTGTTTTATTTTTCAAGATATATTTATTTTATATTTATAAAACATTTTTCCTAAATAAACTCGGACGTTTTCAGAATAATAATTAAAAAAAGAAATAATTATTGACTCACGTTGAACTAAAAATGATTATCAGCTAGAATTGAATTGAATACATGTAAAAAATAGGACAAGTTATAGCTTAGTATTTCCCCCCCCCCCCCCCAGCAATTTGAGACAGAAGTGTTGCAGTAAGTCGTATACTACATGTACATAATAGAAAAAAAAATGTAATTATTGTTTTAAAATACATATATATTGAATGACGTCTGATATGATATATACACTGTATCAATGCTTTGAAATTATCGACATCATTGGAGTAAAGAAAGTTGTTTTTGACAATGTGTTTGTGGGAGTCTAAAAAAATTGAAAAGGGAAGTGAGGGACTTTGTGTTGGGTTTGTGCAAATTGAGAAACTTTATTCATTAGAATTGGGTTGCCCTTAAAAGGGCATTTGGAATCGGAGTAATGGTGATAATTTACTCCTCATGAGATCGGCGACGTTGGACGTGGTACGGTTCGAAGCAGGTGACACACAAATTCACATTACAAATTGTGCATCCATAATTTGACTCCCTTCTCACCTTGGTGGACTTGCAAAGCTCACATCGCTTCTTTTTGGGCATAGTTGCCGGCCAATGTGACCTTCCACTACTGTCAGTTTCGTCGAAATGGTACCTCCTTTTCTGTCGAAACTTCCCAATCAACTTGGATGCAATCTTCTGGCGAAAGTCGAGTTGTGATTTCACTTTCGTGGCTCTGTCTTGATGATTCGGCGATTCCTTCATCAAAATAAAAGAAGAAGAGATTGCCGTGTCGAACAAAAACCAGAAGATATACTTCCAGAATTTCTTGGACCTTCTGGCACTTGGGTACTCCATCCGAAGCTGGTCTCCGTGGTCCACGCCGCTCATATACTCTGAGACGACGTGGGGAGCTGGAACTTGTATCTTTGATCCGTCCTTTTGTTTTCGACTAACACTGGACACCTGACGTGGGTCACTGTTGGTTGAAAGAAAATTTACTTGTCGGTTATCATACCAAGAAGTTGCCACTAAATTTCCTCTCTGGTAAGCCTTGCTGTTACCCTTTTCTTTCGGTAAGCATTTGCCGTGTAATCCATCAGGCCAGCCACGACGATTTACACGACAAGTCCCAGCTGCATAGATTTGCTTCGCCAACAAAGACTCAAAAAGTTGAGGACTAGAGAAGAAATTATCCATGTACACATGATGATTCTTACCGGACAATATTTCAGTCAAATCACTGACCACCCGTGTACTAAGACCAACTTCTACTCCGCCGGACTCCTTCTTGCCAGTGTAAACTTGCATCTGGTAGACATAACCGTTGTGACTATCCGCCAGTTCCCAAACTTTCACACCAAATTTACAAGGCTTGTTGGGCATATATTGTTTGAAACCCAGCCTTCCACGAAAAGGAATCATCGCCTCGTCAACACTGACTTCCTTGTGCACATCATAATTCAAGACCAAATTTTTCTGAACTTCATCAAAAATGGGCCGAACATGGTGTAACTTGTCATGTCCTTCTTCTCCTCGAGGTGGATTAGTAGAAGAGTCGTTACAATGGAAATACTGTAGGATTTTGTCAAACCTGTCCCTTGTCATGATGTTAGGCACCGACTGGATACGTAGCAACTTGTCAGTAGTCCAGTACAGCTTATAAGATGGAAGTTGCAGGATAGACATTAGAACATGCAGTCCGAGAAAGGCGTTGATTTCTTCGGAAGTCACATCACGCCATTTTGAGTCCTCCTTCCTAGACATACATTGCTGGGCGTACAAATTCGTCTGCTCAACCAATAAATCCGTCAAACACTCTGGAAATAAAAGCCGGAAAAAGTCCAATTCATCCTTTTCCTTGTCCAGTATTACAGTTGGCCCGGTGTGCTCGTTGAAATCGGCCACTTTTACTTCCGAAAAGTCCGTTCGCCATCGCCCGTCGATACAAGGAGTTGTTGTTGTAGTGCTTGCATCACAAACATCGCCGCTTTCCCTGCTCCTTCCTCCACAAAAAACACGCAAAGGAAGCTCATCTTCCGACGAATCATCATCCTCGGAGTCAGACAGACTGATGTCAGAGTCAGTGATGATGTCTTTTAAGGTAAATCCTTCAAAACTACACTCGTCGTCACTGGACAGGTCCGCCATTTTGACGCAAAAAATCCAGAAAGATCGAGAACGCTCGTCATTTCAAAACATGTGACGCAAAATTGAATGTTGTCACCAACAACCAATCAAAACTTTTCTTAAACCGTATAAATATCTTCCTTAACCATTTAAGAGATTATTTTTAATTGGTTTAGGGGTGAAAAACCGCTCAATTTTTTTTTCTATGAACCAATAGACAGGCATGTTAATCTGCGCTTCTAAGCGCTCCCCGGGAAATGAGACCCTCTGAAAGCTGCGCTTCTAGGCGCTCCTCGGGACGAAGCGGTGATCTCTAGCAGCGCCTCTAGGCGCTCCTCGGGACGAATGAGTTAAAGGTTACAATGGGTCTTCTGGACCATTTCAGTCTGTGGTAAATATGGGACCCGTACAACCCCCACAACGCAAAGGTCGCCTCTCCCTCTATTCCCGATCACATCTCTCGGAATTACAGCAAAGGTTTGATGACTTAGAAGCTCTAGGCGTTTTTGCCCGACCAGAGGACGTCGGAATTAATGTGGAGTATCTTAACCCGTCATTTCTTGTGAAAAAACCTAACGGAGGCTTCCGCCTAGTTACTGCGTTCGCAGACGTTGGGAGGTATAGTAAGCCTCAACCATCCTTATTACCAGATGTAGACTCAATCCTGCGCCAAATTGGAAAATGGAAGTATATCATAACAACGGATCTGACCAACGCATTTTATCAAATTCCGTTATCAAAGTGCTCTATGAAATACTGTGGCGTAGCCACACCCTTTAAAGGTGTACGCGTTTACACGAGATCTGCCATGGGCATGCCTGGATCAGAGACCGCACTCGAGGAACTCACCTGCCGGGTATTTGGGGATCTTCTGACTGAAGGGTCCCTTGTTAAGCTGGCCGACGATCTTTACTGTGGTGCAAACTCCATTGAAGACCTGATATCTATCTGGCAGAGAGTACTACAAGCATTACGCAATAATGGTCTTCACCTTTCAGCCAACAAAACTATAATTACACCAGCGTCTACAACCGTGCTAGGATGGATTTGGCGCCAAGGTACTTTATCTGCTTCCCCACATCGCATCGCCACATTAAAGTCCTGTTGCAGACCCAACACAGTTTCAGGCCTGCGATCCTTCATCGGGGCATACAAAGTGTTGTCTCGTGTCATGCCTGAATGTTCCAAAACAATGGCCCCACTTGATGACGCCACTGCTGGCCTCTCAGGATCTGACAAAGTAATTTGGACGGAACAACTACAGCATGCTTTTACTCAAGCCAAATCTAATTTGTCATTAACGAAGACCATTTTTCTTCCTCGCCCAGACGATCAGCTATGGATAGTAACCGATGGGTCTGTCAAAGAAAAGGGAATTGGAGCTACATTATATATCACTCGTGATCATGACCAACACCTAGCTGGCTTCTTCAGCGCTAAACTCAGGGGACACCAACAAAAATGGCTTCCGTGTGAAGTAGAAGCATTATCCATAGCTACTGCGACTAAGCACTTCAGTCCATACTTGATTCAGTCAGATCTCAAAGGATGCGTCTTGACGGACAGTAAACCATGTGTCCAAGCGTACGAAAAACTGTGCCGTGGTGAGTTTTCTGCAAGCCCTCGTGTTTCTAGTTTTTTAGCCACAATTAGTCGATACCAAGTCTCTATCCGCCATTTAAAGGGAACTGCTAATGTCCCTTCAGACTTTGCCAGTCGAAATGCCCCCGAATGCCAAGTTCAAGCATGTCAAATATGCTCGTTTGTTGACAGATTAGAAGACTGTGTTGTGCGAGCTTCTTTCCTGGAGAATGTGTTAAATGGGACTGAAAGATTGCCTTTTGCCAACCGGTTAGCGTGGTTGGAGTTACAAGCTGATTGCCCCGACCTTCGTCGCACCTGTGCTCACTTAAAACAGGGTACTCGCCCATCAAGAAAACTAAGCAGGATAAAAGATATCAAGAGATATTTAAACTCTGTGACAATAGCAAAGGATGGATTACTTGTTACGCGCAGCCAAGATCCTTTCCGCCCCACTCGTGATTGCATTGTAGTACCTCGGCAAGTCCTTGAAGGCCTTCTAACCGCCTTACATACCCGTTTAGACCATCCTTCCAAACACCAGTTACGGCAAGTCTTCCGACGATCTTTCTTCGCTTTAGACCTTGACACAGCGTTGGAAAGAACCACATCTGGATGCCACCGGTGCGCTTCTTTGCGGAAGGTACCTGGACAAGTTGTTACTCAGAGCTGCATGCCATCTCCAGAGTCTGTGGGCGTATCATATGCTGTCGACGTTCTGAAAAGATCTAAACAGCTTATTCTTGTCCTCAGGGAAACTGTAACATCTTTTACTAAGACAACCTTCATCGAAAACGAGCGGTCAGAGACCCTAAAGGATAATATCCTCAAGCTCATCTTGGATCTTAAATACATCGATGGAGTTCCAGTAGTGGTCAGAACGGATTCAGCGCCGGGTTTCAAATCTTTGGTAAATGACTCCCTACTGCGAAAGTACAACATCACCTTAGAGCTTGGTCGGACCAAAAACATCAACAAGAATCCCGTTGCGGAGCGAGCAATCCAAGAACTCGAATCCGAACTGCTTCGTCAAGATCCACACCAAACAACATTATCATCTTTACAGCTTTCCTTAGCTACATCACGACTGAACTCAAGCATCAGATCTCGAGGTCTCTCTGCAGCAGAAATGTGGACTCAACGCAACCAATACACAAATGAACAAATCCCCATCAATGACCAAAGTCTTATTCTAGCGCAACATCAACTGCGCACCCTGAACCATCCCTCCAGCGAAAAGTCTAAGTGTCCAAAACAAACTGTTCTCCCATCTCAAAATGTATCTGTTGGTGATCTTGTATACCTCTTTTCCGACAGCTCAAAATCCCGTGCTCGCGATCGATACTTAGTTGTTTCTCTTGCTGGATCTTCGTGTGAACTCAAGAAATTCACTGGTGCACAACTTCGTTCTTTAACTTACAAGGTTGCCATGTCCGATTGCTACAAAGTTCCCAGTTTTGGTCCAGAACCCAACTATCCCCAGGTCACTACAGAGTCATCTGATGAAGACGACCCAGAACCATCCCCGAATTTATGCCATTCTCAAGATCTTCCCCCAGTGCCAACCGTTCTCTCGTGTCCACCTGAGTCTGATATTCCAGAAAACCCAATACCACATGATCATGCGTCTTATCTGGACTCAACGCATAATGAGGTGTATCAAGAAGAAACAAGACTTCTGTCACTTCCTGTGCCACGACGATCTTCTCGTAGGAAACGATCACCTATTCATTTGAAAGATTACATCTTAGAGTAGTGGGGCAGAATAATCCCCAGCACCCTGAGGTTAGTACAACCCGTGATGGTGTGCTTGTTAGATAGGCTGTAAATGGGGCAGAATAATCCCCTGGAACTAGAGGTCAGAATGGCTTACGACGGTTCCTTAGTGCTTACGGAAAATGATGCAGCCATCCTTGAACTTTTAACCATATTACTTTTATTTGCAATTTTGTTTGCTGTGACAACAACCTTATTTGCTAGCCAAGCTATATGAGTAACATATTTTGTAAAAAAAAAAAAAAAAAAAAAAAAAAAAAAAAAAAACAAGGTCACGCCAGTGTTTACATTATGTATGTAGGTCACCCGTAATCCGATTGTGACGTTATGTGTGTACGTCGCCTGGAATCCAATTGTGACGTCAGGGGTAAGCTTTCGACTTCCCTTGCACTTCACCCATGCACCCTCTGTGCCCCAGTAGTTTTCCATGTGTTAAGTTGTTGTTTCTCAGTTCTCGTTGAGCTTACGAATAAAGCTCTTGCTCTCTATAGATGATATTCCGTGTAAATCCTTCACACTCTTGTACAAGGACATTGTCTAACTATTGGCGATGGCGGTTACGGCAGGTTGAAAGCCAGTGGACTTAGAGGCAAATATTGACTGAATAAAGGAAAGCTTACCAAATAACAGCCGCGTAAAGTTGACAAACTCCTTCTAGGTCTATGCTATCGGAATGTAGAGTTAAATACTTTATTCTTTGCTTATTTGTTGTGAAATTTGCGCCGCCGATTTTTTCTGCGGGTCTCTTTCAAAAATATCATTTTTTTTACTATGGAAGTGATCTGGGCTATGACGAATACGGAGAGAAAAAAAAATTCGGCAGAGCCCAGATTTCTCGGCTACCTTTGTCAATGTTTCAATTTTCAATTGGTCGAAGTCAGTCCCCAAGCACAACTGCGCAAGTCACAAACCACCAAAGCGAACAGCCCTTGTGAGCAAATTAACTTACCGCCTTTGTGGGACACCATATAACACTTCCTTTAAAGCAAAGACTCCTAAAACAAGGACTACTTTATAAAAACCATAGGAGTACGATTTCCAGGACATAAAACATCCGAGTAAGACAGTTACGCCACGCTATTGGCGATGTGCCCCTCAAAGAATGTTGACCAGTGTTTTAAGGCTTATTAAAGGTCAAATTCGCAATTTCTTAATCGGAATGTGTTCATTAGACTAAGAGTTAGAAACAATCACAAGTTTGATTAAAATCGCAGTATGTGCCTCGCTATTGGCGATGTGCTCCACAAGAGATGTTGATGTTTTAAAGCTAATCAAAGGTCAAATTCACGATTTCTTGTGAAATTTGACAGAAACACATTAGGATGCAGTAATTGGGAATTTGGCCTTTAATTAGCCTTTAATCAACAACAATCTCCCTTGTGGAGCACATCGCAAATAGCGAGACACAATGGGTGATTTTAATAAAACTGTTGACTGTTTCTGTATCCCTAGAGCCTATTGAACAGATTCTGATGTAGGCTAGAAATCGTTGATTTGATGTTTAATTAGCAATAAAACACAAACACCCCTTGTGGAGCACATCGCCAATAGCGAGGCACTTTGGACGATTTTAATGAAACTTTTGAATGTTCCTGTCTTTCTAGAGTCTAATGGTCACATTCTGATAAAAACAAAATCGTGACTTTGGCCATTAATTAGTCTTAAAGACCAACATCCCTTGTGAAGCATATCGCTAATAGTATGGGCTGATCAAGGGGGTGTCCAGAGGGTAAGCCCCCCCCCCCCTCCTTTTTTTTCTTGAGCAAAATAAAATAAAGTTAGAGAAAAAAAAAAGAAACGGAGAGCGGAGAAAGGAATAAACACAGAATAAAAATCTACCATAACATACTCTCCCAAAAAAGAAACGCAACATCCAATTTTTGTTCTTCAAAATATGAATTTTCAACATCATTTTTAATACAGAAATAAGCATCATATTGCACTGAAATTTGGCAGACTGGTTGTTCAGACTTTAAAGTTCATTCACATGTAAAAATTTATCACATTAAAGTTCGTAGCGCTCAGAGGACGTCACTGCAACGTCAATATCTGTTGTGCTCATCATTAACCTGTAACACAGCACGGACCCGTCTCGGCATAGACACAATCAATCGACGAATATACGGTTTTGCGGAATTCTCCTACATTCTTGCTCAAGAGCCTGCTGCAGCTCTTGCAGAGTTTGCTGGATGACGACTGCACACGCGTCTATCCAAATCATCCCACAAATGTTCTATTGGGTTCAAATCTGGTGATTTGGAGCACTGTTACGTTCTGGTTGGCTAGAAATTCAACAGTAGCACGAGCTGTGTGCGGCCGGGCGTTGTCGTGCTGAAAAATTTCCCTACGGAGGTCAATTAGGGGCAGCATATGTGATGTCAAAACCTCATCTGTGTATCGAACGGCGTTAAGGTTGCCGGGAATGTGCACCAGTTGAGTTTTTCGGGCACAGGATATGGCACCCCACACCATCACACTTCCTCCGCCGAAATTGTCGACCTCAAGGACGCAGTTCCTTGCGAACCTCTCATTCTGGCGTCTGTAAACTCGTGTACGACCATCTCTTCTCTGCAGCTGGAATCTTGATTCATCGCTGAACCAGACTCGTCTGGTTTGTTAGGCTTGTACAAATAAACAGATTTATCATAATGTTGAGAAAACAAAAGGCCTCTTTTCCAGTTGTAAGCTTTATCAAAAATAATCACAGGGCTGAATTAAATTTTTTTCCTTCCCAAATATTAGAATTAGTATTCCTCATGACCATATCCTCAACCTTATTAGTTCTTGTCATTATTTAACACGGTTTTATTTTATTTTTTCCTTTCTTGTAGCATATAGCATAACAAAAATGGTACGCAACAGGCCTACAAATCGACAGGTTGGGCGAACACCTGAAAATGTTATGAGACATGCAGTTGACAGGGTCGTTCTCGAAGGGCATAGTACTAGGTCAGTTGCTGAGGACTTTGATATCAAGAAAACAACTCTGCAGCGCCACGTTAACAAAGCCTCAAATGGACCAATAGAAAGATATTGTCCAAACTATGCAGTAAGGAGGGTCCTTTCTGATGAGCAGGAGATGTTGCTTGAGGAGTATATAATCAAGGCATCACAGATGTGTTTTGGTTTATCGCCCACGGTGATGAAGCGTGTGGTTTATGAATATGCAGTGGCAAATGATATATCATTTCCAGATTCGTGGGCAAATTTCAAATGCACTGGAAATGACTGGTCAAGCTCATTTATGAATCGCCACCAGAAGCTTTCTTTACGCCGCCCTGAGGCAACAAGCCTACCAAGAGCAACCAGCTTTTATCGCCATAATGTTGGTCTGTTCTATGATAATCTCGACTCCTTGTTAAAAAGGTATCACTTTGTATCGTCCGATATTTACAACCTCGACGAGACAGGATGCACTACTGTGCAAGGGATGGGGAAAGTTCGAGTAATTGCACGAAGACAAGAGAAACAGGTGGGAAAAGTCACATCTGCTGAGCGTGGAACCATAGTCACCATGCTTGCTGCTATTAGCGCAAGTGGAAATACCGTCCCTCCTATGATCGTCTTTCCAAGCTGAATGGGGCCCCTATAGGAAGCATTGGTGTAGCTCACCCTTCAGGCTGGATGACCTCAGAAAACTTTACAGTTTTTATCAAACATTTTGTAAAATCCACACGTGCAACCAAGGAAAAGTCTATAATAACTGATAATGGACAATCATGATTCTCACATCTCTGTGGAGATCATCAACTATGCTATAGATAACGGTATGGTCCTGACATTCCCACCTCATACAAGCCACAAACTCCAGCCCCTGGACAGAACTGGTTTTGGTTTACTTCGAATAACTTGTTTCTTCTGCCAAGCCAAGTGAGTTTACTTACGAGCGGCTTTAAATTGCCATTGCTATGGAGAGACCCGCGAAAGACTCAATTGAGCTGATTAAGGGTCGGGGTAGTGTTGAAACTAGGAGATAATCAGGTATCATGCCAGTGCACAAATGTAACAAGAAACAAAGTAACGCTAAACTACGGTGGCTCGAATGTGACATTTCAAAATTGTCTTAGTTCTCACCTGGGTGAAAACATTATCACCTGAGTGATACACTGATACACTACATCTCCCAAAAAGTTTCCCGCAATTTTGGCTTAATCAAACACATATCTACCCTCGGGAACGGAACAACATTAAAAATCGTAAACTCTCACTCATTATTTGAAAGATTATCTTCTTAAATATTAGACCATTATTTTTACTAGGTTCTCTGTGTTTCATATTCAAAATGTCCTACAGTTTAAAGTGGCATGAGCTGCCAAAATTTTGATATTTTGACGTAAAAATAGAATGTAGAAATTATCGGCTATTTTTCTCAAGACGCATAATTCAAGACTTTTTAATGCTTCTAATCTCGAGAATGTACGATAAAGTATTGTTTTGAACTAACTTTGGCTTAGAATGAATGAATGATCGTTCCGATTATTTAAATTTTGTATACTTTTTGGACACTTATTCGGTTCGTATAGGCCGTAGACTTAATGGATTTTCCTCATTCCAACGCCAATCATTTAGTTTTTCGATGGCCTTTAAAGCCTCTTACTGTCGTGACGATCAGAAATTATTTTTAAAAAGTGTGAATTTTGGCAACTCATGCCACTTTAACCTATCTGCAATAAGTTACTTTCCTAAAAACATCCCATGTATTATCTTTTTAAAACTTAAACTCGTCCATCTCTAGCTTTGTTAAGGGATATAACAAGTCTTTATGGCTTTATTCCCGCCAACTAAATCGATGTATCTCCTGTGTATAACTGATGTATCTCTTATATTGGTGAATAAACACAAATACAATGCAATATTACAAACATCTATGGGATGCGATTAAAAATGGACAAGAGAACTATCTTAATCCAAAACTTTGGCGATGTTCCAGTGTATATAGTCGTGTTCTAACTGTGTCGCTCCAGACATTGAAGGTGATCGATTGAATTATTGATGTTTTATGTCCGTCCAGATTATGTCCGTTACATGCTGGCGTTGCCAGGTTGTGTAGGGATTGGGATGAAACCATGCTCATTGCATGGACAAAAACCCCGACCTTCGGCAATCATCTGGCAACTGTGCCACATTGGGTGGTCGGGTGAAAAAAGATAGAAGCCTTCTGGAGCCTTCTGTATCCGTTGGAAGTCAGCCAGTGGGCTATAAGCCACATAAGTATCAGTCGGCAGTCAGAAATTTGGCTATAAGCCACATATGTATCCGTTGGAAGCGGCTATAAGCCACATATATCATATTATGTATCAGTTGGAAGTCAGAAAGTTGGCTATAAGCCACATATGTATCCGTTGGAAGTCAAACAGTGGGCTATAAGCCACTTTGTATCAGTTAGAAGTCAGAAAGTTGGCTATAGGCCACATATATCTATCAGTTGGAGGCCTGAAAGTTGGCTGTAAGTCACTTTGTATCAGTTAGAAGTCAGAAAGTTGGCTATAAGTCCCATAAATGTATCAGTATCAGTTGGAAGTCCATGCAATGCCAACATAGTACTTTTTCAGATGGGAAAAAGATCTCGGTGGCTCAGTCCCAATAGTCCCCCAGTCCGACACAGGCCTTTCATGAATGCGTCGCGGGTTCGAATTCTACTCAGACCAAATAAAATTGAACACTTTTTGAGTGTTTTTTTCTCTCGAACGCGGGTGTAGAAGAGTTGCCATTCATGTACTTGCCTAAGGCCAGGGATTTCCCCGGGCCAAGAAACCGTCCCCCTCCCCGCCACCACCACAGAAACCTGGCAACGCGTGGCGTAAAACTTTAATCAATCAATCAAAGTTAATTACTATTTCGGCATGAACATAATTTGCAGTGATAATGTGGGACTAATGTTATAAAGGCTAAATACGATAATGTTATATCTTCAACACACAGTGCATTTAGAACTAACTGTGTACGCATATCTTCATCGAATGCTTGACTGTCACTCATACTAACGCAACACAATTCACTGTGCTACTTTTGCTGGCCTCTTACAAAGCCAACGCAACAAGGTGCCAAAGCTATGGAAGACGAAACGGACTTCTCTCGATATCGCGTCTTACAGCGGAATCTACAGTACAATTTTCTGACCCGGTTTTTTTTTTCAGTCTCTCATCTTGAATGGATGGGTTAGAAACAATGATGGAGTTTTATGTAAACGTTTTTTTATATAAACTAATTAAAAAAAGCATGCAACCAAAAAGTCCATTTTATATACAGTGTTACAGTTTCTCTGAATTTTTTTTTTATTTCTTTTATTTGGGCTGGACTACCAAAAAGGCAAAGACTTAACCAGCTGAATTTAAGTGTGTTACTAATAGATGAGAATTCTAAAGCTATAATACTTCAAATGAACAGTTTATAGGTAAAATACATTATATAGCATTTTAGCAACAATGGTTCCAAAACAGGTTTTGAATGATTTCGATTCTTTTTCTAAGCCTTAATTCATTTTATTTAACTTTGAAAATATCGCATCGGGCGTCGATCTTGGGATCTTGCGAGCGATTTAGTGGCCTCGCTTATAGCCTACATCTTCCAGTTTCGACTATTTACCTCGTGACTGTGAAGGCGTTCTCTCAGGATGGTCTATATCGTCTTCCATACATAACCAATTATTAATGGCTAAAGGCTAGTACTGTGTTACGCAAGTTTTTGTCCAGAAACTGGTCATTACCCCCCAGCGTGCAATCTCACCATGGCCTTTCATGCAGAACTGCACGAAATTCTTTGGAAGTCGTTATGCAAATCGAAGATGTGTTTCAGTTATATATAAACGGCCGTGCTTTTAGTAGAAACACATTTAAAAACGGCTTCTGGTTGTAGTACAATACACGAGTGATTAAGGCGAATACCTGGTAGACAGGTGTCGGTGTAACCAAGGACAGTTCATGCAAGATCTGAGACAGATGATCGACATTTAGTGCTGTAAGTATAGGCTTTCATACTTGGAGATTTTCATGAATTGACGATGCCATGCAGGCCTCGTCATTCGTAGCCGCACTCGTCTCTATCCTGGTTTACTTACTTTGCCGGTCAGGTAGAGCCACACATTAAACCGCCATTATAATTTCTGCGTGCTTAGTATTTTTATATTAAGTCTACTTCTCGCGCGGGGGTCTTTTGAAAGTAAATGCGCAATTCGGCAAAACTGTCAGTCGAAAAGTGACATTTGTAAGTTTCTGGCTTTTGCAGCTAAAACTAGGCCTACACATGTTTCAGCGGTAAATATGATAAATAGATTATCATAACACTGTGTGATAAGTGAGGCCGTATCAACATCTCGTTAACTGAGATCGGACATTCGCATCAGCCTCGCCCTTCAGGCTCGGCTGATACTTTTGCCCGATCTCCGCCAACTCGGTGTTGATACGGCCTCACTTATCACAGTGTTATGATAATCTGTATTTACCGATATTTTTTTTATCGGAAGTGAATGTGTTAGTTTTTCAAGGTACTTGAAATGGTCCATTTCTCACGAAGGTCGAACATTATATACAGAATCCGAATTTTGTCAGCTCCTGTCACTTAAAACTAGGATAACAACTGTTAATAGTAATAACCAAGAGCTTGTATTACACTAAGTGGTCAAACAGGGCGCCCGTTTTGTATAGGCCCTATAGTGATGACCTCTCGCACCGACACAAGTCTTCCATAGACCGGTCACTGGTTGGAATTCCACTTACTAGCAAAAATTGACAAAAATGTGACTGGATTTTGGAGTAGTTAGGTATACCCCCACTCCCAACAATTAGGCCTACACAAAGCGAGTGTAACATGCGATTGTCCATAGCCTTCAGGTATCTTCAGCATGTTGAATATTTTCTAACGTTCCATAAATTAAATGGATAGAAACCACCCTTTTTATCTTTTTTTTTTTGGAAGCGCGCTAATTCTTCACTTTTCAACAGTACCAAACTCATATTTTTATTTTTAATATGAATAACAGTGAAGTTTGTCTTTTATGCAAAACTTAGAGACAATCTTTAAGAGTGACATTGCGCAGTGAGAGTGGTGATCAGTTTGTGAAAAAGAACTTGCGTAACGCCGTGCTTGCCATTTGCGACTCGTAATGTGTTGTGTGTGATTACTTGAAACCTGCACAGAAGGTGGGGATTTGTTTGGTACCATTGCAAAGCTTAAAGTGGCATGAGCTGCCAAAATTCACACTTTTTTCATAATTTCTGATCGTCACGACAGTAAGAGTCTTTGAAGGCCATTAAATGATTAGCGTTGGAATGAGGAAAATCCATACATGTGGCCTATACGAACCAGAATGGTGTTCGAAATGTAAACAAAATTTAAATAATCTGGACGACCATTCATTCATTCTAAGCCAAAGTTATTTGAAAACACTACTGTAATGTACATTCTCGATAAGCATTAAAAAACTTCTGCATTATACGTCTTGAGAAAAATAGCCACAACATTTTGGCAGCTCATGCCACTTTAAAATAACCGCCTCTACCTACTGCACTTCAACCTATTTCTGTTCTTTTATCTTTAGACTGCTTTGTGCCCTGAACCCTGGTCGTTCTATGGTTTGAGGTATACTTCCTTCATTAGGCCTACTGCTTGGTTTTGGGACACATTCAAACCTCCTAGTTTTCTCTATTGAGTGGCAGACCTTAAAGGTACACTTACATTTGTTCTTTATTCGCAATGTCAACAAACGCCGAACTGAAACTATATAATCTGTTACCCAAAATGTCCACAAATGGTGAACGTGTTTTAGAAGCAGAGCCGAATGGTTTTGTTTTTACGCGGCATTCAAGATTCTGTCACTTTACATGGGGGCGTTGTTAGGTTTAGTGGGAGGAAACCGGATTGTCCAAAGGAAATCCATGACCTGGCAACAAGTACCTGGCAACTCTTCCATATGTGGTGACCGATTGAAAAGTTCACTTAGATTGGAAAATACAGATTAAAAGCTTGAATATATAATGTCGATATAATGTGCCCCAGGTAATATATAATGTCGATATAATGGTAGGCTAAACTCGTAGCAAGCTAGCGTAAATTCGCTCTTTTCACACATGTCGACCCGCCTACGACAGTGACTGTCTCAGTTTAGTATTTAAAAGAGCAATGAAATTTTTGTTTTTACAGATTGCTGGATTGGCAGTGCAAATCAAATGGCAAATGTCTGGCTGAACTGGGAAGGTGAAATTTAGGCCGTTTGGAGATTATAGAGTTTACAGAATTCTGAGAGGGAGAATTATTAATGGTGGTGTATGTAATACCGAAGAGAGATGCTACCATCGGCAGACTTATTTTATGTTTTTTTCGGATGGCGGTATTGATACTAGACCTTCCGTTAAAACAATAGCCTAGGCTCCTGTGTGTTTTGTTTATTGTTCATGTTGTAAAAATAAATATTTCTGACACATTTCTAAATAAATATTTATGTCGAGGATCCTGTAAAATGCAATCAGCAAAAGTTGGACTACAGGCTACACTGAAGAAAGCAATTATTTTTTTTTATGTCCATATCTTTCTATGTGGCATATGTAAAAAGAAGATATGCCTGAGAAAAATATATGATATGTTCGAGATTGTTGAAGTAAAGTTAGCCTCCTGTGTGTGCGTGTGTGTGTGTGTTTGTTTATTTATTGTATCTGACTGGGTTTTCACTCGAACGACCTAATGTGGGATGGTTGCCAGTTACCAGCGGAAGGTCGTGGGTTTCCTCCGCACACAGAGCCCGGTTTCCTCCCACAAAGCTGGCAACGCCGCCAATATAAGTGAAATAATAATATTGAGCGGGGCGTAAAACACCAAACAATCAACCAATCAAAGTAAGAAAGTAAGTAAGTAAAAGTTTCCGGAGGTCCAACGGGGAGCCGCTCCCTTGAAAGCAGGGGCTTTGTCCGGAGGTCCAGCGGGGAGCCGCTCCCCGAGGCCCTCCCCCTTGAAAGATTTTACGAAAACCCTTGGATGTACTCATACAACCTAGTTATTTGAATTTTTCCGTTGTTAGCTCACATTTTTACAAAAGTAACTCACAAGGGGTTACAAGCTTTTGTTTCGTTTTTCAAGGTAGGCTAAATTGAACAATGCGCCTAACCAAACGCGTCTGAATCAATGCATTTGGATAAACGCGTCTGAATCAATGCAATTGGATAAACGCGTCTGAATCAATGCATTTGGATAAACGCGTCTGAATCAATGCATTTGGATAAACGCGTCTGAATCAATGCAATTGGATAAACGCGTCTGAATCAATGCAATTGGATAAACGCGTCTGAATCAATGCAATTGGATAAACGCGTCTGAATCAATGCAATTGGATAAACGCGTCTGAATCAATGCAATTGGATAAACGCGTCTGAATCAATGCAATTGGATAAACGCGTCTGAATCAATGCAATTGGATAAACGCGTCTGAATCAATGCAATTGGATAAACGCGTCTGAATCAATGCAATTGGATAAACGCGTCTGAACAATGCACCTGAATAAATGTGTCACAACAATGCACTTGGAATAAACGCGTCCGAACGATGCGCCTGAATAAACGCGTCCGAACGATGCGCCTGAATAAACGCGTCCGAACGATGCGCCTGAATAAACGCGTCCGAACGATGCGCCTGAATAAACGCGTCCGAACGATGCGCCTGAATAAACGCGTCCGAACGATGCGCCTGAATAAACGCGTCCGAACAATGCACCTGAAGAATGTGCGTGAAGAATGTACCTGGATAAATGCTTCTGAATCAATGTACCTGGATAAATGCTTCTGAATCAATGTACCTGGATAAATGCTTCTGCATCAATGTACCTGGATAAATGCTTCTGCATCAATGTACCTGGATAAATGCTTCTGCATCAATGTGCCTGGAATAAATGCTTCTGCATCAATGTGCCTGGAATAAATGCTTCTGCATCAATGTGCCTGGAATAAATGCTTCTGGATCAATGTGCCTGGAATAAATGCTTCTGGATCAATGTGCCTGGAAGAAATGCTTCTGGATCAATGTGCCTGGAATAAATGCTTCTGGATCAATGTGCCTGGAAGAAATGCTTCTGGATCAATGTGCCTGGAAGAAATGCTTCTGGATCAATGTGCCTGGAAGAAATGCTTCTGGATCAATGTGCCTGGAATAAATGCTTCTGGATCAATGTGCCTGGAATAAATGCTTCTGGATCAATGTGCCTGGAATAAATGCTTCTGGATCAATGTGCCTGGAATAAATGCTTCTGGATCAATGTGCCTGGAATAAATGCTTCTGGATCAATGTGCCTGGAATAAATGCTTCTGGATCAATGTGCCTGGAATAAATGCTTCTGGATCAATGTGCCTGGAATAAATGCTTCTGGATCAATGTGCCTGGAATAAATGCTTCTGGATCAATGTGCCTGGAATAAATGCTTCTGGATCAATGTGCCTGGAATAAATGCTTCTGGATCAATGTGCCTGGAATAAATGCTTCTGGATCAATGTGCCTGGAATAAATGCTTCTGGATCAATGTGCCTGGAATAAATGCTTCTGGATCAATGTGCCTGGAATAAATGCTTCTGGATCAATGTGCCTGGAATAAATGCTTCTGGATCAATGTGCCTGGAATAAATGCTTCTGGATCAATGTGCCTGGAATAAATGCTTCTGGATCAATGTGCCTGGAATAAATGCTTCTGGATCAATGTGCCTGGAATAAATGCTTCTGGATCAATGTGCCTGGAATAAATGCTGCTGGATCAATGTGCCTGGAATAAATGCTTCTGGATCAATGTGCCTGGAATAAATGCTGCTGGATCAATGTGCCTGGAATAAATGCTTCTGGATCAATGTGCCTGGAATAAATGCTTCTGGATCAATGTGCCTGGAATAAATGCTTCTGGATCAATGTGCCTGGAATAAATGCTTCTGGATCAATGTGCCTGGAATAAATGCTTCTGGATCAATGTGCCTGGAATAAATGCTTCTGGATCAATGTGCCTGGAATAAATGCTTCTGGATCAATGTGCCTGGAATAAATGCTTCTGGATCAATGTGCCTGGAATAAATGCTTCTGGATCAATGTGCCTGGAATAAATGCTTCTGGATCAATGTGCCTGGAATAAATGCTTCTGGATCAATGTGCCTGGAATAAATGCTTCTGGATCAATGTGCCTGGAATAAATGCTTCTGGATCAATGTGCCTGGAATAAATGCTTCTGGATCAATGTGCCTGGAATAAATGCTTCTGGATCAATGTGCCTGGAATAAATGCTTCTGGATCAATGTGCCTGGAATAAATGCTTCTGGATCAATGTGCCTGGAATAAATGCTTCTGGATCAATGTGCCTGGAATAAATGCTGCTGGATCAATGTGCCTGGAATAAATGCTTCTGGATCAATGTGCCTGGAATAAATGCTGCTGGATCAATGTGCCTGGAATAAATGCTGCTGGATCAATGTGCCTGGAATAAATGCTTCTGGATCAATGTGCCTGGAATAAATGCTTCTGGATCAATGTGCCTGGAATAAATGCTTCTGGATCAATGTGCCTGGAATAAATGCTTCTGGATCAATGTGCCTGGAATAAATGCTTCTGGATCAATGTGCCTGGAATAAATGCTTCTGGATCAATGTGCCTGGAATAAATGCTTCTGGATCAATGTGCCTGGAATAAATGCTTCTGGATCAATGTGCCTGGAATAAATGCTTCTGGATCAATGTGCCTGGAATAAATGCTTCTGGATCAATGTGCCTGGAATAAATGCTTCTGGATCAATGTGCCTGGAATAAATGCTTCTGGATCAATGTGCCTGGAATAAATGCTTCTGGATCAATGTGCCTGGAATAAATGCTTCTGGATCAATGTGCCTGGAATAAATGCTTCTGGATCAATGTGCCTGGAATAAATGCTTCTGGATCAATGTGCCTGGAATAAATGCTTCTGGATCAATGTGCCTGGAATAAATGCTTCTGGATCAATGTGCCTGGAATAAATGCTTCTGGATCAATGTGCCTGGAATAAATGCTGCTGGATCAATGTGCCTGGAATAAATGCTGCTGGATCAATGTGCCTGGAATAAATGCTGCTGGATCAATGTGCCTGGAATAAATGCTGCTGGATCAATGTGCCTGGAATAAATGCTGCTGGATCAATGTGCCTGGAATAAATGCTGCTGGATCAATGTGCCTGGAATAAATGCTGCTGGATCAATGTGCCTGGAATAAATGCTGCTGGATCAATGTGCCTGGAATAAATGCTGCTGGATCAATGTGCCTGGAATAAATGCTGCTGGATCAATGTGCCTGGAATAAATGCTGCTGGATCAATGTGCCTGGAATAAATGCTGCTGGATCAATGTGCCTGGAATAAATGCTGCTGGATCAATGTGCCTGGAATAAATGCTGCTGGATCAATGTGCCTGGAATAAATGCTGCTGGATCAATGTGCCTGGAATAAATGCTGCTGGATCAATGTGCCTGGAATAAATGCTGCTGGATCAATGTGCCTGGAATAAATGCTGCTGGATCAATGTGCCTGGAATAAATGCTGCTGGATCAATGTGCCTGGAATAAATGCTGCTGGATCAATGTGCCTGGAATAAATGCTGCTGGATCAATGTGCCTGGAATAAATGCTGCTGGATCAATGTGCCTGGAATAAATGCTGCTGGATCAATGTGCCTGGAATAAATGCTGCTGGATCAATGTGCCTGGAATAAATGCTGCTGGATCAATGTGCCTGGAATAAATGCTGCTGGATCAATGTGCCTGGAATAAATGCTGCTGGATCAATGTGCCTGGAATAAATGCTGCTGGATCAATGTGCCTGGAATAAATGCTGCTGGATCAATGTGCCTGGAATAAATGCTGCTGGATCAATGTGCCTGGAATAAATGCTGCTGGATCAATGTGCCTGGAATAAATGCTGCTGGATCAATGTGCCTGGAATAAATGCTGCTGGATCAATGTGCCTGGAATAAATGCTGCTGGATCAATGTGCCTGGAATAAATGCTGCTGGATCAATGTGCCTGGAATAAATGCTGCTGGATCAATGTGCCTGGAATAAATGCTGCTGGATCAATGTGCCTGGAATAAATGCTGCTGGATCAATGTGCCTGGAATAACTGCTGCTGGATCAATGTGCCTGGAATAAATGCTGCTGGATCAATGTGCCTGGAATAAATGCTGCTGGATCAATGTGCCTGGAATAAATGCTGCTGGATCAATGTGCCTGGAATAAATGCTGCTGGATCAATGTGCCTGGAATAAATGCTGCTGGATCAATGTGCCTGGAATAAATGCTGCTGGATCAATGTGCCTGGAATAAATGCTGCTGGATCAATGTGCCTGGAATAAATGCTGCTGGATCAATGTGCCTGGAATAAATGCTGCTGGATCAATGTGCCTGGAATAAATGCTGCTGGATCAATGTGCCTGGAATAAATGCTGCTGGATCAATGTGCCTGGAATAAATGCTGCTGGATCAATGTGCCTGGAATAAATGCTGCTGGATCAATGTGCCTGGAATAAATGCTGCTGGATCAATGTGCCTGGAATAAATGCTGCTGGATCAATGTGCCTGGAATAACTGCTGCTGGATCAATGTGCCTGGAATAAATGCTGCTGGATCAATGTGCCTGGAATAAATGCTGCTGGATCAATGTGCCTGGAATAAATGCTGCTGGATCAATGTGCCTGGAATAAATGCTGCTGGATCAATGTGCCTGGAATAAATGCTGCTGGATCAATGTGCCTGGAATAAATGCTGCTGGATCAATGTGCCTGGAATAAATGCTGCTGGATCAATGTGCCTGGAATAAATGCTGCTGGATCAATGTGCCTGGAATAAATGCTGCTGGATCAATGTGCCTGGAATAAATGCTGCTGGATCAATGTGCCTGGAATAAATGCTGCTGGATCAATGTGCCTGGAATAAATGCTGCTGGATCAATGTGCCTGGAATAAATGCTGCTGGATCAATGTGCCTGGAATAAATGCTGCTGGATCAATGTGCCTGGAATAAATGCTGCTGGATCAATGTGCCTGGAATAAATGCTGCTGGATCAATGTGCCTGGAATAAATGCTGCTGGATCAATGTGCCTGGAATAAATGCTGCTGGATCAATGTGCCTGGAATAAATGCTGCTGGATCAATGTGCCTGGAATAAATGCTGCTGGATCAATGTGCCTGGAATAAATGCTGCTGGATCAATGTGCCTGGAATAAATGCTGCTGGATCAATGTGCCTGGAATAAATGCTGCTGGATCAATGTGCCTGGAATAACTGCTGCTGGATCAATGTGCCTGGAATAAATGCTGCTGGATCAATGTGCCTGGAATAAATGCTGCTGGATCAATGTGCCTGGAATAAATGCTGCTGGATCAATGTGCCTGGAATAAATGCTGCTGGATCAATGTGCCTGGAATAAATGCTGCTGGATCAATGTGCCTGGAATAAATGCTGCTGGATCAATGTGCCTGGAATAAATGCTGCTGGATCAATGTGCCTGGAATAAATGCTGCTGGATCAATGTGCCTGGAATTACTGCTGCTGGATCAATGTGCCTGGAATTACTGCTGCTGGATCAATGTGCCTGGAATTACTGCTGCTGGATCAATGTGCCTGGAATTACTGCTGCTGGATCAATGTGCCTGGAATTACTGCTTTTGGATCAATGTGCCTGGAATTACTGCTTTTGGATCAATGTGCCTGGAATTACTGCTTTTGGATCAATGTGCCTGGAATTACTGCTTTTGGATCAATGTGCCTGGAATTACTGCTTTTGGATCAATGTGCCTGGAATTACTGCTTATGGATCAATGTGCCTGGAATTACTGCTTATGGATCAATGTGCCTGGAATTACTGCTTATGGATCAATGTGCCTGGAATTACTGCTTATGGATCAATGTGCCTGGAATTACTGCTTATGGATCAATGTGCCTGGAATTAATGCTTATGGATCAATGTGCCTGGAATTAATGCTTATGGATCAATGTGCCTGGAATTAATGCTTATGGATCAATGTGCCTGGAATTAATGCTTAGGGATCAATGTGCCTGGAATTAATGCTTAGGGATCAATGTGCCTGGAATTAATGCTTAGGGATCAATGTGCCTGGAATTAATGCTTAGGGATCAATGTGCCTGGAATTAATGCTTAGGGATCAATGTGCCTGGAATTAATGCTTAGGGATCAATGTGCCTGGAATTAATGCTTAGGGATCAATGTGCCTGGAATTAATGCTTAGGGATCAATGTGCCTGGAATTAATGCTTAGGGATCAATGTGCCTGGAATTAATGCTTAGGGATCAATGTGCCTGGAATTAATGCTTAGGGATCAATGTGCCTGGAATTAATGCTTAGGGATCAATGTGCCTGGAATTAATGCTTAGGGATCAATGTGCCTGGAATTAATGCTTAGGGATCAATGTGCCTGGAATTAATGCTTAGGGATCAATGTGCCTGGAATTAATGCTTAGGGATCAATGTGCCTGGAATTAATGCTTAGGGATCAATGTGCCTGGAATTAATGCTTAGCGATCAATGTGCCTGGAATTAATGCTTAGCGATCAATGTGCCTGGAATTACTGCTTCGGGATCAATGTGCCTGGAATTACTGCTTCGGGATCAATGTGCCTGGAATTACTGCTTCGCGATCAATGTGCCTGGAATTACTGCTTCGCGATCAATGTGCCTGGAATTACTGCTTCGGGATCAATGTGCCTGGAATTACTGCTTCGGGATCAATGTGCCTGGAATTACTGCTTCGGGATCAATGTGCCTGGAATTACTGCTTCGGGATCAATGTGCCTGGAATTACTGCTTCGGGATCAATGTGCCTGGAATTACTGCTTCGGGATCAATGTGCCTGGAATTACTGCTTCGGGATCAATGTGCCTGGAATTACTGCTTCGGGATCAATGTGCCTGGAATTACTGCTTCGGGATCAATGTGCCTGGAATTACTGCTTCGGGATCAATGTGCCTGGAATTACTGCTTCGGGATCAATGTGCCTGGAATTACTGCTTCGGGATCAATGTGCCTGGAATTACTGCTTCGGGATCAATGTGCCTGGAATTACTGCTTCGGGATCAATGTGCCTGGAATTACTGCTTCGGGATCAATGTGCCTGGAATTACTGCTTCGGGATCAATGTGCCTGGAATTACTGCTTCGGGATCAATGTGCCTGGAATTACTGCTTCGGGATCAATGTGCCTGGAATTACTGCTTCGGGATCAATGTGCCTGGAATTACTGCTTCGGGATCAATGTGCCTGGAATTACTGCTTCGGGATCAATGTGCCTGGAATTACTGCTTCGGGATCAATGTGCCTGGAATTACTGCTTCGGGATCAATGTGCCTGGAATTACTGCTTCGGGATCAATGTGCCTGGAATTACTGCTTCGGGATCAATGTGCCTGGAATTACTGCTTCGGGATCAATGTGCCTGGAATTACTGCTTCGGGATCAATGTGCCTGGAATTACTGCTTCGGGATCAATGTGCCTGGGATAAACGCGTCTGAATTGATGTATCTGGATAAACGCGTCTGGATAATCTAGCTGAATTAAACTAGTCTGAATACTGCACCTGAATAAACACGTCCGAACAATGTATCTGAATAAATGTGTCTGGACAATGCACCTGAATAAATGTGTCTGGACAATGCACCTGAATAAACTATGATTTCGGTATATTGCTACACATTAGCTCAAAACGGTGGCCAAAACGTAATTATTTTTATACGCCCGACTTAAAAAAAGTCGGTCGTATTATGGTATCACCAGCGCCGTCCGTCCGTCCGTCCGTCCGTCTGTCCGTCCGTCCGTCCGTCCGTCCGGCCGTCCGTCCCGGATTCCCTTCCGCTCCATAACTTGAAGAGTTTTGATCTAATCTTTACAATTCTTTCACAACATATACCTTGTGGGTAGAAGGTGTGTCATAAACCATTTATGACATCGTCGATTGCATAATGTTGCTTCTACATTGGATTATGTAGTATTCTGTCTTAATCTATATATTTGTTCCCTTCCGCTCCATAACTTGAAGAGTTTTGATCCGATCTTTACAATTTTTTTGACAACATATACTTTAGGGGTAGAAGGTGTGTCATGAACCATTAAGAACATTGTCCATTGCATAATATGGCTTCTACATTGGATTATGTAATATTCTGTCTTAGTCTATATCTTCGTTCCCTTCCGCTCGATAACTTGAAGAGTTTTGATCTGATCTTTACAATTTTTTTTACAACATATAGTTTAGGGGTAGAAGGTGTGTCATGAACCATTTCTGACTTCACCCATTGCATAATATGCCAGCCATATAGGATTATGTAATATTCCCTTCCGTTCCACAACTTCTAAAGTTTTGATCCGATCTTGACGATTCTTTCAGAGTATATACCTTATGGGCAGACGGTGTTTCACGTACCATTTCTGACAGCACCTGTTGCATAATATGGCAGCCCTATTGGATTATGTAATATTCCCTTTCGGCCCCAGAACTTCTTTCGTTTTGATATAATTTCTCCAATTCTTCTAGAGTATATATACCTTATAGGTAGATGATGCGTCACATACCAAATTTGATTTGGGTCCACATATTTTTTGTCTTTTCAAGAGTTTTTTTTCAGAAATGTGTACCTGATGTTTAATATATATATATATTAATATATATCAATGCTTTTTTTAGTACACTTGGTCCAGGGTAATACTTGAAGCCAATTAATTTATACATTCTGAGACTGTTTTTTTGGATAGTTTAATGTGTGCTATGATAAAAAAGGACCATTTTCACAGCTTTATTGCCCATCTGGAATTTACCAGAGTGGCTGTTTAAATAGAGATGAGGGGACAATGTCAGTGGTCAGCATATCAGTGGTCAGCCTGAAGATTGTTTGCTTTGTAATAAAACTATCACTGCCAAGTCTAATAGAACAGTGTCCCAGTCAAAGCTGTTAAAATTCAAGAATTGTAAGCTATTATGGAACACAGCAATGTCAAAACAGTCACAATATTTCAGTTTTTGCAATTAAAATGTTATTGAAATTACCTGAACAGATAATATATGTGTACTATAACATACTGTATTTAGTCGCAGCTTCATCAAATTTTGAAAAGAAAAACTTCTAATGTGAACCAGAAATTCGAATTGATGAAATTAAAACAAATGTTATATTAAATGTAAATTTGTTAATCGTAGCGGTTTGTCTTTGCCACGGCGGGCGTATGTTGAGTTTACTAAAACTCTTGTTTTAATTATGGATATGTTTTATTTTTTTTACTGGTGTGACAGTGGCTTACAATATTCATAAAAAACGCAATTTTTGAATCAATATTCACTTTTTCTGCTGCATAGATTCGGTTTTGTAGCTTTTCAGAAGGAAATGTCTTAGAAATATGGAAAGGGGTAACCTGAATTTCTCCGATTGGATATAACCAAAGAACTATATGGAATGAACACGTCTCATTGGCTGGGTTGGATCTGACTTTGTAAAAAGCGCCGCCATTGATAGTTGATGAGCGCGTGCATGGCCGATCTGAATCGAGATTGAAGCATCTCTTAGTAATGGCGGCGTTCGATCCAAATCAAATACCACGTGACCTCCATTCCACGCATATATAGTATATTGGATATAACTTCCTCCAAGTCCGTATCTCCTAATTGAAGAAATAGACTAAAGAATGATATTTTCTTTAGTTCCTACTTCAATAGCGGTATTAATCCAAAACGACCCCCTTGGCGTTTTAAAACAACCCATTGAAGTAGTCATTGACGTCACAGATGTCAAGACGAATGGAAAACGAGGGACTGTTTTTGCCCCAAGGAGAGAACATAGACGTTTGACAGTTCTAGTTACACTCATTGTGGTTAATGTTATAGGTTTTTATCACCAAGTCAAGGGTATATCATTCAACTGAGAATTTGATGATAGGCCCCGCGAGCATTATCTATAAAGCACAAAGACGTCTGTGATAAACTTGGAATAAAACAAGAGCATTAATTCCTCTATTGTGAACACTATATATATTTAACACCAAAAGCCAAATTAATGCACCCAAAGCAATGGCGTGCATAACCTGTTTTGAACAGAGTTGAAAACACCGATCCAAATTAACTTGACTGACTGTTTTGTGAACACCTTCAGTCGTTTTTTAGCCTATTCCGGTTAAAATGTCTACTGTTCGCTGCATTCCAACAATGAAACCTATGTCCCAGACGTAAGCACAGGGCAGCAAAATCGATCCTTTTGGATTCATAAAAATAAAGTTACACTGACACAGGGACATTATAGGTTTTATGAACAACTTTGGTTAATATATCGTATTTTACGGTAAATTTGCTAGTAAATGTGTACTTTTCAAGTCAGACAGAAAAGAAAATCAAATTTTGAGAGCAAAACATGCAAAAATGAATGCTTTCTTAGCCGCTTTACGGCGGTTACGGAAATTAATAAGCTCGATAAAACTCGTCAAAAGTGACGTTATACACGACCTGTGTCTGTGCTTATACTCAGTGGAGGTCGTGTATGACGTCACATTTGGCGGGTTTTACCGAGTGTTACGGAAAATATGCATATTGAACCCAATTCTATATAAACGATAGGAGAGCGTACACTGAACTGATTTTATTTCATCTGTCTTTTTTATAAGGTAAATATTTAGCCAATAAACGCTTTGAAACAAGATATAAGACCTGTTCATAAATCTTTAACAAGATTTTTTTTAAATAGACAAGTTTCTAGAATTGTCATGAATTGGTGAGTCATCATTGACCTATATAAATTTAGAAGTTCATTTCTCATAAGAAATTTAATTGGCAGACCAAAATTGTTTTCCGATAAGGGGGAAAAATGAAGATGAGACCAAAGAGAGTAGATTGACAAGAGTGGTCACTTCGTCCAATCAGCATTGCCGGCATGTTCTTCTGGCCACCTAGCGGAAGGGTGTCCCGACTGTACACAATTCGACTGTGGGCGTCCCCAATAGAAAGGGGGTTCTTAATAATATAATCGTGTCAGTTCAAATTCAACATGGCGCGGACGAAGTGACCACTCTTGTCAATCTACCCCCCTATAACGTATTGGCAGACCAAAATTGTTTTCCGATTATGGGGAAGATGAGATGTTCCCTGGTAGTCAAAAAACGAACGGGGAGGAAATATGCATATTTTCCGTATTTTTCGTAACTACTCGGAAAAATGACGTCATACACGACCTTCGATCTGTACAAACTGCCACGAAGACGTTCTGGGCAATGAACTATATGCGTGGAAGGGAGATCGCGTGGTGCTTGCTATGCTTCGAATGCCGCCATTACCAGGAGATAGTAGAGCGTCCACACAGATCTGTTCTGCACGCGCTTATCAGCTGTCAATGGCGGCACATTTTACAAAGTACGATCCAACCAGCCAATGAGACGTGTCCATTCCACGCATACAGTTCATTGGTTCTGGGACAGCAGAAATCGTTTATTACGTCATCGCTGTGAGGGTACGTACACAGCGGAGGTCGTGTTTGACGTCATAAGTCTCTGAGATAATTAACTTTCGTAAGCATTGTAGATCGGCAAACGTAGCTTGAATTGTGTATGTGCTGCGACCGAAATTTAATTTTCTTTTTGGTCAGACTTATAAAGTACATGTTCTACAACACACTCAACGCAAATTAGAAAATATTTCCAAAAGTTGTTCATAAACCCTTTAAATTGAGTTTTTGGATCAATCTCACGTCAGAATCGTGTTCATTTCGTCTATGACGTAATGCAAAAGAGGCGTGTCATAGAGACCGCAACAGAAAAATTAAAGTACTTTGTTTTCGTCAACTATAGTATTAGCCTAAATGTCTAAAATGAGTTTATTCAAAATTGTAGTTTTTTAAACTATTTTTATGCGAAGCTGATAGCTTCCGCGGTTTGGTTTAGTCCATTTTGGTGCGTTCGGATTGTAAATTCAAACAATTTATTGTCTATCTTAATTGATCAGTTGATAATTTGATGTTTGTGTGCGAAGACGCATTGTTCATGTAGAAGATTTTCCCTGTGTCGGTGTGTTTTAGTGTTCATAAACGGGTTTATGCTCTTCAACCAGGATCTAAGTTTAGTCATATACTGTATATCTGTGGCCGGTTGTTCAAAAGAAAATTAGCTTAAAGGATTTATGAACAGCTTTGGGAAATATTCTCTAATTTGCGTTAGGTGTGTTGTAGAACATGTACTTTAAAAGTCTGAACAAAAAGAAAATTAAATTTCGGTCGCAGCACATACAAAATTCAAGCTACGTTTACCGATCTACAATGCTTACGAAAGTTAATTATCTTAGAGACTTATGACGTCAAACACGACCTCCGTTGTGTACGTACCCTCACAGCGATGACGTAATAAACGATTTCTGTTGTCTCAGTACGTCTTCGTGGCAGTTTGTACACATCGAAGGTCGTGTATGACTTCATTTTTCCGAGCAGTTACGAAATATACGGAAAATATGCATATTTCCTCCCCGATCGTTTTTTGACTACCAGGGAACTAACGCGAAGGTTGTTTCGTTTCAACTGATAATTTTCAAATATATATTTAGTCAATAAACAAGCACAAACCAGCTTTAAATCCTGTTCATATCTCCTTTAACGGCAGGTTAAACGACGTGGCGTAACAAACAATTCCTTTGTGACGCGACGTCATCTAACCTTCGTTGTATGGCAAAATGACGCTTAATTGAGTTTTTGGATCAATCTGACGTCGGAATCGTGTTCATTTAGTCTATGGCGCAATTCAAAAGAGGCGTGTCCCAGCGCCTGCAACTGAGAAATGACGTCGATGCCAATGAACTATATGCGTGGAACGGAGGTCACGTGGTGCTCGATATGCTTCGAATGCCGCCATTACCAGGAGATAGTGGAGCGTCCATCCAGATCTGTTCTGCACGCGCTTATCAGCTGTCAATGGCGGCACATTTTACAAAGTCCGATCCAAACCAGCCAATGAGATGTGTCCATTCCACGCATATAGTTCATTGGTCGATGCCATACATTTGGAACAACGTCATAAAAACGCCATTCTAAGCCGTAAGGGTCTATTACAGATTCCCTGTACACTTATCATTCCTGAATGAAAGAAAGTTCTCTAGCTTCAGTTACGCTAAATGTTGAAAGTATTACAAAAAACAAAAATTGTTTCTTTTGCATCAAGGAGGAAAGCGGAGTTTGCATCAGTGAACGCTAAAGACATTCTCCAATGAATACGACGCTGATACCGAAGATCAGAAAATCCTCGTAATAATTTCTACAATTTTTCGTTTGGGTATACAGATTCTTGTTTGTGTAACGGTTCCCAAGAATGCAGTTTTGGGGGTCTTATTACTATCTAAAATTGGTCGTGTGTATCTAAAAACTATTTGTGTAGCGAACATGTAACAATTAGTGAAAAGTTCTTTTTCCGAATATATACCTTTAGTTCGAAAACGACCGTTAATGGCATGTATTGTATTGAGTTGCAATACTTACTTTTTGAGTAACTCATGATGAGAAAGGTAGGCCACTTTTTATCCACTCCATATACTTCATAAAAATGCCCTCCCCCAGTTATATCGTGGATAGCTCAAAAACAAATTACGGCACCTCAATGGCATTACATTTTAACCAACATTGACCCTTTTCTTACTACAAAAGCTCTTAAGTCTTGGATAAATTTTCTACAAACCGCATGTTGTTGTTTTTTTTATTTCGCTGTTCCCGTATTAATGAATGTATTTAACTGACAGGTTATAACGTTTACGAAGTATCGTTTTGTGCATAGACCTGAAGTCCTATGACGTCACTCGATATAGGTGAATTGCATTATGGGATGTATAGAGGATGTTTCTTTAAAGTGACCACCTTGTTGCGCGTCCTGGTAGCGACACGCATGGTTGCACGTATATACTTGTCTGTGTAGACTAATTTCAATCCGCCATGCTGATCCCCTCCTTATTCCGCGATGGCGTCATTAGACAATATGTATATTTTTTGGTTTTTAGTGTTTAATGAGGTATCCGGTGGCTGGTGGGGGGGGGGGGGGGGCGCACTTTTGAAGCCACCAGATTAATGTGTATAACAGTAAACCAGGTCTCATTATCTTTAGAATGGTACATTATAATCAATTTGAAAGCCTTTGTGGGCTAAAGGTGAGCCCAATCGCTATATCTTCAATTAGGCGTATTAACCTGGCATTAACTCTTCCAGGCAACTGACCCAAATCTGTCTCCATTACAGACATATCCGCTGCTGTCACAGGGCAACTAGTACGCTCAGAGGACGTGATATGGACTTGATGGTACAAAATAAAGGCTTGGTTCTGTATTACGGTAGGATCGATTTCATGATGGCGATCTTATGAGCAACGGAATTCGATTATCGTAAAAGATGAGAGAGCCCTACTAGAGACAGAAGCTTTGAGCACCACCTTGCTGGCTCTGTACTTAACGTTTACTATCAGGTGTAGACGACTTGACCAGCTTATGTTTTTGCATCTCGCGTCCCCACAGACGTCCACATCTATATATGAAGGACAAAAAAAATCGATAACTTGCTTCGCTGTAAAAATAGTTAGATAAATCCGACCGGCTGATGATGGCGAAATTTCTAGAGCAGACTGAGAGGCTTTGTGAACCGCTTGGATGGAAAGCGCTATTGGCTTGACGCACATTCCTTGCATCGCGATACGCGTTAAGTACAGCTATCGACCGCGAGACTTCTCGCTCTGCTGGCGAACAATTCCAAGTGGTCTAACGATATTGGGCAATAATGGTGGAGAAATAACGCGGATGCTCCGGCTTGTTGCATCTCAATGGCGGACGGAAAGGACGACTACCGTTCCTTGAATAACAGATTCCAGTAAGTAAACTACACGAACATGGATACAGTTCCTTAGAATAGGCTATAGATGCATATATATACCCTAGCATACAATATAGGTTGTATATTTGACTATACCTGAAAACACACTTTCAGTATTGTCACCATATACCTTGCGAAAGCTTAGATCCATTGCTATTTTATGAAATTACGGTAATATATATATTCGTTCCAAGTCAATGGCACGTTGAACTTTGTAACGAGACCATCGTAAAATCACTGTAAAGAAATATAAGTTTGTTGAAAAAAATTATTCACCCGGATAACGTTAAAAAGGGCCTATTGTCATATAGCTTTCACGTATATCACACATATATTGTTACATACAAATTATAGGCCTATGTTAGTCCCCTTCTTCTCTTAATGTACAACCGTTTGTTCTTTAAACACGTCAATATTGGAACCATGAACACGGCTATCAAAGAGACTGTATCATTTGATGTATACACCGGCAGCAACTTGAATTTATTTTCTCTAGGTGCCATTTTTTTCTTTTCGCCAAATCCCCGTGTTCAAACCTCAAAGTTTATTTGTTAATGTCCTAATAAAATACCACGGTAAAAAAACATGTTTTTTGGAGCATAAAAAACATGGCTTGACATACATTTTACCATGGTATATTGTATCGCAAGAATTTTATTTAAAAACCATTGAAAATACCACTGTACGATGCATTGTATGCCATGGTATTGGATGATAACCGTTAACCATGATAAGATATGCCAGTCGTAGTCAATGGTATTGTATGGTAACCGTTAACCATGATAAGGTATGCCAGTCGTAGTCAATGGTATTGTATGGTAACCGTTAACCATGATAAGGTATGCCAGTCGTAGTCAATGGTATTGTATGGTAACCGTTAACCATGATAAGGTATGCCAGCCGTAATCAATGGTATGTATGGTAACCGTTAACCATGATAAGGTTTGCCAGCCGTAATCAATGGTATTGTATTGTAACCGTTAACCATGATAAGGTATGCCAGCCGTAATCAATGGTATTGTATGGTAACCGTTAACCATGATAAGGTATGCCAGCCGTAATCAATGGTATTGTTTGGTAACCGTTAACCATGATAAGGTATGCCAGTCGTAGTCAATGGTATTGTATGGTAACCGTTAACCATGATAAGATATGCCAGCCGTAACCAATGGTATTGTATGGTAACCGTTAACCATGATAAGGTATGCCAGCCGTAATCAATGATATTGTATGGTAACCGTTAACCATGATAAGGTATGCCAGCCGTAATCAATGGTATTGTATGGTAACCGTTAACCATGATAAGGTATGCCAGTCGTAATCAATGGTATTGTATGGTAACTGTAAACCATGGTATTGTATGATACGAGTTAGCCATGATATTGTATGGTAACCGTTAACCATGATAAGGTATGCCAGCCGTAATCAATGGTATTGTATGGTAACCGTTAACCATGATAAGGTATGCCAGCCGTAATCAATGGTATTGTATGGTAACCGTTAACCATGATAAGGTATGCCAGCCGTAATCAATGATATTGCATGGTAACTGTAAATCATGGTATTGTATGATAACTGTAAACCATGGTATTGTATGATAACTGTAAACCATGGTATTGTATGATAACTGTAAACCATGGTATTGTATGATAACTGTAAACCATGATAAGGTATGCCAGCCGTAATCAATGGTATTGCATGGTAACTGTAAACCATGGTATTTTATGATACGAGTTAACCATGATATTGTACAATACCATACGTATGATAACCGTTAACCACGATAAGGTACGCCAGCCGCAACCAATGGTATTGTATGATAACTGTCAACCATGGTATTTTGTAAAGTAGGCTTTGGTATTTTTTACATAACGATGATGATGTGCGTATTCCAAACAATTCTGCAAAGTTGTTTTAAAAGCCCTTTTTGAAAAATCGGTTTTGTTACAATGTTCTGGGCCAATGTGATTGTACTTTTATCATACACTATTAGGGGACATTGAGCTTTGTGGTTCCCACGATTTTTCGGTTCAATCTTAAATTTGAAAGCACTGTCAAAATGTTGATATATTGGTGAAAAACGAATCGGTAATACACTCACTTTATGGACGGTGATGGTTTACATTTCCAAACAGGTCCGCGTTATCCGTGAATCGATATAGTCTGTAGTGTATACATAATAGGATTTCGCGCCGAGTCCGCGTGTTTTTCAACCACGACCTGTCAAAAGTCTACAGGATTATATTAGCCGCTGTCAGACCCTCCAAAAACATTTAAAAAACTAGATTAATCTCAACACATTCAATGATGTAAGTGATAATTCAGACAGCCGTATTCTGGTTTTAGTTGTTTATCAAATATCAAGGTTATTTGAGTCTTTATGTTTTGTATATCAAAATACATTAACAAACAAAACCTTTTGATGTTCGATTCTAAGGAAAAGTTATTATTTAAAAGATCACTATAAGGGCTAAATGATTTTCGTTGCTATACAAATTCCCTATTGCTCTTCTCGACAGATGTTCAAATAAAGTTAATTAAAGTGACATGAACTGCTTAAGTTCGAAGTGTATTTTCATAAATTCTGATTGTCACGACAGTAAGAGGCTTTGGTTGATTGATTGGTTGATGTTTACGCAGCGCTCAAGGTTTTCATCTTGAAACTTTTTTCGTTATTTTCGATGGCCAACAAAAAAAGGTGTTTTAATTTATTGAAAAGCGGATTAATTTTAATCGATATAAAATATCTTTTTAAAAAAATACCTGGAATAGTGGAAACTAAAATAAAAAAATCTATCCAAAAGCTGTTTTTCTCTGGTCGAATGTGACAGATTACTGTATGTTGTATTTATACTAAAAAAACTTATAATATATCGTATATTATCCTACATACAATATCCTTTGCTCAAGTCATTTCGCGTCAAAAGCGTAACATCAAAAAAGATGATATTTAAGTTTGAACCCTTTATTAGAATGGTCCTGTGCTCTGAAAGTCGGTCTATTAACTAATGAAATCAGCATAAAAGGGCAGGCTTTTCATTAATCAATTTATGGAGGACTGTCGTTTTACATTGGTGACGCCGAGATAAAAATGTTTAAGATTTTCGCTAAAGAAATTAAACTCCCATCCTCAGTCGAAAGACCGTGGAATTTTTATAAAAGACACACCCGCCGTCGCTTCTGACATTTGAATCGAATTTACTCCAGCTTGTTTTCAGCCATCCTCGGATACACAGGGTTAAATTCTCAACATTCCCATTTTATACTGTCGGACCAATCAAAAATTATCTTCTAAACGTTGGAACTCTTCAGTTTTTGAAGTGTAAACCGAAAAGTCGTCCAGCTTTGTTTTGAACACTGCCTAGACGCTTACGTATAACGCCGATTCTGATTGGTGAAATTTCCGCCACAGTTTTGTGGCGGAACCAATCAAAGTCTAGAGGTATATTAAATTAGAAACGACGGATTTTGTTCCACTTGTCCCACGGGTAAAGTGAGCGTAAGTTTTATTCGCGGGTTCCGACGATGGTTTTCAGCAAAATAACACAAAGTAAACATGTAAAACATTAATTACGTTAAGTTATGCTTAAAATGTCTAGATAGTTGTGCTAAATCATTTCTTAAACTGCAGACCAATCGTTAACCCATCCTTCAGAAACCGGGTGCAAATTCCTCTATGAGATTACACTTATTTGAAGTCTTCTTGATTTAGTTTAAGATCTCAAGTTTATAGACCTTTTTGTGTTTCTGAAACCAAATCCCACGTCTGTATTTATCTCTAAAACAGGTTAACCGCTAGCTCGTTTAGAGGACTGTACGGTCATTTAGCATGTTGTCATTGCGGTTACCTAACATTGCATTGCAAATTTAAAACATAAATATTCTAATGGGCCTGATTTAAGCTCTGTGTGTATAAGAGACTCTTACAAGCGAACCGTTCCCAGCAGGGCCGGGTAGCTCAGTTGGTATAGCGGTGGGACGGTAACCCTAAGTCGTGTTTTCGATTCTCACCCTGGCCCGGAATTTGTTCCAGGTCAATCAGTGTCGGTTAATTTACTAATTCAGTAACATTGCATGTACCTAATAAATCCGATTTTCAATTTCATATTAAAAGTGCAATATGATGTCAAGCCTTCGATTTTTTGGCGCAAAAATGGAAAATTCGTAACTGGGAAAAACGCACAAAATTGTCTTCCATTTTAAATATACGCAGTTTTCTGTATTTCGCCACGAAATACATTTTCAACAAACTCTTATAGTTGCCCGCTGACTGTCGACTGTTTGACGTTTTCCATATGGCTTTCTATACCATTCATCCCATGCTATTGTGGCGCATTAAATATTTATATCTTTACTGACTAACGCATTCAGAAAAAAAAAGATAATATGCACACAGGGGAAATTGAAGCAGTTTTTAGTCGGCGAACGCCTTTGTCTTTTGACTAGGTGGACAATTCACAGCCCTTTAGCTTTTTCCCCATTGTAATTGAGTTTTGGATGCATAAGAACAGACAGTGTTAGAATTGCATGTTGGGCTATTGGACGCCCATTATATAGTGACAAAATTAACCAGAAAAAAAATTAATCATAAAAAAGAAGGTGCATGTTATAGGCTGGTGGCCGAAGCTTCAATTCGATCAGTCCGTAGCCGATCTCAAGAATATACGTTCCGATAGTTTTGAAATAGTAATGATTAACTAAAGAATATATAAAAAAAGTTCGTCCATGCAGAACCCCGGCGTTTTTAAGATATCTTCAACTGAATATCGATTTATGTTTCTGACCTATCTTTAACCTTTGTGACCTACTTACCCGTTTCTGGCGGTATAATTTTTGAACAATCCAATCAGATCGCTGAATTTTCTATTTCCGATATAAACAATAGTTTGTAAACATACAGAATGACAGCAAGATGGTAGAGCGATCGGATGGAAAATCAAGTACTTATTCCTGTACAATATGCACACAAAGCAGGGAAAATGAAGTTGAATTGCCTTTCACTAGAACTAGATGGAGCAGTGTCAAAAGATGTACGATAGACTTCAATTTACACAGGATACAATAAGTCCCTTGGGGTTTTATTCCCGCCAGACCACAAATATAAATGAATATACCAATTGTAATATTTTATCCGGTGAATAAATCAAATCAAGTCAGAATGGGTACTTTGAGACACAGACGAATCCATTGCGGTCAGAGAGAAAAATGAAATGTTTAACAAATATTGGGTATCATCGATCCTGTTATAAGCATTTCACAAACAATTAACGAATGTAGGCTGCCAAAAAAAAGAAAGTCTGAAGTTCCTATTAAAGCCCCAACACCGAAAAAGTTAAGATCGAGAAAAAGCAGTCGAACTGCTACACGGTCTTCGGCAGTGCTACCGGGACCTCGGTCGTCCAGTGGGTTAGGGATCGTCCCTCAGTCCCACACAGACATTCTATCGACGCGACGCGGGCTCGAATCCCACTCAGACCAAATACAAATTAAAAAATTTATGAGTGGATTTTTCACTCGATCGCCGTATGTGGAAGAGTTGCCAAGTACTCGCCGAAGGTCCTGGGTTTTCCTCCGGACAATGAGCCCGGTTTACCTCTCCCACTAAACCTGGGAACGCCGCCATATAAGAGAAATAATCTTGAGTGCGGCGTAAAACATCAATCAAGCAATCGGTAGTGCTGCCAATGCAATGCATTATATGCAAGACAGGTGCATGTAGAGAAAAAGATTACATTTCACCACAAAATAGTTAGAGATAAACTTCTTCAAGTCGAGACCAAAGACGGGGGTTTGTATTTTCTATTATAGCAATTTTCTGTGTAAGCCTAGTTCTGTGGTGTAGTATGGTGCCCTAGTTTAAATTATAACGTTAAACTTGACAGGGGGAGGGGGTGAATTAAATATTTGTTAATACCCCCTATGTTTAATACAATAATTCGATTTAGTGTGGATTTGCTTTGTACTAAGTAGATGTCTTTCTTAAATAATCCGGAATTTACTGTGGCACTTCATGCGAGAGGTAAATTGTCGATCACTCAGGGGGGCCATGAAAGTTGTATGTGGAATTGGTCACTGCAGGAACCAGCGAAAGGTCACGGTTTCCTAGGGGGGGGGGGGGGGCTATAGATTAAGCCTGATTTCTCTGAGTGTCCTCCAATAATCCTGGCAACACCATCATACATGCGAAAAAAATTTGAGTGAAGTGTAAAACGTCAATCCATCCATCCCAATACCTTTGAGGATGGAAATTCTATTCTCGGTTTTGACACCAAATTTGTTGACAGTTACTTATCGGTCGGCCTCAAGTTGAACGGTAGCCAGAAACCAACAGAAAGAACCTTGGGGTGTCATCTGACATTGAGTTTCTTCTGGTAATAATCCTGGCAATGCCACTATATAAACAAAATAAACTTGAAAACGGTGTTAAACAACCAATCAAAAAGTATATTCCTTACAGCGCAAATGGTTTGTATGGGTTGCTGGGTGTGGGAGCTCTTAAAAAGGTTTAAATATAATGTTAAAAATGTATAGTGTTAGTAGATTGCATAAACATGTTGATCCTCATATAAATCTGTTTATTTTGAATTTTCTCTCATATACGAAGAGGAATGCAAATAGTGTCTACCTTTAATCCTATGTCTATGGAAACGACCAAAAAAACGTAGTATTGGTGGGGAAAGTAATAGCCAGTAGATGTATTTTTTTTGCGTAACTTTCGTAGACCGTATCTCTACAATATGGGTTGTCATGACAGTTACGTAAAAACTTACGCTACGCCGCTCTGTGTATTCCGAGCCCATGTGTGTGTTGCGAGACACTTCCGTTTTCCGTCAAAAAGAAAAGAATCAACGAGCTGGGAAAACGTTGATGCTGCTGTAGTCCGGTTAATAGAACCCTTTCATAACATATATCAAAGTTAGGTAAGTCATATTTTAAAAGATTTAATGACCATATTTCGGGAATGTTAATGTCTGTGTCTATATTATATGTATTAGATAGAGGTAAGGGGAGAGCACTCATTTTCCCTATGGCCACTGTATATGCGAAAAAGTGTTCCTTTCACATGGCTTGTTTGCGAAAACGCCGGGGTTTGGAGTGGACGAACTTTTTTTGGTGCTAAAGTATGTCCTAAGGAATATAAGAAAACATACAAAAAGTATATTCCAGAGATCGGCCACGGAACCCTATTTATAGCGACTTTTCAAGTTACAGCCACCGGCCTATGTAGCTTTCAGAAGAAGAGCGTTTTTTTGTGGCCTGGGTAAAAAAAGGCGACTTTCTTTGTTCTGTCTAAAAATTATGCCAACATTTTTTTTTGTTTTCTCCATTCCCCCTTTCCCTTACTTCAGATCCCCAAAAGACCTTTTATCTTCACGGAATAACTTTGGTATCACTCAGTGTAAATAAAAACAACAGTAATTTTATTGTTTGAAGCTAAGACAGTCCCTATGACATTTAAAGTGGCATGAGCTGCCAAAATGTTTTGACGTTAAAACAGAATGTTGAAATTATTAACTATTTTTCTCAAGACGTATTTTTTTTGTGCCTCTAGTCTCAAGAATGTACGATAAAGTATTGTTTTGAACTAACTTTGTTAGAATGAATGAATGGTCGTCCCGGTTATATTAATTTTGTTTACTTTTCGAACACATTTTCGGTTTGTACAGGCCACATACTGTATGGATTTCCTTCATTCCAACGCCAATCATTTAGTTTTACGATGGCCTTCAAAGCCTCTTGCTGTCGTGACGATCAGAAATTATGAAAAAAATGTGAATGTTGGCAGCTCATGCCACTTTAAGGTGATCTTATTTACCAATGACAAGACAAGGTATAGCATTGGTCGCCATGGTAGTTAAGATCACACTTAGCTAAGATCGCTTTGTGAAACTATAGGCCCTGCTTCCAAAAATGCTATTTGTTATTTCAATCTCAAATATTTCCTTTGTCTAATAAAATAAATCTAAAGACAGATATGGTGAGGTTTTGAGGTATGAAAAACACAAAATATTTCTTGGCCAAATATCTAAGTTCCTGTAATTGTTTTTGAGCCAAAGTCGTTTCGCCTCCAAGCGTACCATAAAGCCGATTGTCCAGAAGTGATACTCACTTCGAGCTGCGGATCAATAAATGAAGGATGGTATTGGATTAGTTGGGCTGTGATGCGGTTCGTCCTGCCTCCTGTCTGAACGCCATTCGGGATTCAATAACCAATGGGAATCAGTCAATTATTTAATAATAGCATCCAATGTAGAAGGTAAAACAACACTTTTGAGCGATTGTGTAGAATTTTTATTTTGGTTCAAATTTTAGTTTTGATATTTTCATACCATTTTATACTTTCATAATTTTGTTTTCGAAACATCCATAGGAACAATTGTGTTGCTTTGGAGATTTGTTCCACTTAGAGGATTCAAAATTGTTTGGATTCTTTTTACATACATTGTGCAAAATACAGAGAAATTTAGAAGAGAAAAAATGATAATTTCGGTATCTGTTTCCAGTCTTTTAGAAAGCTTTTCAGAAATGTCGCAAACAAAATCGATGTTGATTTTATTTTGCCTGACTATCTGAACATCTACAGGATCAATCCAAAGTCTTTTAATATCGCTTATTTTTTAGTTCCATTGATATGGGATGTAAAAATGAATTTCAATTTTAAACACTTCTTGAATGTATTCGGCAGCTAAAAATTTACCGAAAGCTCCCAATCCCCAATCTTGCCAAAAAAACTCACTTTATTTGAACGAAAAATCACCAAATTTTGACAGCCCAAAGTCACTGTAATACACGATATAGATCCCTAAGCAAAATACTTGAGCTATTGCATGTAATTGTTTTGAGCCACAGAAATTTCGCCTACAAGAATTCTACAAAGCCAATTGCCCAGAGCAGATATTTACTTTGAGTCCCGGATCAACAAATGAATGATGATATTGGCATAGTTCAGCTGTGATTGGGTTGAGATCTAAGCCTAAAGCCTTTTCTGGATTTCTTTCTCATTGGGATTTGGCCGTTAATTATAACCTCTGTGTAAAATGAAAGTATCACTTTGAGCCTTTGTCTGGTCTTATTTTACACACTTAGGATTCATATTGCATTGTAAATAAAAAAATCTCATACTATTTTGAGACAATAAGCAGAATGTTCAAATTTCGTGGCCATTATTCCAACTTTTTCAAATCAATTAGTAATCAAACTCTGCATGGCTCTATATGATTGGGAAAAAAGATAGAATCAATAGAAATTGTTTGAAGGAGATTATATTTCGTACCAAGATGGGCACTTATCACAACTTTGGGTTTCTTCATGAATGGATTTCAAATTTAAACACTACTTGATTATATGACGCCTTTTTTAGAATGATATAACAAGACAGCTTCTAAATTGTTGTTATTTTTGTTATCGAAAAAAAAACCCCACTATATATAAGACAAGAAGATTTTCCCAGTGCCCGTCTGTTTTAGAAATCAATTAGTTCCACTGATTAATTTAACGTAGTACACAAGAAGTGTTATTCCGAAAAACGAAAACTTCATATTGACTTAATATTTCGACTTTTATTCAGTCATCATCACAAGTAGTGTTATTCCGAAAAACGAAAACTTCATATTGACTCAATATTTCGACTTTTATTCAGTCATCATCACTCCTGATGATGACTGAATAAAAGTCGAAATATTGAGTCAATATGAAGTTTTCGTTTTTCGGAATAACACTACTTGTGTACTACGTCTGTTTAAGTGTTCATAAATATATATGTCATAATCCTGTTTGAAAGAAAAGTGCCCGGATTTAGGCAGCTCATCTCCCTACTCTTTAGAATAAATCTCGTGACACAATATGAGCTATATACAGTAACTGTTTGAGCCCATGTCATTTCGCCCCTAAGCGTTCCAGTAAGCCAATTTGTACTGAGCAAATATTTACTTCAGACTCCGGATCAATAAATAAAGGATGGTATTGGATTAGTTTGGTTGTGATACGATTTGTTCTCCCTCCCGTCTGAAGCCTTTCGGGATTCAATACTCAATAGGGGATCGGTCAGATAATAACTCTGCCTTTTGGAATTTCTTGAGCTGTGATACGGTTTGTGTCCTCTCTCGTTAGTTCCGTTAGTTCGTTTTCGTTGGGATATGTTCATTAATTTCATTAAAGTGGCGTGGGATTCCAAAACGTGGATATTTTAAGAATTAATGGCTATTTTCCCCAAAGGCCTCAATAAATAAGAAAATATTTTTAAAAAATACCGATTACAGCCAAACACCTGTCTGTCTCCAACCTAATGAAATATCATTTGTCTTGGTTTATTATAAAAACCTATGACTTGGTACTAAGGTCCAAATGACATACATGTTCCCCTTTTAACACAATTAGAAACTTGTCTCCATGGTTATTTTAGCCAATGAGATTTTCTTTGTGACCGTGTGTGTTAATGTCCATAAATGTGTAGATCATAGTATAACAAGCCTATAAAAAAGTCGCTCTACGCCTGCGGTATATGGTAATATTTGGAATGCTACTAGAGATCCCCGCTTAATTGCGTGGCTCTGGAGATACAACAACAGCATCGCCTTAAGCAAGCCATTCCACGAACACGAGGCTTTAGGGTAAATGTATATGCTGATGAAATTGTCTATTTCCACTGCTCTCTGTGGTATAAGAAAAAGACAGACATACGAAACTGCTCGGGAAAGATTAGTCGCTTCGCTTGGTACTTAAGAAGCAAATGGTCCGTCGCCTTTCTGTCCGAAAACAAACAGCGATAAATTTCGTCGAGCTGGCTCCTTGAATAATGTTTGATTCGTAGTGATTGGCTTTGTTTTTCTATGAACATGAAATTTCCTCTTTCTCTTGAAACTCGGCGGCTCATGCCACTGTGGAACATAAAACAACGCATTCAACCCATCGTTTGAAACTCCTACTTCATGAAATTTAACTACAAAACAAAGAGCATTTTAATTTTTTTTTTACCTTTATACTATTGTTTATTACTTTCTTTTTTAAAGGCACAACCGCCGTATTAGTGGAATCTTCGAGTTTTATATCGTAAAAGAACCAAGATTCAACAGGTAACGAAGTAAATGAGTACACTATGATGGCCGAGAAGGGACATCGCGTTATACATACTCAACCAAGCTAAATCTAAGACGCGATGAAAAATATAGTAAGATTTATTTTCGTGTTATACTTTATGAAATTGGCTCAGTACACTTATGTTTCAAATGTTAAAATGATAATCTAAAAGCCTAAGCAAAAATGATACATAAAAGTTCAAACAACTCTGATCTGAAACCTTGATTGTTTATGTTCCAATCAAGCCATATCCATTATAGTATTATGTCTCATATTAATTCAGTCCACGAAACAATGGATCTAATGATATAGGACACAATGTTTCTATGCATGATCTTGATATGTTCTCCTTGTTTGTAACCATGTAACCATGATCTTGATATGTTCTCCTTGTTTGTAACCATGTAACCATGACCTTGATATGTTCTCCTTGTTTGTAACCATGTAACCATGATCTTGATATGTTCTCCTTGTTTGTAACCATGTAACCATGATCTTGATATGTTCTCCTTGTTTGTAACCATGTAATCATGATATTGATATGTTCTCCTTGTTTGTAACCATCTAACCATGATCTTGATATGTTCTCCTTGTTTGTAACCATGATTTTGATATGTTCTCCTTGTTTGTAGCCATGTAACCATGATATTGATATGTTCTCCTTGTTTGTAACCATGTAACCATGATCTTGATATGTTCTCCTTGTTTGTAACCATGTAACCATGATCTTGATATGTTCTCCTTGTTTGTAACCATGTAACCATGATCTTGATATGTTCTCCTTGTTTATAACCATGATCTTAATATGTTCTCCTTGTTTGTAACCATGTAACCATGATCTTGATATGTTCTCCTTGTTTGTAACCATGTAACCATGATCTTGATATGTTCTCCTTGTTTGTAACCATGTAACCATGATCTTGATATGTTCTCCTTGTTTGTAACCATGTAACCATGATCTTGATATGTTCTCCTTGTTTTTAACCATGTAACCATGATATTGATATGTTCTCCTTGTTTGTAACCATCTAACCATGATCTTGATATGTTCTCCTTGTTTGTAACCATGATCTTGATATGTTCTTCTTGTTTGTAGCCATGTAACCATGATATTGATATGTTCTCCTTGTTTGTAACCATGTAACCATGATCTTAATATGTTCTCCTTGTTTGTAACCATGTAACCATGATCTTGATATGTTCTCCTTGTTTGTAACCATGTAACCATGATCTTGATATGTGCTCCTTGTTTATAACCATGATCTTAATGTGTTCTCCTTGTTTGTAACCATGTAACCATGATCTTGATATGTTCTCCTTGTTTGTAACCATGTAACCATGTAACCATGATCTTGATATGTTCTCCTTGTTTGTAACCATGTAACCATGATCTTGATATGTTCTCCTTGTTTGTAACCATGTAACCATGGTCTTGATATGTTCTCCTTGTTTGTAACCATGTAACCATGATCTTGATATGTTCTCCTTGTTTGTAACCATGTAACCATGATCTTGATATGTTCTCCTTGTTTGTAACCATGTCACCATGATCTTGATATGTTCTCCTTGTTTGTAACCATGTAACCATGATCTTGATATGGTCTCCTTGTTTGTAACCATGTAACCATGATCTTGATATGTTCTCCTTGTTTGTAACCATGTAACCATGATCTTGATATGTTCTCCTTGTTTGTAACCATGTAACCATGATCTTGATATGTTCTCCTTGTTTGTAACCATGTAACCATGGTCTTGATATGTTCTCCTTGTTTGTAACCATGTAACCATGATCTTGATATGGTCTCCTTGTTTGTAACCATGTAACCATGATCTTGATATGGTCTCCTTGTTTGTAACCATGTAACCATGATCTTGATATGTTCTCCTTGTTTATAACCATGATCTTAATATGTTCTCCTTGTTTGTAACCATGTAACCATGATCTTGATATGTTCTCCTTGTTTGTAACCATGTAACCATGTAACCATGATCTTGATATGTTCTCCTTGTTTGTAACCATGTAACCATGATCTTGATATGTTCTCCTTGTTTGTAACCATGTAACCATGTAACCATGATCTTGATATGTTCTCCTTGTTTGTAACCATGTAACCATGGTCTTGATATGTTCTCCTTGTTTGTAACCATGTAACCATGATCTTGATATGGTCTCCTTGTTTGTAACCATGTAACCATGATCTTGATATGTTCTCCTTGTTTGTAACCATGTAACCATGATCTTGATATGTTCTCCTTGTTTATAACCATGATCTTAATATGTTCTCCTTGTTTGTAACCATGTAACCATGATCTTGATATGTTCTCCTTGTTTGTAACCATGTAACCATGTAACCATGATCTTGATATGTTCTCCTTGTTTGTAACCATGTAACCATGATCTTGATAGGTTCTCCTTGTTTGTAACCATGTAACCATGCTCTTGATATGTTCTCCTTGTTTGTAACCATGTAACCATGATCTTGATATGTTCTCCTTGATTGTAACCATGTAACCCTGATCTTGATATGTTCTCCTTGTTTGTAACCATGTAACCATGATCTTGATATGTTCTCCTTGTTTATAACCATGATCTTGATATGTTCTCCTGGTTTGTAACCATGTAACCATGATCTTGATATGTTCTCCTTGTTTGTAACCATGTAACCATGACCTTGATATGTTCTCCTTGTTTGTAACCATGTAACCATGATCTTGATATGTTCTCCTTGATTGTAACCATGTAACCATGATCTTGATATGTTCTCCTTGTTTGTAACCATGTAACCATGATCTTGATATGTTCTCCTTGTTTGGAACCATGTAACCATGATCTTGATATGTTCTCCTTGTTTGTAACCATATTAATTTCCTTAATTTCCATGCCATGCATGGTAACATCGACGGAGGGCTCAACTTCATTTAATTCGAAATGATGCCAAAACTTTTGAATTTTGCCAAAAATTGTAAGTTTTTTAAAACACATATCTGGGGAAATACCAAACAGCCTGTTCCTGATATTTAGAAAAATGCGAAGAACACGTAATGGATTTATCCTGCTTTGTCTTGATGCACACTGGGATTTTCACCTATCGTTGTGGGTTCCAATCTTCTTATATAGGTGAATTCTAACCATACTCTGCAGAGCGAACATTTAACAGAAACCCCCAAAAAATGTTGGGGACGGTTTGGTTGAAACACTCAAGACAAACACGCGTGCCAATTTAGCCGTGGTGTGGCGAGTTTCTATATTAAATATGAAATTTACTTTTCCCTAAATAAGAAAACCATCATGCAAGAAATTACATAAATTGAACATTTGTATTTTCAGCAAAAACTCCACCATGTCTTTGTCATGAGTCTGATGATTTACGAGTGCTATAGCAAGTCCTTTTGTTATGTAGGCACTGCTATCGAAATAATCTAGCTTAAAGTATATTACTGTAGAGTTATATATTTTCTGTGACAAATGATAGATGGTATTAATTCCATCAGACAGTCAGAAAATCCATATATGCAGATCCACAATTGGCTATTTAAGTTATTAATGAGGTGGTTACGTTGTGGTAAAACATTATACTTATATAATTTCCTCGTACATAATTGTAGAGCGTCCGAATAAATTAAGATACGCGGCCATGGGATATTGCATTGTAAAGTTGATCTAGAAATTTATGCAAATAAGTTTTCTAATGATTAACGTACGAGCCCAGTTTCTATTATCCTATCATGTTCATACGATGAAACAGAACCAATGCTGATGTATTTTTGCCTATTTATAATCTGGGCTCAGAAAATTCTACTTACCAAGGCTAAGCTCCTGTCAGTCGCCAACCTAATGAAATATCATAGGTTTGGTGGGGTATAAAGGTCTAAATGATATACCTCTTTTTAACACAATTAGAAACTTGTCTCCATGGTTATTTTAGACAAGAAGATTTCCCCTGTTTTAGTGATCATAAATATAATCTGGACTGCTGTTAAATCCATGAATAGGAGAGTGAGATATATCATAGAGTATCCGTGCATTGCGAACAATAACTTACATCTTTCTAACGTGCACAGGTAGAAACTTGCCAGATATGTTAAAGCCTAATAGTAACATTCTCGATCTGCTGTTCATGTTGGAAAGAACTAAATACTGGTTCCATAGCGGTAAAGAGTTTGTCTCTCAGTCCGTTCAATCGCTTGGAAAGTTTTATTAACCCCTTGGGTTTACAAACTAATTTTTATTAGAGAGAGGCATGCGCAATTGCCTCTAAAGACATGCGCAATTGCCTCCAGAGATACGTTTGCCTCTAAATTTGTCACCCCTTTTCTCGCACATTAATTACAAATAAAGTGCAACAATGGTTCTCTCGTGCCCCGGGGTAATGTCATTTTGAGCGGAAACAGTTAGAGCGAGCCAAATAGACTCTGAAGGATTTATTTTCCCGACGACCTTTAAACATAAACTGTCGTAAAACACTTTTCACGTGACAACAAATTTGTATGATTACTATAATGGGTTTCAAAACGCGACAATACATCAGATATGGTGACAGCCATTAAGACAAACTCTCTTAACTCCCGCTTTGTGTATTTATTTACGTTGATGTATTATATTTAACTTGGCATACGATTTATCGACATAGATGCTATATGGCTCTTGTCCTAGACCGTGTCGCGAAAGTTAAGTAGTTGTAGGAGCATACATGCATATGTTTTGGAGTTGGATTTAACCAGATTGCATCTAAAGGTTTGTAAGTATCTGTATTTACCTTCATTCTGCAGCAAGAATACGTTTTGTCCGCTGTATATCACAATATAAGGTATTCAGTATTTTTACGAATATATGTTTAGTACTTTATTCTACGGGATACTGATAGATGTGGTATTAATGGCGCCACTCAACGTCCGAGTTTAACACCATCGGGACGATATCAGAATGAAAGCTTCTAAACGACATAAACAAAAGCGAGGCGTAATCATCATCAAGGAAATTACTGAATTTGTAAATTAACCGACACTGATTGACCCTAAAGTGTGAGAATCGAACTGGTCGATTCTCACTCTGTCACGGATTTTATGATATTCAGGGTCAATCAGTGTCGGTTAATTTACTAATTCAATAATACACAATAGGGTGTGCGCAAATACGGCATGGTCTGTTTAAAGTATAAATGCATATCTCTATCATTGTTTGAATACCTTACGTCAAGTTGCACAATAGTGAAATGTGCCTTGTGTTGACAATACACCACTGATAAAATGTGCCACCAACCACAGTCGAATAAAAACTATTATTGTTGCTTCAAAAGCTAAATTCAAAGCCAAACCTTTTTCAACGTTTAACATTATGTTTACTTTCTTTCAGATAATAAATCCTTCTTTAGAAGATGACGAGTTGAGTTCACTCGTACTCTTGGTGCTGAGAGAAAGTCGTTCCATTGTTGTTTTGGACACACTTTGTGGATAAATGTGATAGTGAAACAGAGAGTAAATTGGCAAAGGTGTATCCTGGAAAGAGAAAGAGAAATTGTGCTTGTTAGGAAATACAAGGTTAGAATTCAACATTTTGTACACACCGCTATAGACCCTTTCGGCTTAGAACGACGTGTTTATGACGTTGTTCAAATCGTAGGGCATTGACGTCATCTCTCTGTTGTGGTCGCTGTGACACGCCTCTTTTCCATTACATCATAGACGAAATGAACACGATTCTGACGTCAGGTTGATCCAAAAACTCAATTTAAAGGATTTATGAACAACCTTTGGAAATATTTTCTAATTTACGTTAAGTGTGTTGTAGAACATGTACTTTAAAAGTCTGACCAAAAAGAAAATTAAATTTCGGTCGCAGCACATACAAAATTCAAGCTACGTTTGCCGATCTACAATGCTTACGAAAGTTAATAGACCCTTTCGGCTTAGAACGACGTGTTTATGACGTTGTTCGAATTGTATGGCATTGACGTCATCACTCTGTTGCGGTAGCTGTGACACGCCTCTTTTGCTTTACGTCATAGATGAAATGAACACGATTCTGACGTCAGATTGATCCAAAAAACTCTCAGAGACTTATGACGTCAAACACGACCTCCGTTGTGTACGTACCCTCACAGCGATGACGTAATAAACGATTTCTTCTGCCTCAGTACATCTTCGTGGCAGTTTGTACACATTGAAGGTCGTGTATGACGTCATTTTTCCGAGTAGTTACGAAAAATATGCATATTTGCTCCCCGTCCTTTTTTTGACTACCAGGGGCCGGTTGTTCAAAAGTGTATTAGGCTTAATACCAGTTTAACTATATAACGTCAGAATTGAATTTCTTTGTTACGCGACGTCATTTAGACCGGTATTAAGCCTAATACACTTTTGAACAACTCTGCCCAGGGAACTAACGCGAAGGTTGTTTCGTTTCAACTGATGTTTTTCAAATATACATTTAGTCCATAAACAAACACAAACCAGCTTTAAATCCTGTTCATAAACCCTTTAACGTCATTTTGCCCTACAACGAGGCTTCTGCGCAAGCGTCAATCCTTTAGCCCAAAGGGTCTGTTGGATTTTAAAAGTGTCTCATCTTTTTCTTTTTTCATTATATATTATCGAAACTGTGCCGAGTGATTTCGAAAGAGTTCCTATCACATTGAAATCATATCAATATGATGATTCGTTCTTTATCTCTTAATTCAGACAAGATGTGCTATCATTCTATTTCGTTATTATAAACATGCATTCAAATAAACATGTTTTGTCCTCTGACAGGTTGTGAAGTAATAATTTATAATAACGATGTGGACTTGGATGGCAGTTTTCATGGCACTAACAGCCTCAAAGGTCATGTCCGGTGAGTTTTAGGTCATTTCCGGTCATTGCCTGCTATTATTTCCTTTACAGATTAAATCAATTGGGTCACGTGAGGTAAAGGGCCACTGGACATACTCTAGGATTTGTTGACAATTTAGATTTGTCAAGACTCATTAGTGGAAATGCTTCACAGAATATAACTTCTGGCCACGGAATCAACGCAACTAGCCTGTTTCACAAAACGGTGTAGCGTAAATTTTACTTAACTCCCATAGCAACCCATACTGTAGAGATACGTTGCTATGACAGTTACGTAAAAACTTACGCTACACCGTTTTGTTAAACAGGCTCCAGCCTCGTAGTGAAATAAACTATCCTTATCTTCACAGTAGAAAGTATTTTAACGTTATACAGAAATTGGTTGTGAAATATCGATCAAATCGATTGTAGCGACACCTGGGCGCCAATTTCCGCTCTCATATCTTTGAAATAAAGAGTTTTGAGCATAAAGTGTTGAAGGACATTAATTTCTGACGAAAATTCTAGATTTTGTTTCCTAGATTTTTTCAATTTAGACATTGACATTTCATCCTGTTAGATTTACACATTAGACCTAAACGGACCTACATGTGGCAAACTTTCTGCACTGAGTGATCGAGTGAAAACCCCACAAGGAAACCGACTTAATTTGAAATAATCGAAAACAAAGCAGAATTTAAATACATTTGGACTTAAAGATGGTTGTACAATAACCTAGATACAGGGTTATTTTTACTAATGGGGGGGGGGGGGATATTCTTACTGTAAAGGTGAAGTTAATTGATATTTATTGAGATTTTGTTTTAATTTCCCACGATACGTTTTAAAAAAGAAATCTCATTAAAGGCACACTTGCCGCGAAAATCAGGAATATTGTTTACATGAAAAAAGAAAGACCGTATTCTGTATTTTTCCCAGACAATATAAGTTAGGAACTTTCTATTTTTACCAAAATTTAAAAGTTTGGACGTCACTTTGTATTTTTAATTTGAATTTAAAAATTTGAATTGTTACGTACCCGGAACGTAAACAAACCGATCTGCCCCCTATTGGCGATTTTATGTTTCCGTCGAGTGAGTGAACTAACGGCACAGTGTAATTTTACGTAGGCCTATTTATCTGAGAAATACAGACTGACGATCGGTTAACAGCGACTGGAAAAGCCTGCTGAGAATTGTTTGAATGTAAACCACAGATACAAAGGCCTGAAAGGAGGGTAAACCAACACGAAAGTTGACCGACACTGATCGTTGTTGTTGTAATCAGTCTTCGATTCTTCGTTTGTTTTTCACCCCATTTTTACAGTCTAAAGCTAACTAGACATGTTTTATGTGTCCTATGTTTAAGTTTAGTGGTATTAGTCGTAGTAAGCTCATGTAAATTGGTTTTCTTAGCAAATTTAAACAGGCTACGGCGGCAAGTGTGCCTTTAAGCAATTCGAAAGACATTTTGAAACAGTAAACGAAAATATCCAATCGGTATGAGCTTTAAGTCTTTTTCTTCGAATTAGCACTCTGCATGACGATGAAAATTATGAAATAAAAACTTTTTTCGTATTCATATTTTTATTGAAACCAAGCTATTAAATCTTTTGCAGAACAAGTCGGGTTAAATCCATTAACGGTGAAACTGGAAGGAGATGGCGACACTTCAAAGAGAGGCCGAGTTGACATCTTGTACAAAGGTGTTTGGGGAACATTATGTGCAAGGGACATGAACAAAAACGTCGCCGGCGTCATTTGTAAAACTATGGGAAAAACAAGGTAATGTATCTAACTTTGATTGTTCGTCGAGGCTATTTCGTTTATATAGCGGCGTTATCAGGTTCAGTTAGGTAGGATACCGGGCTCTTTTTATGGGTGAAACCCTCGACGTTCGGCGAGTACCTGTACAGTGAAACCCCCACTCAACAAATTTCTTAAAGTGGCATGGGCTGCTAAAATTCACACTTTTTTCATAATCTCTGATCGTCACCACAGTCAGAGGATTTGACGGTCATCGAAAAAATAAATGATTGGCGTTGGAATGAGGAAGATCCATATACATGTAGTATGTGGCCTGTGCGAACCGAAAACGTGTTCGAAAAGTAAACAAAATTTAAATAACCGGGACGACCATTCATTCATTCTAAGCCATACTTAGCTCAAAACAACACTTTATCGTACATTTTCGAGACTAGAAGCACAAAAAAGCTTCTTAATTATACGTCTTGAGAAAAATAGCCAATATTTTCAACATTCTGTTTTAATGTCAAAATATCAACATTTTGGCAGCTCATGCCACTTTGATGGTTGTCTTTGGACAGAATGGTATTGGACTCAGTAATGGCAGACCTCTGTCACACTGAGATAATATATAAAGTTGTGCCGACTGAGAGTTTAAACGTATAGGTTTATACTAGTAGTATCGCATGTATCGCGCTATTTCACTATAGCAAATGTCTTATTCTGTTGTTTAATAATTTCTGACATTTATTGGTCGTCGACAAGGTACCGTTCAAAAAATATCCAAACATAAATAACGAAGTATCTGTTGGCATTTAATTTTATTGAATTAGTATCACACTTACAGTGTATGTCATTCATCATTTATTCAGAGAGACAATTACAAGGTATGGCGCCGCTGGAAATCGCAACCCAAATAAACACTCACTTTGGAATACATATAACATCTGTATATTTTATTATCACATGTTCAAAACGTGTTTTTAGTTGCTGAATGGTGTTCTTGTTATTTTGGGTTTTTGGTGTAACTGGCTATGAGACAATGATGACGACGTAATAGATCAGTCATAAACATGACGTAATACACTCAAATGTTGTTTTAGTAAAAGAAAACATCGCTTTGAAAGGTGTTGGTTACGATGTCCATTTCTTAATTCACATGATAATTTTGTAGTCGTTTGGCCCGACCTGCTGATGGGAAAATGTTTCGCTCAGACGGACTGAAGACACCATACTGGATTGTAAACGGTTGTAATGGAACTGAACAAAATCTGGTGGAATGTGGATTTCTGGATTTGCGACCAAGTGACCAATGCGAAGAGTTATACGACCATTCAATCGCTGGAGTAGACTGTCGTCCAGGTACTGTCATTTTGCAATTTTTTAAAGGTGCAAAACATTTTTATGAATTACCAAAGTCTTTCCTTATCTTCACAACACTACTCAAGACAATTTTATTACATGACTAACAGAGAAACTTCTGTGAAAAAGTACCAGTTGGCAATGGCGGTGTGGGCTGCTTAGGCCTGTTCCTATGAATGGCGTATGTATTAGATAAAAAAGGTGACGTCACAGGAGCCCGTATCAGAAGCGATCCAAACCTGTTGTTGTTAGATAATTTCTTCCATTAAATGCTTAGACAAATGCATGGACAAAATACATGAAATGTACTATATACGTGGAATAGACACGTCTCTGGTTGGTTTGGATCTGACTTTTGTAAATAGCGACGCCATTGATAGTTGATGAGCACGTGCATGGCCGATCGGGATCTATATAGAAGCATCTCTTAGTAATGGCGGCGTCCGGTGCAAATCAAATAACACGTGACCTCTATTCCACGTCTATAATTCATTGGAAACGAATCCTCACAAAAAGAGACAAAGGTCTAATACTTTTTTTTATTTCTCTTTCTATGTTTCATTTCCAGATCCAGACTCTTTGTTCCGTGCCCGAATCGTTCACGGCGGGAAACGGGGGTCGGGCGTTGTGGAAATTTATCGTAATGGCAAATGGGGGACAATCTGTGGAAAAACATGGACGTTAAACGAAGCTAAAGTCGTGTGTAGACGACAAGGATTTACAACGTTAGTTCACGTCAATATATCTTCTTCTTGGGTCAATAAGTCGGCATGAACTGCCAGAATTTTTATATTTTTCCGTTAAACCAGAATGCAGAAATGATGGGGCACTTGTTCGGTTCGTAGGCCTACAGATCACTCACTGTATGGATTTTTCGAATTTTATCGTAAATTTTTGATGACCTCCAAGCCTCCTGTTGTCATCACAATCAGTATTTATTTTTAAAAAGTGCGAATTTTGGCAGCTCCTGCATTATTATAATGCAGAACGCCATAAATCGTTTCGCCGCCATAAGTTAGTCCTTGATATCACTTTGAATATATATTCTAGCTGGACTTAGTATACCATATTGTAGGGAACATCTATACAAACCGAAATAGTGTTAAAAAAGTAAACATAATTTGAATAACCGGGACGAACGTTCATTCGTCCTTAGCCTAAGTTAGTTCAAAACGCTACTTTGTCGTACATTATCGGGATTGGAAGCAATCGAAAGTTTCTGAATTGTACTTCTTGGGAAAAATAGCCGATAATTTCAACCTTCTGCTTTAAAGGAAAAATATTGGTAGCTTATGGACATCTTTTTTCACTTTTAGCGACAGAGTTATGCCCCTTACAGTTTCACCGACATTTAATAAAGCTCATTCCCACAATCGGCCACTGGTGCTGTCTGGGCTGCAATGCAACGGTGACGAGACGAGTATAAGAAACTGTGTTCACAGACCCTGGGGCGATGTACCGTGCGAGTGGGGAGGCAGAGGTGCCGTCGACTGTGAAAGCGGTGAGTTAGCAACGGAATGCTGTTTACAAATCAGGCGTGCTGTTGATGGTCTAGCATCCAGCAGTCTGGTAGTAAAGAGAATTTTCTTACCGGGTCAAAGCACTAGGAAAAAAACAATAACTCCCGCAATGAAAGCCAAAGAAAGACAAAAAAGTCAAAACAAGACCCAAACTCGTGTGACCAAAAGTTGCATAGACTACACTAAACTAATTGTGGTTTTGTCCAACTTGTTAATATCGATACATAAACTCTTCAGAAGTGAAAGTAACCAAAACTAGGAACATTTGAACACCTTTTCTTTATAGCACAATTGAGTTAACTTTGGATTTTCGTTTGGAAGTGCTAACTTGGAGTTTTTTTCGTTAAGATGAGCACCATGGGTGCAGCCTTCAGGGAGGAACACCTTTAGTTAGAATAGGCGTCTTGGTCATTACACATTTTCTAATAACGGAATTCCTCCTTACCAAGGTCTACAGCGGCATCTGACATTTTCCAGCGTAAATTAAAGATTGATTCCTTGACTAAACACATGAGATTCGGTGGCTACGAGATTTGCGAAATCCCGTATTTTGCCATCAATCCCTCATACATCTTCATGCTATTTTATAAGGCTATGAGTTCATCACCTCTTGCGCCAATCTTATTGACCTCATACACGTTTACATGACATAGTACAGGGTTTGTCATATGGCAGCTTGGATAACATTTTTAAAAGCTATAAGAAAAATATAACAATACTGACATCACGATGAATGTGAATATTTATTTGTAATTATTAAAAGAAGCGTAAAACAAGCAACGAAAGCGGACAGCCAATTTCCCAAAGAAGTCCCATTTTGAGGAAAGCTGGCAAGGCTGTGACACTCCCTGTGGGCTCGATTCACCTTGAAGTGGCAGTTGTTATAGGTCCCAAGAGGCCTCCTCAAGATTTAATAGTGTCTGAACCGTTGGATGTTACTAACGATATCCCAAGTCACCCTCCGCGGTGAACTCTCCAGCCCAAGACCATTGCGTCAAAAGTTAAAACGGCTGGTTTTGCCGTTAGGGTTCACATATATACGGTGATTTATAATCTTAAATTGTTCTTGCACTTAACATATATCGTCGTATACGAACCATAACTTGTAGATGACCGTCATGATAATAAAAGACTGTAATAATATTGACGTTTATAACTTGACGTTAAATCTTCTCTCGCTCACGCACTCTTGTAGATGTATTCCCCGTAACCGTTCGACTTGTTGGTGGGAAGAAGGGGCACCCGGGAGGTTACGTACAGGTTCGATTACTGGGTCGGTGGGCTAACCTGGTCAGCTTGGGTTGGAGTGGAGTTGAAGCAACAGTTGTGTGTCGAAAACTGGGCCATTGGTGGTAAGTTACACAAGGAGAATCGAAAGTTTATAATTATTATTGGTTGTTTTTTTCCATTTTCGGTATAACTGTATAGAATTCTGAACACTCAAAGACTTTTGACTTGAGTTTTACCTACATGTTATAGTTGTTCATTTTTGTTCTTAAAAGAACGTTTCTAAGGTCCGCATTAAACGTTGGCTCGGAGGAAAATGAGGCCAACCATTTTAAAATATTTATCTAAAGCTTATGATTATTGATCGGTAGGTCCTTCTGATATGTGAAATTGTGTAAATGCAAAGAATTAGCCTGTAGTTATAGTTTTTTTGGGACGTAAAATGTTTCGTTTCCAACAATTGACATTTTCAAAGCCATGTCATATATATTTTGTTTCTCTTGTACCAGGGGCTCAAGCGTTGATAAAGATTACAACCTTAACGCCATCTCGGAGGAATCGTGGATATCGGACATCACGTGTACCGGGAATGAGAAAGACCTCAATGCGTGTGCTCATACTGGTTGGTCATACTTCAAGGACGACAGCCGACCATTGGCTATAGCCACCTGTTATAATGGTATGTAGGCCTAGTTATTTTCCCCGCTTACAATCATTATCAAAATGGGCCAATGCTATATTTTCATTAGTTAGAATTGACCCCATGTATCAATAGTTTTCTATGGCCCTTGCCCAAAGCTATTAAAGCAAATCTTCGTAAATTACTTATCTCCAATATTCTCCTAAAAAGACATTTAACAAGTTTTCGTTAATATAGGCCTATTTCCTACAAAATGCATGAGAAACTTGATGAAAATCATCATCGGTTTGGATACAAAAGAAAAGTGTTTTTTTTCTTTCTGAAAATCCAGCTAGTATTGGTGTTTTTATTATTTTAGTAGTGTTTTTCTTTTCTATAAATTTATAATATACGTTTTCTTGTGACGATCGGTATCGCTTTCATGAGGTGCCAAAATGTGGAAGATTTCCTTTTTAAATATTATTTTAAAACTAACAAAAAAGTAAAGTCGACTAGGTTTGCCACTCAAAGCCCTTGATTGGGGGTGGGGGTACATATATACTACAACAACAACGTTAAGTTCAACGAATAATTTGTAATTCTGTGTGACTGGTTTATAGTTTTCCTTTGCCGTAAACTCCCTCGTTATCTTAGCAAACTGCATTCATGAAGTTATGCAAATTTTGGCAGCTCATGTTACCTTAAAATTATTCTGTTCTCTGTTGAATGTTTCTTTCAGACTCTCCCCGACCCCCATTACCTGTTATCACTGGGAAATCTGATAACCTTTTGACTAATGACTCACTCAACTTGAACTGTCGGTCAAATGATGCCGGTCAGGTGACCATTAGATGGATATGTCAAGGCGATGACTATATAACACGTGGTCCACTGACGGGAAATCGCGTGTCTCTGGATTTGAATGTTAACCAATTAACTTCAAAACATAACAACTTGAATTGCCAGTGTTTGCTGACTGGAGGCAGAGGATGGACTGTAACATCTTCTAGGAAACTCAACGTTAAGTGTAAGTTGATTCCTCTTGAAAATGAAACAATCATTCTGATTTGTTGTAAGGGATTCATTTGGCCCTTTTGTTCACATAAAAAAACTTATTTTTCATTTTAAAACAAATGCTCAGTTTGTTTTGAAACATCTTTGGTTTATATTTATGATATTGCTTAGTTGAGTTAGGATTGATTATTCACGGAGGTCAAATAAGACGATGTCACACAAAAATGTGCGCACCTTTCAACAATGATTATGATTGGTCCACGTGACCTAATTACAGCTGTGCACCTGTTTCTGTGACATCAACTTAATTGACCACTTCAGAGTATAATCAAAAATTCCTTTCTGGGAATTCACCAGAAACAATCAAACCCTGTTTTTAAAATATGATAGTTTAGATAACCCTTCCAATTGTTTCTGTGTATTTTTTTTTATATATGTTCCAAATCGTTTCCCATGTATAGCATCGAAACAATACGTATTTGGGAGAAATGTAGATTGAATGATTAATTAATTGGTATTTTACGCCGCACTCAAGATTATTACACGTATATAACGACATTGTCAGGTTTAGTGGTAAAGAAACTAGACTCATTGCCCGGAGGAATTCCCCCACCTTCGGCGAGTATCTGGAAAGTCTTCCAGAAACAGCCATCAAGTGAAAAAATCCACTCAGAAATTTTATCTGATCTGAGTGGGATTCAAACCCGCGCCGCACCAATTAAAGGGCTATGTCGGACTGAGAGCCCCTGAGAAAAGCGGGGACTTTTCTAAGAGAAAACAACGGGCGTTGATAAGTAGAATTTTGTCCTGAAGCGCAGAAATTCTTTTACTTGTATTTTACTATTTTGTAATTTGGTTTGAGTTTACGTTTCGTGTGGCATATCCTTGTGTCCCACAAGCCACCAAGCTATAATCCTTTTGTCTTTGTTTCCAGACGATCCAAATACTATTTTGTAATTTGGATTGAGTTTACGTCAAAACAATCACGTCTCATATGTGGCATATCCTTGTGTCCCACAAGCCACCAAACTATAATCCTTTTGTCTTTGTTTCCAGACGATCCACAAAACATACAGTTAGTTCAGATGGACGTTGTGCAGGCAGGAGACATATTCGGTCTAGAGTGTCAATCGGGTTTAGCGGATCCAGCCGTTACTTTACGTTGGTTGAATGGCTCGGAACCAGTCAATGTCAGTAGTGTTCAATATACCAAGAGCTTCCCCAGTGGTATCAGAACATATCAGAGGTGGTTTGTCAAAGCTGATGGTGACATGAATGGAAAGATGATCACGTGTGTGGCTTCAAGTCCTGTGGCGAATATAACAACATTTGACTCTGTGGTGCTGGCAATTGGTAGCAAATTTCCAGCTCAGGGCCATATGGCTTTGGCTGCAACTCATTTTCTCAGGAATGCTCCCGCATCGCTTGTCGTCATCCTTAAGGCAGGTCTTGGCGCACATTTCGAAAACTTTAACGACTGATTGACGGAACATTATGATACAGGAGCATAGCGATGGAGAAAGGAAGGATGTTTGTGAGTTGACTGGGCATTTCAGTTTAATTCGAGGACAATTTGCCTGTTGACTGATGGAATAGTTTGTGTTAGATAAAGTTCTTGAACCTGAACAATCTACCATCAACCGTCAAAACGGTACTCCAACAATAACTTAAATCACTGCCGTTAACGTTCTTTACGAAACCAAAAAAATCGCACAAATACAAAGACCTAATTGGTATTCTAATGGAGTTAAATATTTCCTACTCCTAGTCACGATGAAGTGGAAACACAAAACTTAATTTTACCTTGAATATGTCTGATTCGCTGATTGGAGAAGGTACCTGAGTGACCTAATTACCTTTTGAACTACCTGCAGAATTATTATCTGATGGATTTTGAGAAGTTTTTTGTATTTGTTTAAAGTTGTTTGTTATCTTGGTGTGTTTGTTGCCGGGTGCTTATAATGTTATAATGTTCGCAAAACACCTTTTTGGAGGATACGTGAAGCAGCAATATGTTAAGGGTTTATCTGAGAAAATTTGGATTCAAATTTGTCGGAATTGCTTTCGATGGATTTTCTAGAATGCCAACAACATATGCTCTACCATCTAAGAGAAGACATGTATCCTACTTCAGTCAATTGCGAGACGTCTTTTACAAATTAACTAGGTCTTCCACAAGAACTGTCTGAAACAGGAACGATAACTCTGATGCTTGTCATTATTAAACGGATGCCATTTACACCAGATGGGCGACCTCTATGAAGGGATATATTGTATGTGCCATAAATTGATTTTTTTTTCTTAAGATGAGTGTGGATTAATTTAAGACTGATCCTCGCAAACAGCATCTGAAACCTGAAGTGTTTGAAGGAGGTTATAAATTTAAAACAATGGGTTTATTTGAAATATATCAGAAAATTCAACTGAAATTTAGATTGGTACAACATGCCTATTTAAACTCAATCATTATAATTTTATTTAAATACGACTTTTCTCGCTTTTCAAAGAAGCTTAAATAACCTTTATCTCTTGCCGAAAAAAAATCCCGAAAATGATTGTATTATGGTAGCGGTTTTCACTTTAGGGTCTTAAATGTTTTTATGTGTTTTGTTTGTTTTTCTTGAGAAGAAGGTGGGAGGATTGGAGATTGTTGAGGACAGAACAGAAATCGTTACGAATATGACTTTATCGACCGTAAAGGGATATTTTTCATAGTCAGTATGCTTAAATGCTATTTTTAACGCAATCTGTTCCAACAAGTTTTATCATTGTGTCATTGTTGTTGTTGAAAGCCCTGTGCCATGGACCAATTATCTGGGCAAAGGTGCGTACGGTTCCTACGAGTTTTATCAATGTGTCCTTGTTGTTGTTGTTGAAAGCCCTGTGCCATGGACCAATTATCTGGGCAAAGGTCCGTACGGTTCCAAAGAGTTTTATCAATGTGTCTTTGTTGTTGGTGGTGAAAGCCCTGTACCATGGACCAATTATCTGGGCAAATGTGCGCAGGGTTCCAAAGAGTTTTATCAATGTGTCTTTGTTGTTGTTGATGAAAGCCCTGTGCCATGGCCCAATTACCGGGGCAACGGTGCGTACGGTTCATAAAAATGAAAAAAAAATGAAAAAAAGAAAAACGGACGGGTGTATGGATACACCCTCTTATAGAACGGCGAACACGCGTCTATAAAAAGTCGTTCCCTGGCGGTTTGTTGAAGATTTTTTTTTTTTTAGATTCCAGGTGTTTTTTCTCTGGTAGAGGTTAAACCATTTCTATATAAAGAGGTTGTATGTACAGAAAAGCTCATTTGAAAGTTAGAATTTTTCAGGGGACAAATTTTGGATTCTCAGGTATAACTGATGCAATCACAACATGTAACCTCTGAATAACTTTGTCATCTGGTGTAACTATTGCGGTTTGCACCAATTTTTAAAGCTAGGCTACCTTCCATTCGAAAAAATAGTCACATGGTTCGGTTTGAAATCTTCTAGTTACATATTTAGATACGTACATAGCGGCGTCGTCTTAAAAAAACTAGACTTTGCCATTTTGGAGTCAAAGCTATAGAATATCTTTAATTGGACGAATTGTACCATGGTCGAAATTTAACGTTGAGTACGGTACCGTATTATTACGAATTGTGTAAAATATAATCTAAAAGCAAGTGTACAGTATACAGTTACAAACGCTTTCATGATTAAAGCGACCACTTCAGTAATTTCATCTTAGGTTGTACTTGAATTCAAAAATCGATATCAATGCTTATCTTCGCTTTTAATATTATATTTAAGTCTTATGTGGTGCTAATTAATAATGTGCTGTTTGATACCTCAATTGTTCGTTTAAATAACTTGATTGTTTCGTACTCATTAACCCGTGGAACGTAATAAATATATAATGTAGTGAACTTATGACTTTTTTCTGGCTAGTAAAGTAAAACTACATGTAGGTGCATGATACCTGAGAAAAATCTACTTTGCCAGGTATGTGCTTAGAACTTTAGCCGTGAACACGCACACGTTCCGTTGTGGACTGGATTTAAAAAAAATCTCCTGTAGGCTTGCACAATTAGACAAGTATTTCTTCTGATGTCCGCGTAAAAATAAAAGCTGCAAAACTGGGCTTCAATAATGACATATTTGCTAAAAAAAATCCTCCCGTTTGTATAAAAGGTGTTATTTAGTCTTTTTACGTTTATCTTTTAGGTCTGCTCAAGAGAACACAATTATGTTGCAATTTGCTTGTACTGCCAATTAAATATTTAACACATGTTACAAAACGTTTCTCTGAATGTACACGAGGACACAATTGTGTTACAATTTGTTTGCACTGCCATTGAAATATTAAACACCTATAGTGTAGTGAGTTGACCTATTACTTGTTTCAATAAAATCTTTTAAGTGACATCCCTGTGTATTTGACTTTGCTAATTGTCCGTATCCCTTTTTTTAACAGACTTTAACACAATCAGTGCTATTTCAATTTTGAATATAATTATAGAGTCCCATTTCAACCAGTTTAGCTTGTTGGTGCGTGTTGTTGAAAGAGTGAAGGGTGCCAAGTAATGTACTGTAACCGTCGTACCAAAGTTTGAATTTTTCTCATTAATCCCGATTGCCAAAAGATTTTGAGCGTTTGAAGCACCTTGAAAAGTATCTGCAAAGCCAGTATCTATTTTCGTTTCTAAAAGTTTCTTCCTTCGCTTTCTCGACCATAATTAAAATCGCTATTTGGATTATTGATATAGATCTTGTTTTGTCTTTGAAAGTGACTCGATGTCCAGATGTATCTTCCAAAGAAAGTGGAATCCGGAGGCGTCCATGCATGGATACCACACTGAGTGAATGTACGTTCAAATGAACACTTTGGTAAAATACATCAAATATCATTTTAAAGTGGCATGAGCTGCCAAAATGTTGATATTTTGACGTTAAAGCAGAATGTTGAAATTATTGCCTATTTTTCTCAAGACGTATAATTCTGAAGCTTTTGGGTGCTGCTAGTCTCGAGAATGTACGATAAAGTATTGTTTCGAACTAACTAAGGCTTAGAATGAATGAATAGGCGTCCCGATTATTTAAATTGTGTTTACTTTTCAAACACGTTTTCGGTTCGCACAGGCCACATACTGTATGGGTTTTCCTCATTGCAACGCCACTCATTTAGTTTTTCGATGGCCTTCAAAGCCCCTTACTGTCGTGACGATCAGAAATTATGAAAAAGTGTGAATTTTGGCAGTTCATGCCACTTTAAAGAAAATTTTATACGGGTTTGTCTGAAAAGGTTTATCGTGAGTTATTCACAGAGGTCAAGTTAGTTGATGTCACAGAAACCTGAGCACATCTGGAATACTGCTCTCCCATTGGTGTATTCTGGATAGACATTCTACATAGCATTACCAGCTTTGCCATATACCGCAGGCGTAGAGAGACTTAGTATATGGCAACAAACCACAATTTAATTTATTATTTGCGGTAATATTAAAGGCAGGGGCCATTTTAGTGTTTCACTAATTTACATTGCGTCTAAGACAACAATGTGTGCTTTTGTCGGCGAATATCAAACAAAGGCCTATGGGGGCAAAAGTGATTATCATTTTACTGACGTACAGGTTGAAAGAAGAAAGGAGTCGTTCTATGTTTTAAGGGTCGTAGTGGGTATTGTTTAGGATAGATTGTATTTATTCCTGGAGTTTTCTATGCCTGTTTTTTTTTTACTCACCACAATTTCTTTAAAAGCCCACTTGCCACCGTAGCGGCAATGTACACGAGCTTGCTGCAACTAAAATTAAACATATGGCACATAAACCATGTCCAGTTAAGTTTGAATGTAGAAATGGGGTGAAAAGCAAACGAAGAATCCAAGCCCGATTACAACAACAACGATCGGTATTGGCTAACTTAAAGTGTTTGATTACTCTCATTTCAGCTCTTTTTGTCTGTGGTTTACACACTAAAATTTATCGCCAGTCCCTGAAACCCAATCGTCAGTCTGTATTTCTCAGATAACGTACGTATACTTATCCTGTGGCGCATCGTCGGTACCCACGATTAAAACTTACGCTCACGCTCACTTTACCCGTGGGACAAGTGGAAGCAGATTCGTCGTTTCTAATTTAATATGCATGTTGACTTTGATTGGTTCCGCCACAAAACTGTGGCGGAAATTTCACCAATCAGAATCCGCGTTACGTAAGCATCTATGCAATGTTCAAAACAAAGATGGACGACGTTTCGGTTTACACTTCAATTCGACAAACGTGTCTCCAAACTGAAGAGTTACAACGTTTATAAGAGAACTTTTGATTGGTCCGACAGTAAATGGGCGTTCCCAGAAAACGAGGCTTTCAATCTCAGTTGTCCCAGGGGTAAAATGTGAGCTTGTTGAGAATTTAACCCTGGGTATCCGAGGATGCCTGTGGCGTTAGATGGCTCACACTCAAGACATTAGGTATCTTGTGCGCATGTCCAGGTTCCAAGTTTGCTTCAAACTAAAAATACTAAATGATGCCAAGACTTTCAATTTTTGGTAAAAATAGAAAGTTTCTAACTTCTTTTGTCCGGGAAAAGTAAAGCAAACCGCCCACTGTTGTTTTATGTAAACCTTATTCTGGATTTTAGCGGCGAGTGTTTCTAAAGGCACATTTTCTGTATTTTTCCCAGACAATATAATTTAGGAACTTTCTATTTTTACCAAAATTTAAAAGTTTGGACGTCACTTTGTATTTTTAATTTGAATTTGAAAATTTGAATTGTTAGGTACCCGGAACGTAAACAATACACACTGCCCCCTATTGGAGATTTTATGTTTCAGTCGAGTGAGTGAATTAATGGCACAGTGTAATTTTACGTAGGCCTATTTATCTGAGAAATACAGACTGACGATCGGTTAACAGCGACGGGAAAAGCCTGCTGATGATTGTTTGAGTGTAAACCACAGATAAAAAGGCCTGAAATGAGGGTAATCCAACACGAAAGTTGACCGACACTGATCGTTGTTGTTGTAATCAGGCTTCGATTCTTCGTTTGTTTTTCACCCCATTTCTACATTCTAAAGCTAACTAGACATGTTTTATGTGTCCTATGTTTAAGTTTAGTGGTATTAGTCGTAGTAAGCTCATGTAAATTGGTTTTCTTAGCCAATTTTAACAGGCTACGGCGGCAAGTGGGCCTTTAAAGTGGCATGAGCTGCCAAAATGTTGATATTTTGACGTTAAAACAGAATGTTGAAATTATTGGCTATTTTTCTCAAGACGTATAATTCAGAAGCTTTTTAGTACTTTTAGTCTCGGAAATGTACGATAAAGTTTTGTTTTGAACTAACTTTGGCTAAGAATGAATGAATGGTCGTCCCGGTTATTTAAATTTTGTTTACTTTTCGAACACGTTTTCGGTTCATACAGGCCACATGCTGTATGGATTTTCCTCATTCCAACGCCAATCATTTAGTTTTTCGATGGTCTTCAAAGCCTCTTACTGTCGTGACGATCAGAATTTATGAAAAAAGTGTGAATTTCGGCAGCTCATGCCACTTTAAGTTATGTTTTCGGCGGTGGGAACGGGTCATGTCTATCCACTAGACTGGGTCATCGGATGCACAAGGACTATCAATTGAATTCAGTCTCCAGATAACCTTTTTAGGAACTCGCCTCCATGGTCATGTGACTCAGTTTCTAGATCTGACACAGTGGAGTGGAATTTCCACTATATCGCCTTTATGTAGAAGAGTTGCCTGGCACTCACCGAAATCGGGGGAATCATCCGGACAAAGAGCCATCTTTCCCGGCACACAAAACGTGATTACGTCGCCATATAAGCAAAGAGAGTAGATTGACAAGAGTGGTCACTTCGTCCAATCAGCATTGCCGGCATGTTCTTCTGGCCCCCTAGCGGAAGGGTGTTCCGACTGTACAAGATTCGTCTGTAGGGCGCCCCCAACAGAAAGAAGGTTCCTAATAATCGAATCGTGTCAGTTCAAATTCAACATGGCGCGGACAAAGTAACCACTCTTGTCAATCTACTCTCTTTGATATAAGTGAACTAATTTTGAGTACGACGTAGAACACCAATCAATCAATCAATCAATCAACCAGAGACATTTTAGGCCAGAAGATATTTCCTGTGCCAGTGCGTTTTAAATTTTAAAATAATAATAGATAAATCATTAAACATAACAGCACTTCCAAATTATTCATTTTCAAAGTTTTTTTTATTCTTTGATTTTGTATTGATTTACAACACAATTCCTGATACTTCATAAAGAAACGAATGCACAAGAATGTATTTCACTCCCAGGAAAATCGCCCACAAAATCATCACGTATATCTATTTTGCTTAAATAAAAATGCATCAGTTTTATAGGGGAATGGGTGTGTGTGTTGCGGGGGGGGGGGGCTATGTTTGATGGGCCGTAATGTGATTCTGTAGCGCACAGACAGACCTAATCGAGATGCACTCGAACCAGTCAATAGTACTACTAATATCGTCTTTTAAGCGCTTTACAGCCCAGCTAAACAAAGGGGCGAGGTTGTCCCATGTATGTAGTTTATTAATTGGTGTATAGGGGAAGGGAATCGAGGGGTTTTTCGTTACAAAAATATGACTCGTCACTTTCAAACTAGGGGCGAAATGGAATTAAACGAAATAAAAAATGACGTAGGCCTATTGTTAATCCGAAATAAAGATGTTTACAAAACACCCGTCTCAGAAATCTCGCGAGAGTCGGGAAATGCTTCCTCTTTTCAATAGAGAGCACAAAAAGGGGGGATAACTTTTCCTGAATGGAAATACAACGTACTGCAATTTATGTAGGCTTGGAAATGTAAGCTAACAACATATTAAACATGTTAATGCAAGCTTTACAAACATATTAAAGGCCTACCATATATATACACAGCTGTACAGTAAGTTAGTCTCACTGCCTGTGTATTGTATAATGTTTGCAATGGGAGGTAGGCCTATGAGGGTGCTTTAATATAACCAAGAGGGTATGTTTTGGGGTCTTGGTGGCGGCCTGGGTATAAGTGACGGATAACTGGCAATCAACCAGATCTCAGCCCTCCTGTTTTTCATTTGGTAAGCTTGGTTGTACTCCACCACAAATGCCGCATCAGACGCCAAAAGCACGTTTGGGCCCAGGATTCGCTTGAATTCGTCGATGGCGGCTTGATGTTCACTGCCGAACATATTCACTGTGTAAGACCTGTGCAAAAAAACGGAGTGAATTAACTGACATAATTGACATGCGGAGGCTCCATTCTTATACTTTAGTAGGGGTTTTCATCTAGGAATCGGGCTGCATTGGATAGGGAATTATTAGAATTTGGATCTTCCACGATCGTTTTCCTAAATCACATCCTTTTTGGGCACTAATTAGCGTTTTTTCCAGCCAGGAAATGATCTGAAGACCCCACCTCCATCCTGTCTTACAAAGCTGGCGTAAATTTGCGCATTGGCCTACAACATGGACCGGTTGCGTCCATGGCGCACGTTGCTATAATTTTAACACTGATTACGCCAGTTTCGTAAGACAACCTCTGGTCTCAACACTTGCGGGACCCCTGGACCATCGCCGAAGAATAGATAGTAGCTGCCAAGACAAACAAAAAACAACCTCTGTTGTACAATCTTTTGCAAGCATGAAACGACGGAAATTTTCAGAAGATTCTTTCCTGTGTTTCACAGAATGCCTTTTCGTCAAATCCCGTTAAAACAGACATAACTTATTGTTAGTTATTTTGAACAAAAAATAAGAGCTTTTCGATGATTCCGTTAATTGTAAGCAACGAAAACTTCAAAAATGTACTCATCGCAACCGCCATTTGGATTTTGACCGTTATTTGCACACTTCTTCGGTTCGGACGGTTGGCTGACTTTACCCATATTTTTTATTTCAACGTCAACCCTTTAGATTTTCAAGGTTTTTCAAACGCTGAACTCTTGGCAATCGGAGTTTATGAAAACAGTCTGACTTTTTGCAGATCATGGCCTTTTTGGCAGACCATGACACTTTTGGCAGATCATGGCACTTTTGGCAGATCATGGCACTTTTGGCAGATCATGACACTTTTGGCAGATCATGGCACTTTTGGCAGATCATGGCACTTTTGGCAGATCATGACACTTTTGGCAGATCATGGCACTTTTGGCAGATCATCACACTTTTGGCAGATCATGGCACTTTTGGCATTCTTTTGATACCATTAATAAGTACTTTTTCCACATATAAGATGTCGAGTTACGAGATTCCGGTGTCGGCTGTTGCACTTGGCTGGTTGCCATCCGTCTCACCAATACCAAAAACGTTCCGTCACCTATAATTAAACTGGGTTTTTTTTTCACTTACCGCACGTAAACTTCCATGGCGGGCAACCAATCTATACGGAGTGTACGCCTGGTAGGAATGGGGGGATTGGTGGCGAATGTTGGAGGGATGGCCATGATTGTCATTTGAACAGCTGAGGCGTTGACAGGTGTTAAAAACGGAAATGTCATTCTCATAGCCGTTCCTGCAAATAAAAAAATTCATGACGATTGATGCAAAATACAAAATAGCATTATAGCTATATAATTCTTAAAATGTCATTGGATCAAAACAAAAACCCGCGATTAGCTCGCAAGGAAAGTAATTTACTAACACTTCTTCCTGTTTGTTTGTTTTTTGTTTTGTTTCTCCCCCTTTAAAATCGCCCTGGATTAAAACAAAAAGCCTACTGAATGATAATATAAATTCTGAATTCCTGAAAACAGAAACGTTAACATGTTGATTATTTTGTTTATGGTAAACCATCCAACCACCCTCTAAATTATTTCATATCATCAAACAAGTAAAAAAAAATCCTGAAATCTAATGACGTCACTCAAAAGGGTGAATTCCATTGTGGGTAAAAGGGATGGGATGTGGGCGATTTTGAAGTGTGTACCTTGTTACGGCTAGTATATCTGCACGCTTATATTTTTCTGTGCAGAATATTTTTCGCCCGCCATGCCGAATCCCTCTGTATACCCATTACAAGTTGAACCATAGTTTGGGTTTGTAATCTCTATTAATTTATGGTCATTCGAAATAACTTTAGAGGTTGGAAACTCGAACTCAATGCACAAGAAGCAGATGACATCATTTACCAATCGGTTATATGTCCGCCATGCAGAACCCTTTCTAATGACCATAACACATTGTACCAGAAGCCAATGACGTCACTAAGCAATCTGTCTATTGTATTTACCATTTGCGTTTTCTGCTTCCTCAAAATACCCTTTGATTTTGAAGTAATTCATCATGCCTGTCAGCCAACTCTCAGAATCTTCGCCAACGACCACGGTCATAGCCTCATAGCGACGACGTTCATACGTCTACAATTGAGAGAATCAAATGATTTAGTCTAAGGGGCAAAATACTGTACCGGCTTAAGCCCCACTCAGAGACCGGAGTTCGTTTCACAAAGCAGTCGCATCGCAAACGAAGCCTAGTTGCCAATGGATACCATTTTGGAGAGATACGACGTCATGGCAACTGCGATTGATCGCACTGTGCGACGGCTTCGTGAAACGGTCCCCTGTCTTACAAAAGCTGGCGTAAATTTGCACGTAGGCCTGCAACAGGAACCGGTTGAGTCCAAGGCGTAAGTTTCTATAACTTTAACACTGATTTACTCCCGACGTGACTTATGCAAGACATGGCCTTTGGGCTGTTTCTCAAAACATTTACGCCCGACGTAACTTTGCGCCTGTTCGTAACGTAATGTTAAAGGTATATGTTACCATGACCGTTAGGCCTTGCATTGGACTTACGTCGGGCGTAAATGTGTTGAGAAATACCCCCCCCCCCCCCCAGATCGAGTTAAGATCCGATCGATTGTCGTAAGCTCCAGCCCGAAGTAAATCTGAGATCAATCAGTCCGAGAAGTTTTTTTTTACCTGAGCGGCCTTAAGACTCTTCCGATCGGTCGCAGACTGACCAGTCTTACGATCGTAAGAATAGAGCTATTTCTATTTTCTCCCGATCAGCTTTATCACATGATCCCTTTTTTAAAGTCGTTTCGATAGCGCTGTTTTGTTACGTTATTCCCAATCGCGTGCCGGTCTGTATCATAACGAGAATAGTCCCACGATAAATATCAATTTGCAGAGGATCTTAATAGACCCTTTCTGCATATAATATGCTATCACTTCCAAACAATGTCGCAAGCAATACGTAGGAGGAACTCAGCCAACCATTTATCTGGTATAGACTTTGACATGATGCGCCCGTTGCACAGCACCTCAACACGGCGGGTCATTCGATTAAGTACGGGGGCCTCCGTGGCTCAGTAGGTAGACCATTGGGCGCGCAATCCGAACAACCTTCCACCAATGGATCGTGGGTTCGAATCCCACTCAGTCCAAAAAAATTGAAAAATTTTCTGACTGGGTTTTTACTCGAACGACCTATGTGGGATGGTTGCTGAGTTACCAACGGAAGGTCGTGGGTTTCCTCTGGGTATAGAGCCCGGTTTCCTCCCACAATTCCTCCCACAATAAAACAACGCCGCCTTATAAGTGAAATAATCTGGAGCGCTGGGTAAAACACCAAACAATCAATCAATCAATCGATTAAGTACGGAGCCTTATTAGTGCCATGGTTGAATTTTCACATTTCTAGTGTTTTTCGTCTTCAACGGAAACTTTACACAAGTGGAAACTCGGTTTAGAAGCGAGAGTATCTCGAAGAACACCAAGCGTCTGTCATGAAAAAAAACCACACCTTTAAGTAAAACGATTGGCAGAGAAATTCGAAAAACGCATGAAAACTGTTACATCACAAGGAAAACCCCGTTTACACCGAGGTTTTAGGGCAGTTATCTGAATTTTACCACTGTAAATGTTGATGTTTCTTGTGTTTTAGGGCAGTTATCTGAATTTTACCACTGTAAATATTGATGTTTCTTGTGTTTTAGGGCAGTTATCTGAATTTTACCACTGTAAATGTTGATGTTTCTTGTGTTTTAGGGTAGTGATCTGAATTTTACCACTGTAGTAACTTCATTCCCGGTTTATTATAGAAAATACAGGGTGCATTATAAGAAATATACGTCTAAATAAAAACGATTTGCAGAGAAAGTCGAAACCCACATGTAAACTGTCGTATCACAAGAGATCACTTTTCTCCGCGCTGTAAACGTTTCCGCGGCCTTGAGAACCTTCCCACCAAGGGGGGGGCCTTTTCTCTGCGGTAGAAACATTTTCATCGCAGTGGAAATTTAAATAATTTCTAGACACCATGTGATTTTACTTGTCATTTTCAAACCAATGAAGGTATGAATTAGCTCATTTATATGAATTCCTAGCCCGGATTATCGGTCTTACGGCGACTGGTATTATATGGCTGGTAATGTGTCTTGTCGCCTTATCACGAACACGGAGAGAAAATTCGGCAGAGCCCAGATTTCTCGGCTAATGAATTCCTCACCTGTCTACGTTGTATGACTCTGTACGGTAAACAGCTATAGGTAGCACAGATATCGGAACCTCCTTGATTGGGCTGGAAGGCGCTGTTCATCAACTGGGGACTAAACACCTGTTCGTAAATCCCATGCACGCCAATAACCAAACAAACGCCGAGGAACAATGTGAAGAGAGACGCCATGCTTCAGATTATAGTATAACCTGTAAAAACATGACAAGTGATTAGGAAACGATGTGTTATTTAACTGGGGCCGGTTGTTCAAAAGAAAATTAGCTTAAAGGCACACTTCTTAAAAAAGAAAGACCGTTTTCTGTATTTTTCCCAGACAATATAAGTTAGGAACTTTCTATTTTTACCAAAATTTGAAAGTTTGGACGTCACTTTGTATTTTTAATTTGGATTTGAAAATTTGAATTGTTAGGTACCCGGAACGTAAACAAACCAAACTGCTCGCTGGTGCGCATTTTATATTTCAGTCGAGTGAGTGAACTAACGGCACAGTGTAATTTTACGTAGGCCTATTTATCTGAGAAATACAGACTGACGATCGGTTAACAGCGACTGGCAAAGCCTGCTGATAATTGTTTGAGTGTAAACCACAGATAAAAATGCCTGAAATGAGGGTGATCCAACACGAAAGTTGACCGACACTGATCGTTGTTGTTGTAATCAAGCTTCGATTCTTCGTTTGAACTGCCAAAATTCGGACAATTTTCATAGATTCTGATTGTCACGACAGTAAGAGGCCTTGAAGGTGATCAAAAAATGATTGGCGTTGAAATGAGGGAAATCCATACAGTATGTGGCCTGTACGAACCGAAATAGTGTTCGAAAAGTAAACAAAATTTAAATAACCGGGACGACCATTCATTCATTCTAAGCCAAAGTTAGTTTAAAACAATACTTTATCATACATTATCGAGACTATAAGTACTAAGAAGCTTCTGAATCGTACGTCTTGAGAAAAATAGTCGATAATTTTAACATTCTGTTACAATGGCCAAATATCTCAATTTTGGCAGCTCATGCCACTTTAAATTATGCCCATGCGCTCAGGGTCAATCAGACAGCTGTTTTTCAATAATAATAAATATTACGCCCGACGCAATATTGTAATAACTAAGTAATTCTGAATAAAGTCAACAAACGCTTAATGACCATTTCAATATTCCGACAACGATATATTTTTATGAACACGCAAACACACGGGCACAGGGAAAATCTTCTTGTCTAAAATAACCACGGAGACAAGTTTCTAATTGTGTTAAAAAGGTATATCATTCAGACCTTTGTCGTCTTAAAATATTGAGATGGTCAAAATGTTTTTGTTTAAATGTATTTGGAGTTATTTTTCTATCTCATTTTGCCAAGCTATTCATTGGATGAACAAGTTATTGGGGACATCTGAATTTCCTTTTTTGTCTCAGGTATTTGCTGTAGCGATGAGCGCGTGACATATAACAACGACTAATTGTCTACTAAATTAGTTTTACTTTTCAGAAATAAAAAAAGAAAACTTGTTTTCATTAGTTAACATGATATGCGGTACGTGACTAAACTTCTTCAGACTATATTAATTACTATAGGATCATCTTGAAGTACATATAGGCCTACTGTCTAAACATATTGTTTTCTATTGTTTCTTTGTTAGAAAGATACTTGAAGCCATTCACATAAAGATGATTAATGAACAGACCAAGGACTATTTATCCCTAACATTTATGATCTAATGATAAACAATTAAGACATCACCACGTCGTCAGTTGTTGTTGAACAACACGAGCTTTATTAAGTGGCATTTAGAAGTTGAGCATAATAATGAAGGAAAGAACTGACGACGTGGTGATGTCTTAATTTTTTATCATTAGTACGGAACCCACGTTTAAAGAGAGTTTCAAACATTTCTTATTTATGATCTATTATCTTAAGAGAACCCCAAAGAGTTTAAGCCCTTTAATCCCCATTTAAATGCTTTATTATTTTGAGAGTCTGTTGTTATATCCTTTGTTATAGTTTAGTATAAATAATCATCTTGCATATTTGTTACTCATCACTTGATAACAGTGTTACACCGAAACGTCGTGTTCCCAATAAACCAAGAAGTTGTAAATCCATAAGCAAGAGTGTTCTTTCCTTCATTATTATGCTCAACTTCTAAATGCCACTTAAACAAGTTTGTTAGCTTTCTCAGTTAACTATGGAAGCCTATTAGGACCATGAGTGGAATCTTGACATTTCTGGTGTTTTTGGTCTTTAACAGAATTTTGCACAAGGAGAAATTTGGTTTTCAGACGAGAGTTTCTGTATCTCAAAGAAAATCAAGCGTGCACCACAAGGACCATATCTTCAAGTAAAACGATTTGCAGAGAAAGTTGAAAAGCGCATGTAAACGGTCAAATCACAAGGAAAACCTTTCCACCGCAATGGTTTGATGACAGACTGATCCACTGGTGTTTTACGTTGATCTCAAGATTTCTTCACTTAAATTGCGCTGCCGCCAGGTTTATTGACATTCTAAATTACAGTACAAAACTACACACACCATTCCAGTTGAGATTTTGACAATAAAAGACTCGCCGTGTTATCAATAAGGAGTCGGGTGGGACGGTAACCTTAAGTCGTGAGTTCTATTCTCATCTTGGCCCGGATTTTTTCCGGGTCATCAGTGTCGGTTTTGCACTATATAATTCAGTAATGTCCCTGATGACGATTGCAGCTTGCTTCTAATCTTTCTCAAATGCAACACTTATAAAAAAAAACTTGAAGTATTTCATTGCATTTGATCATTTTAGCATGAATATCCCTATACGTGGTATATTTTAACATGCAGTCCATATTGCAATTTATATCGAGGATGCAAGAATCTCGTGTTCCTAGATCTCCATGTGGAGACGAATTCTACTCGGCCTTTGGTAAAGCCCTGTCCTAAAGCGGTGAGAATCTCGTATGCATCAGACGCCACCTGGATAACTCGGGGGATTTACGGAGACGCATTCAACTCGGCCTTTGAGAAAGCCCGATCCCGCAGCTGCGAGAATCTCGTATGTGTCAGAAGCCACCTGGATAACTTCGGGATTTACTTCCATTTCTCACCACCGCTTATCTGTAAATCGTATAAATCTGTAAATCGTGTAAATCGTATACGGATGTAAGCTCAATTGTATTGCATGATTTTACATCTTAATAGGTTAGGTAGATCTCAAACGTACTAACATATACTCCTGACAAGAAGATTTTCCCTGTGCCCGTGTGTTTTAGTGATCATAAATAAACATATACTCCTGCACAGAGAGATTCAATATATTGTGTTCAAACATCACAGTTTGCTTACTCGCTCAAGGTAATAATTACTCATTAGTATGGCGTACATCATTCATACGAATGGACGCGCCTATAAGCTAAAACAACCAACCAACCAACTTCGGGATTTACGTTCGTCAAACACCCTCGGGCAGCATTGAACTTGAATATGGCGACCAAAAAGAAACAAGAGGATTTGAAGGTCATCAAAAAATAAATGATTGATGTTCAAATAAAGAAAATGCATATATCATGACTTTAATCCAAAATTTAAATAACCAGGACGAACGTTGATTTATTTGAGTGCAAAGTTAATTAAAACACTTCTTTAACGTGCTTTTTTTAGACTTGTATCAGTATCAATGAAAAGCTTGGGGGAAACAGTATCCAATGATTTCGAAATTCCTAGTTTTAACGCAAAAAAAAAAAAGCATTTTGATAGCTAAGTTTACACAATTTTTAAAACACTTCTAATTTCAAATTTGTTGGTTAAAATTCTCACTGCAGTCTTTAGTTTGAAAATAGAATTCAGGAGAGGAAAAAAACCTAAAAATGTAGATATCTATTTAAGTAAACCTATTTTTTAGGAATTGAATCATCAGTACGTGGGAAAACGAAAATACTGATTTTCTTCTATTCTATTTAGCATTGAGTATAAATAGAAGTTAAACGTTCCAGCTTAACAACTCCTATAGTGTACGTTATTTGCATAATGATAGCCTACATATGAAGAAGGGTCACTGTCAGTGCAGCTTACATATCAGTCGGATTCCAGTGGCATGAGATTTCTCACGAATTCAACTTGCCCCGAAAAATAACGGAAACATAAAAACTGAACGATTTTAAAGTGGCATGAGCTGCCAAAATGTTGATACTTTAACGTTAAAACAAAATGTTGTAATTATTTGCTATTTTTCGAAATTCAGAAGCTTTTTAGTGCTTCTAGTCTCGAGAATGTACGATAAAGTATTGTTTTGAACTAACTTTGGCTTAGAATGAATGAATGGTCGTCCCGGTTATTTAAATTTTGTTTACTTTTCGAATACTATTCCTGTTTGTACAGGCCACATACTGTATGGATTTTCCTCATTCCAACGCTAATCGTTTAGTTTTTCGATGGCCTTCAAAGCCTCTTACTGTCGTGACGATCATGAATTAAGTGTTAAGATTATGAAAAAAAAATTGAATTTTGGCAGCTCATGCCATATTAAATGGACGAAGCTTTGAGTGAGTATTTGAAGTACCTTGAAAAATTAACGGATTGGCGGCGAAATGAAAAATATCAGTAAAGTCATCCACGCATATACGAACCGAAAAATGTGTTCCAATAACGGACAAAATTAGAATAACCAGGATAAAAACTACATATCGCCAAGATTGGTATTGACTGAAAGCTCTTATTGTGTACTTCTTGTTAAAAATGATTATGTGATTCTGTTGCAACGAAAATGTTCACGATATTTGGCAAACTCAATTTAATATCATACATTCCTGGAAAATCAAATTTGTTCGATTGACTGGTATTATTCTCCAAAATCGTACAATATAGCAGTTTTGAACGACCAATAACACTTCTAAAGCGACCAATACAGTTATAGGTGGCGGTCACACAGTAATACGATATTTTCGTTTAATTAGATATTCATGTGTGTAATAAAAGTGAATAACGGACTCGGATTGACTCCGAAAAATCTTGGGTCGGCGAGAAAATCGAACTAACCAGACCATCGTACCGGTCTACCAACTGTGCTACCAGCCATGCAAGCGAGCCGGCCCCTGATGATAACTGCAAGTAGCCTAATATATAATATTACCATAGACATAAGACTAAAATTCAAAATTTTGAAGTGGTTTAATTGATTGTTCCGTCAATGAAGTCTCGGCAAAATTATCCGACAAGGACGTAAAATTTTGGGAACAAGACGCTATATAATACATACCCTTACTAAATACATATGCTTCAAACTTGACTAACCCCATCCGCAAAGGGCAACGTCTGTCAACATGTTGATTCCAGCGTAAGCCCTCATTAAAATGCTTTCCACCTGTTATTAATTCTTGCTAGAGGGGCGTTTTGCGAAGGTCTTCAAAGCCAAAAATGTCGAACTTTCGTTGTTACGTTGCTTGGAAATCAGTTTTTCTTATAGCTGCATTACTGTAGGTCTAGTCATTAAGAAATCATAAGGCATTCCTGGCAACGATTTTGTAAAAACATTCCGGTGTTAGTATCGACAACGAAACGTTGCTGTTTTAATAAATAGAAGTTTGTTTTCCCATAAATTTGTGTTACTTATCATATCTTCATCAACTTCTAGAATTGACTGGTATTGACTATGAAAATGAAATCATAAGGCACTACTGACAACGATTTTGTAAAAATATTCCGGTGTTAGTATCAACACCGAAACGTTGCTGTTTTAATAAATTGAAGTTTGTTTTCCCATAAATTTGATTTACTTATCATGTCTTCATCAACTTTTAGAATGCAACTCAAACAACTTAAAGTAGGCTAAATGTAAGTAACATTTGTTGAAACACAATTGGCTTATTGTTCGTCATTTTTATAAAGAAGTACAAAAGGCTTTCTCCAGATAAATTAATCTCGTGAATGTACTTTAAGCTAATTGTTATAAGCAACAAAACCCCTGAAGAGTATTTATAGACACTAAAACACACTGCATGCAGGGAAAATCTTTTTGACTAAAATAACCTTTGAGGCAAGTTACATGATATACAACCCGGCTAGTTGATTTTTATAGTTATTAGCACTCGATTTCGGTTCGCACGACTGAATTTACCAATATTGTTTTTCATTTCAATGTCAATCCTTTTGTTTTTCGCGATAATCAGACATTATTAGCAATTTCCTACTTTTGAAAGCATGCCACTTTTAATTTTTTGGATTATATGTTTTATGAATTTTATATACTGATTGTCGCCAGAATTTAAAACGAAAAGGAAATTTACAAACAAAAAAAAAGAATTCCCAGACACAATAGATTAAAGGCCAGCAATGATAATGGCAATATTAAAGTTGCCAAAATTCACACACACTTTTTTTCATAATTACTGATCGTCACGACAGTAATAGGCTTTGAAGACGATCGACAAAGTAAATGATTGACGTTAGAATGACGGAAATCCATAAAGTCTACGGCCTATACGAACTAGAAGACTAGAAGCACCAAAAAGCCTCTGAATTATACGTCTTGAGAAAAATAGCCAATAATTTCAACGTTCTGTCTTAACGTCAAAATATCAACATTTTGGCAGCTCATGCCACTTTAAAGTTGCTGAATTGCTGAAAGTCTTGTTTTGGTAATTATGTTGTCTATCCCATTGCCAGCAATGATAGAACCTAAACGTTTCTTGCCCACTCGACCAACGGAAGTCCCATAAGACACATTGCGTTTTGCATTGCGTTTGGTGGACTGTATAAAAATGAATAGATGATAAGCCCTGGTGATGGTAACTTGTTGGACGAACTCTCGTTTTCCCCTAACAACAACGATCAAAATTGCTATATAAAAGTTATCAAAAAGATGCAAACGAATAACCAATAATAACACTATTTTCACGGCAGAACTTAACCCGTCTATGGTTAAAATGTATGTAGCACATATGTATAAGGGTGTAAATGATATACCCCTTTTTAACACAATTAGAAAATAGTCTCCATTTATATTTTAGACAAGTAGATTTTCCCTGTGCCCGTGTGTTTTTGTGGTTATAAATATATAACATAACACAATTAGAAACTTGTCCCCATGGTTATTTAAGTCAAAACGATTTTCCCTGTGTGCGTGTGTTTTAGAATTCACAAATATATATGACAATTAATTCAATATAAAAAATGAACTTTGTCGTACAGAGAGCAGCAACTCTGTATAAAGCATAACAAGTAAGTTGAAATAATATATTGTAACAGAAATAAATAAAAGGCTTCAAAGCCGAGTTACTTACGTACAGATTTCCTCCGAATAAATCCTGAAGGTTTCGTCTTACTTCGGTTTAAGTACTCCAGATAGAAGCATTTTTTTCATTTCGAATATTCTCATTTGATGATCGTTCTGTGCCTCTCCAAATTCCGTGACACGTGTCTCAAAGAGGTTGAATTAGAACACTTTTTAATTCAAATGACGTATATTTTAAGATAACGAATCAACTAAATGGGTCAGAAATTAAGAAAATAAAAAGTTAAAATCACGAAAGAGTTTAATTCTAACATTATCAGTTTACTTGAAGTGGCATGAGCTGTTAAAATTGAGACTTTTTTCCGAAAATTATAATTGTCACGACAGTAAGAGGTCTTGGAAGTCATTCAAAAAAACTGTGACCAGTGCCAACGGAAAAAATATTCGAAATGTTCACAAAATCAAAATAATCGGGACGGACTTTCATTCATTCTGATCTTAAGTTAATAATAGCTAAACAATTCAAAACAAAAAATATACGGACATATTAATGGAGAGATTTTAATTACAAATAGTGTGTGTTTTTATATACATACTGTACCTTGTGATTATTTAGATTAAAGGCCATAAAAATTCCTTACCGACGTGTTAATTAAAGAAATTAGAAAAAAAAGAATTTCACGGACTTTGTATGACAAGAGAATTTGGATTGTACTCTTCTCTGTTAATGTTTTCCGATTTATTTTCCTGAAATCCCAAATCTTGCTTTATCTTATTAGTTTTTAAAACGCGTCCTTGTACTTTAATATCCCTTAAAACAAGCCTAACCGCCACTGAGCATATAGTGTAGGCTATATTTTTAGTGGATCGAATTTAGTTATTCTGATTCGCCAAATACCACGTCAGTATATACGGTGGCTAATAAGTGCCATGATTTAGTTTTATTATTTTTGGATTTTGCTTTTTTAATTTCATATATTGTTTTTTTTTTAATTTTGACCTCGGTCAAAATATCTCAACCACAGTTAAAATATATTGATCCAGGTCAAAATTAAAAAGCAAATCACGACACGTATCAGCCACCGAAAGTTTAAAATATATTTGAAAAATGTAAGCGTCGTAGTAACAGAAAATCGGTTCAGGAGCCTGTTTCACAAAACGGCGTAGGCCTATATGTATTTTTGGCGTAACTTTCTTAGCAACGTATCTCTACCGTATGAGTTGCCGTGGCATTTACGTAAAAACTTACGCTACGCCGCTTTGTGAAACAAGCCCCTGATTGACTTCAGAAGGTCCGGTCATTGTAAAATTACAACTAATAAAGTCATTCCTGGCGACGATTTCGTAAAAAAAAAAACGTTTGCAAGTAAGTATTATAGGGCCTAATATGTGTTAAACTACATGTGTACGGCGGCTACGGTCTATCTAACTTTCTCCATGTAGCATCCATGTCACTTAGTGTCGCGGGCTTTCTCGCTTTTTTTAAGAAAGTGGATTAACATGGTCTTGCAATGTGTATTACCACAACAACAAAATAATTACACAGGGAAAATTGTAAATGTCTAGTATAATGTTAAACATACCTAAATGTTGTAGTAAAAAAATACATAAAATAAAACCTCAACCAATCAACCCTTAAACGCATAAGTTCAGTGCTGGATTACCCTCATTTCATGTCTTCTGGTTTCTAGTTTTTTTAGAAACAGTCCCCAGTTGTTTACATTAAAGCCAAAGAAGGGTTTCCTTCATCCTCGGACACCCGAGTTAAAATGTTTACCCCTGGGCAAACTGAATGAAAACACGTCGTTATAGCGTTAACACCCATTCACTGAGACACCAATCAGAGGCTATGCTTTATATGTTGGCGAGAAGGTAACCAGTTTAACAAAGCTTTACAATGCTGTTGATATTGACCGTGACGTAATCATTCTCACGGGTGATTTTAATCGCAGTGACATTCAGTGGCGAGTGACTCAGAGTGGACTCAAGTCTCTGTGAGAGACAGTCGGACACATGTATTGACATCCTAGCAGAATACCATCTAACACAATACAATGCCTTAGCTACATGTAACGACCATGTCCTTGATTTGGAGTGTACCAGCGGAGCTTTTTGTGAGGTGTCTGTAACCGAAAACGCCGTCACATCAAGACACAAGGCACTGCACTGTGACATCCACATACAAGACGCAGAAAGAATCTACTTATGTAACAGAACTGTTCTGAACTTTCGGAAGGCAGATTTCTCTCATTTGAGACAGCTTCTGTCGTCTATTTACTGGGACTTATTTTTGAACGACCCGGATGTTGACACCTGCGTCGAAAACTTTTATGACATTCTTAGAGCAGCAATTGCTGAATCTGTACCTTCAATTCGACTTCGTAATAGAAAATATCCTGTCTGGTTTGACCAGGATTTAATAGCTATATGTTACGAGAGTAATATTTGAAATGTAATGTTTTTGTTTAATTGATGTCCATTAGTATTGTATGTTAGAACCGGTTTCAAGTTTGTATAACAGATTGAGTTTCTGGATGGGCGTGACGTCCTGAAACTTAGACAAGCATGGGTGACATCTTTATGGCGGCTGGATTTTATTGGTCAATAGTTTGGGCTGAGATTTGATTGGGCAACTAGTTAGGTGGTTTGGGATTATATAAGAGAGGAGGTAGATTCAAACAGGAGAACCAGGGGACAACTAGAGAACAACGAGGCAGAACAATCAGGGGTGAGAGGAAGAGAGACAAATATGGGAAGTATAGTAATGAATTAAGAACTTAGGGAAAACTAGTGTTAAGAGATGCAGGGAGATATAGTCACAAAGTATAGAACTGAATATGATTTTGATAGACTGGGAGCAGATTTGTAACAAGGAAAGGTTTGATAGCTAAGGAGTTTACTTAGAACAGAAAACTAACGTAGTTGTGGGTAAATCGTGATTTTCGGCTTTTCACTGGGTATAATTAGTGTAGTTTTTATGATTAACAAAAGCCGCCCTGAAGAGTCAACTGTACACGTCTGATTTGTAAGTAGACATATCTTTTATATTCATTGTTAATTAATTATATATGTATTGAAAATACCGAACGAGGAGTTGTGTTGTTTGGACTTATTACGATTCACTTTATTAGTAGTTTATTTAGTTATATCTAAGATACGTTCGTCTACCTGGATTGGTATATAATTTATGAGGGTTGGGCCCAGCTCGTGAATTGTATTGCGTAACTCTGGTTATTGGACGAGATATAGTTATCCTCTGGGTTGTATAAGAATCGATGGTAATATAATATATTAGGTAAAAGAAAAGAAGGGATATAGAAAATATTCTTCGTATCAATTGGTCGCGAGAGCGTGGTTTTTTAATAGGCCAAATAGTAAGCACAAGTCCTTGTTCAGTGTTTTTCATAGTCTTAGTAAATTCATATAGATATAAGTAAACTAGGAATATGTCTTTTAAGGGCATGTTCTCCCCAGCAGCTATGGGCAAAGAGCTACGGTCGACTAAAACTGTATCAGAGACAACAAAGCCACCAAGTAAACATTTGCCATCCCCAACAAACCAAGATACTCAAGCTGTACTTTTAGATATTATACGGCAAAACACTGAAGCTTTGAAAGCCATTAGTTTGCATATTCAGGACAGCAACCCTCTTCAAAACTTACATGGCGGATTAGGATTGCCTAATCCCCCATCATTTACAGGTAAATCGGAGGATGATGTGGAGGAATTTTTTGCTAAACTTGATGAGTACGCTGATGTAACAGGATGGTCGGAATTGCATAGAGCAAAGATGATTCCATTGTTAATTCAGGGACCTGCACGAACGTTTTATTTAAAACTTTCGCCAGGTATTAAACGTAATTATCAAGTTCTGAAACAAGTGTTTCTCAGGAAATATGATCCTCCTGAACTAAGGTGGGCTAGAGATTCCATCATTTATTCCCGTCACCAACTTCCAGGCGAGAGTTTGGAAAATTATGCTAACGATGTGGTTGAACTTTGTCGTAAAGCTAAGAAAGATGATGATTTCACGTTTAGTATTTTCATGAACGGCTTGAACCCTATTCTCAAGTCACATGTCATCTTCCAAAAGCCAACCTCACTAGAAGATGCATTAGCGAAAGCAAATTTAGCCGCAGTCGCGTATCCAAGATCTGTTCATGTATCAACGATGCAAATAGCAAATTTGAGGACTACAGCACCAAGTCCGTTCTACCCTCGTCAAACATCTATACCAAACAGAAGCAAACATGTACGAAGAAATTGTTACGAGTGTGGAAAATCAGGACACATAGCGCGATACTGCCCAGAAAAGAACCAAACAAAAGGTAAGAAAAATGTTCAAGGAATTATAAATTCAAAGTTACATTGTTGTGCTATTCGTACTAAACCAAATACATTTGTTAATAACCCTAAGGAAGATAGTATAATAAGAAAAGGTAAGATTAAGGAAGTACCATTGAGACAAGATGAAGTAACATCTGCAAACGATCAAACAAAGCAACAACTTTTTAAGTCGACACAAGTTAATGGTCTACTTAATGGTATGCAAACTAGTTCACAGCTGTTACTACACAACACAGCAGTGGGATGTTCTTTAGACTCTGTGAACCGTGTTAATGATTGCGTAAGTATCAAAACAAAACCTGATGGTCTCTTTGTTCAACCCCCACCAACTGACCCTCAAGACCGTCTTTCCCTGAGTGGTGCAACGTGTCAAACTTGCCCAATAGATCCATTACGCAACGGGAAGTTTCCATTAGTTATCAGGTGTAAAGAATTCTTGTACCAAACTATTCCACGTGGTGCATACCACGCCTATTGTTTATTTGTGTGCCTCCTACTGGGCATGATTGGTTGGTTACAAAGTGGTTTGTATTATATATATGATAAGGGTAGTAAGACTCTAACCTCAACAGACATTTACGAAACACGAGAATTGGACAAAATGAACACTGTGGTAAATGAAGGTTCTGTTGTTAACACGATTCCTAGTAATGTTGGAAATGATAGAAATCATGAACATGGACGAAGAAAAGTACATGATAATAAAGATTATTTGTCTAGGATTGTACACTCACAATCAAAAGACAAAGGAACAGCTGCACCAGTACAGGTGGGACTGATTGGTGAAATTACTCCTACGAAAGTTCTCACTGAAGAAAAAATGATTAAACGTCAAAGGTCAGACCCAGAGATAGCTCAATACATTGAGTATATTGAGAATGGTTCATTGCCCGAAAATGATACAATGGCTCGTAAGATTTTGTTAGATAGTGATAATTATCACCTTGAAGAAAATGGAATACTGTATCATGTGGATATCCAAGACTTAGAAGAGGAGGACGAATTGAGTCTACGCTTTGTAGAACCTCGTTCGTTAAGGAATAATTAGAATTTATCCCAAAGCTTGATACATAGTTATATATTGAGATTTTAATGCTTTATATGTTTTGTTGCAGGTTCATTTGCCGTGTTGGTTCCATCGGTATGTCTTTGTGTATCCATGATTCAGCTGATGGAGACATTATCATGCAGTTGAACGATTATAGCTGAATCAACTGCACCAAATACTTTATGCATAGACGATTAACGGAATTAAAATAAAATACGTGCGGAAATTCGTTTCTCATGTTCTCTTTGTTTATATATAGTCGGATGATACGGTAACATGGTAGTTAGAATTTATTTCGGAATGTTATGTTTTCCAGAAGTGTCTTGGAAAATATTTGTGATGTTTTGTAAAATACACCTGTATATTCTAGAGGTGAAGTTAAAACAAAATGAAGGTATTCTTGTACAATTGTTATATTTTGATGTTTAACGTTTTGCTTGAGTTTTTGTTGTAGAATTACCTATGGTCCACGACGCCAATAAGTATGTATAAAAAAAATAGAAATGTTGTTTTCGAAATCTCCTGTAAGTATGCATTCTTATGTAGATGTAACGAAATAATGATTGTAAGTATCGACAATCATCTGTTTTCAGTAAGTATGCTCTTTTTGTCCACTATAGTTTGATATTTACTATGACGTTAAAATATTATTTTAGCCCTATTACTATATGTCAGTGTGCTGATTAAAGTCAAATTAAGTTAGGTGATGCCAATCGTGAAAATATTGACTTTAGGCCAAATTTAGTCTTTTTAGTTTGTATAACTTCTTTACTTTGTAAGACGCTATGTTAAAGAAGAGAGTCAATTACAACAGAATGTCCGCTACACCGATAATTAATTGTGAAGATTTTGCTTAATTAAATACCCCTGTCTAATTGTTTACCCACAGAAGATGTCAACGGTCGATTATACCGGAGGTTGAAACCCCACCCTCTGTACGTACCAAGATGTTGTTGAGCGACCATCCACACACCTGAGGATTGACCTGGAGGATAGTTACCCTCGTCAGGACCAGTGACGTGTGCAAAGTTTCAGTGAGCGGTGAATGCGAGATGGGATAGGAGTTTGGACTTTCCTGTGTAATTTTTCGTGGACTTGAATTCGGTGTGCCCAAAACGGACTTTGATTCTTTCTACAAAACATTTATTGTAGCGGTTCGCTACTAAACCGGAACATTCTTATATTTTGAACTCTGTATCGTATCTATAAATTTCAACTTCACATCCGAGAAACCAGATTATTATACTCGTTGACATTTCAGTTGTGATTGGACTTTTTGTTTTTACATCAAAACAAGCCACCGTTTTATGGATAGACTGTCAACTTCAACTGTTTTATTGACTATTTATGTGAACCGTGGACTTAATTTCTTTTTCAGAGGCGTTTTATTTACTACACTGTATAAGTATATTGTTTAACTAAGAATATTGTACTTGGATTTATGTATCATCTTAGATAATTATTATCGTATCGTTTATAGTTTAGGGATTTACTTTTGTTTAGATTTATTAAAATATTAAACAATAATTTGTCGAGATATTATATAGATAATTCATGTCACGTGGTAAAGCTTTCTCTTGCGATCTTTCGATAATTTCGCATTTGTCTACGAATACGTAAGAGTTTTAATGCCTACCAACGAAGAGCGTCTTTTCTTCGAATGAATTTAGATTAGGGTTATAGTCACTATGAAACCGTATTTTATGAAGTAGGATTGTTTTTCTGTTTAATATGTTCTTTCTCATGGGGACATGAGAATACAAAGGGGGGAGTAATGTTACGAGAGTAATATTTGAAATTTAATGTTTTTGTTTAATTGATGTCCATTAGTATTGTATGTTAGAACCGGTTTCAAGTTTGTATAACAGATTGAGTTTCTGGATGGGCGTGACGTCCTGAAACTTAGACAAGCATGGGTGACATCTTTATGGCGGCTGGATTTTATTGGTCAATAGTTTGGGCTGAGATTTGATTGGGCAACTAGTTAGGTGGTTTGGGATTATATAAGAGAGGAGGTAGATTCAAACAGGAGAACCAGGGGACAACTAGAGAACAACGAGGCAGAACAATCAGGGGTGAGAGGAAGAGAGACAAATATGGGAAGTATAGTAATGAATTAAGAACTTAGGGAAAACTAGTGTTAAGAGATGCAGGGAGATATAGTCACAAAGTATAGAACTGAATATGATTTTGATAGACTGGGAGCAGATTTGTAACAAGGAAAGGTTTGATAGCTAAGGAGTTTACTTAGAACAGAAAACTAACGTAGTTGTGGGTAAATCGTGATTTTCGGCTTTTCACTGGGTATAATTAGTGTAGTTTTTATGATTAACAAAAGCCGCCCTGAAGAGTCAACTGTACACGTCTGATTTGTAAGTAGACATATCTTTTATATTCATTGTTAATTAATTATATATGTATTGAAAATACCGAACGAGGAGTTGTGTTGTTTGGACTTATTACGATTCACTTTATTAGTAGTTTATTTAGTTATATCTAAGATACGTTCGTCTACCTGGATTGGTATATAATTTATGAGGGTTGGGCCCAGCTCGTGAATTGTATTGCGTAACTCTGGTTATTGGACGAGATATAGTTATCCTCTGGGTTGTATAAGAATCGATGGTAATATAATATATTAGGTTAAGAAGAGTAAAAGGGTAAAGCAAAACTTACATCGTATCATATATTGAAAGAAAAAGAAATCGCTTATAAAAATATAAAAAAGAAAAAAAAATCACAAACTATGTAATGTTTGCCGAATTAAGAAGAACTTTTAAATCTATGAAACGTGAAAATTTTAATGATTATGTGGCTGAGGTTGAATCGGCCACTGTTAAAAATCCTAAAAGGTTTTGGGGTTTTGTCAAATCCAAAAAGTGTACAGGCAGTGTGCCGGCCTCTGTCATATACGATGGAATTGAAAGTAGTAACCCAGATAACATTGTTGAATTTTTTAGTGATTACTTTCAGAGCGTATATACTACCACTCAAATAAACAGACTACCCGATCTTGGGTCACTTAATGGCGAAATCCTAACGAATCTATCCATCTGCTTAGACGATGTTTTAACACTTTTAAAATCTACAAATATAAATAAGGCTTGTGGCCCTGATCATATTTCAGGCATTCTCCTTCGTGAATGTGCCAGCGAATTGGCTTTCCCTCTTTTCAAAATTTTTAATTCATCCTTAAAAACTGGTCACTACCCAAGTCAGTTTAAAAAAGCGAACGTAGTTTTGGTTTTTAAAAAGGGCAATCGTAATGACGTCAAAAAATATCGCCCGATCTCATTACTCCCGCTCTTCAGCAAATTGTTCGAAAAAGCCGTTTACGATCAGTTGTTTGAGCACGTTAAACATCAATTGGACACCGAACAACATGGTTTTGTTCGTAATCGGGATACTCAAACAAATTTGGCCGAATACACTGATAACATTTCTAAAGCATTTGACCTGAAGTTGCAAACAGATGCCATATACTTAGACTTCAGTAAAGCGTTTGATTCCGTATGTCACGCGCTTCTGATCCATAAACTGAATCAGTTTGGCTTCTCAGGAATTGTGGGGGGCCTCCGTGGCTCAGTAGGTAGAGCGTTGGACGCTCAATCCAAACAGCCTTCCACCAATGGGTCGCGGGTTCGAGTCCCACTCAGTCCAAAAAATTGGAAAATTTTCTGACTGGGTTTTCACTCGAACGACCTATGTGGGATGGTTGCCAGTTACCAGCGGAAGGTCGTGGGTTTCCTTCGGGCACAGAGCCCGGTTTCCTCCCACAATAAAACTGGCAACGCCGCCATATAAGTGAAATAATCTTGAGCGCGGCGTAAAACACCAATCAATCAATCAGGAATTGTGCTATGCTGGCTAAAATCTTATCTTACAGAAAGACATCAGGCTGTAGTTTTAAATGGGCGTTCTTCCTAATGGAAACCTGTTATCTCGGGGGTCCCACAAGGGTCCCTTATTGGTACACTTTTGTTCGTCCTGTTCGTGAATGACATGAAAACTTGTCTGCGATCCTCTGAACTCTCTATGTATGCAGATGACAGCAAAATTTCTAAGTGTGTTCGCTCACTTAGTGATTGCGTTCTGTTGCAAGATGATCTGAATATAGTGGTCAATTGGTGCAGTATGTGGCATCTAACTTTAAATACTGCAAAATGCTGTTTCATTTCTTTCACTAACAAAACGAACAAAATTACCAGTACGTACACAATCAATGAATTAACGCTTGATAGAGTTGATCATATAAAGGACTAAGGTGTTACGTTGTCGAGCAATATGAAGTTTGGAAAGCACATCAATAATGTTGTACGGAAATCATACCGTATGCTGGGTTTCCTGCGACGGTCCTGCTACTCATTTAAAAGCGTCGCGTCTTTAAAGTCTTTATATGCTTCGCTTGTGCGTTCAAGCTTAGAATATTGTTCTGTTATCTGGAGCCCTTCTCAAAAAAATCTAACTGAAAAAATAGAAAAGGTCCAAAAAAAGTTTATCAAATTTTTGTGCTTTAAATCCGATTCACCATACTCTACTGAAAACTATGATGAGCTCTGTAAACTGTACGATCTTCCGCGTTTGTCAGATCGACGCAAAGTCGCCGATCTAATGTTTCTTTTCAAATGTATACATTCAAACATTGACTCAGATTGTTATTTGGCGAGCCAGGTACAGTACAACTGTCCTCCACGGCAATTAAGAGATAAACATTTTTTCAAACCTCCTTTTGCTCGATTGGCTATTCGAAAGGATTCTTTTTTCCCAAGGAAGATGACCTATTATAACAGAATCAGCCAATCGTCAGACGATGATCTTTGTGTAAACAATTCAAAGATTCCTTTCGGAGAAAAATCAGGTCTGTTGTTACATAAAGACACATAATGTTTGTATGTACCTGCTTTATCAAATGTATACATGAGTTGTTATTTTCTACAAACATACTTTGTTTCATAAGAATCTGTTTAGTCATAATTAGCTATAAGATTTTTTCTAAATATTTCTTGCTTCATATTTACAATTTTTACTTATATCTACAATGTTTACAAGACGTCTTTATCTGTAACTGTGATATTTACAATAATGTAACTGTTAATTAATTTAATATATGTATGTTATCAGACCTGTAAGTGGGCTCTGAGCCTGTAGGTTTCTGAATTGTAATAAACCATAAACCTAAACCAAACCCATAAGACTCGTCAACAACCTGAAACGTTTTGATTGACTTTTCACTGAGAGGATGAATTCGGAATAAGGAAAAAGACCCGAGCTTTTAAAAGCTCAGAAAATGTTTTCTTCATTACCGGAATGTTAAAATAACGCTTGATGGAACCCATCAAAGTTTACAAAAACGACGTTTTAGTCTTCACGTTGTCCGCGGGTAAAAGTGAGCATTCGTGTAACTTTTAATTGTGAGTTCAGACGATGGGTTTCCGTATTTGGCCTAGAACCTAGTTATAGCATTTTTCTGATTTTGCCGAAATTTGTAATTTTTGACATCGTTTTGTATCTGGATTACTACAAAGTATGGCTTTAATCATTTCAAAAGCTTCAGACCAAATAAAGTTTACAGTTTTCTTAAGTAAATTGGTCAAAGTCTCAGAAAGTGAAGATAAATTTTGGCAAAACTTTCAATAATATCCAGCCATACACGAAAAGCACTCGAACACGGTGAAATTTGAAATGGCGTCAACCTTAGCCTTAACTGGTGTGACCTGACCCTGACTCTGAAACATCCAAATTCTATTTTGACAAGATTGATAGCCAACATGGCTAAACTGAGTCTGTCGAAGAGATGGATTATTTGAGGATTTTGTAAAAAAAAAAAAAAAAAATTTAAAAATGACTTTGACACAGAGGGTGTCAATTCAGCCGTTTACCCTCGGTGTAGTATGCACGAAGATCTACAACTGCTGTTGCTGGGTTTTATTATAAGTCATTGTCCAGAAGGTAGCGAATTTCCTTTTTAAAGAGACATGAGCTGCTGCTTGCCAAAATTCACACTTTTTCTGATCGTCACGCCAGTAAGAGGCTTTGAATGCCATCGAAAAACTAAATTATTGGCGTTGGAATGAGGAAAATCCATACAGTATGTGGCTTATACGAACCTAAATAGTGTCCGAAAAGTAAAAAAAACTTAAATAACCGGGACGACCATTCATTCATTCTAAGCCAAAGTTAGTTCAAACAATACTTTATCGTACATTTTCGAGACTATAGAAGCACTAAAAGCTTCTGAATTATACGTCTTGAGAAAAATAACCAATAATTTCAACATTCTGTTTTATCGTAAAAATATCAACATTTTGGCAGCTCATGCCACTTTAAAGCCACACTCGTCGCTAAATTCCAGAATGATCTTTACATAAAACAACAGTGGGCGGTTTTCTGTACTTTTCCCGGGCAAAAACAGTTAGAAACTTTCTATTTTTACCAAAAATTTAAAGTCTTGGCATCATTTAGTATTTTTAGTTTGAAACAAACTTCGAACCTGGGCATGCGCACAACATACCTACTGTCTAAGTATACGTACTTTATCTGAGAAATACAGACTGACGATTGGGTTTCAGGGACTTACAAATGCTGCATGTTTTAAAGAGTTTCAGAGTTCTTCCGTCGTTACTCTAGCGTGGAATCCAACGTTAGTGTTCCAAAATCCTGGAATGTATAAACTCGTTGGCGAAAGGGCCAGTAGAAACTACGTTAGCTGGTAAAATAGATTCATTGTCAACGTCATTTCTATCTATATATGGTTTTAACATATTAATATGACATAATTGACATGCTTAGCGCCCACCAGGAGTCTGAACTAAATAATTAAGATCACTACGTTTCTTATCAACAATATAAGTACCACTATCTAGCTTAAAAGAAGTTTGTTAGGTACAGGTAATAAAACAAGTACATTTTTACCTGGGGAAAATTCCCGGTTTACTGACTTACAGTCAATTCTTTCCTTTATGTTGAAAAAGAACTGACATGCAAGTTTTCCCCTCAACAGTGGCGAGGGCTGTTGAATTTTGTTAAGAAACCCGTTCACACTACTACGCAGTTTGGTCTTAGTCCGTATATAGTTATAAAAAATGACATAATATGGTTACGAAACTGAACTTCAGTTTGTCAGAATTAGAAAACAATGAACTGTATGCTCTACGTTCCATACATACTAATTCCACTGAACAATTAACATCGTATGATTAAATATCCAAGAAAGCTTCGAGAAAGAGCATATAAAATGTGACCTTGTCCGCCCAGGTTACCTACTTTTAATTCACAACAGGATACCCTGAAAAACATTTATCTGATATACAATATGCAAATTAGGCATCTTTTTATGGCTGATGTATTTTAAATTCAATTAAAAGAATATAAGTTTGGTGCTAGGCGATCTTTGGAAGTTGATCTAAGAGGAATCTACAAGATCGCGTTAAAGGGGGTGGGGGCGGGGGGGGGGGGGGGACTTTCTTTCTGTAAATGAACGGTGCAGCGGTAATAGAGCGTTCGAACGATAGAACGAAGGCGATTGAACGATGGCGATACAACGATGACGATGGCGACGGGGCAATGGCGATGGGGCGATGGTGACTTTCTGTTCGCGTGTGGCTAAGAACGAGGCTATCCGTAGTTTGAAAACCACACCAATTTAATTGGAATTCCCCATGCACCCATGACCGACACTGAAATAAAGGGTTCTGACATTGATCGTTACCTTTAAAATAAACTGGAATAAGTTGATATGCCAATGTACGAGGTTAGAGGCTTTATTTACTTTGGTTCCCGGATAGACGTGTGGGGCATGAGCTGCTTACATTCCAATTGTCAAGATACCCTCGGGCTGGGGGCGGTGTGGTTTTTGCCATAGCCATTTTCGCCTACCTAGCATTGAGGAAAATTAGGTACGCCAAGTACATTAGCCTTCCTGACGTTCATATGGTCTGTGGAGGTTTTAAGGTTAAAATTAAGTTGGGATGGGGTGGGTAAGATATTTTGGTCGGTTGGTATGTCACCATATAACCTTAGCTGTTGAGTGCGACGTTAAGCCCCAATCAATCGATCAATCAATTGTCAAGAGAAGTTGAGCGCTCGAGGTGGTTTGAAAAAATAAAGGTTTGACGTTGAAATAAAATTATCGATAAAGTCAGTAACCCATATGAACTCCTCTGTGTTTCTATGTTAGTCAACCTCCCTGTGACAACCGATAATTATTGCACGTATCAACCCAGTTCATTTTTAGGTTTTAAATGCGAACCTCAGACCCAGCGACATAGAAAGATAGAAGGTTTGAGAAAATCTTTCAATGGCATTTAGAAGTTGAAAGGTTAACAATAAGGTGAAGAATTACGATGTCATAGCAGTTGGGGATAGGCCTATATAATCCTTGGTCTCTGTTCATGTATACTGGGCTTGGTTTTCCTGATCTGGATGGCTTCCTGTAGTTTCTTCTTCTTCAAAATGGTGCTGGTTGAAAGATAGTGTTGTAGATGTTTCCCATTTGATGTGGTGAGTATAGGGTTGGAAATTATGTGTTCATTGGACAGAAGATACAGCAAATTGCGTGTATACCCAATGGCTTCAGACACTTGATTTAAACTAAATTTAGGATAGGGCATGTGCCATTCTACTTTCGGCCAAGGAGATAATATTGTTAATCTTAGTAACGAGGAACTTGATGCTCTACTCAATCGCAGACTTTCATTTGTACCTTGTCCTAATCATTATCTGACATGGACTTTTCTATTAGTAAATTGATCCATCTAATGGACTTCTCCAGAATTATATGTCTGGCTGATATCTACCGAGGTTCAAGTGGGTACGCAAGCCGTTTTCATCAAAAAGCATATGACACTCAAGAATAGAGAACAAAACTATATACACGTTCAAAGAATAGAGAACAAAACTATATACACGTTCTTTGTTTAGACATATCTTCGGCCATGAAGAGCCTTAGAGCTTCATCAAATTTGGCGGATCGTTGACGATTTATATACAAGATTTCTCTGAGAAAGTGTCTTCACTACTGCAACTTTCAAGAAAGTATAACGAAAGTCATGGACAGTGTTTTGCTTGATGATTTTAAGAGCCTAGGTGGCCTGTGGACCCACTCCTGTATATAGGCCTACAGGGTTTCAGTAGTCTGCCACCTTCCCCCTTTGAACAAAGAAAACTATCCACGGATGCTTTTATGTAGCTCAAGTATGTAGTTTTACCATATAATTGCCCAAATCAATATAAAATAAACCGCGGATGCTTCTTCTACTTGTCTTATTTTGTTATTTTTAAGAATTAGGGAAAGCAAAATCAAGAAATTATTTACTTGCAGAACAGCCTCAGAAGTTTTCTCAGGCAATCTAGATCTCCTGAGTTTCCGGGGCCCTCGCCTGATGCGTTGGGATAGTCATCCCCTCCCCCATGCTTCAAAAACGTTACAAGGCTTCATATATAACTTTGGAACATAACGATTTCCCTGCGTTTCCGGACCTAAGCGGCCCCTGGACCCTCGCCTAATGCGTTGGGATAGTCACCCCTTCTCCACGCTTTAAAACGTCACAATGCTTCACTTAAAACTGGGGAATATAACGACTTTCCTGTTATTTTTTTAAGAATTATGGAAAATAAAATCCGGAAATTATTAGCATTTCTATTTGCAGAACACCCTCAGAACGCTTCTCGGGCAATAAGGAACTCCAGAGCTTTCGAGGCCTAGGCGGCCCCTGAACCCTCGCCTAATGCCTCTTTTAAATGTGTTATGTCTCTGTAATCGAAGGGCCTGGAACCCCCTCTTTCGTAAAAAGCTGGATCCGCCCCTGCAGATGGGTGGTCAACTGTTGGTCACCATCATCAATATACTTTGGTCACAGAGTTTGGAGATCTCCAACTAACCAAACCTATGATATTTCATTAGGTTACGACAGGCTGTGTTGTAGTGTCTATAGATATTTATTATACAACCATTATTCATTAACCAATGAAAGACTAGCATTTGTACCACGTGCCGATCATATATCAGTCGATATTGGAGCCGAAATCGATATTGGATAGTGCTATTGGATTTTCATCCGGGTATCGGCAGAGAGAATAGCGACTACGTCAGTTCGATGATGTGTAACGTTCGAATCTGACGTCACCGTGGAGTCATCTGCTTCGCTCCTATCGTTTTGTCAGAACCCTCATATGATATCATACGTTGAATATTGAAATAGATTATTGTGCTTGTTTAAAGGCACACTTGCCGCCGCAGCCTGTTTAAATTTGCTAAGAAAACCAATTTACATGAGCTTACTACGACTTATACCACTAAACTTAAACATAAGACACATAAAACATGTCTAGTTAGCTTTAAAATGTAGAAATGGGATGAAAAACAAACGAAGAATCGAAGCCTGATTACAACAACAACGATCAGTGTCGGTCAACTTTCGTGTTGGCTAACCCTCCTTTCAGGCCTTTGTATCTGTGGTTAACACTCAAACAATTACCAGCAGGCTTTTCCAGTCGCTGTTAACCGATCGTCAGTCTGTATTTCTCAGATAAATAGGCCTACGTAAAATTACACTGTGCCGTTAGTTCACTCACTCGACTGAAACATAAAATCGCCAATAGGGGGCAGATTGGTTTGTTTACGTTACGGACCCTTAACAATTCAAATTTTCAAATTCAAATTAAAAATACAAAGTGACGTCCAAACTTTTAAATTTTGGTAAAAATAGAAAGTTCCTAACTTATATTGTCTGGGAAAAATACAGAAAACGGTCTTTCTTTTTTAATGTAAACAATATTCCTGATTTTCGCGACAAGTGTGCCTTTAAAGTTAAACTTGAAATAATTGTTGTTGGTGTTTCATTGCATATGTATAATAAAAAGATTATTAGGCCTATATGACTTCACATCCAATATGGATATTGAGTGTACTGGTCACCGTTGGATTGAAAGTCGTTATTGGACTTTCAACCCAACAGCGACTCGTACAATAAATATGCATATTGGATGCGAAGTCATATAATAACCTCATAATATCGTCCACTAAATAAGTAGATCATCTGGTAGAGAACTACACACGTGCGGCTACCACATGTATTGTCGGTTACGTATAGTCGTCATCATCCTCGAGGCTATTTAACCCGATTAACACTGTAGACCAGCTTTCTTATAGGTAAAGTGGCATGAACGGCCAAAATTTTGATATTTTCCCGTTAAAACCGAATTTCAAAGTTAATGACTCTTTTTCCCATACAGTACAAATAAAGAGCTTTTCTTCAATATCAGCCTCAGAAATGCACGTTATGCAATACAAAAATAAACTCATGTATCCCGGGTTACGGAATTATAGGCATTCAAAAACCAGGGCCGGCGTGCCGATCTCCATAATACATGTAGATCACCGTAAACTGTATAAGGCTTTGGGAATTCCGCAACAACGTCGCCTTCAGCTGTAGCCTTTGATGATCAATATATAGCCTATTTTGGCCACAGAGTTTGAATATCTTCAGCTACGTCGCCTTAAGCAAGTCAGGTACAGTCATAAAGCGTGTCACGAAAACAGGATTTAGAATCAGTCAAAATTACGTGGGAAATGTTGTAGGACATTAGAAAGTATTCATGGTGCGCTGTTGGAGACACCTCTGACCGGCAAAGATGACTCGTCAAGTTAATACGAATTCATAGCGTTCCCATGAATTTACTAATTTACACACGTATGGACTTCGCATATTCTCTGTGTATTTTAAGATCGGTAGCAATTTTTTCTGTGACGGTAAGCTAGTTGGCCACCCATCATCAATATACTTTGGCCACAGAGTTTGGAGATCTCCGACTAATAAGCGTGAAATGTCATCTGCAGATAGGGAATTCCCTAAAGCCTCGGTTTCATTTCAAGAACATCACGTGATCGTTACTGGGAAATCCCTATTAGAAGCATTTTTGTGCTCCTGTGGTAGGTCAAAACGAAACTTACCCAAATTACGGTAATGGCTCTTCTACTAGGGATGACAACGAACTTGATTGATTGATTTAAAAGCTGGGTTTATTTCCATCATGGCCACTTTGGTGTTTAAGGTGTACAAAGTTGTATTACTAGTATTAGGGCCCCTACTTTTCAGGCTATAGCAGTATAGGTGACTCGTAGCCGCACTCGTGTGTCTCAGACTCTATCCTGGTTTACTTACTTTGCCGGTCAGGTAGATAGGTGACTCGTAGTTGGAGATCTCAATATGATATTATGTGGCCAACATATATCCAAACACTATGGCCTATGTTAGTATGTAGCCTATATTTATGAACACTAAAAGTAAAACACATGGGCACTGGGAAAATCTTCTTGTCATAAAATTAAATAACCTGGTTATTAACCATGAACTTTGAAGTTTGAAGACAAGTTTCTAATTGTGTTTGAAAAAAGGGGGGTAAGTCATTTTATATGAACTAATCATAGTATTTCATACTCAATCATGACATAAGCTGTTGTAATAAACAAAACCCATGATATTTCAATAGGTTGAAGACAGACAGGAGCTTGACTTTAGTCAGTAAAATTCGGAATACTTTGTAATATAGATTAAACTAAAGGGCCTATTGACAAAGCTGTGCGAATCTTCAGCTTTGGCAAGAAGTCTGGTAAACTGAAATGCAACAAGATATGATAATTGGAAAAGAAATTGAAAACATAGGCCTATACATTATAATTGTGTTTCTTCATCGAAGACAGACAAGGGGGTTTAGTCCTACATGTAGATCTTTCAAACTCTTGTTATTTTTATAAGCAATGACCACATGTATTGGTGTTGGGCTGGTCAGTTTTATAATGCGTTGAAAAATGTAACTTAAGAGAATCACCTCATCACCTCACTTTTTTCTCCTTATTGATGCAAGCATTGCAACACAGCCCGTTGAAATTTTCTGTGCATCCCAATTTTAGTTTGCCGATTCCACCAAAAAAAATCCTGCAAATGCTCACATTTCCTCAGCGTGAGAAAATAACTCTTGGTTTGACAAGATAACAGAATCCTGTACGCCCCGGAGAACAGCGAAGATATTGACCATTTATAGGTGTGACGGCAAATTGAAAGATCGTTTGGGATGCTGCTTGCACAGGCTTTGTTGCTTCAATTACAAGAAAATCAGAGAAAAATGAGTTGATTATTCATAGTTACACTTTCCAACTCTATAAGCCAGCATTACATCAAAATGCTACAGAGCTTGGTTATTTCCAACTGTTTGCACTGGCTGTAGTATACAACCTGGGGCTATACACACATGTGCGGTTACATGTAACATGTTAGTTGAAGGTTAACTTGTGGATAAACAGGACTCACAAGCCTATATAAAGCCAGGTATCATTACACTCAGAAAGATGTCATCAATTTCAACTACATTATTTTTACAGAATTAGAAGTAGAACATTTCTGAATGTACATGTAGAGTCAGTTTTTGTTAAATAGATTGATTTTCCATTCACCAGCCTTGAAACCGACCTTGGCTTGTGAAGATAACAAAAAAATATGCATAAATTTTCGTGAGATATCAAAGAGCTTCTGGTGTCATTTTTAAAAAATTTTCTTTGACTCAATGTTGACATTCTGTGTGACATTGCAGAGATCACAAAAAATCTGGTTAATTGCTTTTCTTTTTTAGAAACTTAAATTTTCATCTTTGTTGTCTGTAAATATATGACAACGTGAAGGCTTGCATATGGATATCAACTTCTTCATTTATAACTTAGCAACGTTTCGGTCTTGATACTTAGACGGTTTTCAAGCTATGTTACAAATATCAACCATACTTTGTCTTATAAACATTTCCAATAGTCAGGTTGTAAATTGAAATAGATGCAGAAATAAAAATAAAATGCATGTAAACAAAAACAATTAAGATAGTTAAAAAATGAAGAATAACAGTTATGCATACCGGTTATAGAGTCAAAACATGGATTATGGTGATATATAATATGTGATTTACATTATTGTAATTTGCATTATTAAAATATTTTGTCAAGATTTGAGGACTTTGAAATTCAAACTTCAACTTCAAATTTCATGTATGTGAAATAATCTTGATTGCGGCGTAAAACATCAATCAATCAAATCAAGCAAGTGCATCTAATTCATACGAAATAAAAATTTAACAATTTCTGAGTGGATTATTCACTTATTTATCGTATGTGGAAGAGTTGCCAGGTACTCGCCGAAGGTTGGGGGATTCCTCTGGGCAATGAGCCCGGTTTCCTCCCCCTGACTACGCCGCCATGTGAGTGGCGTAAAACATTAATCAATCAATCACATCTTTGTTGGTTTTTTGGACAATATTTAGACTACGATAGATCTACATACTCATTGTCAGCTTGATATGTCCTGAAATGAATTTATTAAGAATAATATTATTAATTATTTATGTCTAATTTTATACCTAGATTTATCGTGTAATTTTGCTACGCGGGAAGCAGCTAAAGTGGCAAGAGCTGCCAAAATTCACACTTTTTTCATAATTTCTGATCGTCACGACATTAACAGGCTTTGAAGGCCATCGAAAAACTAAATGATTGACGTTGGAATGAGGAATATCCATACAGTATGTGGCCTGTATGAACCGAAAACGTGTTTGAAAAGTAAACAAAATTTAAATAACCGGGACGACCGTTCATTCATTCTAAACCAAAGTTACATTTAGTTCAAAACAATACTTTATTATGCATTCTCGAGACTAGAAGCATTAAAAAGCTTCTGAATTATACGTCGAGAAAAATAGCGGATGATTTCAACATTCTGTTTCAACGTCAAAATATCAACATTTTGGCAGCTCATGCCACTTTAAAGGATAAATAACAAGCTCACTAAAGAACTGACAATGAAATAAGAAATCCATGTTTACAGTCTCTGACCTGTACAAGCCTAAATAATAACAAAAAGAATACAAAATAACCGTTACAAACATTCGTTATAATATTTTGCAGCTCATACCACAATTCTCTGAATACATTTTATCACCCCACTGCTGTTAGTTAGGTGAAGTAAGTTAAAGGACTGTAAACTTCCAAATATGGAGAAAATTTCATAGAAACTGACAGCTAATTATTTGTTATATTTCTGACTTTAAAAGCATTTTACAAATGCTTCGCCCCCATGTGGGGCGGTTCTGGGGGATAAGAATAGATCCACAGCTTTCCCAAGGTGCATGATCGCAAAAGGCGACTAATCCTTGGGCCTATGTGTAGGTTCCGCAGGATAAGAATTGACCCACAGCCTACAGACAAGCTGATCTTATGAGGTGACTAACCTGTGGCAAAATTTATGTATAGTTCGACCTACATGTATGTGGGATGGTTGCCAGTTACCACCGGAAGGTCGTGGGCATAAAGCCCGGTTTCCTATCACAATAAAACTGGCAACGCCGCCATTTAAGTGAAATAATCTTGAGTGTGGCGTTAAACACCAAATAATCAACTGTTGGTCACCATCATCAATATACTTTGGTCACAGAGTTTGGAGATCTCCAACTAACCAAACCTATGATATTTCATTAGGTTACGACAGGCTGTGTTGTAGTGTCTATAGATATTTATTATACAACCATTATTCATTAACCAATGAAAGACTAGCATTTGTACCACGTGCCGATCATATATCAGTCGATATTGGAGCCGAAATCGATATTGGATAGTGCTATTGGATTTTCATCCGGGTATCGGCAGAGAGAATAGCGACTACGTCAGTTCGATGATGTGTAACGTTCGAATCTGACGTCACCGTGGAGTCATCTGCTTCGCTCCTATCGTTTTGTCAGAACCCTCATATGATATCATACGTTGAATATTGAAATAGATTATTGTGCTTGTTTAAAGGCACACTTGCCGCCGCAGCCTGTTTAAATTTGCTAAGAAAACCAATTTACATGAGCTTACTACGACTTATACCACTAAACTTAAACATAAGACACATAAAACATGTCTAGTTAGCTTTAAAATGTAGAAATGGGATGAAAAACAAACGAAGAATCGAAGCCTGATTACAACAACAACGATCAGTGTCGGTCAACTTTCGTGTTGGCTAACCCTCCTTTCAGGCCTTTGTATCTGTGGTTAACACTCAAACAATTACCAGCAGGCTTTTCCAGTCGCTGTTAACCGATCGTCAGTCTGTATTTCTCAGATAAATAGGCCTACGTAAAATTACACTGTGCCGTTAGTTCACTCACTCGACTGAAACATAAAATCGCCAATAGGGGGCAGATTGGTTTGTTTACGTTACGGACCCTTAACAATTCAAATTTTCAAATTCAAATTAAAAATACAAAGTGACGTCCAAACTTTTAAATTTTGGTAAAAATAGAAAGTTCCTAACTTATATTGTCTGGGAAAAATACAGAAAACGGTCTTTCTTTTTTAATGTAAACAATATTCCTGATTTTCGCGACAAGTGTGCCTTTAAAGTTAAACTTGAAATAATTGTTGTTGGTGTTTCATTGCATATGTATAATAAAAAGATTATTAGGCCTATATGACTTCACATCCAATATGGATATTGAGTGTACTGGTCACCGTTGGATTGAAAGTCGTTATTGGACTTTCAACCCAACAGCGACTCGTACAATAAATATGCATATTGGATGCGAAGTCATATAATAACCTCATAATATCGTCCACTAAATAAGTAGATCATCTGGTAGAGAACTACACACGTGCGGCTACCACATGTATTGTCGGTTACGTATAGTCGTCATCATCCTCGAGGCTATTTAACCCGATTAACACTGTAGACCAGCTTTCTTATAGGTAAAGTGGCATGAACGGCCAAAATTTTGATATTTTCCCGTTAAAACCGAATTTCAAAGTTAATGACTCTTTTTCCCATACAGTACAAATAAAGAGCTTTTCTTCAATATCAGCCTCAGAAATGCACGTTATGCAATACAAAAATAAACTCATGTATCCCGGGTTACGGAATTATAGGCATTCAAAAACCAGGGCCGGCGTGCCGATCTCCATAATACATGTAGATCACCGTAAACTGTATAAGGCTTTGGGAATTCCGCAACAACGTCGCCTTCAGCTGTAGCCTTTGATGATCAATATATAGCCTATTTTGGCCACAGAGTTTGAATATCTTCAGCTACGTCGCCTTAAGCAAGTCAGGTACAGTCATAAAGCGTGTCACGAAAACAGGATTTAGAATCAGTCAAAATTACGTGGGAAATGTTGTAGGACATTAGAAAGTATTCATGGTGCGCTGTTGGAGACACCTCTGACCGGCAAAGATGACTCGTCAAGTTAATACGAATTCATAGCGTTCCCATGAATTTACTAATTTACACACGTATGGACTTCGCATATTCTCTGTGTATTTTAAGATCGGTAGCAATTTTTTCTGTGACGGTAAGCTAGTTGGCCACCCATCATCAATATACTTTGGCCACAGAGTTTGGAGATCTCCGACTAATAAGCGTGAAATGTCATCTGCAGATAGGGAATTCCCTAAAGCCTCGGTTTCATTTCAAGAACATCACGTGATCGTTACTGGGAAATCCCTATTAGAAGCATTTTTGTGCTCCTGTGGTAGGTCAAAACGAAACTTACCCAAATTACGGTAATGGCTCTTCTACTAGGGATGACAACGAACTTGATTGATTGATTTAAAAGCTGGGTTTATTTCCATCATGGCCACTTTGGTGTTTAAGGTGTACAAAGTTGTATTACTAGTATTAGGGCCCCTACTTTTCAGGCTATAGCAGTATAGGTGACTCGTAGCCGCACTCGTGTGTCTCAGACTCTATCCTGGTTTACTTACTTTGCCGGTCAGGTAGATAGGTGACTCGTAGTTGGAGATCTCAATATGATATTATGTGGCCAACATATATCCAAACACTATGGCCTATGTTAGTATGTAGCCTATATTTATGAACACTAAAAGTAAAACACATGGGCACTGGGAAAATCTTCTTGTCATAAAATTAAATAACCTGGTTATTAACCATGAACTTTGAAGTTTGAAGACAAGTTTCTAATTGTGTTTGAAAAAAGGGGGGTAAGTCATTTTATATGAACTAATCATAGTATTTCATACTCAATCATGACATAAGCTGTTGTAATAAACAAAACCCATGATATTTCAATAGGTTGAAGACAGACAGGAGCTTGACTTTAGTCAGTAAAATTCGGAATACTTTGTAATATAGATTAAACTAAAGGGCCTATTGACAAAGCTGTGCGAATCTTCAGCTTTGGCAAGAAGTCTGGTAAACTGAAATGCAACAAGATATGATAATTGGAAAAGAAATTGAAAACATAGGCCTATACATTATAATTGTGTTTCTTCATCGAAGACAGACAAGGGGGTTTAGTCCTACATGTAGATCTTTCAAACTCTTGTTATTTTTATAAGCAATGACCACATGTATTGGTGTTGGGCTGGTCAGTTTTATAATGCGTTGAAAAATGTAACTTAAGAGAATCACCTCATCACCTCACTTTTTTCTCCTTATTGATGCAAGCATTGCAACACAGCCCGTTGAAATTTTCTGTGCATCCCAATTTTAGTTTGCCGATTCCACCAAAAAAAATCCTGCAAATGCTCACATTTCCTCAGCGTGAGAAAATAACTCTTGGTTTGACAAGATAACAGAATCCTGTACGCCCCGGAGAACAGCGAAGATATTGACCATTTATAGGTGTGACGGCAAATTGAAAGATCGTTTGGGATGCTGCTTGCACAGGCTTTGTTGCTTCAATTACAAGAAAATCAGAGAAAAATGAGTTGATTATTCATAGTTACACTTTCCAACTCTATAAGCCAGCATTACATCAAAATGCTACAGAGCTTGGTTATTTCCAACTGTTTGCACTGGCTGTAGTATACAACCTGGGGCTATACACACATGTGCGGTTACATGTAACATGTTAGTTGAAGGTTAACTTGTGGATAAACAGGACTCACAAGCCTATATAAAGCCAGGTATCATTACACTCAGAAAGATGTCATCAATTTCAACTACATTATTTTTACAGAATTAGAAGTAGAACATTTCTGAATGTACATGTAGAGTCAGTTTTTGTTAAATAGATTGATTTTCCATTCACCAGCCTTGAAACCGACCTTGGCTTGTGAAGATAACAAAAAAATATGCATAAATTTTCGTGAGATATCAAAGAGCTTCTGGTGTAATTTTTTAAAAATTTTCTTTGACTCAATGTTGACATTCTGTGTGACATTGCAGAGATCACAAAAAATCTGGTTAATTGCTTTTCTTTTTTAGAAACTTAAATTTTCATCTTTGTTGTCTGTAAATATATGACAACGTGAAGGCTTGCATATGGATATCAACTTCTTCATTTATAACTTAGCAACGTTTCGGTCTTGATACTTAGACGGTTTTCAAGCTATGTTACAAATATCAACCATACTTTGTCTTATAAACATTTCCAATAGTCAGGTTGTAAATTGAAATAGATGCAGAAATAAAAATAAAATGCATGTAAACAAAAACAATTAAGATAGTTAAAAAATGAAGAATAACAGTTATGCATACCGGTTATAGAGTCAAAACATGGATTATGGTGATATATAATATGTGATTTACATTATTGTAATTTGCATTATTAAAATATTTTGTCAAGATTTGAGGACTTTGAAATTCAAACTTCAACTTCAAATTTCATGTATGTGAAATAATCTTGATTGCGGCGTAAAACATCAATCAATCAAATCAAGCAAGTGCATCTAATTCATACGAAATAAAAATTTAACAATTTCTGAGTGGATTATTCACTTATTTATCGTATGTGGAAGAGTTGCCAGGTACTCGCCGAAGGTTGGGGGATTCCTCTGGGCAATGAGCCCGGTTTCCTCCCCCTGACTACGCCGCCATGTGAGTGGCGTAAAACATTAATCAATCAATCACATCTTTGTTGGTTTTTTGGACAATATTTAGACTACGATAGATCTACATACTCATTGTCAGCTTGATATGTCCTGAAATGAATTTATTAAGAATAATATTATTAATTATTTATGTCTAATTTTATACCTAGATTTATCGTGTAATTTTGCTACGCGGGAAGCAGCTAAAGTGGCAAGAGCTGCCAAAATTCACACTTTTTTCATAATTTCTGATCGTCACGACATTAACAGGCTTTGAAGGCCATCGAAAAACTAAATGATTGACGTTGGAATGAGGAATATCCATACAGTATGTGGCCTGTATGAACCGAAAACGTGTTTGAAAAGTAAACAAAATTTAAATAACCGGGACGACCGTTCATTCATTCTAAACCAAAGTTACATTTAGTTCAAAACAATACTTTATTATGCATTCTCGAGACTAGAAGCATTAAAAAGCTTCTGAATTATACGTCGAGAAAAATAGCGGATGATTTCAACATTCTGTTTCAACGTCAAAATATCAACATTTTGGCAGCTCATGCCACTTTAAAGGATAAATAACAAGCTCACTAAAGAACTGACAATGAAATAAGAAATCCATGTTTACAGTCTCTGACCTGTACAAGCCTAAATAATAACAAAAAGAATACAAAATAACCGTTACAAACATTCGTTATAATATTTTGCAGCTCATACCACAATTCTCTGAATACATTTTATCACCCCACTGCTGTTAGTTAGGTGAAGTAAGTTAAAGGACTGTAAACTTCCAAATATGGAGAAAATTTCATAGAAACTGACAGCTAATTATTTGTTATATTTCTGACTTTAAAAGCATTTTACAAATGCTTCGCCCCCATGTGGGGCGGTTCTGGGGGATAAGAATAGATCCACAGCTTTCCCAAGGTGCATGATCGCAAAAGGCGACTAATCCTTGGGCCTATGTGTAGGTTCCGCAGGATAAGAATTGACCCACAGCCTACAGACAAGCTGATCTTATGAGGTGACTAACCTGTGGCAAAATTTATGTATAGTTCGACCTACATGTATGTGGGATGGTTGCCAGTTACCACCGGAAGGTCGTGGGCATAAAGCCCGGTTTCCTATCACAATAAAACTGGCAACGCCGCCATTTAAGTGAAATAATCTTGAGTGTGGCGTTAAACACCAAATAATCAATGAATCAATTATATATAGTCTGATATGTTTTTGAAACGTTCTAAGTGATCTAGTTATTTAAAATTGTGTTAAAGTGGCATGAGCTGCCAAAATGTTGATATTTTTACGTAAAAACAGAATGTAAAAATTATTGGCTATTTTGCTCAATACGTTTAATTCAGAAGCTTTATAGTGCTTCTAATCTCGAAAATCTTCGATAAAGGATTGTTTTGAACTAACTTTGGCTTAGAATGAATGAATGGTCGTCCCGGTTATTTAAATTTTGTTTACTTTTCGAACACGTTTTCGGTTCGTACAGGCCACATACTGTATGTATTTTCCTCATTCCAACGCCAAGTTTTCGGATGGCCTTTAAAGCCTCTTACTGTCGTGACGATCAGAAATTATGAATAAAGTGTGAATTTTGGCAGCTCATCCCACTTTAAGGAGAAAACAAATAGTTATTTATATAGAGTTTATATTTCTATTACTTAAGTTGAAAAGTTTTGCTGTTTTGAGATAAATGTGAGAGATCAACTTCAAAAAATAATTTACACTTGTTTTACTAGTTTTTACTATTTTGTGTTTTTGTCAATTTTTGTTTAAAAATGTATTTTTGATGTGAAAGGATCTGCTTAATCTAACTTCTTTTTGCTGCCATATAAGTGAAATAATCTTGAGCGTGGCGTAAAATTCCAATCAATCCATCAATCAATAAAAACAAAAATCCTTCTCATCCTCTAAGTTGAAGTGTAAAGGTTCCGCTCCCTTCAAATGAAATAATTTATTTTTTTAATGTAAAACCTCAAACAATCAGTTTCTCTAAATTTTATAAAAACGTGGACCAATTTGTCAAGTTTAGTTTTGAATTTTATTGCAGCTATTATAATTAATGAAAACATTAACTTTTTGAATGAGTTTGTGTGATTTTTTTGTTAAATTTATTTTCCCAATTTTTTTTTATTTTCAGGATTTTTTGGAAAATTATGTCTTGAAGAGTTCGGGGCAAGGGAGATAAACACACAAGATGGATGTGTGTCCAGAAATTCTAGTGTTGGTTTCTGCTGCTGAATTAGCCGAGCAAAATGGCTTTTCAGCTGAGGTAAATTTTCAAAATTTCTTATGCAGGAGAATTAAATTGTTTTGGTGCTTCAACGTCTCATTGCAGGCTCATGAATTTCATGGAGGGCAGCGCCCATTTGGGATTATTGCTGCCCTCTTTGCCTTTGTGCATTATTGTTTTGTCTCTATTATTTATAATCACTAAAACACACGGGCACAGGGAAAATCTTCTTGTCTAAAATAACCATGGAGACAAGTTTCTAATTGTGTTAACAAGAGGTATATCATTTAGACCTTTATACCCCATCATAAATTGTTGTAATAAAGTAAACCTATGATATTTCATTAGGTTGACGACTGACAGGAGCTTAGCCTTGCTCTCTGTTATTTCATAGGCAAGGCAGGGCCTCTGTGGCTCCGTCGGTTAGAGTGATAGTCACTCAGTCCGACACAGACCTTCCATTGATGCAGCACGCGCTTAAACCCTACTCAGACCAAATAAAAGGTTACAAATTTCTGAGTGGATTTTTCACTTGATCGTCTTATGTTGAAGAGTTGTAATTATAATTGTTATGCTTTATTTTGTTTTAAAGAGGATTACAAACAGTCAGACACTACTAAGTAGCTCTCCTCTATAAGATTTAAAGTACTTAAGATACATTACCATATATTGGCTGACAAGCATTACATAATATAGACAGAGTTGCCGTAAGTACCAAGTGAAAGAATCAATCCCACACAATGAGAACCCAGTATGGAAATTTAAAAAAAAAATTCTGGCTGAAAGACAAAGGAGCATAACTTGGTAATAGTTTAGCGGAGAAACCAAATTAGCTTTCGTCCATTATGAAACGTTAAAATTAGGCCTATGCATGTCCATGTATCTATATCGATCCCATTCTGGTCAAAAAGATTTTCAATAAGCGTTTTAGTTTTCATAAATCTGAATATTCAGTGATAATGTTATCAGTTACAAAAAAGAACTATTCAATTTTGATTGTTTGGAAATTTGAATTCTTTTAAAGACATTAACACCTGTTCAGTCTGATTAGATGCAAATATAACTTAGATGGTGAAATTAGCTGACCTTTCGTGACCTTGTTGTCATGGTTGGTCACATGTTACTTCATCATGTGACCTTCAACTGTTGTGGTGATGTTTTTTATTGAACCCATGCAACTCATGTTGTGAATGGCACATTGTGATTATTTTTGTTATATTGAATCACATCCCCTCCAGCCATCTCTTTGATGATCCAAATAACATGTTGGCCTATGTAATACTATAAATATTTAATTTTTTTATGACTGTGTGGTTTTGTTTAAGTGTTTGGCACACATATAGACTGTAAGTCATGTTATAGAATTGGGGTTTGATAAGAAAGAATTAGCAACAAAACCAACACTTTTCGTATCCACTTTGGAACCTAATAAAAGTTTCCCAGTCATTTTGTAGAATTGTGGGTTGATAAGAAAGAATTAGCAACAAAACCAACACTATCCGTATTCACTTGGGAACGTAATCAAAGTTTTCCAGTCATTTTTAGAATTGCAATTTGATAAAATTTGAAAGAATTAGCAACCAAACCAACACTTTCTGTTTCCACTTAGTAACGTAATAAAAGTTTCCCAGTCATTTTTTTAGAATTGCGGTTTTATAACACCAAATTAGCAAAAAAACAACACTTTCCATATCCTAAATTTCCCAATCAATTTTTAGAATTGCAATTTAATAAACTTTGAAAAAATTAGCAACAAAACCAACACGCTGTATATTCCACCTATGAACCTAAACGAAAGTTTCAATCATATCAGTAGAAATGTGGTTTGATGAGATAAAAATAGTACAACGCAGCAAACCCAACACTTTCCTTATCCACGCAGGAGCGTAATAAAAGTTACCAAGGCGTAATTTTTGTTAACTTCCAGCTGAATCACTTCTATAAAAATTCTGTTGTCTGTAAAATGTTTAATGATGTACTAGTTGCATGCAGTTTGTAAATTGTAATACAAGCCCAAAGATATGACTTAAATCAAACCAAATTTTTCGCTTCATCCCATGTGTGGAAGAGCTACCAGTCTCGGCCATTTCTGTGGCTGGAAATTTCCTTAAATGTCCTTTAGAACCCATTCTAGTAAATGCCCCTTGGTGCCGCTTTGGGGGGTAAATTACCCATTGTAACAAATACCTGTTGTTTTATTGAAGCTGAAGGTCAGGGTTTCCTCCTGGCAAAGAGCATGATTTCCTCCCCCACTAAACCAGGCAATGCCGCCCTGTAAGGGAAATACTCTTGAGTGCGGCGTAAAACATCAATCAGTCAATCAACCAGTCAATCAGTCAATCTACCTATCAGTGAATCGATCAGTCAATCAATCTACCAATCAGTCAATCAATCAATCAATCTACCAATCAGTCAATCAATCTACCGATCAGTCAATCAACCAATCAATCAATCTACCAATCAGTCAATCTACCAATCAGTCAATCTACCAATCAGTCAATCTACCAATCAGTCAATCTACCAATCAGTCAATCAATCTTTTATTGAAGAGAGAATCATTACTAGTTGCATTGGCGTTGGTTTGGGCTGTAATATCATGTGAGATAAACAATTTTGTCCAAGTTTCTTAGAATAACCTTGAAACAAGGGGTCGTTGTTTGATAAAACGGCCATTGGTGAAGTTATCCATTATCATTTATAACAATACTTCTATAAACATTGTTTTTTTATCTAATGAGTACCTCATTAACGAGATCATTGGATTTCTAAGACAGGCTATTTAACAGAAATTTTCCGTAATGCATAATTATGATACACATTCTTGAAATTTACTGGCTAAAATTGTTGTTATTTTTCTTTTTTTAAAGCTGAGTTATACAAGCAAGTCTAAGATATTTTTCTCACAATATGCAAATTAGTGCGATTCCAGTTATTTGTAACTCTCATTAATTTGACTTGTTTATAGGATTTTACTGCCTAGAGCAAAATGATGCTACTATAAATGAATAAGTATCAACTTTTTTAAACGTTATAAATTCTGTCCTGAGCTCTATTTAAAATTCAAAATTTATGCTTACAATGACACGAGCTAACGAATTTCAGATTTTTTAAAATTTAGGGTGATTGTTGAGAGAATTTGAGGAATGAGGTTAAAACAAAAAATATTGATAACGCCAGTAATAAAGCCGAATAACTAGAGATGTGTGCTAATTACAGACAAAGTTCAGTCTGTGTACAATGTATACTGAATTTCTTTTAAAGATTCAGCCATTAGGATAGAATTTTTCATTGAGTCCAACAAAAACAGAGATGTGGGGTTTTGTCAATCAAGATCTCCTGCCATTGTATGAGATCTTCAACACGAGACATGGCTCGAGAGCCGTCGCACTCCATTTTCGCGCATAGTGTCGAACTGTAAGAAACCTACTGAGAATTTATAATGTGTATGATATTTATTTCTCGGTTCTATACTGTTCCCAAACATGTAACCCTACAATAATGACCTGTATCGCAAGGCCTTTGGGCAGAAATACAAGATGGCAGCGCCCATGGATGTCAAAGCAAAATATGATATGGATGAGGGAAAAAGTTTCAAGTTATTTTATATATATTAGAAGAGTAGCAATCAATATAATCAGCACTACATCAGCTCATAGATACATTCTAAAACAAGATGTCAAGGCAAAATATGATATGGATGAGTGAATAAGTTTCAAGGTATATTTTATACGTATTACGAGAGTAGGGATCCATATAACAAAACTGATTCTCTGCGGCTTAAACTTTACCTACCGGAATTATATCGGATATCTCTCTACACAACCGAGCCCGTTTCATGGTGTAACTGTCCGTGTCACATGTTGTTGATTACAATTTGCCGAAAGTAGGGACGTCGACAGCAGTGGCCTCCCTTTGTGTCCAAGCAACATGGCACTTGTTGACTTTAGAGTTGATATCTAAACAAATGGCAGTAGGATCAATCCTTATTTTAGATGTGGGGTTGTGTTTAAGGATAACCATTTTCACACATTGCTTCGAGTCATATTGCCTTAAATTCCATCTAATGGGCAAAATTGTCTGGTCATATTTAGCATATTTCTTTTCTAATGGTCGAATCTTTATGAGGAAAAAAGGGGCTTCGCTTTCCATATGCTCAACTGTCTGAAAGGGGCCTTGGATGTGCTTATGCTTGGCGGTCTGTCTCGGATTTCCTACATAAGTTGACAACTTCTTTAAAGGGCACATCACCCGAAGATGATAGTTCAAACATTTTGTTTTTCATAACCGTTGGTGGCGGGGAGGCGAGGGTGCTTGTAGATTATGCTCTTAAGAAAAATAAAAATAATATCCGTGTATGTTATTCTTGTTTTGACACAGAAAAAACTCGAAATTTGGAGAACAGCTGTTCATGAGATTCTTGTTGGTCTTGAATCGGACAACAACGAAAAGCAGAGGGCATTATGGGATGTCACACTCAACTCACTTCTGTTTTGTTCCGTAATTCGAAAGTTTTGCCAAGAAACTGAAAGGCTTAAACTGGAAAATGACGTCGGCGGTTTTCATTTCGAGGAAATTTTCTCAATTATGCCTCCATGTCCAAAAGAAGTGTACTATGAACTTGTCAGTGAATTCCAATGGCAGAAATATCTTCTTGAGGTAAGGGATTCTAAATAATCAGCGGAGTATCTTATATCAGCCTTTCATTGATGGGCAACAACAACGACACCAATGATAAAAAATTAAGACATCACCACGTAGTAAGTTGTTTTTGAACAACACAAGCTTTCGACACCTATAACGGTGTCTTTGTCAAGTGTAACTGAGTTACTCGTCACTTGAGTTACACTTGACGAAGACACCGGTACAGATTGTTCAAAAACAGCTTACTATGTGGTGATGTCTTTATTTTTTATCATTAGTATGGAACCCACGTTTAAAAAGAGTTTCAAACATTTCTAACAACGACACCGATTATTAAAATCCAAATTAACATAGAAAAATTTCTCATTTGATTTTTTCCCTTGATCGTCCTGCGTATGGCCAGGTACCCACCTAAGGTTTGAGATTTCCACTAAATTATTGACTTCTTAGAAGGTAAAAATGCACATAGGCATATAGAAATTCTAAGGTTGGGGGAGGGGGGGAACTGTTCTTTTTCTTTACTGTTTAGAAGAGCAAGTAATGATTCAAATGAGATTAGATAATCAAAAATGATATAATAATAATAACAGTAATATATTCTTTATTTCAAGAGAGTAATAATAACAAAATATACTCAATCGTAGGGAGAGGTTTTTTACATGTGCGTTGAGGCTCTCGTTGAGTTTAAAAATTTACAGAATTGTTTTTTTTTTATCTTGGTTTTCCTCGCCAGTGCTTACATTTCCTTAGTACTAAAGAAGAAGTTTGTTTGACATTCATGGAGGACATGTTGGCATTTTGTTATCGCCATGGTAACACAGGAAGTAGCAACAGCCATGTTGAAATGGTTTCAGCTATAACAGAACTTTTCTTATCAGAGAGCTTTGAGCCGGCGAAAAACTTGAGGTCTTCCACAATTTCAAGAAAAATCTCAGGGCCCTATATGATGATGGGACAGACTTTACCATCTTTTCAGAAAAAACAAGAAAACGACAACTCAGAAAGATATCTTGCGTTTTTTAATCAACTATTCAACACCATAAGAAAAAGTTTTGTTGAATTTTCACCCGATGACTTTGACTTCACTAAAAATTCCCAAGTCGTCTTAGTGACCCTCATATTGGGGTTAGGTTACAGAATTTTAAGCTCCAGTCGAAGCAGGTGTGACGAAGCCAATCAAAATTTCACAGACTGGATGAAAGAATCGAACTTGTTTTCTAATAAAAAAATTAAAGAGGTCTCGGCACAATTTGACTCCATTTCAAAATTTTGTCAGCTGTCAAAAAATTTGCAAGCGAAATTAATAGCTGGTAAAACTGATATTTTAGACAACTGTGAAAAGGTAATAAAGCAGCTGTTTCCATCTGAAAAAGAATTCAAGACGAGAAAAATGTCTGCTGTTCTCCCTGAAAGCCATTTTCCGACCAATCAATGGCTTTGTCTCTTGCATGATATTTTCTCTAGCCAATGGATGAACGTCTTTCAAAATGCCTTGGAAAACTGGTCTGGACCTAATGAACCAACCATTAGGTGTTTGACTATGGATGTACAATTTTGTAATATTGTCAGCAATATCCAGGTTCTTCTATCAAACATAACGGACCCTGAATCAGCTTGTGAAAAAACCCATTCAAATCCCACAATCACTGAGCATAATGAACATGAAAACTCTTTTACCGAGGAGGTAGAAAATGAAGCTGATGATTTGGAAGAAAACCCCCAGTTAATGGAGAATGCCTCTTCCATTGACTGCCTGAAAGGAACTTTATTAGAAACGTTGCATCTGTTTTTTGAGTGTTCAAGAAAAATAGCTTTGAAATACCAGACACAGAATGTAGGAAATGGGAAAGAGGACAGAAGTGAGCCAGAAGATATTGTGTCCATAATAAACGGAAAGTTGGAAGGATGGGAAGGTATGTAGCCTATTGAATGCTTTTATGCATACAGCTCTTTTGATAGACTTCATTCTGTGTAAGGGGCCTCGGTGGTCCAGTGAGCTAGCTAGTGATCGTCCCTCAGTCCGACACAGACCTTCCAACTTTTCTATGCGAGTTCGAATCACACTCAGACCAAATACAAATTTAAATATTTCTGCGTCGGTCGGCATATGTGGAAGAGTTGCCAGGTATTGGCCAAAGGCCAGGGGTTTCCTCCAGGCAATGAGCCCAGTTTCCGCACTATATAAGTGAAATAATCTTGAGTGCAGCGTAAAACATCAATCAACCAATCATTCTGTGTAAAGTTAGGCCAACTTCCCTTTTCAGAATCCAGCCTTTGACTTTAAATTTACCATCTTTGGGAAAATCAATTGCTTTAAAAGTTTGAATTTAAATTTAAGTTATGTTTAAGTTTTTCTCTTATTAAATTTCAGATCATTTGGAAAGTGTCTTATCCGGGTTTGTGCCTCCAGATTTAAGGTGAGTTTTTCAGACTGCATGGCCATTTAATAAGGTAACTGAAGCACACAAGCCAGTTGGTGAGTCGAGAAAGAAATCTCTTACATTTGTCAAGTTTTATGATTGATTGATTGGCTGATTGATGTTTTATTCCCCACTCAAGATTATTTCACTTATATGGCACAGTCGGCGGAGCAATAGTCTCTCAGTTAAGCCCGGTATACACTGAGAGTTTTGCTGCGACCCGACCCAACGTGACTGTACCCGTCTCGAGTCGGGTTCAGTTGGCTTGAGTTGCGTCGTAGACCGGTATACACTGCACACAACTGAAGTCATTGAGAGACCTGACGTTTGGAACTCTCTAGCAGAAAAAGGTACAAAAAGACGCTTGTTTGACGACATGTGACTGTAGTAAAGTTTCTGATTGGCCTACGGATTCAGACTCTCTACGACGATCGTCGGAAGAGTGGATACACTGTCTGACCCGACCCGACTAACTCAATTCTTGATCAAATATCTAGCACGTCCAGATCACCCCCGACCCGACGCAACTGAAGCCGACTGACACTGATTTGTGTCGTGGACTGGTATACACTACACTTTTTCTCTGCGACGCGACACGATTTTTCAGTCATGTCGGGTTGGGTCTCAGCAAAACTCTCAGTGTATACCGGGCTTTACATGTAGACACAGGTCTTCAATCGAGAAACATCGCAATAAGACTGAAATAATGTTGAAAACAACTTCAAATGTTTTCTCACTCTTAGACTATCGACAAAGCACGGCTTAGAATCCCACTCGGTTCCAAAATTTTTATTTTTAAATTTCACATGCAACATGAAAAATTACAAAAGTCTGCCGTACAACAGTCAATATCCATAGAAACAGGCAATCTCCTTTCAAGTCACATGTAACACAATGCATATTAAGAACCTCCCATAAATCAGGAATATCAACTAAGATAAAAAGTTTTTATTATGGAAAACAAATTTTCATTGAAATTAAAAAATGTGTTTTATTGGGCCACAATATTTCTACCCTGCTGTACATGTATGTCTTTTTAAAAGACTTTATAATCATTTTTATTAAAATCCCCCCTTTTTTGTGTTTTAGTATTGACTGTCTTTCACTGCTGGAAAACAACAAAGAATATTTATGTACTGAAAACAGAATATGTTTGCTGTTTGACCTTTTGCAAAGTTCACCAGAAGAGTTCATTCCAATACAAAAAGGGTGGAAGGTAGTTATTTAAATTCAAATATTTTGCAAACATTAATCTTGATTCATGGAATGAAAAGTTCAGGTTTTTCTTTGGGCGCTGAAGTAATTTGTGACTGGTAGAGAAAATGTAAGCATTAGTATAGAACAGTTCTATTTCCTAAATGTTTTACAACTCCAGCATTTCAGCAAAAGACTACATTTAGATAATCAGTTATCAGAGATTGGTGGGACCTCCGTGGCTCAGTAGGTAGAGCGTTGGACGCTCACTCCGAACAACCCTCCACCAATGGGTCTCGGGTTTGTATCCCGCTCAGTCCTAAAAAAAATTGGACAATTTTCTGACTGGGTTTTCACTCGAACGACCTATCAGGGATGGCTGCCAGTTACCACCGGACATAGAGCCCGGTTTCCTCCCACAATAAAACTGGCAACACCCTTATGTTTAATAGTGAAATAATATTGAGCGCCGCGTAAAACGTATACCAAACAATCGATCAGAGATTGGTGACGCTAATCCAGGAAAGTTTATTTCAGTTACTGTTGTCTGTGTTTGAGAATCTACCAATCATGGTACAGGATGATTTGGTTGCTAGGTGGTACACCCTTGGATACAAAATGGTGGATGAAGATGACGTTGACCTTCAAAGGTCCTTGACCTCTGTATTTAACAGACTGGTGCATGCTGGGGAATCTGAGGTAGGATGTCAATAAAAATTCCTTTGATTTTTACCCATGGAACTCTTTTAATTAATTGAAAATTTTGAACCCCGACTGAACCCCAATAATTGTAGAAATTCTTTTGAATGTCCTTTCTGTCAATGGACCCATTAAAACCAAAACACATAGAACAATTTGTACTACTTTTTACATGGTGAACCCATGAAGTATTGATAAACTTGACGACACAAATCTTAAATCCAGTTGAGAACAAAAATACCCATTGTATACACTGATTGCCTAATGACATTCAAATTTAAATTGTTGGATCGGCCAATAGACCATTTTGGCTTAGAAGTTGTACGAGTTGTTGGAGTTGTGTGTCATTGACATCATTTCTCTGTTGCGGGCGCTGGGACACGCCTCTTTTTGTATTTCGTCATAGACGAAATGAACTCGATTCTGACGTCAAATTGATCCAAAAACTCAATTTCGCGTCATTTTGCCATACAACGAGGCTTCTACGCAAGCGCCAATCCTTAAGCCGAAAGGGTCTATTATGAATTACTACAGGGGGTAGAATATTTACAAGATGATTGACAGTAATATTGTGTTTTTCTCGGCTAACAATCCAAATTTCATTGTGATGCTTTAATCATTTCCCATTCATAATTTGTTGACAGGTAACAATGATTTGTGGTCTTGTTCTACAAAATCCCAGGTCTGTCTTAAAGAAAGCTCTCTCACTAGCCGTGAAAAATCAACAGCAGACTTCTCTTATTGCTCAGGTACTTTTATCAGTTCACTTCTTTTGTATATTTATGATCACTAAAACACACGGACACAGGGAAAATCTTCATGTCTAAAATAACCATGGAGAAAAGTTTCTAATTGTGTTAAAAAGAGGTATATCATTTAGACCTTTACATCCCATAAATTTTTGTAACAAACCAAACCTATGATATTTCATTAGGTGGACGACTGACATGAGCTTAGCCTTGGTCAGTAGCCTTGGTCTTTTGTATACATGTATATATACCAGCCCCGATAGCTCAGTTGGTAGAACGTCCGCTTCAGGGCTGGGAGATCCAGGTTCAAGTCTGGGTCGAGTCAGACCAAAACAGTGGTAGCTGTCTCTGCTTCGCTTGGAGCTCAGCAATAGGAGTTAGAGCAGTGACTGGTTGGCCCGGTGTCAGTATAATGTGACTAGGTGAGGGGGCTTGGTAGGTGTCTTCGGCAAGTCGTCTTGGTGAGGCAGCACCAAATATAAGAGCAGTGGAAATCTACCCTGCTACTAGGAGACAAGGTCTTCATTTGACTGAAATACTGTTAAGCAAGTCGTAAAACCCAAATCACTCACTCACTCTTTTGTATATATAAACCGAATATAATAATATTTTGCCGATTACACTTTCTTGAAAAATGTCCTAAAATCTTCTACTCAGTTTGCAAAACGATACTCTCTCATTCGGTCACAAGGGTTTATATACCACTCAGTTCAAAGAAAATTGAACAAAAATTTTTTTTTAGAAGGATAAGCAATATTAGCTGTTTTTGAATCGCCTTTGTGACTGAGTTGCCTCGTACCCACCAAAATTTAAGGGATCCCTCCAGAATAAGATCCTTGGGCCCCAGGCAACGGAAGCAAAAATAAAAAAACAGACGAGAGCCTCATTGAAAAAATTGACATACGTATATGAAAACAAAACTTTAAATAAAAAAGAAATAAATAAGTTCATAAGTGCTTAAATAAAATATACTTGAAAAGATATTTCTGTTACCATGTTAGGGGCCTCCGTGGCTCAGTAGGTAGAGCGTTGGGTGCTCAATCCGAACTGCCTTCCACCAATGGGTTATTTTTCTGACTGGGTTTACACTCGAACAACCTATGTGGGATGGTTGCCAGTTACCAACTGAAGGTCGTGGGTTTCCTCTGGGCATAGAGCCCGGTTTCCTCCCACAATAAAACTGGCAACGCTGCCATATAAGTGAAATAATCTTGAATGCGGCGTAAAATACCAAACAATCAATCAATCAATCTATTACCATGTTTGACCTAAGTCTAGTTTAGTATAGATCCTTTTACCTTAGGTAAACTGTACGCAGCTATATAACTTTTCCCCTAATCCTTGTTGATAGAAGAAGTTAAATAAAATTCAACTAACTTTAAAAATGAACTATTATGATTTTTTCTAATGATGTTTTTTGAAGGTGTTACATAGAATCCCATCTGTTTGTCGTTCTTACCAAACCGTTACCAACGGCAACGATGAGTCATCACTTCTGTGTCAAATTCTACACACGTTTTTAGCAACGAGCACTCTTCAGTCAAATGAGGAAGAAAACTTGATTACTTTTCTTCAACCCTGTCTCCAGGTAACCAAATGTTTTTATTATTATCTGCAACTCTCCCACAGCAGCAATCAGAACCCACGGTTAAAACTTACGCTCACGCTTGTTGAGAATTTATACCTGGGCATCCGAGGATGCAATCAGAAATGCATCTGGGATTATTGTATTCTGCGTTAAAGAATACTGTACACTTCCCAATTTGATACTGTTGACGACCAATTAAAGGATATAATATAAACTCAAGTTTTAAAAACAATTTTGGACCAGGGGGCCGTTTCACGAAGCGCCGTCGCACAGTTGCCATGACGATCGATCACAGTTGCCATGACGTCGTATCTCTTCAATATGGTATCCATTGGCAACTAGGCTTCGTTTGCGATTGAGACTGCTTTATGAAATGAGCCCCAGATTGCCACACAAAAGCAAGCTTTAGCAGATAGATTGACCATGGTGGCAGATATGAGTCCATAAAGATTAGTTAAACGCTTTTGTATAATAAGTGAAACAGACTTCATTGTGAAGTAAACTCCATCACAGAGTTGGCCTCCACCACTTCAGACTTTATATAAAATCGCAAAATGCTTGTGAGAGGCCTCATTGGTCCAGTGGATTAGAGTGATTGTCTCTCGAACCCACACGCTATTGTCCTCAGCCCATGTGTTGTGAAATACATGTCTCACTATTGTTTGCCTCAGGTACCTGGTGAGGCTTCTTGTATTCCATGCGTGATTTATTCTGCCTGGGTAAAGTGTACAAAAACCGTCAGGCGTTTTTAATATAAGCAGGTTTTTTTTAGATATTAGCAGCAATGTGCACTATGAGAACTATATAGATATATACAACATCTGCTTTGTGCCTTTCATTTTCAGAGATTTAAGAACTGCTCTGTTCCTGGCCATACCTTCACTGAACTACCTGTATTGAATCCAGAGAAATGTTTACAAGTGATCATCATGCCATATATCAACAAGGAAAACATGGTGTCACAGTCTCAACCAATCCCCTGTCACCTTGCTTTGAAGCTCTATATCAGCCTGACCAATCAGGAACTGTTACCAGAATTACGTCAGCCACTCGTATTGCTGCTTTGTCTGTGTGAAATGATACAGGAGTGTGATCAGCTTTGGGACCGCCCCTTCAGGAAAGATGTCTTCAAAAGGGAGATAATCACTGCAATGAGTGATCTCCCCTTGACCATTGTTTCTGGTAAGGAAGAAAATGACTTGGAATTGAAAATAATTGAATTAATCCAAAATGTATAAAAACAATGCTCACAAAACTGTTTATAGGGAGTGATATCCTTAATTTGCACAATTTCTGGAACAGGATTCAAGATTTAGTAAAGTTCCACATATCTACTACAATATCTAACCTTCTAGCCTGGAGCCTGTTAGCGGCAGGTTAAATAGCAAACGTTACAAAGTAATTCCTTTGTCATGCTACGTCATTTAATCTGCCGTTAAGGTCATTTTCCTTTGAACAAGCAGCCCCTGAATAGTCTCTCAGCCAGACACAGAACTTCCATTGGTTTATCTTGGGTTCAAATTCCACTCGGGAAATCACCATGTGGGAACAGTTGTCAGATAGCCAGCAAACGTCTGGGGTTTCCTCTCGGCAAAGAGCCCAGTTTACTCCACCACTAAAACTGACGACACAGCCATGTAAGGGGAACAATCCTCTGTAAAAACCTCGATGAATGTACAAACTTAGATAATTTCTCAGACCGACAAAGGCCTTCCACCGATAGGTTGTGGGTCCGAATCTCAATCCAATGAAAAGTTTAGAGAAAAAAATTGAGAGTTGAGTTTTGACTCGTTCACCGTATGTGGAACAGCTGCCAGGTTCTTGCTAAACGTCTGATGGCTGAAGTTTCCTCCAGGCTAAGAGATCAGTTTCCTCCCCCACTAAACCTGCCAACATCGCCACGTAAAGTGAAACCAATCTCTAAACATTTTATTCTATCTAAAGTAAACCTATGTTTGATTTGCACATTCATTTCTTTTCAATTTGTATTTCTAACATGTAAGACCAAGCTCCTGTCAGTCTTCAACCTAATGAAATATCATAGGTTTGGTTTGTTACAACAATTTATGATGGGGTATAAAGGTCTAAATGATATACCTCTTTTTAACACAATTAGAAACTTGTCTCCATGGTTATTTTAGACAAGAAGATTTTCCCTGTGCCCGTGTGTTTTAGTGATCATAAATATAAACTTTTATTATGTGATTTTGTCATCACAGAATCGTCACGGCAATGGTTCCGTGATCAGGTGTGCGACCTTCACCTTTCTGTTTTACTCCGGGTCCGATCTGTGTTAGAACTAGAGGAAGATGATGATTATATTCAGGTTTGTTTATTAAATATTTCTTTACCATCAATAAAACCCAAACTCCAGTCTGTCTTCAACCTAATAAAATATCATGGGTTTTTATAGTTTATTGCAAGAGCTTATGATTGAGTATGAAGGTCTAAATGATATACCTCTTTCAACACTATAAGAAACTTGTCTCTATGGTTATTTTTGTCAAGAAGATTTTCCCTGTGCCTGTGTGTTTAACTGTTCATAAATATATGTTGCATGGAATACAAAGAAATCCACCAGATTATTTAGACAACACTATCCAAAATGTTAGAAACCTACCAGCACTTTCTAAGCTGTGAACGTTGATTTATATAATTAATTTTCTGTTCTCTCATTTCTATATGTCTAAATGTACCCCACAATAACAGATTGATTGTTTGGTGTTTTACACCGCGCTCAAGATTATTTCACTTATATGGCGGCGTTGCCAGTTTTAGTGTGGGAGGAAACCGGTCTCTATGCTCGGAGGAAACCCACTACCTTCCGTTGGTAACTGGCAACCCCCCCAATAACAGAGTTTCTCTTCTAATGTACCTGACAACTCTTCCACATAGGGTAGTTCATTGCAAAAGCCACTTAGTAATTTTTCAAACCTATGATGGTAGAATGGAAGACCTGTGTTAGACTATCACTCTGTGGCGACCACTACCTCAAACATTTTATGATCTCAAGCAGCAGGAAAAGTACATTATGGTAAAACTTAATGGTTTGAAATGGTGTGAAATATTTGAAACTTAAGCAAATCTTTTTTAATTTTCTGTAGGATGTAGCAGCCTATCTTTGGAAGCCAAACAAAGGTAAATATGTTCACCTTAATTTATTGACTATTTGTAATAGATTGATTAAGGGTTTACATCCCACTCAATATTATTCCACCTTAATCATAAAGGTATTGGCAGGTATAGTGCGGGATACGGAAACCATTTATCATTTATGCATGAAACCATTCCTTGTAGGATGATCAAATTGAAAATGAAAATCTAATTACAAATTTCTTATTTTTTTCTCTGGCCCAGTGACCCTTCCATGCAAGTGGGGACCTCGGTGGGCCAGTGGGTCAGAGTGATCATCCCACACAGATGTTCCATTGATGCGGCGCGGGTTCAAATCACACCCAGACCAGATTTTTCATTCGGTCGCCGTTTGTGGAAGAGTTGCCAGGTACTTGCTGAAGGTTGGGGGTTTCCACTGGGCAATGAGTCCGGTTCCTCCCCTACGAAACCTGGCAACGACGCCATATAAGTGAAATAAAAACATCAATCAATCAATCCATGCAAGCGTTGTGTCGACATGAGAGACTTGTTCTACAGCCCCAGAGTGTCCCCTGTATGCAATAGATTTAGATTGAGAAAATAATGATATTTTGTTTAAGCGAGTTACAACAAATTATTTGATCCATATGCGGGCTGTAGAAACTTCCGAAGAATATGATTCTTGATTGATGTATTTTGTCGCACTCAAGATTATTCAACTTATATGGTGGCGTTGCCAGGTTTAGTGGTGGAGGAAAGCGGGCTCAAAAAAATAGAAAAATTCACTCTGAAATTTTTCGATTTCGATTTGGTTTGAGTGTGATTTGAACCCTCGCCGCATCAATGAAAGGTCTGTGTGGAACTGTGGGATGATCACTCTAACCCACTGGACCACTGAGCCCCCTCCCCAAGAATATGAAATTTTACTGGATAGCAAGTGTTGGGAACATTAAAATTCTTTGTATCTGAGGGGGTGGGGGATATCTTAAATATGATCAATAATCAAATTGTTTGATCATCTAATCCTGTTTCATTGTTTGATTTTTATCTAATGACTGTGTGTGGTTTATTTTATCTTGTAGAGTCGGGTCTTTGTCACCCCCACACAGACGCTTTTCTCTTTGCCTCTGTGGATGATCAGTATTTACAGATGTCCATTCAGACAATATCAGAACTAGAGTATACTTATTCCCAAGATGAAGTCATTTTGTCTTTGACTAAGGTAGGACCTCTTCTGTTCTGTTATAATTATTACATTTATTTTGGAGTTATAAGTTCTATAAACTAGAAATTGGATTGATGGTTTGATTGATGTTTTATGCCACACTCAAGACCATACCACTTTTAATATATGGTGGTGTGGCCAGGTCTTATTTTTTTCCGTGGTTCAGTTTATATGAGGGTTACGCAAACTGAAAACCATGTGAACCGTGACAAAAATTAAAAATGTCTGTTGCTTTGGCGATATAGTATAAATGTTTTACAGGTACTTCCCCTTTGAAGTGCGTGCAGTTGATCAAGTACAAGAGTGAACAAATGTTTCTGCTACCAGTTCATCTAATCTGCCGCCCGTACACAAACACATGTTTCTGCTACCTGTTCATCTAATCTGCCGCCCGTACACAAACACATGTTTCTGCTACCTGTTCATCTAATCTGCCGCCCGTACACAAACAAATGTTTCTGCTACCTGTTCATCTAATCTGCCGCCCGTACACAAACTAATGTTTCTGCTACCTGTTCATCTAATCTGCCGCGCGTACACAAACGAATGTTTCTGCTACCTGTTCATCTAATCTGCCGCCCATACACAAACGAATGTTTCTGCTACCTGTTCATCTAATCTGCCGCCCGGACACAAACGAATGTTTCTGCTACCTGTTCATCTAATCTGCTGCCCGTATACAAACAAATGTTTCTGCTACCTGTTCATCTAATCTGCCGCCCGTACACAAACAAATGTTTCTGCTACCTGTTCATCTAATCTGCCGCCCGTATACAAACAAATGTTTCTGCTACCTGTTCATCTAATCTGCCGCCCGTACACAAACAAATGTTTCTGCTACCTGTTCATCTAAACTGTCGCCCATACACAAACAAATGTTTCTGCTACCAGTTCATCTAAACTGCTGCCCGTACACAAACAAATGTTTCTGCTACCTGTTCATCTAATCTGCCGCCTGTACACAAACAAATGTTTCTGCTACCTGTTAATCTAATCTGCCACCCGTACACAAACAAATGTTTCTGCTACCTGTTAATCTGATCTGCCGCCTGTACACAAACAAATGTTTCTGCTACCTGTTAATCTAATCTGCCACCCGTACACAAACAAATGTTTCTGCTACCTGTTAATCTGATCTGCCGCCTGTACACAAACAAATGTTTCTGCTACCTGTTAATCTAATCTGCTGCCCGTACACAAACGGATGTTTCTGCTACCTGTTCATCTAATCTGCTGCCCGTATACAAACAAATGTTTCTGCTACCTGTTCATCTGATCTGCCACCCGTACACAAACGAATGTTTCTGCTACCTGTTCATCTAATCTGTCGCCCGTATACAAACAGATGTCGCAATACAATGTGTCAGTGAAATACATCTAATGTTGAATGCAACATTAAAGACCAATCAATCAAAACTTTGTCAAACTGTTGTAATGGCGTTGTGGGGGGAGGGCGGGATTGGGGGCAGGGGGGAGTGTAAAAGTACAAGTTTGGAGCACATCCAGTGTAGTACATGCTGGTGTTTATTGTACATGATGGTACTATATTGTACATGATGGTACTATATTGTACATGCTATAGTACTCTCACTATATTGTACATGATGGTGTGTTTTTATTAATTTTTAAACTCTGATAATGATAATTTGTTTTCTTCTTCAGATTCTACCAAACCTTTTATCTTCAGAGTGGATTCGTGTGATACAAGTCTGTCATTATCTGATTGATACTGGTCGACTCAGTCTCAACTTTCCCTCCACTTATACAAGTTACCTCCCCTGGTTTGACATGAACGGTAAGTATAATTCATAGAGTAATCCATTTCCAGACCATAGAACTTTGTTACTCTGATGCAACTTTATTCGGACATCTTGTTGATTCCAACCGTTTCAGGCATCCCTGAAATCTTAACACGTTAAAGTGGCATGAGCTGCCCAAATTCACACTTTTTTTCATAATTTCTGATCGTCACGACAGTAAGATGCTTTGAAGGCCGTCGAAAAACTAAATGATTAGCGTTGGAATGAGGAAAATCCATACAGTATGTGGCCTATACGAACCGGAATAGTGTTCGAAAAGTAAACAAAATTTAAATAGCCGGGACGACCATTTATTCATTCTCAAAGTCAAAGTTGGTCCAAAACAATACTTTATGGTACATTCTCGAGACTAGAAGCACTAAAAAGCTTCTGAAAAATAGTTCAACATTCTGTTTTTACGTCAAAATATCAACATTTTGGCAGCTCATGCCACTTTAAATAGATAAGCAAACATCGACGGGTCTGTTATGAACACCGGATGGAATTTGTAGTCCAAACATATACTTTCAAGATAAATCTATCCTTTTAAATCTTACAACTCATGGCTTTTAAAAAAATAAACAGATTCGGAAAGTGAAGTTTCCCAGTTTGACCGTCACCCAAAATCAACAGAATTTCTGCCATTTTTTAAGAAAGTCTAATCCCAAAATAATGATATAACATTTTTATTAACAGTACATTTTATTCACAGATGTCCAACTTCCTCTGAGTCTTGTCCTACTATTGGTCAATTGTTGTGAGGTGTGGAGCCAATCAAATGTCTTGTCTCATGAAGCATGGGTTTTTGTTGTACAACATCTCTCAAATGCCATCAAGGTTAGTAACAGTCAATTTCTATTTCAAAACCTCAATAAAACTTTAAAAATGATTTACAGATTACAAAAATATGCGAGTTTATATGTGACTATGTGTTGCTATACAAATGCCAATTCTCTCAGAATGCTTGCTAAATTTACTTTGATGATTTTGTTATGATCTCTGTATGTGCTCCATAAATTTGAGTATTCGGTTGCCGGGTAAGCTGTATGATTGCCAGGTGGTTGCCGGGTTTAGCTGTATGGTTGCCAGGTATAGCTGTATGGTTGCCAGGTACAGCTGTATTGTTGTCGGGTATAGCTGTATGGTTACCATGTACAGCTGTATGGTTGCCAGGTATAGCTGTATAGTTGTAGGGTACAGCTGTATGGTTGCCAGGTATAGCTGTATGGTTGTAGGGTATAGCTGTATGGTTGCCAGCCGTATGGTTGTCAGGTACAGCGGTATGGTTGAAAGGTACAGCTGTACGGTTGCCAAGTACAGCCAGATGGTTACCAGTTACAGCTGTATGGTGGAGTAATCTTGAATGCGGCGTTAAACACAAATCTATCAATCATTCAGTTTTCAGTCATTTTCTTTCTACAAATATTCACTGGTGCCATGACCATTGAACTTAGAAATACAAAAATGCTATGGTTTTATTTTGACAGGAGTTTTGTGTGCCTTTTCAAAAGTCAGCAATTTCACACAGTTTTTTACTGGTTCAGATTTTCTGTCAGCTGTGCCAACTGCTGAGCCTACTCCCTTCTGGGACTGGTGATCATCTGTACCTACTCATGACTAAAATCCTATCAATTTACAAGGGAGTGAAGACAGATTCCCTTACAACCAATCAGAATGTTTCTTGGTGGACTAAGTTTTCTGAAAACCAGGATACCATAATGGCTAATGTCGTTGAGAATATATCCTCAAATTTGACGGAGGAAAAATACAACTTGAAGAAACAGCTGAAAGATGTGTGTATCTGATACGTAACTGTCTCTAAAAATATGCATTTATTCTTTGTTCAAACCAAATTAAAAATGAAAAAAATATTTTTTTCCGGTTAAGCCTTTACATATGTAGAGGCGTTTATTAGATAATTATCACGGTTTTACAGCATGTGCCGCAAATGTACTTGCCCACGTGACACATTTCTGAGTGGATTTTTCACTGGATTTTTCACTGGATCATTGTATGTGGAAGAGTTGCCTCCCCTTTTAACATGGCAATGTCGCCATGTCTGTGAAATAATCTTGAGTACAGCATAAAAACCCTAATCATATATAAAAGCATCAGCTTGATGTGAAGATATATATTTATAATTTCACTTCTCATACTAAGATAGGTGTTTATGACGTTATACTGGTTACAGAATTAAAACCAAAATAAATCACCATAACTTACAATCAATAAGATTCTGTCTAGCCTCTTGGAGATTTTCCTAGTCCTAAATGCCACTCAAGTCTGTTGTTATATAGTGTTTTTTTGCAAAAGGTCAAGGGTTCCTCCGTGCAGTGAGCCAGGTTTCTTCCGCCACTGAACCTCCCAATGGTGCCATATAAGTGAAATAATTTTGAGGTTCAACGTTAAACATCAATCACTCAATCTTAAAGTGCCTTTATAATGTAGAACAAATTACTACCTAAATGTAAAGATCGTGTTCTATATAAATTCATTTCGAAATAGCATTTGGTGAGAAGGGGACAGTTAGTTTTGGGATGACATAAAAATACGACATGAACCAGCGAAATGTAAAAGAATAAGAACGCATAGAAGAAAACCATAGCATAAGTTTACCGTTGACAAGAACAACACATTCACTGCCGTAATGATTTATTTCCTTATTCCAAAAGCGAATTTCGGGAATCTTCGAATAGTTATTAGAGAAAATCTGGTCTTCAGTCCGCAGACAGCCCTTTGTTAGTACATCTATGGCGCACGCTGAGCCAAACAACATGCCTACTTCCGCAAGTGATTAAGCTCTCAGCTGGCGCCCTCCTTTGAAGTAAGCCAGCCTTCTCGTAGTGTCGGATTTTAAGTTAAGAATTAGGTGTCGATGTTCTAAGTGATTTACGGTAGTTCCTGAACCACCAGTACCGGCACTGCAGTGGCCCCAGACGAAAATCGCATGACGGACAATTCATGGTAATAATATAGTAAACAATTCAAAAGTGGACATTATTTAATAAAGTTCAGGTTGATAACTCAAGGCAGTTTGGCTTATTTGTGGTCATAATTATAATATGCTTCCTCAAGGTCGAATTTATGATAAAAAACGAAGTTAACTTAAAGTAGAAGTAACATGAAGTGCTTGAAATGTTTGGGTGTCCACCTGTCTCGGACAGGTAAATTGTTCAAGGGACAGGAAGAAAAAAATAACAGCTGTCGCCTGCGACAGGTAGAACTATATAAAAGTTTATTGAATAAACGAGCTGTATACTAATAAGCTGGACACAATAAATCTTTACTGTGAGAAACAAATGTTCTGAAAATTACTAAGCAAGATAGACGAAGTATAAAAAAGTTTTGGCCCAAAATACTGAGAAAGAAGGCAAACTCGATTGAAATGAAAAATATCCTCAGTTTAGTTAAAATCCTATCGGTTCTAATGTTTTCGACAGCAACAGTTGAACGATGTTTCAGTTTGATGAAGCGGTTTAAATCAGATTGGCGGGCAAGTCTGAAAACAAGCACTCTTAATGACTTAATTATCTTAGCTATGAGTAAAGATTCTGTGAGCAGTTTTGACCCAGAACCAGCCATCAATCTCTGGTGGCTAGACAGTAAAAAAACGCGTAGATGTTTTGAAAGCTGGTTCTAGGTCAAAGCTGAGCACCGACTCCGGCTCATCTGATGAGAGGGTTGAAAATTCTGACAATAATTCTGATCAATCAGATTGATCATGTACATAGAGACTCATAATGAAGGACATGTTTCAATATTTATGCATTTTAATTATAGAAAATTCAAATTAACTTTAATTAGATTTATTATTTTCTGAATGTAGTCTCACATATATTGAAAAGGAATAAATACTTTTGTACGTCGCTGCATATGCAGCATTTATGTTTAATACTAGGATCATCATCACTGGCTTGTCCAATAAAACCAAGAAAATACAAATAAGAAGACATACTATGTTTTAATCTTTTTTTATTTCCAATATGGTATCCAAGTAGAAAATGAATGGGACAGTTAAAAATAATATCTACCCGTCACATGGGACAGGTAGAAAAAAACAAAACATTTCATGCAGTGTTAAGTAATGGTAACACTAACAGTCACAGTAACTAGTTATGGTACTGTAGTATTTATACTACTACTACTATATAAGACTAGGCTTAGTACAACTATTTACTAGTAGTGCTGCCATTGGTACGTTGACTTGAGTGCAGTAGGCCGACTACTATTTCATTTGCACAGGCTTATACTGCCACTGGTACGGAACATTTTACTATTATTTCATTTGCACAGGCTTATAGTTAAGTTATACCACGAATTATTACGTTTTCACAAATGTTCAGGTGTCAATGTGGAAACTGTCAACTTATGACAACAGCAAGAGAGTGTTTGTGCTGTTCAGAAATTGCAAAGGTCACCACTGTGAGAGACGAACACCCAGACTCCCAGTGTATATTAGACCACCCAGGGCCCTGTTTTACAAAGGTGGCGTAAGTTACGTCTGACGTAAATCAGTGTTAAAACTATAGTAACTTACACCCTAGACGCAACCAGTCCATGTTGTAGGCCTATGCGCAAATTTACGCCAGCTTTAAAACAGGGCCCAGGATTTCATCCAGTCTGTTTGGACATCCATGTCCTGAGGGTGGCCTATTACCAATACAGACAACAATTTGGAGAAAGGCCAGAGCAAAACAACGAGTAAGATCATTATTCTGCCATTCTCAAGATACAACCGACTTCTGAAAAGTGCACCCGTATATTTATCTTTTTTAAATTAATTGACTGGTGTGTAATGCTGACACGAGTATTCTGCCTTGCATAGCCACATGTCCAGGAAAATAAATATTTATTTATTTGGCTTTCTAATCATAAAATAATAACTCTCACCTCTTAAAAGGTTTACCCAACACAGTTTTTGCAATCACTCATCAACATTTTCCAACAGGTTTTTCTGTTAAGTTCAGACACAAATTAATTTCTTTGATATTTGCAAGTAATAATCAGGAGAGACTCATTGTAAACAGGATAGCATGAAACATTTTCATACTTGTTCACAAATTAATTGCTACATGTAACAGCAAGTGGCCTGTATGGGTTCCACAGAGACAGTTTGTGGTCCTGGATAACATAATAACTACTCTTTTTAATACTTGCCACAACCACATAAATTGTTCAGATTTGCGTAAAGCTATATACAATTTTTAATTTTCTGAAACAAACTGTCCAACTTCTGGTAATAGGGTTATAAAGTTATACATGCACAGTCCCTATTTTCTTCTATGCCAGGCGCCATCGTTATACGGCATACAGACACTTTGTCAGATGCATTTGGCAATTTGTAGACAAAGAAGTGCGTGTAGTCATTCCATCTTGTGTAGTGTGTAGGATTCGAGCAGCATTTCCTGACGCAGCCGAAAACTACACTGGCTTTCAAGAATTAGAGGACTGATTGAATCTGCTCAGAAGGTTTTGAACAGCAGTTTCACGGTCAGGTCTGTTGTATTCACTACACAAAGGAGGTGGAACTTCTATCTCCAACCGGACTCCCCCTTCGTTCATATGAGAAACACTTGCCATCTTAAAAACAGTTTCCATCAAACTGTTGACATATTCTGAAAGATTTAAGCATATTAGTATTAGTCAGTTGTTAAGATATATATATGTTGAGGATGTCACTGATCATAAAATTTAAATGCTAAGAAATTAAAGGGAATGTTAATTATCTCATTATCATTATCTCCACACTCCAATGTACATATATATTTTTAAATGGCAAATCCCAACCATAAGGTAACAGACTTGACAGAACACATGCACATGTTATAGAAACTGTAACTAAAAATGTAAGTACATGTAACTAAGTCTAAGCCCAAATTAGCTTTAAAAGTACAGGAAAGAAATTATGAAACAAACAGCCATGTCGGCCTATTAACAGTAACATGAATACAAAAAAAAATTATTTCAAGTGTAGATTCTATTCAAAAGTATTGTAGTGGGCTGGGAAATACATTACGATTTTTAACCCCGAAATGATACCCCCAGGAAGGGATCAGGTCACTGATTTTCTGGAATATGAATTTGCCTTATTAATTGCCTTTTTATTTTACTAACCTCATCAGAGCTCACCACTTCTAATTCAAGGTCTTCTGTCTTGTTCATCTGTCTAGCCTGTTCTTTGTCGTATTCTGTTTAATCTGTATAAAAGTAAAACTATTACATTTAGTCAACTGATTAAATTTTTTAAAAAATTATTCTCGTTAAAATTAAAAACCGTCAACTTATTCAAATATTGTAACCGAAGCCTACAGCTAGTACTAGTATTTAACTACTACGGCAAACGACATGTACTATAATCTATAACTCCAGTGTTACCTGGTAATAAAAAAAATAATATCATTAAATTTATCACACGACTAAAATTATACATAAATCTTTCCCCGAGTTGTAATAAAATAATAATACAGTCTAACTCAACTGCTGTTACATTCAGCTCAGCCTCTGGTAGTTATAATTGATTTATGATGATCAATGATGATTGTACTTATTGTCAGAACTTAAAAGTTAAAGCAGTGATTTGTGCCATTGTGGCATAAGTAAACTTCAATAAATTATAGATTAAAAGTACAGTATTTTTAGTACACATCAATACAACTAAATTTACATGTCGACAGTGTAAGCTTATAATATACAGTCTACTAGTAAGACTACTACACAAGTACATATGTGACAATCACATGTCAACAACAAGGAAACATATTATTAGTAATTCAACTTCAAGACTTACCCTTGCAGCTTCCCTTTTAGCATATCCAAGCCTAAGTTTTTGGGGAGGTGACCTCTGAGTCTGAGATGTGACCGAATGGGAAGGGGACAACATGTCTAATCGCGGCATTTTACTGGGGTTTGAAAAAGTTGAAGATTTGTGACTGTCACTGTCAGACTCTGTGGCAACAGTTTGAAATTGAGTTACAGTACAGGCATGAATTGTAGGAACGGCATCGCAGTTCAGTCTGGCATTTTGGGGGATTTTTTGGATGTGTTCGATTTCAAACCTGTGCCTAAATGGATAGCACTCAAGTGAAATGAACATATCGCCGAATATTCTGTAGCAGGTCCATTCCAATGGCCGCGTTCGTTTTGACGAAATCTGTCCACTGTCTCCTTACTGACGGATCCTTCGGAAAAGAATGGACTGAAACTCCGTCGGCACTTGTTTTTCCACACCCAGCAGCTACACATCTCACCCCCATACCCCTACTGCTTCCCCCACGATCTCCTCAAGGCATACTTCTACTTTAGAACTTTCAAAATGTAATCAAGACTGCTGTCAGTTGTCTTCCAACGTGTAGGCAACAACAACAACACGCCCTGCGTTCATAAAATGACGTCACCTCCTCGCAGTCGGCCGGAAACTCCCGATTGAATCAACCACTCGACAGTACAGAACACACCTGAGTCGGCGTCTTCGTTAAAATGGCTTATTTTAAAATCATTTTTTTTTAAATCACTTATTGGATTCATAATTATTTTAAATATTCATAAATAATGCTATTAAAATCTGCATTGTAAAGGCTCTTTAAATTTAAAAATATACAATTAGAAATCCCAGTTTGATGACCTTTATGATCAGGTATTGGAAACGATCCATTGCGTATTTATTTTTTCCAGTTAAGTTATTATTTGTAGTGCTAAATTACCAAATTATAGAAACTTGTACGTCTGACTTTTCTAATAAAACAGAAATAATTCAGGTATCCCCACATGGCAAGTTTTTTGTGGAAAATTGCAATTTTCAGATCATTCTTGTCACTGTCTCTGTGCCAGTGTGATTTTTTCTCATAAATATATGTAGTGCTTACTGACTATATAAAGCATGGTTACTGACCTATATGCCTATCATCTTATTTATGCTTTATATATAAAGACTTTTCTATCCTATTCCAGAAAGATCCCTTTCGTGCCTTATGCTAACATACACTATAAACAAACAGTTGGGCAAAATATTGATTCATTTGTTATATTCAAGTGCTATATGGTCATTGTAATTATATTACGGACTGTAACAGTTTTCGTTATTTGAATTAAAATAAATATTTTTCTTTAAATTTGGATTCCCTTTCTTTATCATCCCTAAAAAAACAGAAGAACTGTTTTAAACCAGCAGACACTTAACACTATTTCGGAACTGACCTGAGAAACACAGACGGCCGTTTTGATTTGAGGGAAACTTTTGACAAATTTGAGACCGTAAATCAAAAACAAGAAGATCTAAAGTGAGCCATTTTCTCAAGCCAAGATAATGCCTTTATGGAGGTTTTTCCGTTTGAGAAGAAGAAAACAACTGTAATCCAACATAAAACTATTAGCGGCAGTTACCCCATATCCGACGTCTCCTGGAGAGTTGATACGCAGGTTTGAAAGCTAATGGAGGCTATGCGCGCTATTGACCTTCTGCTCTGGGGATGTGTTCTACACACTCAAAGTGAACATTTTACTTCAATATGTTCGCCCTGTGAAGCCAGATGGACTCTCAAGTTCCATACTTGAAAACATCTTTTTATTTTGTTGAAATACGCTTTTGATTTGGCTAACGATATCCTGAATAAATTGTATAGCTTATTGCCATTAATGGTGATTTCTTATTGCCAGAATGTTGCCCTTTATGATCACAATCGTTTTTGCAACATCAGTTTGCCAACAAGCCCCCTACACCAATTATTTTATCGGTCGGTGCAGACTTTCCAGGGGGGTACTTAACTTTTTTCTTTGTGTATATAATCGCAGACGTATAAATAGACCAATGTCATGCAAATAACTTGGGCCTGTTTCACAAAGCGGCGTAGCGTAGGTTTTTACGTAACTGCCATAGGCCTATAGCAGCTCATAGTGCAGAGATACGCAGTTACGTAAAGCCTTACGCTACGCGCCTCTGTGAAACAGGCTCCTGTCTTATTAAATTTAAAGGATAAATGCCAAGCTCTTTCTGAACACCTAGCAGTGATTTGTTATTGTAAATTGAGTAAATATGTATCTAAACCCCTAATGCTGAAACAAAACAAACTTCCGGCAGGGTTTAAGGGTGTCACAGAAACAGCGATTGAAAATATGCATATCTTCCGTCACATCAGATGTCAACAATGACGTCACGGCGCTAAAGCTAATTAATTTCCGTATCTAGGCGGTAGAGAGAAAAATAACGCCTTGATTTTTTAGGTTTAGTGCCTGCAATCTCATTTTGCTTTGGGCTAATTTCGTATGTCTATACGATGCAAGTTTTTAAACAATTGATTATCAAATAGGAGGTATATCGCTATAATAGAAAGATCGCAGACAAATTCTATTTTCAAGTGTGTCTGACTTCATTGAGATCATTGACGTCAAAATCAGTAATAGCTAGGCGTATCCACACACTTAGATATGTTTTTTTTATTAATATAGATACGTCAGTTAAGCTCGATGTTCACACAATACACACCATTGAAGTCAAACCAAAGAATTAACTTGTTCATACAGTATTTCAAGAAATACCAAACTAAGACTTCCTTTTTGGTTTGCTTACACTAAATATACTACAGGGGTGAATTGTTCAAAACTGCAGCCGACCCTAGCCGAGAAATCTGGGCTCTGTCGAATTTTTTTTTCTCTCCGTGTTCGTCATAGTCCAGATCACTTCCATAGTAAAAAAAAAGTGATATTTTTTTAGGAGACCCGCCGAAAAAATCGGCGGCACAAATTTCACAACAAATAAGCAAAGAATAAAGTATTTAACTCTACATTCCGATAGCATAGACCTAGAAGAAGGAGTTTGTCAACTTCACGCGGCTGTAATTTGGTAAGCTTTCTTTTATGCAGTCAATATTTGCTTCTTAGTCCACTGGCTTCCAACCTGACGTAACCGCCATAGTAAAACCTAAAAACTGGGCGGGGCATCTTAGAAATACGTAACTCGTATATCTTCGGAAATCTTTTGTCATGTCCAATGAACTAGGCCGAATATTAAATATTCCGGGAGTATTAAATACTACATTTATAAGCCTATATTTCTCCACACTTATATCGATATTATTTTACCCTAGTGAGTCGGGCTAAGGCGACAAGACACATTACCAGTCGCCTTAAGACCGATAATCCGGGCTACAGCCGACCCATGCCGCCAAACCTGGTTTAAGCCTAACACACCTTTGAAAAACTGGGTTTTTTAGCCAGTGACCTATAGCTGCATTCTTCTTTTATGATGATTTAACCGTCTTCTCGGGAAATCCAAACTTAATACATGCAGGTGTATCTTTAAAGTGGCATAAACTGCCAAAATTCACACTTTTTTCATAATTTCTGATCGTCACAACAGCAAGAGGTTTTGAAGGCCATCGAAAAACTAAATGATTGGCGTTGCAATGAGGAAAATCCATACAATACCGAAAACGTGTTCGAAAAGTTAACAAAATTTAAATAACCGGGACGACCATTCATTCATTCAAAGCTAAACTTAGTTCAAAACAATACTTTATCATACATTTTCGAGAATAGAAAGACTAAAAAGCTCCTGAATTATACGTCAATCTGTTTTAACGTCAAAATATCAATATTTTGGCAGCTCGTGTCACTAAGTTTCCAGACATATTTTAAATAAACACGTTTTGAATGGTTGACTTGGGTGACATTTGAATATTATTTAGAACTATATTTGCACCTGGGCGGGTTCCGTTGATTGTGGTGAGTAAATGATTTTACTTGACAAAGACATCAGTCGAAAAAAAAAAGATGTGCTCTTTACAACATTTATTACGTCTTTCGTGACCGGGTAACATTTGACGTCATAAACAGCAGACGCGACATCCAAATCACCAACACATTGTGACGCAACAATAACAACTCCGCCATACGGTCACGTGGTTACGACTCGGAAAGACGTAACCAAGTTACAACACTTTGTCAAGACGCCACCAAAGCTTACTTCGCAAGTAACCAAGAAACCTACGCCAAATCATGGGAAGACGATTCCAACGCTTCAAAAAACGCCTTAGCAACATGGTGCGGGTAACCCGCAGTTTTATCCGTGGATGTGGATGTGGACTAGTCCATAAACATACCGAGACAACATTTGTCCACGTGTCTAAGTTAGGTGAGGACCGAGTAGACAGAACAACAGGACAATCCAGGACGGAGAGCCTCTCTCTCAGTGAACCGGGCTACAGAAGAAACTTTGCATGGAGGTGCCTGACTTCCGAGGCGGAGCAGCAGTCAAATGTCCTCAGGACCCATTTTACGGCTTCCCCAATCTGGATGTCCGTCTACCCTCAAGACGGAGAAGTCGTGAAGGATTTCCACAATGGAGCCATGGCGGACGTAAAGTTGATGTCGTCGGTGAGAGGCAGCTTTGTGAGGAAGACGGTGGTCGACGAAGGAGGGGAGTATGAGGCATCAGTGACTATCGGTGTCCAGTGTGAGTTTGTTGTCAGAATGCTGTCCTGTTTTACTCAGTCTGGCACAACTTACCTCCATTTCCAGTATTATGGCATGGGAGATTTGTCATACTGGATGGGGAAGGATCGGAAAAGAACTGTCTTTTCAGAGGAAATGTCCGCCTGGACAACTCTTCACATCCTTACTGGATTGTCAGCAATCCACAGCAAAGGTATCATTCACATGGATATAAAGCCATCCAACATCCTGATCAATGATCTGGGATATCCTTTGCTCACGGATTTCGGGGCTGCGATCCGTACCTGTAACAATATGTGTTTCCACTCCTGTACCCGAGCATATCTTTGCCCCGAGCTCTTAGAAAACGAAGATCTTATAGTATATTCTGGAGCTGCTGACATATGGGCTACGACTTTGATATTTTTTGAGCTCGTGACAAACAAGATGCCTGTACGCTCCAACAAATGGCCGTTAACCTTTTTGAAGGCTGCCCCTTCCTCACACTCTCAGCTCGACCTCTCTCCATTCACTGAGACAGCCGCTGATTTTATCAGATCCGTTCTTCAACCGGACCCTACTGCTCGCCTGGGATACACTAAAGGAGTTAAGGAACTCCTGTTACACCCCTTATTCCAAACATGTGACTGGGAGTCGCTGGTTGGGAGATTTTTCTCCTCCCGATCCCCACTCTTAGACAAGCTAATCACCTTGATTAGGGGTTAGGTCTACTTTAGATAAGTAGACCAAGGATGACTAGAGGAAGACAACGGAAACGCCCAATGGACTACGATTTAATGATTTAACCATTTTAAAATTAATAAAAACCACCCCTGGCGGTATCAGATCATCAAGTCTATGTAGGACTTCATTGAACATCAAAACAACAACGTGTGGACCAAGTAAGACAAGTCTGTGGTCTTCCTACAGAGGAACCAAACTCTCAAAAACTTGTTGCAATGTTTCATTTGATCACCGAAGAACCAGTTATATAATCCAGACTGCATGGAACAGTTATCAATTCCCAGCCACCTGTGCCTGTATGGATTGAAAATCAGAATACAAGAGTTGAAAAACGACCATTTCATCACTGAGGTTTCGTGTCTTTGACAGTCAGATGGTTGGTAGCATGCATGCAATACTGATAAATTTGGACGTCTAATTGGCAGGCATGTGTCCATATTTACGTCGAAAAGCAGTTACGGGTATCTGTTTAAGATTGAATGGCTCTGTGTGGATTGATAATCGATTCAAGATGAAGTCAACAATCCGAGGACTTTTTGCAGCATGATTACAATGCCTCCAAAAACCGTTCAACTTCTAAATGGCATTGAAAGACTCGTTAGAACATTCAAAGAATATATATAGAGCCATATAGAGCCGAATATATACAGGCTATTTCGTAAATACATTGTTTTAAACGCAATATTATTAAACCATAGAGCATCCTTTAGTTCTATGGTCAAGACTATGTATGGAACCATTAGCAGATATACGGTCAGTTACTGATCTCTCTTTGGATATTAAATGGGTATCCATGACGACATGGACGCCATCATGGACACACTTTGCTCATGTACTGGATACATCTGAACAAGTGTTCTAAATATACATCCATAAAGTAAAAAACATGATATTTTTTTGGCTTGTGTTAAAAAAAAATTCAATTTTAAAATCTGCAATAAAGCTTTAAATGTTATGAAAATTTTTAGTTCGTTATTTCAGTAGTAAAACATCGAAGATTCCACTTGTCTGTTTGGCGCCATTGTTCACTGTAAAGAACACGATCTCGCGCCCCTTTGTTAGATTTACGTATACGGCTGCACGCTTACCGTTCTGTATACATGGAAAGGAACTTTGGCTACAATTCCACCTACATAATTTGGTCAAAAAAATAGGCCAGATAAAAATCAAATGGTCTTAGTAAAGAGGGTTCCGAAATCCATGTATTAGTAGCAAACTTTTTATACAGAAGTGTGTAAACAGCTGAGAGTGAACCGGAAAGGCACCAAGCTTGTTTCGAGAAACTCTTTGGGAAAAGAGGTTAACTTAGTTACCAAGGGAATATTTATACATGCTTCTCGAACAAAAATCATTCGTCAGCCGAAATTCCCCTTCCCCAGCCTCACATTATAAACAAATATGCAATGGTGTGATTCAAGGCAAAGGTTTGAGGAACAGTCATCGTGTCTAACCCTAAATGCCCATTCTCACTGTGCGATTTGTCGTACCAACTAGAAGGATGCGTGGATGGATGCATTTGATTGGTTTATTATAAATCATATTGACTAATTAAAAGAATCCATTTTAATCGCACCCTACAAGTCGGTACGACAAATCGCACAGTGAGAACGGGTCTTACACGACAGGAGATGCGTGCGACAAGTTGCCAAACGTGCCCACATGTTTACCGCCCCTTGCTTTCAGAACTTAGTCTCGCTTACGCAGACTAACTCTGATTAAAGTGGAAGGTTTACATGTCTAATAAATACAAGAGATCCCTTAAAGGGAACTTAACGCCCGCGTTCATCTATTCATATTAAATTGATTGATTGATTGTTTGGTGTTTTACGCTGCGCTCAAGATTATTTCACTTATATGGCCGCGTTGCCAGTTTTATTGTGGGAGGAAACCGGGCTCTATGCCCGGAGGAAACCCACGACCTTCCGTTGGTAACTGGCAACCATCCCACATAGGTCGTCTATTCATATTAAAGATTGTTACAGCAATAACTGGATATAGGAATTGGGGCCTACATAAAAAATCTTATTCCAGGGAGATAACTTTTGTTGAGGAAAATTAAATTGTGAATTGCAAAATTAAGCTCCCCTTGAAATTTTGGTTGAAAACAACATTGCCACCTGGTATCCATCTTCAATATGCTAATGAAATGATAATATACGGTGCACAGCTACAACTTAGAGGGATGATGTGTGTCATGTTTGGTTAAGATCAGGTCAGTAGTTTTCTTGGAAAATGATAATAAGTTTCATTTTCAAATTTGGTTAAAAAACAACATTGCTTCCTGGTGGCCATATTTAATAAGCAAATGAGATGAAAATGTAGGGTGCACAACTAGACCAGAGGGAGATAATGTCGACCAAGTTTAGTCAAAATCAGACCAGTAGTTTTCTTGGAATAGAAGTAACAAAAAACAATATCGCCCTCATGGCGGCCATATTGAATATGCAAATGAGATCAAAATGAACGGTGCATAACTAGACCATAGGGTGATAATGTATGTTGATTTTGATTAATGTCAGGTAGTTTTCTTGGAACAAAGATAAAGAAAAAAAACATCGCCCCCTGGCGGCCATATTGAATATGCAATTGAGATGAAAATGTACAGTACACAACAGGGCTATAAGGAGATAATGTGAGCCAAGTTTGGTGAAAATCGGATTGGTAGTTTTCTTGGAAAAAAGTAACAAAAAAAATATATCGCCCCTGGCAGCCATATTGAATATGCAAATGAGATGAAAATGTATGGTGCACAACTAGACCATAGGGTGATGTATGTTCAGTTTGATTAAGATTGGATTGATAGTTTTATTGGAGTAAAGGTAACAAGCAAAAGTTTTCTTGCAATAAACGAAAAAAAAACATCTCCCCCTGGCGGCCATATTGAATATGCAAATGAGATGAAAATGTACGGTGCACAACTAGACCATAGGGTGAGATGATGTATGTTAAGTTTGATTAAGATTGGACAGGTAGTTTTCTTGGAATAAAGGTAACAAAAAAAAAACATCGCCCCCTGGTGGCCATATTGAATATGCAAATGAGATGAAACTGTAGGATGCACAACTAGACTATATGGAGATAATGTCAGCCAAGTTTGGTGAAAATCGGACTAGTAGTTTCCTTGGAATAAAGGTAACAAAAAAAAGCAATATCGCCCCCGGGTGGCCATATTGAATATGCAAAATGAGATGAAAATGTACGGTGCACAACTAGACCCTAGGGTGATGATGCATGTTGAGTTTGATTAAGATTGGACTGATAGTTTTCTTGGAATAAAGGTAACAAGCGAAAGATTTCTTGCAATAAACGTAACAAAGAAAAACAACATCTCCCCCTGGCGGCCATATTGATTATGCAAATGAGATGAAAATGTACGATGTACAACTAGACCATAGGGTGATGATGTATGTTAAGTTTGATTAAGATTGGACAGGTAGTTTTCTTGGAATAAAGGTAACAAGAAAAACAACATCGCCCCCTCGTGGCCATATTGAATATGCAAATGAGATGAAACTGTAGGATGCACAACTAGACTATATGGAGATAATGTCAGCCAAGTTTGATGAAAATCGGACTAGTAGTTTCCTTGGAATAAAGGTAACCAAAAAAAAAACAATATCACCCCCTGGTGGCCATATTGAATATGCAAATGAGATGAAAATGTACGGTGTACAACTAGACCGTAGAGTGATGATGCATGTTGAGTTTGATTAAGATTGGACTAATAGTTTTTTTGGAATAAAGGTAACTACCGAAAGTTTTCTTGCAATAAACGTACCAAAGAAAAACATCTCCCCCTGGCGGCCATATTGTTTATGCAAATGAGATGAAAATGTACGATGCACAACTAGACCATAGGGTGATGATGTATGTTAAGTTTGTTTAAGATTGGACAGGTAGTTTTCTTGGAATAAAAAGGTAACAAAGAAAAACAACATCGCCCCCTGGTGGCCATATTGAATATGCAAATGAGATGAAACTGTACGATGCACAACTAGACTATATGGAGATAATGCCAGCCAAGTTTGATGAAAATTGGACTAGTAGTTTCCTTGGAATAAAGGTAACAAAAAAAAAGAATATCGCCCCCTGGTGGCCATATTGAATATGCAAATGAGATGAAAATGTACGGTGTACAACTAGACCGTAGGGTGATGATGCATGTTGAGTTTGATTAAGATTGGACTAATAGTTTTCTTGGAATAAAGGTAACTACCGAAAGTTTTCTTGCAATAAACGTAACAAAGAAAAACAACATCTCCCCCTGGCGGCCATATTGTTTATGCAAATGAGATGAAAATGTACGATGCACAACTAGACCATAGGGTGATGATGTATGTTAAGTTGGATTAAGATTGGACAGGTAGTTTTCTTGGAATAAAGGTAACAAAGAAAAAACAACATCGCCCCCTGGCGGCCATATTGAATACGCAAATGAGATGAAAATGTAGGATGCACTACTAGACTATATGGAGATAATGTCAGCCAAGTTTGTTGAAAATCGGACAGGTAATTTTCTTGGAATAAAGGTAACAAAAAAAACAATATCGCCCCCTGGTGGCCACATTGAATATGCAAATGAGATAAAAACGTACGGTGCACAACTAGACCATAGGGTGATGTTGTATGTTAAGTTAGATTAAGATTGGACTGGTAGTTTTCTTGGAATAAAGGTAACAAGCAAAAAGTTAACGCACGGACGACAGACGACTGACCACGGAAAAGCGATTTGAATAGCCCTCCATCAGAATGATGGCGGGCTAAAAATAGATTTGGAGCCTGTCTCATAAAAAGGCGTGGGCTTGAGCTTTAAATCATTAACTGTCAAAGCTAAAATATCTTTGTGATATCTTTCAATATCTTAAGCTACTTTTCTGTGTGAAACCTGCTCCAGAAAACAAGGATTTCCAGTACATTATTTTCACTTGAAAAAAAAAATCCCCCGGGTAATCAACTATATAAAATAAACTATATAAAAACTCCCTATATCTGTTTGTTTTAGTGCTTGCAAATATATGATTATAATAAGCTGCATTGTGTTTGAGCGCACATTTTTAAAGAGATAAATAAATGAACTGCTTCAAGCGCACTTTAAATCCAAGAACGTGTAGCCTTTAATTATACTTCATCATTTTTTGACGATTTTTTTATTTATTAGAAATTAGCAAGTCATCCGTGTCATTTAAAAGTTACAGACTACTTTTGTACAAGAATATATAGGACACATTGCTCTACCGGTATTCATTTCAACTGATCACGTTTTACGGCTTAAGGTAAGCAATGAGGTATGGCTTATATAAACCATTAATGAGAAGTTAGATGAAGCCACTGGTACATTACCCAGCACGAACTTTCGACATCTGTACGACATGTTTTTGTCAAGTAGAATAAGTGTCAAAGCGACAATAGCGTTAACATGAATAACAATTAGTGTAGCAAGCGTTTTCTATCCAATTCACTAGAGTTGACTGTGGTCACAAAATGCAGCTAAAATATTATTGGGATAAAGAGATGCCATCAGAAATACCTAGGTAGATGCCAGTTTAGCCCTGACTAGTAGTAGATCTTTCAAACTCGTGTTCTTTTTATAAGCAATGACTGGTCCTGTTATTGTATATTTATGAACACGAAATTAACTGTCTCTTGATTACCTGGAAATTTGAAATCAGCTCCTTAACCGTAATGAAACCATCCAAACCATTTTTGTTTTTACCAGATCATATACGAAAATGAGACTGCTGCTAGTTATCGTCGTCACTCTGACCATAAACAGTTGCAGAACGATTGTACAACTTGGAGAACTGAATGAAATGTCCCCAACAATAAATAACAATCAGAGTGTTTCCAGTATGTCGGTAATGAACAATAATGAAAACTCCAACATGGCGACCAATACAACCGAAAAATCCAACATGGCCGCCAACACAACCGAAAAATCCAACATGTCTGCCAGTACATTTGAGAAATCCAGTATGACGAATCTTACGATAGACAAAGCACAACCTGAAAGTGTGAACCAATCTATATCCGAAGTTTCCATTGAAGGAATCCAAATACAGAGAGGAATGAGGGAAATACAAACAAATGGTCAGGTAAGGGATCTCTCCTTCGAGCAGTAGATTGATGTAGACTTTTATCTGCTGCATATCCCTTTGGTTGCCTGAATTTCACACAAGAATAGCTGTTAGAATAATAGCTTTAATATAATCATTGCTCAAAGCTCAGATGGGAGACAGAAACAAGGTGTATGCTTGCAAGGAGGAATTGTGATCTCTGTCATCGACTCCACTCTCTTTAAAGGAACACTTGCCGCGAAAATCCAGAATACTGTTTACATAAAAAACAGTGGGTGGTTTTCTGTATTTTTCCCTGATAGAAGTTAGGGGAGTGAGTGATTGGGGTTTTACGTCCTGCTCAACAGTATCGATAGAAGTTAGGAACTCGATTTTTACCAAAAATTGTAATTTTGGGCATTATTTAGTATTTTTATTTTGAAATTGAAAATTAGATCACTGCCCGCAATGTAAACAAACCCCGAACCTGAACATGCGCACAAGCGCCCAAATATATTGAATCGTACGAGTGATCCAACGGCACAGTATAATTTTACGTACTTTATCAGAGAAATACATACTGATAATCGGGTAAGAGGGACTCGGAAAGCTTGCCGATAATTTTTTGAGTGTAAACCACAGATAAAAAGGTCTGAAATGAGGGTAATCCAACACTTAAGTTGTGTTAGTTGCAGTAAGCGCATGTAAATTGGTTTTCTTCACAAATGTTCGACAGGCTACGGCGGCCAGTGGGCCTTTAAATCTGATGCAACGCATAACTGTCACAGTGACATAGGTTATCCATTACTTTCAACATTAGCTTACCAGGAGTGACAAAGTTGCATTGGGCGTAATGTAAAAAAAATACCGCAAAGCTTTGTCGTTAAAAAAAAAAAAAAGAGTACAGAGATCATCAGAAAAAAAAAATAAATATCACCTGTATCTATATTTGGGTTACAATTTATTGCTTTCAGATAGACAAAACGGGTTAAGTGTACTTGTATGATCAACTGGCCTTACAAATCTATAACAGTATTCTCGTTATTTTTTGGGATTACACTTTCTTGAAAAATGTCGAAATTCTTCTACCAATTTTGGGTGATGCCCAGAGGCGGGAAATTGGGGTCTTTCAATCTAAAATAGGGATTGATCCTACTGCCATTCGCTGAGTCTCGCGTAGAAGAGACATCGAGTGGTGGTGGTGGAGGGTGTGTGTGTTTGGGGGGGGGGGGGGGGGGTCTTTCAGATCCTATATGATTATTTCAGACAACCTTACCGATAAATATAACATGGTTTTAACGTTGACCAAATGGTTGTCTTTCAGACGCTATGTGATTATTTCAGACAGTCAAGATATATATATAAAGATATGTAGTTTTAACATGGTTACAATATTGATAAACTTTCGTCTCAATGTGGTTATTTCAGACAACTGAGATATTCGTAAGGGAAGTGATACCTGCGTCAATGTCTAAAGGAGATCTACTTTTCTTACACGGAGCCAGATTTTCTTCTGCCAATTGGGAAAACATTCGAACACTACAGATATTCGGTGCCTTGGGATATAGGACTGTTGCGATTGATATACCAGGTAAGGCCTAAAGCCAATAACAGGTTTATTAATATAACTTTTTATTATCAAAAAAATACAGCCACACTACAACAAATTCATCAGCGAGATAGTTGAAGTTTTCCAACTCTGTTGCCAAGATATTGATGATGGGCGGCAAACAGAGTTGAAGGACCCGCCATGTTGGAAAACATGTAACTCTATTGTTCGCGAATTTCCTTTCAATTTCTCCCGAATCTCCCGCTGGCCTCCTCGTTTCCGTTAGACTAAACTGGGGACTCTGGCTGTCTCTCGAAAAACGACGAGGATGCAACACAGATGTGAGTGTTTGAACGCTTTTTTTTGGTGGAACGGTGAACTTAAAGATCGAACTGAATGTGTATTAAGTTTGGGTCGGTTGCGTAAATTAGGAGAAATGCGCACAAAGAGTTTGTGCGGAGCTGAATAGATTTTCCAACATGGCGGGTCCTTCAACTCTGTTTGCCGCCCATCATCAATATCTTGGCAACAGAGTTTGAAGAACTTCAACTATCAGCGAGATTGCTGATTTGACTACGTCTGAACACTCGGTTTTTATAACGGGGCTGAGAATCTAACGTACATTCCCTGACGTTTGTACCCTAGTGCTTTAAAATAGGCCTATTGTAAGACATGATTTCTCGGCTAATTTGACTAAACGTTATGTACGAAACAACCTATAAATTATAATTGTTTTGACCTAGAAACCTGTGATTTTTTAAACAAATATATTCCATTTAACCTTGCAACCCACTACATAAGTAAGAGTCCGGGTTTCTGACTCTAAAATGACTATTTTTTTTATACTGACGGCCGTTTTTGGACCGTCAGTATAAAAAATAGTAATTTTGGAGTCAGAAACCCGGACTACATCAGTAAAGTCTGACCTTGATTGTGTGGTAAACATTCAACGGATTTTTGTTAGAACCTTCCCGTACAAAAACAAGTATACGTAAACCTGTCTGAATGATGGATGTTGAAATCCTTTAAAAAAAATCCTGTTTTAGGTTTTGGTCGAAGTCCACGTCGCCGATACAGTGACGTCGTAACCTTCATGAAATCAGTAATAACGTCACTTGAATTAAACAGTCCAGTCATCGTCAGTCCGTCTATGAGCGGTAGTTTCTCATTGCCACTTCTAATTTCTGCTCCAGAAACCCTGTCTGCATATGTGGCTTTGGCGCCTGTCATTCCACACAGTATCACGGATGAACAGTTTAAAACCGTCAAGGTAAAGACTAGCTGGAGATATCCAAACTCTGTTTCTGTTTGCCGCCCATCATCAATATCTTGGCAACAGAGTTTGAAGAACTTCAACTAGGTATAGTTGAAAATAACTCTGTGGCCAAAATATATTGATTTTGTGCTGGCTATCAGAGATGCAATTTGACAATTGTCGCTTAAAGAATGATTTTATATGATTTTCGGCTAATCCAAGCAAACGAACTTGTTCAAGTCGAGCCCTAATTTTTAACAATTTCTATGATTTTTTTGGTGAAAATCTAGAGATTGACGTCCGATTCAGTCTTGAAAAGTAGGCTCTGTTTCACAAAGCGGCGTAGATGTATTTTTTGCGTAACTTTCATACTAACGTATCTATACAGTATGGGTTGCTATGGCAGTTGCGTGAAAACTTACGCTACGCCGCTTTGTGAAACAGCCCCCTGACTACTCTCTATCTTCCTGACAGACAAATTAGTAAAACAGGATGGGGCATATGTGTGCGGTTAACTACTCCCATCTCTGTTGTATAACACAATCATGGCAGTAGAGTCACCTGGTGCTAGATAGTACATGTACCATAAGGATTTACGTAGGTCTACAACCTTGACAATGATGGAATAATTAATATTTTACACCTCACTTGTGACTATTTTACTTCTATATGGCTGTTTTGCCATTAGTCCGAAATATCTGCGATGATGATGTAAGACATTTTCTGACAGATAGGCCATCATCATGGCTTATCTGTCAGAAAATGTCTTACATCATCATCACAGATATTTCGGACTCTTTTGCCATAGGCCCTTTCAGCATGTGTACACTTTCAGCAATAAGCCTTGTTTATATTGCAGGTACCAACACTGATACTATACGGAGACAGAGACCGATATCTGGGAATTGGCCAGGCACCACGTCTGAGGTTGATCACACCCCACGTGGAACATATACTAAAGGGAGGCCATCCAGTTTATTTAGAAAGGCCGATGGAATTTCATGAACATTTCTTAGACTTTTTACGTCTTTATATTTAAATCAGTCGTCTGGTAATGTCTCAGGAAATACATTTTAAACACATGCATCACTTGCATAACGTTTATCAAAATTGTTTAGATATATAAGCTTGGGAATAAATATAAAGAAACAGTCATGGTTTTATTGAAGATAATAAAAAAAATTACAAAAAATGATACATTTAAAAAAATCTTGAGTATACAGATCTCCAAAGTAGTTTCCAGACTAGGGTATCATTGATTAGTGTTTTATACCACACTCCGGATTATCTTTATTATATTGTGTCCTATATTGTATAAATTGTAAAGGTTCATGCATGGAGAGGGGGAGCTTCAGACTGACATCAGTAACTAGCAATCATCCCACATATACAGCTTGATCCGACAGATTGATTGTTTGGTGTTTTACGCCGGGCTCAAGATTGATCGGACAGAAAATGTTCAGAATTGTTAGGACTGGATGGGATAGATTGGACACCAATGCTCCTCTGTGCAAACAATGACCTGGATTGATTGATTGATGTTCCATGCCATATTCAAGATTATTTCACATATATATTAGCATAGGGAGCGGGAGTATCGTAAAAAATCCTCAAGTTTCCTGTCACCGGTGCTACCATTGTGCTGGAATGTGAAGCTTGGTTCTGACGTTTAAGAACAAAACACGTCAATTGCAGTGACAACGTCATCAAAAAACGTCATCTGTCACCAGATATGGCAAATCTCTCGTGGAACCTCCCAGGCCCTATTACCAGATGTACATGTAGTGGAGGAAACCGGATTGTTAACCCAAAGGATACCCTCAAATTTGGACGGTTACCTGGCAACCCATCCATATAGGGCAACCAAGTGACAAAAACGAATTAGAAATTTTTAAAAAAATATTTGGACTGAGTGGGATTGAAACCTGCTAGCCATTGATGGGAGGTTTGTGTCTGGTTGAGAGACTACATGTATCTCTTTGCTGACAGGGGTGTCGAGGCACATCCATTTCCCGGGAACATTTTCATCTTAAAATAAATATTTCCGTAAACATTTTCCAAAATATATCCTATCTTTTTTACATTTATTAAAATCCGTATAAAAATCTGTATTTGCACTTCATCAAGACCATGCTTCTACTTGAAATCGTCTTGATCGTTCCAGTTCTTTTATATACAGATTAGCATCGTCCTCTGTTAATTGGCCCTTCTCCATGATTATCTCCCTTAGAGCACTCTTTACATCCTCTGGCATGTCTTTGGCATTTCTGAAGAAAAAAAACATGCAGTCATATTTCATAAATTGTTTGGTATTATATCCGAAGACATTTTTTGGTGACTTTGGCAGATTATATACATTTTGCTTCTTTAGCAGTCTTGTCAGATTTATTGAAGGAGGAAACAGGCATATGTGTCCTGGAGGCCAAAACCGGCATATGTTTCCTGGAGGCCAAAACCGACATATGTTTCCTGGAGGCCAAAACCGGCATATGTTTCCTGGAGGACAAAACCGGCATATGTGTCCTGGAGGTGAAACCAGCATATGGGTCCTGGAGGTGAAACCAGCATATGTGTCATGGAGGACGAAGCCAGCATATGTGTCATGGAGGTGAAACCAACATATCATGTGTCATGAAAGACGAAACCGACATGTGTCTTGGAGGCTGAAACCGACATATGTGTCATGGAGGACGAAACCGACATATGTTTCCTGGAGGACAAAACCGGCATATGTGTCCTGGAGGTGAAACCAGCATATGTGTCCTGGAGGTGAAACCAGCATATGTGTCATGGAGGTCGAAGCCAGCATATGTGTCATGGAGGTGAAACCAACATATCATGTGTCATGAAAGACGAAACCGACATGTGTCATGGAGGCTGAAACCGACATATGTGTCTTGGAGGCTGAAACCGACATATGTGTCATGGAGGACGAAACCGACATATGTGTTATGGAGGACGAAACCGACATATGTGTCATGGAGGACGAAACCGACATATGTGTCATGGAGGACGAAACCGACATATGTGTCCTGGAGGTGAAACCAGCATATGTGAACTGGAGGTGAAACCAGCATATGTGAACTGGAGGTGAAACCAGCATATGTGACATGGAGGTGAAACCAGCATATGTGTCCTGGAGGTGAAACCAGCATATGTGTCATGGAGGTGAAACCAGCATATGTGTCATGGAGGTGAAACCAGCATAAGGGTCATAGAGGACGAAATCACCATATGTGTTGTGACATACATGTAAGGTGGCATAAGGTGCCAAAATTCTGACTTTTTTCCTAAATTATGATTGTCATGTTAAGTTGAGCCTTGGAAGTACATTGAAAACTAAAGGATTTGCGATGAAAAAAAAAATATCATTAAAGTCGTGAACCCATACAACCTAAAGATGTGTGCCGATAACCAAGAAAATTTAAATAGCCTGGATGTATGAATATATTTTCCAGTTGTTTTTGCTTATAACGGCAACGCACATCCCGAAAATAATAGATCCTTGCGACTTATAAAGATGTTTTCATGAGGTTGTTCAAATTGTATGGCATTGACGTCATTTCTCTGTTGTGGGCGCTGTGACACACATCTTTCGCCTTGTGTCATTGACATAAATGAGCACGATTCCAACGGCAGATTTATCCAAGAACTCAATATATTATCATTTTTGTCATACACAGAGGTTACTTCGCAAGCGTCAATCCTTAAGCCGAAAGGGTCTATTTGTACTTTTTGCTAAAAACTATTAGCTTATTCAGATTCAGGTAAATTTCCTCACTATTTGGCAGCTCATGTCACTTTAATGGTTGGTTGGGTGTTTGACGCCGCGCACGAGATTATTTCACTTATATGGCGGCGTTCCTAGTTTTATTGTGGGAGGAAACCAGGCTCTATGCCCAGAGGAAACCCACGACCTTCCGGTCGTCACTGGCAACCATCCCACATAGGCCGTTCGAGTGAAAACCCAGACAGAATATTTTCCAATTTTTTGGGGACTGACTGGGATTCGAACCCGCGACCCATTGATGGAAGACTGCTCGGATTGAGCGTGCAACACTCTATCGACTGAGCCACGGAGGCCCGGTCACTTTAATGAGTTACATCTCTAGTTATCCCCATTTAATGTCATCAGTTTTTAACTGAAGACTCACCCAACTATATAAAACCCGGCTCCGTTCTCATGTTTCCAACTGAATACTCACCCAGCTATATAAAACCAGGCTCCGTTCTCATGTTTCCAACTGAATACTCACCCAGCTATATAAAACCAGGCTCCGTTCTCATGTTTTTAACTGAATACTCACCCAACTATATAAAACCAGGCTCCGTTCTCATGTTTCCAACTGAATACTCACCCAGCTATATAAAACCAGGCTCCGTTCTCATGTTTCCAACTGAATACTCACCCAGCTATATAAAACCAGGCTCCGTTCTCATGTTTTTAACTGAATACTCACCCAGCTATATAAAACCAGGCTCCGTTCTCATGTTTTTAACTGAATACTTACCCAGCTATATAAAACCAGGCTCCGTTCTCATGTTTTTAACTGAATACTCACCCAGCTATATAAAACCAGGCTCCGTTCTCATGTCTTTAACTGAATACTTACCCAACTATATAAAACCAGGCTCCGTTCTCATGTTTTTAACTGAATACTTACCCAGCTATAGAAAACCAGGCTCCGTTCTCATGTTTTTAACTGAATACTTACCCAACTATATAAAACCAGGCTTCGTTCTCATGTTTTTAACTGAATACTTACCCAGCTAAATAAACCCAGGCTCCGTTCTCATGTTCTTAACTGAATACTCACCCAGCTAAATAAACCCAGGCTCCGTTCTCATGTTTTTAACTGAATACTCACCCAGCTAAATAAACCCAGGCTCCGTTCTCATGTTTTTAACTGAATTCACCCAGCTAAATAAACCCAGGCTCCGTTCTCATGTTTCTAACTGAATACTCACCCAGCTATATAAAACCAGGCTCCGTTCTCATGTTTTTAACTGAATACTCACCCAGCTATATAAAACCAGGCTCCGTTCTCATGTTTTTAACTGAATACTCACCCAGCTATATAAAACCAGGCTCCGTTCTCATGTTTCTAACTGAATACTCACCCAGCTATATAAAACCAGGCTTCGTTCTCATGTTTTTAACTGAATACTTACCCAGCTATATAAAACCAGGCTCCGTTCTCATGTTTTTAACTGAATACTTACCCAGCTATATAAAACCAGGCTCCGTTCTCATGTTTTTAACTGAATACTCACCCAGCTATATAAAACCAGGCTCCATTCTCATGAATTAACTTCCAGATGAGGTCCGCTTGTTCTTTAATACGATGCTGGACATAAACCTTTTCATCCTAAAATCACAAAAGTCAAATGCCATTGTTGAAATTGTTTAACTTATTCTCACTTGACTATGGTAAGTTTGGATACTATTTTTTTCTTTGGAAGGTTGATATGTGCTTGGGAGGCTATCCTTTTTGAATAGTGAAGTCAAACCATTGTTGGGCAGAAAAAATGAAATGATCTCAGGGCATAATCCACCTATGTTGTAGGGGCCGATATTCGGCCCCATTCCCAAAGACCTTTTTCCCAAAACTGGTAAACAAATTTCCCAAAAGACTGCAAGTTCCCAATTTATTTGCCGTAAAAATAGTCAATCGCTATTCCGATCAACTTGAATTACCGCAGGAAAATATACTGTAAATTTAAGGGAATAACTGTCACCCGTGTTCGCAAACAGGAAGTGAGTAGTTGAAGTCGGAAAGAGCGCTATTTTCATTGGCGGTTGTTTTTGTTTTCATCCAATCGTTGTCCTTGTATTCCGCGCGAAAATGGTGGACCTTGTGACTTCCTGTATCCTGTTCATGCTGGATAAGTAATTTTTCCGGTTGATTTCAAGCCCATTCACATAAGTATTCTGTTTGTATTTTAATGTAGCCGTTGATAAACTTATTCCAAGCGACAGTGGAAGATAAATAGCTCCAAAATAAAGAATAACAAAGCTTGTAAACGTTTTTTTCCCGACGTTGAAGTATGTTAATTGTTATAGCTGTCGCAGTTTGTGTTGCCAAAAGTCAAAGCGTGAACGCAGGTCATTTTGTTAATTATAAAAGGAGGTAATTTGCTGGAATTCTATGTAACACGTGAATTGAGTAACTGATATTTTTATTTCAATAATTTTTTTTTCGTTCAGTTTGAGTAATCTGCCTAAATTATTTAACTTTGTTTGTACGACATAGCATTTTTTTCTATGTTTATTTTTGGTCATATTACTGCTGAATATTTAAATAGATCTAATTCATTTCAAGTCATGTACATGTATCTTTGTGCGACTATGACGTGGCTGTGCAAAATTTATAGGAATTTAATAATATTAACTGTAATTGGAAGTTTTGCTACTTAAAAAAAACAACAAAATTCCTGATTTTTGCAGAAACTCTCTAGTTTAAAAGAAAATGGTAAGACAATAGATAAGGGTTTATTCTTTAAATTATGAATTTATCAGAAGTATTAAAGGAATAATTTAAGAGAAACTTCCAACTGGTGCTGAATGAGAGAATGTACCTAGACTAGTCACTTATATTTTTATTGTTTTCAGACTCACTGGCAATGTCAAGTCATAATGGAAAGTACTATGTCCCAAAGTGTGAACCCACTAAGGCATATTGTAAAAATAATTTGGGCCATTATATCAATTGTCCTGTCCACCTTACAGCTGTCCCAACTACTGGCTCTCAGTCTCAGTGTTGATAGTTTCGGGCATGTACACAGTCTCAAATAAACATTTTGGTTGATTTATTTCAAAACAAAGTGTTGTTTTTTTTCCACCAATTAATTTAAATGGTATGAGGATATCCGATGAACCAGGCAGAAAAGAACAAGATATTGTTTAGGCTATATGATGTAACTACTTTTTCCCAAATCTTTTTTGCACCGACGTTTAATTTTCCCAATGGACCAGCCATGGGCCCCTTCCCAAAAATGGTGGATTATGCCCTGGATCTGTAAGAATATTGATCTATTATTCATCTGAAGAAAGATGCACTTATATAAAAATGTTTCACATATCAATATAGCATTGCTAGTTTATTGGTACCTGCCAAACATCCTACAATTGATATCGGATGAAAAAAAACAGGAACAAAATTCTACATTTGTACAACTGAGTATGATTCAAACCCCTACAGCCACAGAGGCCCCCTGCCGCCCCCACCACAGACACTTACAAAGTAGGGTCCCACGACAGCCACTAAGGCCCCTATCACATCCACATTCAATATAGAGCCCCATCAGAGACACTGAGGCCCTCAGCAGTCACAGAGGCCCCCACCCTAACAACAGAGGCCCTAACACAGTCACAGAGGCCCCCACCCCAACAGCAGAGGCAATAAGAAAGTCTTTGCTCACCTGATCTCTGGAGAAAGCTGTGAACAGTTGTAACAAGCCTTTATCCACCATTCTCTGCCATTCTGCCTTACAGAGGAAATCTTTACTTTCATTTCGACAGCCAAAAAATAGCACATTTCCTGGGATAACATACACCATATTAATGTAAGATATTTTGTTAAATAATACAACTGAATGACTGATGCTTTAAGCCGTACTCGTGGCCAGGTTTAGTAAGAGGGGAAACTGTGCTTTTTATCCAGGAGAAACCCTTGACCTAGAGTAGGCCTACATGTACTTGGCAACTTCTACAGATACTGCAATTGAGTGGAAAGGCTAAGAACCCTCCACAAGATAACACATATGGACAATGCTGTAAGCCATATTCAAGATTATTTCCCTTACTTAATCGCGTTGCCAGGTTTAGTAGGAGAGAAAACTCGGCTTTTTGCCCAGAGGAAACCCCAACCTTCCCTGAGTAGGCCTACTTGGCAACTCCTCTACATACTGCCATTGAGTGGAAAGATGTAGACCTCCACAAGATAACACAAATGGACATGTTTATATTAACCAAAACTATGTTCCATTCTACATTTATTTTATAAATTTAGATTCGCTTATCTGTTTGACTTTTCTGGTTCAGTGCATTATTCAATATTATTCATTTTTTTCAGTTATGTTGAAGGGTTACTTGCCCCCTAAAAAACAGGGTTTTTCTTTCATAGGGTTAATATGAATGGTTTCTTGTGAGCAGTCTGACAGTCCTTAAGATTGTTTTCGTTAATCTCCCTGTTCCAGCATAACTTCACTTTCAAAGATGTACACAAACTAAAGTCTAGTTGTTTTCTTTATCTTCAGGGCCTTGGTTACACAGCGATAACCTCTCATTCCAACACACACCTTTCATTAGTTCAAACCAAAATAGAGAAACTTCTGAGTGGATTTTTATGTGGTCACCTATGTGAAAGAGTTGTCAAGTACGTATCGAAGGTCAGGGGTTTCCTCCAGGCAAAGGCCCTGGTTCCCCCACTAAGCCTGGCAACAATGTCGCATAAGTAAAATTACCATAGTGCCGCATAAAACATCAGATAGATTATAAGGGCTTGGACACAATACGGTATATACCATAGAGGAGCAGGGGGCTGTTTCTCAACATAATTATGACCGACGTAATTCCAATCCAAGGCCTAACTTTAATGCTAACATATACCTTTAACATTACGTTACGGCCAGGCGCAAAGTTACGCCGGTGTTGAGAAACAGCCCCCTGGTCTGCCAAAATAAAACTTTCCAGCTAGTAAATTATAAACTACTAGCTTCCTGTGCTGGGGTCTCTTACTCGGATTGATTGATTGATTGATTGATTGGGGCTTAACATCGCACTCAACAGCTAAAGCTATATGGCGGCAGAAGTACCAACCGACCAAAAGACCTTACCCACCCCCATCCCACCTGAATTTTAACATTAAGATCTTCACAGACCATATGAACGTCAGGAAGGCTAATGTATTTGGCATACTTAATTTTCCTCCATGTAGGTAGGCGAAAATGGCTATGGTAAAAACCACAGCGCCCCCAGCCCGAGGGTCTGTTACTCGGAAGATTTACGTCTGATGTAAGTCTAATGCAAGGTGTAACTGCCATAAAAACAACAAGGTATATCATTTACACCTTTATACCCTATCATAAGTTGTTGTAATCAACTAACATATATATATTATATATTATGTGTCATGTCCAATACCTTACATGTCATATACCTTACATTGCATTATGACCAGTTGTAAAGTTACATTAGGAGGCTGTTTCACAAAGCAGCGTAGATGTATTTTTTGGCGTAACTTTCATAGCAACGTATCTCTACAGTACGGGTTGCTATGGCAGTTTTATGAAACAGGCTCCAGGAGTAGACATTTTAAACATAACCAGACATAAGACATATATTTATGAAGACTAAAACACACGGGCACATGGAAGATCTAACATTGTAAGGTGGTTGTAATCAACTAACATATATATATTATGTGTCATGTCCAAACTGAAGTTGTTTTACTTATAAAGAACCCATGTCAGAGAGGTTACTAAGAATAGCAAGATAAAATTACCTCCTATATTCTGCACTTCCCTGGCCTGAAGGAATCCTCGAAAAGGAGCACAGCCAGTACCTGGTCAAGAAAATAGTAACAGAACATTTCTATATGATGATTGTGAAAGCTCACATTTGACTGATTGAAGTTTTAGGAAAATTGCAGATTATTTTCCTTATATGGTCGTCTATTACCAGTGAAATCAAGTGAAACTTGTTCAAAATCCCTGTAGAGTTGGATTAAAGCCCCCAACCCATTGATGTATGAAAGTGGCATAAGCTGCCAAAATTCACACTTTTCTCATAATTTCTGATCGTCACGACAGTAAGAGGCTTTGAAGGCCATCGAAAAACTAGATGATTAGCATTCGAATGGGGAAAATCCATAGAGTATGTGGCCTATACGAACCGAAAATGTGTTCGAAAAGTAAACAAAATTTAAATAACCGGGACGTCCATTCATTCATTCTAAGCCAAAGTTAGTTCAAAACAATACTTTATCGTATATTTTCGAGACTGGAAGCACTAAAAAGCTTCTGAATTATAGGTCTTGAGAAAAATAGCTAATAATTTCAACATTCTGTTTTAACGTCAAAACATCAAGATTTTGGCAGCTCATGCCACTTTAAAGGCCTGCTTTGGACTGACTATCAATCTGCTGGTGAAGTAACTGATATCCTCTCCCCCAGTTGATGGTTTTGATTGATTGATTGAGGTTTAATGTCACACTCAATAGCTAAACTCATATGGTGACAAAAGTACCAGCCGACTAACGTTTTTTTTTTTAAATCATCCAGTTTTAATGTCCATCAATGGGTTGTTGATTCAAATCCCACTGAGTCCATGCAATTAATTCAGCAAAATTTGGTTTTCATGCAGACAGAGGGCCTGATTACCTCCACACTAAACCTAGTTCAATTTTACCGAACTTATGGTGATATTACATATACCAACGTTCAGTCTACGAATCTGAAATGCAAGGTGGAAATGATGCTTAAATTACAAGCCATGAAAATATTATTGCAACTCCTCGGTATGGACGATTCCTACCTCAGACTTCTTCAAAACTCCTAAAAGATTATTCTTGTCTGCTTTTATTACATGTAGCTATTCCATAGGGCGTACATCTGGTCTCAAACTACAGCAAACTGTCATTTCTTGGAGACTTAGCCGCCATTTTGCGTGACGTTCGAACTGGGCGGCAAAGTCTCCAAGAAATTTAGTTAGTTGTGGTATAAGACCAGATATACGCCCTTTGGAATAGCTACACGTAATAAAAGAGGACAAGAATAATCTTTTATGAGTTCTAAAGAAGTCTGGGGTAGGAATTGTCCATACAGAGCAGTTACAAAAATGTTTTCAGGACTTGTAGGACTTTACTGACCAGCTTTTCAAAATTCGTGGACTGAACGTTGGTATATGTAATATCACCATAATCTGATCATAACTCTAAAAACAGGGTCTTCTATATTCTTCCGAAAATTCACAAACCCATTGAAAACTGAAGAATTGGAAGAATAATTCTCATATTCCTCCAAGATATACCTACCTGTACAAACACTTGCCTTTTGACCCTAGGAGAAAGAACAATCTGCATTTTACACAATAAAATCAAAAAATCTTGCCCTAACATCCTGCTAATGCCCTGTACTGGCTATCCGTTTGTACATACCGCGCATGCGCGAACCTTCCCTTCCGGTCTACCTCTTTCAACGCTTGCAGGCGTAATAGTGAGGGGAGGATGGGCTGGGTTTAACTGTTTGTACAGGTAGGTATATCTTGGAGGAATATGAGAATTATTCTTCCAATTCTTCAGATTCCCATAGATAGTACCTACAAACTGTACAAACACTTGCCTCGCATGCCACAGTCCGGAGGAGGGACTAATACGCCGTACAGAGCATTAACCAAGTTTTTTTGATTCCCGCGTAAAGAATGGTAACCTCGGTATTACTCACCTCGAACTCTCCTGGATCCGTCCTCAGGTGTCCAGTGGGCCAGGATGAATTAGATCTTTCCCTGAACGCTGTGTGGGCCGCTACCAACGGACCGAGTGAATACAACCCACCGCGTACTAAAGTCATGTCGCGGGGACAATAGTCCGCGAAAGTCCTCGGTGACTTCCAAGACAGATAGATTGATAGGTTGTTTGGTGTTTTACGCTGCGATCAAGATTATTTCACTTATATTGCGGCGTCGCCAGTTTTATTGTGGGAGGAAAACGGGCTGTGTGCCTGGAGGAAAATCACGACCCTCTGCTGGAAACTGGCAACCATCCCACATAGGTCGTTCGAGTGAAAACCCAGTCAAAAAAAAATTTTTTTTTTTTTTTTTTTTTTTTTTTTTGGGCTGAGTGGGATTCGAACCCGTGACCCATTGGCGGAAGGCTGTTTGGATTGAGCGTCTAACGCTATACATACTGAGTCACGGACCCCAGCCTTCCAAGAAATAAGCCCTCATAATCCGAGGACATCGTGTAGGGACATCATCGTTTATCAAGGGGCTTGGTAAACGAAGATTGCACAGGAAATATATTCTCTATTAGAGAAATGTGTTTTATTTTACTGATTTATTTATTTCTTGGAAATAAACTTCACTCGGAAAGGAATAAGCAACATTCCTGTGTCGGCTACGAAGACCGGTGGTCTTCGAAGACCGACGGAAGACATATGGTCTTCGCAAAGGTCCGCGCTCAAATCTGCAGACTTTCTGCGTCTTGACAAGCAAAGTCAGCACCCAGGCTCAAGTGGCCGTACATACTAGGAATAACGACTGTTCGTGTATTTCTTACTGCGGTAATATACACAAGTACTGTCGGCTTGCGTTCACATCCCGTCGACCCGTAATGGCGAAAGGGTGTAACAGTCGACTATCCAACAGGCCTATCAGCGGAGTCGTTGCTGATTAGCCAATCACAGCTCCTTTCTTTCCCCGGCATGGGAAATCATGAAGATGGCGGAAAGAGGACAATTCCAGCAATTGACGGGAGAAAAACATCTCTAGTATGGTTTATGTTCGAACCTAAGATCTGTAGTCAGAACAGGTACGGTACTTTTTCCTTTTGCTCATTTTGGAAAAAAAGGAATTTACTTGAAAACCAGTTGGCAAGAAGTCCGTCTAAGATTAGAAGATAATGACATTCTAATGAACTAGGAGCTCGGTCTTGTACTTAGATTGATGATTGGTCTTCGCGCCGCACTGAAGTTATTTAACCTATAAGGTGGCGTAGCCAGATTGTGGGGGAAGGACCTGGGCCCGGAGGAAACCCACGACCTTCGGCATGGCAACTCCTCCGCATACGGCAACCGCCATAATGTAAAAGTTGTCATTTTGCAACGGTAACTGCGAGAGGAAACTGTCAGGGTAATAATTTAAAGTGGCCTGCACGAACCGAAAACGTGTTCGAAAGTAAGCAAAATTTAAATAACCGGGACGACCATTCATTCATTCTAAGCCGAAGTTGGTTCAAACAATACTTTATCGTACATTTTCGAGCCCAGAAGCATTAAAAAGATTCTGAATTATACGCCTTGAGAGAAATAGCATAATTTCAACATTCTGTTGTGACGTCAAAATATCAACATTTTGGCAGCTCATACCCCTTTAATAGTAAGCTGTCATGACGCAATGCCACAAGAAAATAACAAACAGCGCACCATTTTAAACTACGAACGGGCTGTTATTAATTTACAACCGCACAGTAGTGATATCATTTATTGGTCAGCCTTGAAATCTGCGAGCAGGCCGGGTGAGCAGTCCAACCTGACGATTGATTGATCGAAGAATTACGCTGCACGCAAAAGCTATTCCGTTTATACGGTGGCGTAGCCAGGTTTAGTGGGGGAGGAAGACCGGGCTTACCGTCCGGAGTAAACCCCGAACTCCGGCAAGTACCTTGGGAGTCTTCCACATACCCATCTTGACGAAGGCTGTGCCAACGCACGTGTGCAACCTCGCCCTGCACTAGTGTCAAGTCTCATATGTAGTATACTGTGAAGGTCGTAGGGGACCCCCCAAGACCAAACCTCCTAAAGCCTGATCCCATAAATTATGGATGAGGGCTCACAATACTGCCAAGAGCCTGAATCCAAGAAGATTAGTCCTCGCCAAGGTTGCTCGTTGACGAGGGAAAATTTTTGCATGAAAACAGGCTCAGGGGTTCCTAGATATTACCAGTCGTCATGATCGGCTAATAGTCTTCTGTTTACGTACCTCCCCCCCCCCCCCCCTCATGTCCTATGACACAACTTGCAGGTCGTCCTGCGGGTCCAAGGGGGGGGAAATCTGATTAATGTATTAATCGCTGATTTTTTTCCGCAATCCATGTTATTTCACTAACCGGGCAACTTGTCAGGTTTAGTGGGGGAGGGAATCCCCGATCCTCAGGGGAAAGGGTTGCATGGTTAATGCTTTACGCTACATTTCGGCTTATTCCACTTATACTGCAGTTTTGCAAGGATAAGTTGGGGAGGAAAACCGGGCTCATCGTCTGGAGGAAGCCCCCAACCTTCAGTGAGAACCTGGTAACCCCTTTCCATACGGCGACTGAGTGACGAGTCCTCTCAGAAATGTATTTGTTCTGAGTAAGATTCGAACCCGCGCCTCATGATTTGTGTAAGTAGGCCCCGGGCTGACATTTAAAAAAAAAATCAAAGGCAACCATGCGGGGTCCAGGGCCTAGCTTATCGGATGGGGAGACTCCCACGCTTGGGCGATTTCCCGCTGTCGACCGGTCACCCCAGTGGCCCGCTCTAAATTGAGCAGCAGCTGGTAGATATAGTCCAGGAGTTCAGAGAAAGTCAAATATTGATCGTCCGTCTCCTGTTGGTTTGACAGTTGGGATGATAACCGCCGGCGGTTCGACTCGCACCTGGGCGTACATCCATGGCCGAAACATGGTAGGTTTAGGCCTCTTGGAACACCTCTTGGCGTTTTGACAAACCCAGAACCTGGGTTAGGGCTGTTAGCCTTTCCCCCCACTCTAGTTGTCAGGCCGATCGACTCATGAACCCGTGGGTAGTGTCGTAATCGAAGGCGCCGTAATTTGAGGCTCCCCTGTGGACTGACAAATCCAGAGCTTGGGATGACGCCAGTATTACAATCAGCCCACTTTAGTTGTCAGGTGGCCGACTCGTGTACCTGGACGTACAGTCAGGGTCGAGGCCGCCGTATGCTAAGCCCCCAGGTGGATCGACAATACCAGAGCTGGGGTGACGCCCGTAGGCCCACAAAGCCACTCCGGTTGTCAGGCGGATCGACTCGTGTGCATGGGCGTACAGTCGTGATCGAGGCCGTTGTATGTTGAGGCTTCCCGTCGGCTCGACAGATCCAGAGTTGGGGTGAGGCCCGTACGGTAACCAACCCACTCCGGATGTCAGGCGGGTCGAGTCGTGGGCCTGGGCGTACAACCCTAGTCGAGGCTGTCGAATGTTTAAGCATCCTGGTGGCTCAACAGATCCAGACTTGGGGTAACGCCCGCAGGACTCGCCCACTCTAGTTGCTAGGCGGATCGACTTGTGTACATGGGCGTACATTCGTGGTCGAGGCCGCTGTATGTTTAAGCCTCCTGGCGGTTCGACAGATCGAGAAGTTGGGATGACGCCGAAGGCTCAAACCACTTCAGATGTCCGGCAGCTCGACTCGTGTACCTGGGCGTACAGACGTGGTCGAACCGCCTTGTTCAGTAGTTGAGAAACCCTGATCATCCGTATCTTCCGCCGAATCCGTCGGAGACTCCTCTCCAGTGGGCTCCGGTTCGGGATACTGGACGTTCGGCTGGAGGTAGTTCCCTGACCAAGTTTTAGTCTGGTAGTCGCCCTCTAAGAACTGGTCCGCCCATCTCCTGGTCTCAGGGAGCGCCTCCTGGCGGTTCGACTGATCCAGGGACAAGGTTGCCGGTCGTTGCCTGATCAACCCGCCCTGGACGTCAGGCAACTCGACTCGTGTGCTTGGGTGCACAGTCGTGGTCGCAGAAGCCTGTTTAGATCGTGAAGATCTGGGCCCCTCGATTGCCGCGCCTGAGTTGTTTATTTACTCGAGCTTGGCAATTGAGAATTTAACGCCCTCTAACGTTTGTTCCATGGCACACAAACGTTCTGCGTCTGACCTCTGCGTGGGTTCCGGCTGGCGGGTGTTCCGACACGCAGACTTCGTATGGGAAGGTGTAACTGACGTTCGGTCGCTGGCTTGAGACAAACTGTCGAAGATAAGCAAAATGAACAGAACATATGTTGAGAGCTAATCCCAACAAAGCATCAACGACAGCCACATCAGAAGAGATAATCAACAAGAGAACACAGAAAAAAATTTTTTTTTTTTTTTTTTTACTAACTCGTTATTAATTACTCATTCCTGTTATATTATATATCGTTTTTTTCTTTTTATTACAATAAATAATAGTTATTGATTTAGGACTTGCCTGGACCGTTTAACCTCGTCCGCTGAGTCTGGGGAGATCGCGTGATCGCCCCCCCCCCCTCTTCGAGGACCTCCTCGGTTTCGAAGAATTGCCCTCCTTACTGGACCAGGAAGAACTTCGGGACCTGCTACTCTTCCTCTGAGGCTTCGCTGCTGATGATATTCTTGGCAGGTATTCGTGGGGTAAGTGCCTCCACAGGCACTAGACACCATTTTCCATCACAAATTTTTAATCTAAAAATAACAACGAAAAAGATTTAAAATTTAGTAATGGAACGTAATTTATTTAAACAGGGACGCACCCCGCTTTAAAAAATCGCCTATGAAAATATGTAATAGTGTTTGTATGGGAGGGTGGTGAGCCACAACAACCCGACCGCGTGGTGACGAATTTTGGACCCACGACAGCATATATGTGGTTGAGTCCGAAAACTCTCCAAAAACAAAAAAAAATACAGGACATTTTTTGGTCAGAAACCCTCTAGTAATCTAGGGGAGGGTATCTAACCGCTAGGGACAGTAAAATTTCCTACCAAAAACGATTCAGAGAGAAGGATTAGTAAGAAAAGTATACTTAGTATAATTTGCAGTGTTGATCTCTTCTCTGCAGAGTTGAAAGAGGTAGACCGGAAGGGAAGGTTCGCGCATGCGCGGTATGTACAAACGGATAGCCAGTACAGGGCATTAGCCTAGATTACTATACAGGATGTTAGGGCAAGATTTTTTGATTTTATTGTGTAAAATGCAGATTGTTCTTTCTCCTAGGGTCAAAAGGCAAGTGTTTGTACAGTTTGTAGGTACTATCTATGGGAATATGGCCGAAGCCTACAATGCCCCCTGGGCGTCCTATTATCTCAGATTGTGGCAGTGAAAGTTATAGAATATCAGAGCTAATTGATTACTATCTAAAACCTATAGCGAATCGGCATCCTAGCTTTATAAAGAATACGGATGATTTATTGGCCAAATTGTCTGAGAAATCCATCCCACAAGATGTGATTTTGGTTACTCTGGATGTGGAGTCTATGTATACAAACATTGACATAGATTTGGGTCTTAAATCCATAAAATCAGCATTCCAAAGATATCCTGACCACCGTCGTCCGGATAAAGACATTTTAGAATTGCTGGAACTTAGCTTAAAGGTAACGATTTTGAATTCAATGGGGAGATCTTTCAGCAAATTAAAGGGTGTGCTATGGGGAAACGTTTTAGTCCTAACTTTGCCTCTATTTTTATGGCTGAGTGGGAGAGTGATATTCTTCACAAATGTCACCAACAACCTTTTATTTACCTTCGGTATCTGGATGACATTTTTATCATTTGGCAACATACGTTGGAAGACCTTCATATTTTCATTGATACTCTTAATTCTCACGACTCAAGCATTAAATTACAGCCTACTATTGATCACACTTCTGTGGATTTTTTGGATGTAACTATTTACAAGGGTCATACATATCATACTACTGGGTATCTAGATTACAAAGTATTCTTCAAACCTACTGACACGCATCAGCTACTACATGCTGGGTCATACCATCCTCCTCACACTTTCAAGGGAGTCATTAAATCTCAGATTTTTAGATTCTATAGAAACTGTAGTTCTTTAGATTTTTTTAACCAGGCTTGTTCTGTTCTTTTTAAAGCTCTCCTCCCTAGGAAGTATTCTATTAGATTACTCCGAAGGATGAAATCTAACACAGTAAGACAAATCATGTTTCCCCCTTCATCCCCCGATACGCTTACCTCCCCTTCACGAGTGTACCACTACCGTCCAACATTTCTCTCAGGTACATCAATGAAATGCCTTAAGACACGATGCAAACTCGATATATACGTACCCGATCGCGGAACCTTTTTCGGAGAACAAACTCGCAACAAATATCAAATGGCAGAGAATCTTAATTGTGACTCCTCTAATATCGTGTATGTAATCACGTGCAAAAAATGTCGCAAACAGTACGTCGGAGAAACTCAGAATTCTCTACGACAAAGAGCAGCCAACCATTTATCTAGCATAAGACTTAAACATGATGTACCCGTGGCACAACATTTCAATACTCAAGGTCATTCGGTCAAGGACCATTTTGAAATCATGCCTATTGAGAAAATCCCATTTCTCACTTCCGCTGCAGATACGAAGCACAAACGTTTGGAAAGGGAAAGTTTTTGGATTCAAACATTACAAACTATTTATCCTTTGGGTTTGAACTTGGACCCCGGAAGATGTCGTGAAAAAACTATAATACCATTTGTGTTTCAGTATAACAAAGCTAACATCGCTATGGCCAAGATTATAGTAGAAGAATACAAACTACTTCAAAGTAAACTTGCTCGACCTCTGACCCAAAGGCCAGTCATTGCTTATAAAAAGAACAAGAGTTTGAAAGACATACTGGTCAGGGCTAAACTCCCCTGTCTGCCTTCTACCTAGGTTTTCTGGGAAAGGGTATGGGGGGGGGGGGGCATAATATATAGTCTGACGATATTCGTACTATAGCTTAAGATGCGTAAGCATTGTCAATGTAATACAAAGTGTTCCAGAAAATTCTACTGACTAAGGCCAAGCTCCTGTCAGTCGTCAACCTAATGAAATATCGTAGGTTTACTTTATTACAACAATTTATGATGGGGTATAAAGGTCTAAATGATATACCTCTTTTTAACACAATTAGAAACTTGTCTCCGTGGTTATTTTAGACAAGAAGATTTTCCCTGTGCCCGTGTGTTTTAGTGTCCATAAATAATATCACCATAAGTTCGGTAAATTGAACTACACTAAACCTTACAATGTCACCGTATAAATGAAATAATCTTGAGTGCGACATAAAACACCAATCAATCAATGAAATGTATTAATAAATAATTTTAATAAAGAGATAAGGATTAATGAGATTATCTCACCTGGTCCAACCATAATCACAGGTGTATTAGGATTTGATGGAAATTTAATAGTCCCTGGTTTAATCCATACAGGTACGCAATTATCACCTGTATGTGGATTAAGACTGGCTATCCACGTGGAGCAGACCCCTTCACGTGGACGATGTAATTTAGTCTTGTATTTCACAACTGCCATCAATATCTCTACTTTATTTTCTTGGGCCTTTGAATGAATAAAACGGGCTAAACGTTAATAAAGATAGAATTGCAAAAAATAATTTAAAGGCAAACTAGCTGCTGAAATCTAGAATACTGTTCATATTAAAACAGCTTTATTTTTCCCAGACGGAAAAGGATGAATTTTTTTTTTTTTGCCAAAATTTTAGGCATTAAGCATTTTTAATTTGATATTTTGATTTGAATGATATAAACTTCATGTGAGATATACATGTACAGACAATCAATTTGGTTTGAAAAACACCAAAAAAAAAATTGAACTGCCTGAAAGGCTACAGAGGCAAGAAAAACCTTTAAAAGGTTTGGAGGTTTGAGAAATAATAAGATTGGTGACAGAATTGGTGACAGAAAATATGCACAGTTTCAGTTGTTTTTGTTTAAAAGTAGATGACTTTGTTTTAACATTATGTTTTTTTTTTCAAAGTCACTTTCAGAAAGAACTGATAAATTCCTTGAAAAGTGAGGTAATACAGGGTATTACAGATATTTAGATTGTGGACTTCCAGTAAATATATATACCGTGGCCTCCGTGGCTCAGTAGGAAGAGCGTTGGACGCTCAATCCGAACAGCCTTCCACCAATGGGTCGCAGGTTCAAATCCCTCTCTGTCCAAAAAATATTGGAAAATTTTCTGACTGGGTTTTCACTCAAACGACCTATGTGGAATGGTTGCCAGTTACCACCGGAAGGTCGTGGGTTTCCTCCCACAATAAAACTGGCAACGCCGTCATATAAGTGAAATAATCTTGAGCGCGACGTAAAACACCAAACAACCAAACAATCAATCCAGTAAATACCCCATACCTTGAGAGAGGAAGCAATACTAAATGCCCTGGGCTGTATCTTTGGGATAAGGTCAAACAGGTATTCCAGTGGGATGTTTGGAGTGGCATGGGGAAAATCACTCAACACCTACAGTGAGAAAATAGAAAACACAAGACAAATGATTGGTTGATTGATATTTCACGACATACTCAACATAATTCCACTTTATATGGCAGCATTGGACCGCGATTATAAAACTTTTGAGTTCGTTTCTATGCTCCGTTAAGTACTAAATTTTTAGCAAGTTATTAACGTTGCTCTAACTTAGACAACGTAAAATAGCCCTCTAAATAAATTTTTCTATCGATATTTATTAAAAAAACTGTAGTGGTTTAGTTTATTTACACTAATTTTGAAAGTGATAAACCCTTAGTGTCCAAATGCTCAACTTGCCAATGACTTGAAGAAATTGCAACAACAAAATAAACGTCATCAACCAGTTATAAAACATATGTGAAATTACAGGCAGCATCAGAGTTTTTATGATCAAGAATCCTTTAATCATTGTAAAAACATAAATATACATAACTGTTCATAAATATACATAACTAATAACACCTGACTGGTGATCTGTAAAAAACAACAACATGAAACTAAATACTTTATCTAAAAAGAAAAAAGAAATATAAAAAAAGTTTGTATTAGATTTAGTTTTGATTATTTTTAACTGTAGTGGTCTTTACAAAAAAAAGTTTGGCCTACCTCCACGACGGTCCTCTTTACTCTGTTACAATAGTTAAATAACTCTTGCTGGAAGAATTAAAAAATACACAGAATTAAGAGCGAACATTTTTTTATTTTGAATTTAACAGAGATAACCTGCCCACACTCTCGGCCCTTGAGCCTTCATTTTCCCTGAGGTTATCAAACATTCATGTAAGCAAACACCATAGTTGTCTCAACACTAGGTGTTTCAAGTTATCCGAAATATAAGGCCTGTGGATTCGTACAGAGAAAAAGTGTCTAACTGCATCAAATCCATCCCTAAACCTAGGATTACATTGTTCCTTACTAGGAATTCCAAAGAAGTCCATATTTTTATTATTAATCCTCATTAATATTCATTAGGCTTTTCTCCCATTCTCTTGGTCAATACGTACCACATGCCGGGTCAACATTTTTCGATGTATGACCCTGGAGAGGAGCCCGAAACAGATATTTCATATGACGTCATTAAACGCGCAGTCTTGAATGGATATACCTGATCATGTGATATCTGTCGTCTGTTTCATTAACCAAACATGGCGCAAACTATCGGATCCAGAGTCGCAGATACTCAATGAAAATCGAGACATGAATAACACATCGTAAATACATGTACAGTGTAGGCCTACTTCCAATATGAAGAAATCAGTATAATAAAACACTTATTAACTCGCATCAGTCATTACCATGAATTCCCTACCCTACGCAAGACGATGCCATGGTAGCCTGACCAAGGCCGCAGTCAGGTTAGCCTGGCAGCGTCTCACCTCAGGTCCGGTATTCATGGTAATGACTCTGATGCGAGTTAATAAGTGTTTAGTGTTACCTGAGAATGGGCTCTACAGAATGACCAACCAACATCCCCGGGTTCTTATTAACCCAATGTATAATGAGGAATGCTTACATTGATTCATTGATTGTTTGGTGTTTTACGCTGCGCTTAAGATTATTTCACTTATATGGCGGCGTTGCCAGTTTTACTGTGGGAGGAAACTGGGCTCTATGCGCGGAGTAAACCCACAACCTTTCGGTGGTAACTGGCAACCATCCCACATAGGTACATTCAGTTCGAGGAATGGTTACAAGGTAACCTACATGTACAAAGAAATACATGTATGTGGATTTCCCCTGGGCGATATGGCCTTAAATTATCAAACAAGTCAAATCATCTTACATCAGGGACCTGTTTCACAAAGCGGTGTAGATGTATTTTTTGGCGTAACTTTCATAGCAACGTATCTCTACACTATGAGGTGCTATGGTGTTTACGTAAAAATTTACGCTACACCGTTTTTGTGACACAGTCTCTTGGTGTTAAACTCTCAACAGTCGATCAACCAACCACCAATTATTCTGTAACCATCATTTTGTCCCCAAACTAAATCGTACCTGTCCTTCAGAAGAATTAAACTCCAGCAGTTTTTCTTTTTCCAATTCACTGTCGGTAAAATGAGAGAGAAGTTCAAAGAAGTAACGTCTTGGTACGGAGTTAATGTCCAGGTAGTTCTTCACCAGGTGATATAACGAGCATGGCACAGGTAAACAGGTGGGAACAGGTGTCTCTATAATACAAGAATAATTTTATGTGAGCAGTCACACTGAGCGAAACTAGTTCGGATTGATACCGAATTCTCGATCGATCGAAACTAGTTTGTGAAGTGGTTTGCGTGAATGCAGAAAGCTGATCGTTGTTTTCATTGACTAATGAGTAGGCCTATGACCTAGATAAGTCACATGAACTGTTTGTCCAATCAGAAGTTATCAAGCCGATCAACATCGCCAGGCCCAGTGAGACCGCAAAGTTGTTCGAAGCGATCAGGTTTCATCAAAACACGTTTAAAGTAAACTAGATTGGCTTTAGTGTGACCGCGGCTTAAAACACACGGCGGGCACAGGGAAAATCTTCTTGTCTAAAATAACCACGGAGACAAGTTTCTAATTGTGTTAAAAAGAGGTATATCAATTAGACCTTTATACCCCATCATAAATTGTTGTAATAAAGTAAACCTATGATATTTCATTACAAGTATATTGGTGTTCTCGTTACTTTTGGGATTACACTTTCTTGAAAAATAATGAGAATACTGTTAAACTCACTTTCTAAATGACAATAACTGATTACCAAATGTATAGTATCGACAAGAATTCCATCAAAAATTACAAACTGCAATCCAAGATCCTGACACCTGTCCTAATTTCTGTAATTAAGGTGATTGATTGTTTGGTGTTTTACGCCGCACTCAAGATTATTTCACTTATATGGCGGGAATGCCAGTTTTATTGTGGGAGGAAACCGGGCACTGTGCCCGGAGGAAACCCACGACCTTCCGCTGGTAACTGGCAACCATCCCAGTAATTTAGGTGAAGAATTATTTAGGGATGACAACTTCTTAGTTTATTACATGACAACATTTTCATATTGTTCTTACAGTGTTATCAAAGTCAATCAACAAGATCTTGGTTACAGTTAAACAACGAGATGGAAATAATGTTGACATCAATGTTATTAAATCTTCTATCACTATCATTCACTCTATGTTACAGCTGATAGTGTATTTCTTGCAAAATTGGCAGGCAGAAGGTTAGCAATTAATTCTTATGAACTCGATCAAAACTTGGATTCTATATATTTGTTTAAACAATTTGGTCCAATCATGCTTTTTGTTGCATTTGTTTGAGCTTCTATGAAGTTATAATAACATTCATTTGACTATATAATGACTATATATTGAAGAATGCAGGCAGAATCTATAGACTGATGAAGCATAAAGAATTTATGAATAGTTTTTTAAAGAACTGATTGAGCACAATTACCAATGTCCTTGTTTAAACAGATCATTACATGTATATAGCATTTACAATGTATACATATCTAAGGTTTTATACACTGCAGATGTCAAGTACAGTCGACTCGTCTGATCCGACCAATGTCAGATTTCGATTGTATTAAACCTACACCAGTGTAAACTGCCCCCGAGAGGTGTCGATTTACACCGTTTCATTGCATGACACGACTCAGGCTAGTTTCACAAAGCAGTTGCATCGCAAACAAAGCCTGGTTGCCACTGGATACCATAATGAAGAGATAAGGAGTCATGGCAACTGTGATTGATCACACTTTCTCAACACATTTACACCCGATGTAACTTTGCACCTGGTCGTAAGGTAATGTTGAAGGTATATGTTGCCATGACAATTAGGCCTTGTATTGGACTTACATGTATGTTTTGCGAGAATGTTCTGATTAATTGATGTTTTACGCCACACTGAAGATTATTTAACTTATATGGCGGTGTTGCTCGGTTTGGTGGGGGAGGAAACCATGCTCATTGCCCAAAGGAAACCCGCGACCTTCAGCCAGTACCTGGCAACTGTTCTGCATACGGCGACCAAGTGAAACATCCACTCACAAATTGTTTTATTTTTTTTATTTGGTCTGCGTATGATTCGAAGCTGCACCGCGTCGATGGAAGGTCTGTGTGGGACTGAGGGACGATCACTCTAGCCCACCGAGAATGTTCTAAGAATCAGTCCAGTGATAACATACCTTCCTCTCTGGCCTCTAGAGTGAACAGCTGATCTTTATTCAAATTTAACAGTTTGAGAAATTCTTCCACTCTGTCCTCCATGTTGGATGGCTGTATCATCAATACTTCACCTTCTTCATGGCTGACAAAAGCAAAATATAAAGTGATAAACTCAGCATATCAACCCCTCATAATGTAATTTGATTGATGTTTTACACCACACTCAAGATTATTTCAATAATATGGGGGGCGTTGCCAGGTTTAGTGGAGGAGGAAACCGAGCTCTTTGTCCAGAGAAAACACTCAACCTTCGGCGAATACCAGGCAACTCTTCCACATTCGACGACCAAGTGAAAAATCCCCTCAGAAATTTTTCACTTTTTATTTAGTCCGAGTGTGATTTGAAACCACACCACATCGATGGAAGCTCTGTGTGGAACTGAGGGACGATCATTCGAACCCATTGGGCCACCAAGACCCCGGCCCTCATAATGTAATTTTTCTTATTGTAATAAATTATAGAGAGATACTATTGACTCATCTACATGTATAGTAAGTCAATGTATATAAAACTAATTTCTGAGAAAGAAGAATACACCTAAAGACAGCATGAGTCCTTAATTAACATTACATGGTGCTTTCCTCAGCAATCAAGAGATTTCCCTTGATGAGAACATGTTATTTACTGGAGCGAGGAAGCACGCTCTATACCTGGAAGAAATCTGATTCCAATTCAGGAAAGTTTTGTAAAAAAACTCATCTAAAATAGTTTGTGGCTACTTCAGGCAAAGTTGTGGTAAGTAACAAGATACATACAGTAGTTGACCTTCAGATTAGTTGATTGATTGGTTGATTGTTTGGTGTTTTACGCTGCGCTCAAGATTATTTCACTTATATGACAGCGTTGCCAGTTTTAGTGTGGGAGGAAACCGAGGTCTCTGCCCGGAGAAAACCCACGACCTTTCGTTGGTAACTGGCAACCATCCCCTTCAGATTAGTAGAAAATGATGAAGTGATCAATCTCGGATGAAAGTCAACTTTCCATCAAAAACGTACATTTAAAAGAGTTATTTTGGGAATTCCCTGTTGCTTTGTTTTCTGCCTAACAGTCAGTAAAGAATTAACCGCAAATGTACCACGCATGCAGCCACATAGGGCTTGCATGGCGTAACTAACTGATTTTCAGTCAGTAAACAAAGCAGACAAAGGAATCCCCATATATAATCCAGTCCTACAAGGGCCCTAGGAAAGTTACCAATGGCCATCTGTCAAAGAGTACATATTTTACTGATCTTTGCTGAATCCAGGCATGTCCTTCAGGAAAAGCGGCTTATAAGAAAAATCCTAAAGCCTGTAAGGTTAGAAGGAAAGAAAACCCATGGAGTGATTGAAGTTGACCATAAATATCTGGTAAAGCCCTCTACTACCATACCAGTTAAAAAGTGGTATTTGAACCCATTAAAGAATTTAACAGTAACTGCGCATAATACAAAGCAACAATGACAGAGATTATTTAGAATTATTATACCTCATTAATATTCATTAGGCTTTACTACCATTCCATTGGTCCATACGCACCACGTGGCGGGTCAATATTTTTCGCGGTATGAATTTCATACCCTCGGCAAGACGCCTGTGGCCTCGGTCAGGTCAGCTTGGCAGTGTCTCACCTCGGGTCTGGTATTCATGGTAATGACTCAGATGCGAGTTAATAAGTGTACATGTATAATATTGAACAGAACATTCATAGTCAAGTTACCTTATGTTGGAGCCAGCAATGTCAAAGGTTACTAGGCGGACATCTTGGAAATGGTCTGCAGCTGTTACCCTCTCATTGGAGATCATCTTGGCATAATATGGATTTGACATGGATGCTCTCCCTTGCGGGTCGTTTGATATGTAGCCTGTGCCTGTCGTTTTCCCATTGCAAGATTCTGTATTTGGTGGAAGTAAATGCAGTTTATACTTTGATTGAGGTCTGAAGAAAACAAACAAAATGAGCGAATGAATGAAAACTTTATTAAAAAAGCGTGACAAGTTGAAAAGTAAACAAAATTTAAATAACCGGGACGACCATGCATTCATTCTAAGCCAAAGTTAGTTCAAAACAATACTTTATCGTACATTCTCGAGACTAGATGCACTAAAAAGCTTCTGAATTAAATACATCTTGAGAAAAATAGCCAATAATTTCAACATTCTGTTTTAACATCAAAATATAAACATTTTGGCAGCTCATGCCACTTTAAACAAAACATTCAGAAAAATTCAGTGCTATAAACTCACAATATATGACTACTGATAATTTCCTTGCCTATAGGAAGTGGTTTGTGACGGAGAATTTCCTGCCATAGTTTAATCAGCCAGGGGTCTATCACTGCATCAGGGCTACAACAAAATTAACTTTCTTAAATTTAACATTCAAATCCATCAGTCATTCAAAAGTATATCCCGGCAAGCCAGACAATTTAGCTGATTGCAATGCTGGGAATCAAGCGATACCGAAGTAACAACAGGGCTATCGATGGATACAGAGAAATTCTATAATCTGTCACGGTTTAAAGGCCCACTTGCCGCCGTAGCCTGTTTAAATTTGCTAAGAAAACCAATTTACATGAGCTTACTACGACTAATAAATACAACTAAACTTAAACATAGGACACATAAAACATGTCTAGTTAGCTTTAGAATGTAGAAATGGGGTGAAAAACAAACGAAGAATCGAAGCCTGATTACAACAACAACGATCAGTGTCGGTCAACTTTCGTGTTGGATTACCCTCATTTCAGACCTTTTTATCTGTGGTTTACACTCAAATAATTATCAGCAGGCTTTTACAGTCGCTGTTAACCGATCGTCAGTCTGTATTTCTCAGATAAATAGGCCTACGTAAAATTACACTGTGCCGTTAGTTCACTCACTCGACTGAAACATAAAATGGCCAATAGGGGGCAGTTTGGTTCGTTTACGTTACGGGCACCTAACAATTCAAATTCAAATTAAAAATACAAAGTGACGTCCAAACTTTTAAATTTTGGTGAAAATAGAAAGTTCCTAACTTATATTGTCTGGGAAAAATACAGAAAACGGTCTTTCTTTTTTAATGTAAACAATATTCCTGATTTTCGCGGCAAGTGTGCCTTTAATTTACACATTACAGCCTCAGAGTTTAAATACTTTGTGGCACCATTTAGTCTTGGCCCATATCTAGATGTACAATGTATGTATGATCTACAAAGGTCATTCAGGTATGGCCAATATGGCTTCAACTCAACCACGTGGGATGGTTGCCAGTAACCAACGGAAGGTCGTGGGTTTCCTCCGGGCATAGAGCCCGGTTTCCTCCCACAATAAAACTGGCAATGCCGTCATATAAGTGAAATAAATCAATCAATCAATCAACTCAACCAGTACAATATTATTGGCCAAAATACTGTATTGGAGCTAATTAAAACTGGGATTGATAAGGTCAATTCATAAATTCATTTATAGCTGTGACCTGTATAATGTGAACACTCTTTACACATAATTTTCGGAACAATCAGTCGTGTTGTCTTAATTTATTAAAAAAAAAGTTCCATCTTCGACTAAATCTTTTCTGTCTGTCATAGAGGAAATTTTCAGGCTAGACAAAAAAGATTGATTGTTTGGTGTTTTACGCCTCGCTCAAGATTATTTCACTTATTTGGCGGCGTTACCAGTTTTATTCTGGGAGGAAACCGGGTTCTGTGCCTGGAGGAAATCCACGACCTTCCGGTGGTAACTGGCAAACATCCCACATAGTTCGTTCAAGTGAAAACCCAGTCAGAACATTTTCCATTTTTTTTGACTGAGTGGGATTCTAACCCGCGACCCATTGGTGGAAGGCTGTTCGGAATGAGACAAAAAAAAAGACGTGAAGTAGTACAATAATAATTGGCAGAATAAATAGCCCTTTTGTCTTACCCTAAATCATGCTGATCATCGCCCAATGCCACGGGCACCAAAGGATTACCTCCCAGCTGCTGGAATCTCTTGAACAACTTCTTGGCAATAACGTTAAATCTGAAAGCAAGATTTCTTGAATAAAATTTTTAATGTTACAAGAAATACAGCTGATTTTTTTCATTTGTAAAATCAATAATGTTTTAATTGATTGGTGTTTTATGACACACTTGAGATTTTCATTTCATTTACATGGACGCCAAAGTTTGGGGTTACCTTTTTCTCCACACAAAAAGCCTGGTTTCCTCCCCAATAAACCTTCGCAACGCCACCATTTAACTGAAATTATCTTTTCGGTTCGTACAAGCTACATACTGTATGAATTTTCCTCATTCCATCATTTAGTTTTTCGATGGCCTTCAAAGCCTCTTACGGACGAGACGATCAGATATTATGAAAAACGTGTGAATTTTGGCAGCTCATGCCACTTTAAGGGTAAAAGGTGGTTTCTTAAAATTACATCTTTGAACTAAGGTATTTGTAAGGGGAATATTAAGGTACTCATAGCTTAAGGAGGCTTTGTAAAAGTGGACACTAAACCCTGCCATATAAGGCGAGTAATCTTAAGTGAGCTGTAAAACATCAACCAAATAACGAATCTGTTCTAGATTTGTAAAATGTCTCTATTTTCTTACTGAATTCATAAACAACTGGCATAGAAATACACATGGGACTTACGGCTCAGTGAAATACCCACTTTATTACACATTTATTCTTTTTTACATGGTTATTTTAGTCCAGAAGATTTTCCATTTGCTCATGTGTTTTGTGCTTTGCCATTTTAATTAATACTTTACTTACTTGATATATGAGGAATCTCCCAAACCTAATACAGCATATTTCACATTGGACAGGGAATTTGTGGGCAGATTTTTCCTTAGTATAAATCTCCAAAATCTCTTTAAAAATTCAGATTATGAAAGACAAAAATTGAAGATATATAAGTATTGAATTCTTAGAACAGTCGTTTAACACAAGCTAGACATGCTAATAATTGAATATGACATTACTTTTGATCATAATGATACATGTAATAATATCAACTTTATTTAAGACACGTCAGGTACCTAGATACCTCATTCTAAGCCAAAGTTAGTTCAAAACAATACTTTATCGTACATTTTCGAGACTAGAAGCATTAAAAAGCTTCTGAATTATACGTATTGAGAAAAATAGGCAATAATTTCAACAATCTGTTTTAATGTCAAAATATCAACATTTTGGCAGCTCATGCCCCTTTAACAATGAAAAGATGTTAGTTTATATTGAATAATCTACCTTCATATTATCAGGGGGATCCCCTTGTCCTGTAGTAGAGCATACCAATATCACCATCCCCTCTTCTATTAACCTCGACTAAAATATATGAAAGAATATTTTTTAACACCAAAACACACGGGGAAAGGGAAAATCTTCTTGTCTAAAATAACCATGGAGTATAAGTAAAATGATAGAATACATTGTTTCCGTTTAATTTAAACTTTACATCAAGTGTTCATCCTTATGGGTGTCCACTCATTTATTTGACACCCTGTGGTCAAAATTCATTATAATTGGACACCCAATTGGACATACAGCAATTTAACATGGTCAAGATTCAAAAGTAGAGAATTTTAGAGGGGGGGGGGGGGGGGGGGGGGGGGGGAGGACGGTGCAGTCACTTCAAACAAGATCCCTCAAATATCCCAAAAAATTGTTTGTAGACAGTTTAGCTGACCAAACAACAACCACTTCCCCAAACTACAGAGTACGCACACAAGTGGTGACTGTTTTGATCGCCACAATATTGAGAGCCTAATTTCATTTTCATTTGCGATACATGATAATACCCATAAGCTATATTATATATATATCAGAAAAAATTAAATGCAGGCAATAGATTTAAAGTAATGGAGTGTACAGAAACCCAGGAAGGACAGAGGAACAGACATGATCTGTATAGCAATATGCGCCCATTCAGTAAAAACTCATACTTACAACATTGTAATCATCCATTGCAACAGCCGTGCAGTTAAAATGGCGACATTTAGCTTCTCTAGTTATTCTTTCTGCCACATCTTGAGCAGTGCCAGTTTGACTGCCATAGAGGACCACCAGCTTCCTATTCTCTTCTCCCGTCATTGTCAACAGGCAATTACTGCTTGGAATAAAATACACCATATATGTAATTGGCCAAGTTCAATATTGTTAAAACACCAGCAAGGTGGAAATGTTTTCTCCGCAGTGACAACTTTTTGACCACGCTATAAACATTTCCACCACAGAGCTGGAAATGATTACCTTGAGATTTGGCAGTTTACATACTAATTCAACGTTATCTGCATTCTGACATTTGCTGGTCATCAGCCCTGACGACATAATGAATATCAGATTAATAAACAAGGAGGCAGGCATAAGGAATTCTCTGTGGGTGAATTATTACATGTGGCTTTTGAATTTCTCTGCAAATCGGTTTAGTTTGACATATATTTCTTATGATGAACTTCTGATATACATGTAACGGCCTAAAAACACCTGAAATACCAAAATTCCACCCATGACGCTAATTGGAATAGGTAGCCCCAGGTAGGCTACTTATCCTGCCATTCTGTTGTATACCTGCTGGCCTTCTTGTTTAATAATCTGATAACTAAGAAATGTTTGAAACTCTCTTTAAATGTGTGTTCTATACTAATGGTAAAAAAATTAAGGCATCACCACATAGTTAGTTACACTTGACAAAGACACCGGTACAGGTGTCAAAAGCATGTGTTGTTAAAAACAACTAACTACGTGGTGATGTCTTAATTTTTTATCATTAATCCGATACCTAGTCTGATTTATATTGTTGAACTTGAATTATGGCAGCTAATATAATAATCAGGTTTGACCTACATGTATGTGCATAAAGCACACAGTCTGTAGTTTTCAAAAATGACCATGGGGGGTAAATCCTGAAATATACCATTTGCCAGTTTTTCGCGCAACAATGACATGACGTCATGACACCAATCTTAGACCGAACAAGCCCAGCTGCCATTTACATTTTAGCCATAATCAGTCGAGCTCTCGTCTCATGCAAGATTTTTTTGCCTTACGTGATTTTTTCAGACGTAAAGTGTCACAAGTAATTGGCGAACCACCTATTGTAGGAAAAACTGGAAGTGACCTCTACCAAACTAGCCGCACCCATGTGTCTCTATCCTGTGTTACTTACTTGCAGGTCAGGATGATTATACGTTAGAGTTGGTTGCTTCCAGTTCTTCGACAATTAGGTAAAAAATGTGAGTAGATATTTTGGTTTATTGAAATCGCTTGCTTAAAATAGTGCAATTTGTGTGACACTTTTAAAAGGAAAATTTTTACCGCATTAGCGCTCGCGGCGAGTTGACTTAGAGGGTAAAACTAGCCATTCGCAACAAGCTTGGAGCATGCACAGTTGTTGTACTTGTAGAACTCGATAGTTCGGCAAAAACGCAAGAGACGGCAGAAAGAGAGGAAATTGTCACTTTTGGTTTGTTGGTTTTGAACTTATTTTTAATGGGATTGGGGACAAGTTCTTAGCAACTTGGTCCAGCTGGTCGTTCGTCTGTGTAGCAGCTGTTTACCCGCTGATCGGTGCATGGACACCGCCGATCTGCGACTTTCCCCAGCCTGATAGTGATAATACTCTGTAACTCAGCAGCTTAGATTAGGCAGGTCGGTGACGTCATCAAATGTTGGTACAAGGTATTCGACCATAAAAGTTAAAAAGCAAATGTGAGTCTCAAAAGTTAAAAATAAAACAAAAAGTGTAGTCTGTATATTTTTTCAGGGCCCTTTCACTGGACCCTGTTTGCTCATTTTCGCTTGAACAGAAAAATAACTACCATTCATAAAAATGCTTGGAAAAGGCCCATATTTAGAGACAAAAGTTGTCTCCCCTGATTTATTAAATATCATTTTTCTAAGTAAATATGATTATACGAGTGAAACGGAATTCTAATTACTTCTTAGAACTATGTCAAGAATAGTTTGGTATAGGTTTTAGAAACAAACTATGGATGATTAAAATTGACCCGACCTGCCTACTTAGATTATATTCTTCCTGACCGGCAAGTAAGTAACAGCACAGGCACACGGAGTGCTCTCCCTTATCCACCACTTTGTACGTTCACACTATACCCCGAATTCGGTTCGGGGTCCGAAACGATTTCCGTACTAAAATGGCTTCAATGTTTATCAGTACATTTGTTCACACTAGCTTGATCCGAATTCGCTACGGACACCGGATTCGGAAAGCAAGAATATAAATGGCTCACAGAGCCATTTTATTCGGTCCGGGATCAAAATTGTCCACGATTTTCCTCTTTGGCCAATCAGAATCGACCTGTGAAAAACATGGCAATCAAAAATACAGTGTGGTTTGGAGATTAAACTATCGAGCGGTTTCGTGTAGAGATGGAGTTAAATACATTTTCGCATGATTTCTGAAGGATTATGACAACAGTTGTCTCTTTTCCTCAAAACTTCAAGCAAACCAATCTCATCTTCCAAACCGCTCTCAACTGTTGTTGAGTTGTGTTGTTGTTGCATCATGAACTGACTTGATAGAATCGGCCGATTATTCGTTGCAGTGTGAACACAACACACCGAATACGTTGACCTGTCCGAAATCCGGTTCGTACCTCGATCCGAATTCGCTGTATAGTGTGAACGTACCTTAAGGCTTTACGGGATCTTACGAACGGTTGTGCTCGCCAATTCAAAACCGTTTTACAGATTCCGTAAAGCACCGAAGTGAAAGCGAGGCTCCCAGAGCGGCAAGTGTCTGAGACTTCGGTTGGAATATTCTGTCAACTTGAATTTCGCTGGAAAACTTGATAAATCATTCGGCAAAAGGTGTTTTGTTTGCATTTAGGCCTCGGTATTGCTTGACAAGGATCTCTCTGAGACTCGTGTGAAGTTTAATGTACAAAGGAGATATTTTTAAGAAATTCTGACGGGTTTTGCTGCAGGCAGTCAGAATAAGTGTTTCCTGCCTTGTCCATATTTATAGCATAACAGAGGGTGGATAAGGGAGAGCACTCCGTGTGCCTGTGGTAACAGTAACACAGGAAAGAGACGTAGGCCCTACATCTGTACATGAGTGCGGCTATACTCAGATCAGACAATGGCCCAGGTATATTGATGCTCTTTTGGTCACACAACATCATTATACGTTGGCCATTTCGTTTAGATAAAAACTAAAATACAATAATTTTGTAAACTTACTAGCAGTAGTAATACTAACTATATCTGTTGTTTTCGATTTTGTATAACTGACAGTTCCCACGTGGGGAATCACGTAGTTTCGGATACAAGAAAAAAAAAAAAAACAAGTAAAAGAAAAATTGTGTACTCCAAGTAAGACATTCAGCTGACTTGTACGTTAGTTTTTCAAAATAACATAACCATAAAATGGAAGGAAGGTGAAAATAATAAGTCCCATAAATAACCTAAGTACGAAACTAAGACAAAGTGATTTAAGAGCTGTCAATTTTGTTGATGGATAATTTTTGGTAGGAAATAAGGTAAGATCGTTAATAACATACGAGCGAAATCAAAATTTTGTAAGATAATATTCAAAACTATTTGAAATTCCCTACCCTCAAGCGGAAAATATCCTCCTGATTGTCATTATTTTCCCTCAAGTCAACCTAACACGCTTCATGAAAAATTCAAATTAAGAACAGTGTTATAGGATTATTAAGTGACCAGATTTCGTATTACTATGAATACACGCATCCACCGTAAATAAAAGTAATTCAAAGTTCAAAGAGGGAGGTTGTAATGAATGGGTTAAGTAAAGAATCTGACAATAACAGGCTGCTAATTGATGGCCTATCTCTTTAATATACCGGGTATTATATTGCCACATCCCATAGAACTTGTCTTAGGTTAGGCCTAGAGCCTAGTGCGCAATAATGAATATGGAAGCAGGTCAGAACGCCCGATAACGAAAACGCCTGACGGATAAGTCATAACGCCCGCTGTGTTAATCAGCCTGGATAATAAGCATATATACTTAGCGCATTAAAAACACACGACCCAAAGAATGTAAAATATTTTGAGAAATGTAAAGTGTAAAATACTGTAAGTACTCTTAAATTGAAGAACAAGGCATTGGTCACAATGAGACAAAGAATTGACAATATGTGAAACCCTGGTGACTTTTATTCCTTGCAAACAAATCGTTGATACAGAAATTGAAGGTGTCAACATTCAATAATGGTTATGTCCACCTCGTGCATCAACGCAAGCAGTACATCTGCGACGCAAGGACCTGATGAGTGTGGCTATTCTGTGCGATCCGGTCCCACTCTTCCTGTACTACCTGGATCAATTCACGTCGGTTACGTGGCCTGGGTTGACGGCATTCTTAAGCAGATCCCACAAGTGCTCTATGGGCGATAGATCGGGGGAGTAAGCTGGCCATTCCATGATGTTCACATTATTCTGAGAAGAAGTCTTGTGTCAACCTTGCAGAGTGTGGGCTCTGATGATTTCGAGCCCATCGTAAACGGTTTTGGCGTGCGGCGGGTGTCAATATGGACCCTCGGTAGGGGATGCATGCATGCATCTGTATCTGTTGGAGACGGCGTCGGATGGTGCTGAGGCTTACCCTGGGCCTTCCAATTCCCACACCAACGGAAGGTCGTGGGTTTCCTCCGGGCAGAGAGCCCGGTTTCCTCCCACAATAAAACTGGCAACGCCGCCATATAAGTGAAAAAATCTTGAGCGCGGAATAAAACACCAAACAATCAATCAATCAATCCAATTCCCACTGTCTCCCGAGCAGTCTGTGTCGCGGTGCGAAATCGGTCATGTGTGTGCAACAAACTGATGTACCGATCCTGGCGGGCTGTACAGTAGTGACTCTTGGCGACTAATTGTGGAGGGATGACACTGCATGTGACGTCCTACGGCGGCACAACTGAGACCCGCCTGTAACATGCCAATGGCACGTTCCCTTTGTTGTGTCGTAAGTCGGGGCATGGTAACGTTTTCAGATTTTTTTTCTCGTCTTTATGCTGAGCTTCGTGTAAAGTGTTGAACCCACAACAAATGAGCCCTGAAAGCTGTTCTCAGTGACAGTGAAATACTCAATGGACGTTATTAGGAAATGTTGTGTACTGTTCACGACAGGCGCGTCGGGAACACCACAGGTTATCCAGTTATTGCAACTCAACTCGAACTAACAATAAACAACAAAATGTAAATGGCCAATAGCCTTACTGGGGTAGAAACATAAAATTCAACTGTGCGTTTTTAATGGCGCTAAGTATATATAGACCGGTTTAATAAACAGTGTTCAGTCTGCGTAAACCTTAATTCTATTACTGGTGCTAAATTATAGAAATCAGATCAAAAAACAAAATATCCCGAAAGCAACGCCAAAATCATGCTATAATTTATTTTAAATGCAGAAAACACAAGGGTTTATTTTCTTTATTTTCAGTACAAGTTTTATGTGCTCTTTTCATCGTTTTCAAAGTTTAAAAAAAAAAATGTTACATATTTTTCAGGTTTGTTCCCAAATTGTTGGAATTTACTGTTTGTCTGGATGTCCTACACTGAACATGCTGCGAAGTGTTGATGGTGAACTGATCCTTTGAAGCCAGATGGTCGTAAAATGAGGAGGATTTAGACACTATCATCATCTCTTCTTTGAATTAGCGGTGATATTCCTAGTCAATACTAGCTGAATAAATGTACTATCACAGTTACGCTTAAAAATATCACCTTGGGATCGGTGGTTCGGAACCTCAAGAAAGCTATGGAAGGCTGAACAGGGCAGAATTTGGTTGGAACAAGTTGCTGTAAGCCTAATTACAGTTAATTATTGCCATGTTTTTCACACTAAAGGAAATTGTTCGCTGGTTATGGATGACAGCGTTTGAATTATTTCTCCACCTTCTGTCTCTACTTGTGTTTACAATACTTTTGGTAATCAAAATAGAATGCCCTTGGTGTTACACCGGGACATGGTGGGGTGTTTTCAGCCCCCTTTTTATCTGTGACGGATTAAACACATACTTTTGTGTCATCGTCTTTATACGGATGTACGGAGAACGGGAGTACAGACTGGCAGGCCTTCGATTTTTCTCAGCTGTATTCTGTATTAGCATGTTGTTCACATGTAAAGTGTTAATATGTCAAAAACTGATGGGCGCCAGACAATTGTCCAATTCAGAAATCATGATTCCAATGTTTATAATGCTGCAGATTATTATGATTCGAGCCTGTCAACAAGACCATTGATAGAAATAAACCTATTGCCTAATGACATCATCGCCTTGTGGTGTAATGTGCTATGGTATTATGAGTGGTTCTTCATGGCGGATGGAAAGTGTTTTGTGCAGAATGACAATATGTGCAGCCATTGGTGCCACTTTAAGGTCACCCCCTATTATAACTACAATGCAATTTGCTCTCTCCATATGACATCATCAGCCTTCATGTCTATAACAATCATTTTTTTTTCATCCCAATGTCATAATAACGTCTTGGTGATAATACATGTAAATAAACCTTTTCATTTCAGTATCATTCAAATCATGGGTTACTCAGGCATGAGGCATCTATCATTTTAAGTCATCTATATATACACACCATTTTCTCATCCCTTTATTCATTCCTGATGTTTATAACATTGTGTTATGTATAATTGTGGACATCTATAATGTTGAAAAAAATCTAGAAAACAAATTTGAACAATTCTAGGCCAAGGGCCCACTTGCACAAAGCAGTCTTAACTAAAAGTACTCTTAGTGTACGTCTAAGATATTCGAGATATGCTAAGAGTCCTCTTAACTTGTGTACAACGCTTTGTGCAAGTGGGCTCTGGTCTATAATATAACATACCATATTACCATATTATCATATTGATATATACCTTATTAATAACATAGTTATAATATACCATTTTATAAATATTATATTATATGTTGATAACATTTTATCTGAAGAGAGTCCAGCCACAGACCTCTGATAATATGTAAATGTATTGACCAAAGAGATATACCGTTGATCTATAGACAGTTAAACTACTGTTAACTTCACCTCAAACTAATGTATATGTTCAAAATAACCATTATAAATATATATATGAACTTGCCCTCTTTTTAACACAATTAGAAACTTGTCTCCATGGTTATTTTAGACAGGAAGATTTTCCCTGTGCCCATGTGTTTTAGTGATCATAAATATATATGAACTTGTTAAAGTGGCATGAGCTGCCAAAATTCACACTTTTTTATAATTTCTGATCGTCATGACAGTAAGAGGCTAAATCGAAAAACTAAATAATTGGCGTTGGAATGGGGAAAATCCAAACAGTATGTGGCCTGTACGAACCCAAAACGTGTTCGAAAAGTCAACAAAATTTAAATAACCGGGACGACTATTCATTCATTCTAAGCCAAAGTTAGTTCAAAACAATACTTGATCGTACATTTTCGAGACTAGAAGCAGTGAAAAGCTTCTGAATTATACGTCTTGAGAAAAATAGCCAATAATTTCAACATTCTGTTTTAACGTCAAAATATCAACAATTTGGCAGCTGCTCATGCCACTTTAAGTCGCTAGCCCTCTTAAAATGACATCATGTGTATACACATGTGCTCAGGGGGCTGGTTCTCAAACCATTAAATCCTGATGAACATGTTGTAACCTTTGACAGTCGCTGTAGCCTGTAAGGTCTTGCACCGGGCGTACATAAATGTTTTATGTACATCCCAGGTTTTAAATTCCCGAAATTAAGGACGCCCGTTTGTTATAGGCCCGTTTGTTAAATTCGCTTGCTTAGATGGAATAACACAGTCCAAGACAGTGGGCCTCATCAGTACCATATCATGGAGATTGTTTACCCCAGGCAGCTCTAATTGTTGATCATATATAATGCTTTACATATTCCATTTGCTTTGAAATAATTAAAAGTACTCATTTGGACAAATAAGACTGTTTATTCTTCTCTTACGAAATACCTGAAGATGGCTGTAAATTGCTTGTTTGAAACATCAAATGCTAGCAGAAGGTCTGGGCAAAAAGAGCCCTACAGGAAAAGAGCCCTACAGGTAAAGAGCCTGGTTTCCGCACGTGTCCACTTAGCCTGAATCATTGTATTATATATGCGGGGGGAACATGCACAGAGAGCCATGTTTAGAGTCCTGTTTATAACATGAATTTCTTGATTCCATGAAATACAAGGAAAAAAATCATCGTACCAGGTAGCCGCACCTGTGTGTCTCTATCCTGGTTTACTTACTTTGCCGGTCAGGTAGAATATGTGCCAGGGTGACTTTATTTTCAAAAATATATACACAATGACGTCTTATTTGCAAAAGCACAAAGTTATCCATATGGCTTACCGTAATCATATTGAGTATGGGATGTTTGTACATATATATATTTTACACATGTAATTAATAAACTAATAATATATACATTCATCCTCTATTTATGTCTTACAATGAGAGCCAGTAAAACATTGAAAGTTTTTCAGTAGTAACTACCGATGTTTAAAGTGGCAAAAGCTGCCAAAATTGTTGTCATAATTTTGATTTTCAAGATAAGTTGAGCATTTGTATGTAGCCTGAAACTAAAAGATTGACATTGAAATAAAAAATATTGGTAAAGCCAGTAACGCATATGAACCAAAGATGTGTGCAAAAAACGGGGGAAAAAAACCCCAAAATGCTACTTAATTGAAACTAAATTCACTTCATCATTTTGACTGATATCCAAACGAAAATTAGCAATTTTTCAGCTACTTGACGTTCCATTTTTTACATCTAGGTTTTTTGGTCAATCACGGTGATGCGGTTGGGCGAATGTTGACAAGGTTTCCATAACATTGTTGTGTTTTATCTTTTGTGGACTAGCAGTTTGTTGTATCTATCGCCAATGGAACTTATACTCAGTTAAATGTTGGGAGATGTGGCACCAGCAATTGCCCAGGGTCTACAGGTACGCCCAGGTCTGGCATCATAATTATGTCGGATCTAGGGTACTGGTGGCCCAATGTTCGGCATGTGGACAAAATTACTGTATGTTGCACCAACCTTTTGCCATTCCATTGACCCAATAATAGTGATTTAGTCCGCCAATTTTGGTCCCCCAAATCTCTGCTACCATGTTAACGGCAGATAAGCCAATAATTCCAGTTAAGGGTTCCTATATTGAGAATGAGTCTAGGCATGTGAAGATTGTGAAGAACTCTGCATAAAACACTGAACTGTCAATTGATCAAGTTTTTAACCATATAATTATACTTTTTTAAAATTGTTGGAAGTACATGTAAAGGCTGTTTTTCTTAATAATTTATAAAACTTCTGAGTTCAATCGTATTTACTAGTAAATGTCGGTGGTCTGAATCTATAGATATTACAAAAGTGCCATATGTGAATTAAATTCCCACAACAGCCGGGCTTTGACATTTCTAGCGGGTCTTTAAAGTGGCATGAGCTCCCAAAATGTTGATATTTTGAGGTTAGAACAGAATGTTGAAATTATCGGCTATTTTTCTCAAGACCTATAATTCAGAAGCTTTTTAGTGCTTCTAGTCTCGAAAATGTACGATAAAGTATTGTTTTGAACTAACTTTGGCTTACAATGAATGAATGGTCATCCCGGTTATTTAAATTTTGTTTACTTTTCGAACACTATTCCAGTTTTTACAGGCCACATACTGTATGGATTTTCCTCATTCCAATCCCAATCATTTAGTTTTTCGATGGCCTTCAAAGTCTCTTACTGTGATGACAATCAGAAATTATGAAAAAAGTGTGAATTTTGGCAGCTCATGCCACTTTAAGTGTAGATTATGTGTATGATTGATTGGAATTTTATTCGACAGTCTTATTTCTGTGAGGATGACAATTAAGTAATTTATGGCCATAATGCTTATCATAATTGTGTATGTCCCAAAACATTCTTTGTTATTGTTCACAAATTGGATATACCTATACCATATACATGTAGTTTGGATTGTAAAATTGTTAACTGTTTGATAAATAAATTGATCTCACCTGTATTGATTATGAAACTTAATTGGCTTTATGTTCCTCTTTTGTAAGAGACCTATCATGGAGAGGGGTTAGAAGGGGGCCTCCGTGGCTCAGTAGGTAGAGCGTTGGACGCTCAATCCGAACAGCCTTCCACTGCAATGGTTTGCGGGTTTGAATCCCACTTTTCACTAAAACGACCTATGTAGGATGGTTACCAGTTACCAACTGAAGGTCATGGGTTTCCTCCGCGCATAGAGCCCGGTTTCCTAACACAATAAAACTGGCAACGCCACCATATAAGTGAAATAATCTTGATCGCGGCGTGAAACACCAAACAATCAATCAATTAGTCGGTACCGTTAGAGTAATTGCCCCTCAGTCCAACACAGGCCTTCAATCAATGGGATGCCAAATAAAATTGAAAAAATTCTGAAATTGTATTTTTCACTCAAAAAAGATCGAGGGTTTCTTCCGTGCAAAAAGCCGGATTCCTCTCACTTAACCTGGCAACCCAGCCATTAGCATTGCAAGCATTACCATATACCGCAGGCGTAGAGCGAATTAGTTTATACTCAGTTGCTCTACGCCTGCGGTATATGGTAATACTTGCAATGCTACCCCGCCATATAAGTGAAATAATCTTTTAATAGTGCGGCATAAAACATCAATAATAGGAACCTGCAACTTTACCACTTGATCAAGTGAAAAAATCCACTAAGAGAATTGTCATTTAGTCCAGGTGGGATTTTAACCATTAACCCTGGCATGGACAGAGAGAATATTGCTCTGTCTATTGAGTGCTAGGTTAGGGTGCTGGGCTAACAAATTGGCTTGCAGGTTCTAGCCCATGTCATCCATATAAAGCTTGCATGATTGAAAAGATTTTTTTTTTGATTGATGTATAATGCCACACTCAAGATTATTTCACTTATATGGTGACGTTGCTAGATATAGTGGGGGACAAAAATGGGCTCATTGCCTGGAGGAAACCCCTGACCTTCGGTGAGTACCTGGCAACATACGGTCACCGAGTGAAAAAATCCACTCACAAATTTTTCAATTTTTTTTTTACCTGAGTGTGATTGGAACCATCAACCTTTTGATGGATGGCCTGTGTTGGACTAAGAAACTATTGCTTTGAGCATTGGTGTCTCTTTCACATTTTGGCACATAGACCGGTGGTCATACATTCATGCAGGATCTGAAAATAGGGCGTCCAAAATAGCTATTTTCTACATTCTTCACAGAAGTGGGTGTCCAAAATGACCTACTTTTTTATCTTGAGCATGTTAAATTGTTGGATTATTGGACACCCCTCTGGATGAACCTCTGCCAGTGGGTAAGAGGGATCGTCCCCCATTCCCACACAGACCTCGGTGGTCCAGAGGGATCGTCCCTCAGTCCTACACAGACCCTCCATCCATGTGGCATAACACATCAATCAATCCACGTAGATCAAGAGTGGGATTAGAAGCCACTTCTCCTTGGTTTTGAGACTATTGTTTCCTGAAGACCATCCCACATATTAAACATACACAAGGAAAAAAGTTAAGCACCCCAGGCTGAAATTAATTATTATAAATCTGCATTAATGTTAACTGTAATGCCAGTTATGATGATGATAAGAATGATGTTCTATTGGACGATTGTGACAATTCATGTGTGACAGTAACGCAAAAACTGCATGTAATGCGGCATTACATTTTTTTTTTTTGTGCAATTACACAAATTCAGTATGTTTCCCCTTAAATGTTTTGTACTTAAGGTCGGTTTTATGCAACGTGGCCTCATCTTCTGTGAATATGGCATGAAGGAGGATATCAGAGGGGCAAAAATGGCAAATTGTCGATATGCACTCCGCAAGTTTCCTCCATAACGTTGTTGATTTTGCTTTTTTACAATGGAGGGGGTTTCTTTTGTCAAATTTGCATTTAAACTGAGCCGGGTTTATTGTGAAAGAGCCTTGTGCATCAGAGGCAAATTACAAGCCGGGCATTTATTAGAACAAAATTTCAGTCTTAAAACATGTTTAATAATATTTATTTGTCAGTGAGATAATATTGGAATACAATTTCTATGGATAAGTTTACACTCGTCAAGTAGACCTATATCAAAGTGACTTTCAACACACAATTAAGTAGGCCTATCTGTGTTAGAAGCCTTGTCTGTGTTTAAATTGATTGATTGATTGATGTTTTATGACGCACTCAAGATTAATTCACTTGTATGGTTGCCAGGTTTAGAGGGGGATGAAACTGGGCTCATTGCCCGGAGGAAACCCCAGACCATCGGCGAGTACCTGGCAACTCTTCCACATATTGCCAAGTAAAAAATCTACTCGGAAATTTTTGTTTAAATTACAGTTTTGTACACAAGTGTTGGGAAATTTGTTATAAATTTGAACATGGCAAAAAAATTATGAGAAAATAACCTTAACACAATCTTAAAATTTAAATTAAATTGTAAATTTTTGTTTTATAAATAAGAATAAAAAATTGCGTTCAACTTGATAAAAAAAATACAGTCAAAGTGATATGAGCTGCCAAAATGTTGATATTTTGATGTAAAAACAGAATGTTGAAATTATCGGCTATTTTTCTCAAGACGTATAATTCAGATGCTTTTTAGTGCTTCCAGTCTCGAAAATGTACGATAAAGTATTGTTTTGAACTAACTTTGGCTTAGAAGGAATGAATGGTCGTCTCGGTTATTTAAATTTTGTTTACTTTTCTAACACTATTCCTGTTTGTATAGGCAACATACAGTATGGATTTTCCTCATTCCAAAGCTAATCACTTAGTTTTTCGATGGCCTTCAAAGCCTCTTACTGTCATGACGATTAGAAATTATGAAAAAAGTGTGAACTTTGGCAGCTCATGCCACTTTAAAGTTGAGTACTATAGAAAGTAAAAAAAGTTGTGCTTGAATATGTCAACAATCTAAAAGGGGAAATAAACAATAGCTCCTATTTCTGATCTTAATCATAGATACCTCATTCAGGAAATTAATGAAAAAAAATCAAAGGCACACTCGCCGCATAAATCCAGAAAACTGCTTAGTAAGTAAATTTTGTACATGTATATACCCACACATTTTCACACGGTTATAAATATATATACCCAAATTGTAAATGAAAAATAACTTTTAGTTATTGATATATGGCCAGCATTTCAGTACATAAACATTTATTAGTATTCAACAACAACAAAATCCATTTGTAGTCATATGTAAACAAATTATGTCAATGTCTAAACCCCATTTCAGCAACAAAAAAAATCGAATATATGTTCACCTCAGTTATGTGCAAATATAAAAAAAAAATAACTAAATAACCTCAACTAAATAACCTCAACTATACACAAATAGGATGGCATAAAATAACAATTAGTAGCGTAGTGGAAATTATAATTCTATAAATAAAATTTATGAAAAAAAAGAGAACTCTTTATGCATGAAGTTTGACAGACACATAAAAGAAATATCCAAATGAATGATTTAACAATGCTAGGGTTGTGAAAAACAAGAGGGATAGTTAACTGTAATCCTTCCAAGTACTTGCGACCTATGTGGGATGGTTGCCAGTTACCAACGGAAGGTTGTGGGTTTCCTCCGGGCATAGAGCTCGGTTTCCTCCCACAATAAAACTGGCAACACCGCCATATAAGTGAAATAATCTTGAGCGCGGAGTAAAACATCAAACGATCAATCAATCCAAGTACTTGTATCATGGTTGAGGGCTTTTCCATTGATGATACGAACACAATACAGAGGAAGAGCAGAATCATGGCACATTTTAAGATTTTGAAATTTGTTCTATTGTTTTGCGTTGAACTTTCGTTGGGTATCAGAGACACACGATGTATATTTCATGTACATGCATTCGCTATCTGGGATAACTATGGCTGTTAATAGCAAAAGAACGAAAAACCGTCAGAATTTCATTGCAATTTTTTAGAACCCGATCACAATGATTTGAATGACAATGCAGTACCAGGATACAAGCCCGTTGTATATTGGCTCCCTCAATTCTCCTGAAAGACATTTTGAGAGGTGTGGTATTGTGATAAAGCTTATGCCGGCCAACCAACCTACATTAGTCAAGAAGATTTTCCTTGAGCCTGTGTAATTTATAGTTGTATATCTACACCAAGATATACTCGGTTAGTCGTTACAAAGCCACTTTTCAGAAATACCATACATATCCCCTTCCTCTCCTCCTCCCATCACTTCGTAGTATGATCTTATACACTGTGGCGCGGATGTAATTAAAGAGCTTATAAACTGTGATAAATACTTAGGAACTGACCCCAGAATGAAGCCTGATACGCCCCCCCATCCCCCTCCCCTACCAACCTTCGTACGAATGTGATTGGGGTTATCAATTGTGGCGTATACTAATGAACTGACGCCAGAAGGAAGTACGACACCCCCCCCCTACCAACCTTCGTACAAATGTGAAGAGCGTATAAATTGTGGTAAATACTTATGAACTGACCCCAGAAGGAAGTACACACACTTCCCCTACATACCCTCATTTGAATGTGAAGGACTTATAAACTGTGGTATAAAATACTTATGAACTGACCCCAGAAGGAAGTACGACCCCCCCCCCCCCCCCCCCCCCCCTCATTTTCTGTTTGAAGTTTCCTCCATAACGTTGTTGATTTTTTTTTTACAATGGAGGGGTTTCTTTTGTCAAATTTGCATTTAAACTGAGCCGGGTTTATTGTGAAAGAGCCTTGTGCATCAGAGGCTATGAAAAAAAATAACTACATGTAAATGACCTCAACTATACACAAATAGAATGGTATAAAATAACAATTAGTAGCGTAGTGGCAATTATAATTCTATAAAAAAAATTATGAAAAAAAAGAGAACTCTTTATGCATGAAGTTTGACAGGCAAATAAAAGAAATATCCAAATGAATGATTTAACAATGCTAGGGTTGTGAAAAACAAGAGAGGGTAGTTAACTGAAATCCTTCCAAGTACTTGCGACCTATGCGGGATGGTTACCAACGGAAGGTTGTGGGTTTCCTCCGGCATAGAGCCCGGTTTCCTCCCACAATAAAACTGACAATGCTGCCATATAAGTCAAATAATCTTGAGCGCGGAGTAAAACATCAAACGATCAATCAATCCAAGTACTTGTATCATGGTTGAGGGCTTTTCCATTGATGATACGTATACATTCAACAAACACAATACAGAGGAAGAGCAGAATCATGGCACATCTCCAGATTTTATAATTTGTCCTATTATTTTGCGTTGAACTTTCGTTGGGTATCAGAGACACACGATGTATATTTCATGTACATGCATTCGCTATCTGGGATAACTATGGCTGTTAATAGCAAAAGAACGATAAAGCGTCCGAATTTCATTGTAATTTTTTAGAACCCGATCCCAATGATTTGAATGACAATGCAGTACCACGGTCCAGGATACAAGCCCATTGTATATTGGCTCCCTCCATTCTGCTGAAAGACATTTTGAGAGGTGTGGTATTGTGATAAAGCTTATGCCGGCCAACCAACATAGTCAAGAAGATTTTCCTTGAGCCTGTGTAATTTATAGTTCTATATCTACACCAAGATATACTCGGTTAGTCGTTACAAAGCTACTTTCAGAAATACCATACATATCCCCTTCCCCTCTCCCATCGCTTCGTAGTATGATCTTATACACTGTGGCACGGATGTTATCAAATACTTATGAACTGACCCCAGAAGGAAGTACAACACCCCCCCCCCCCCCTCCCCTCCCCCACCCAACCTTCGTACGAATGTGAAGAGCTTATACATTGTGCTAAATACTTATGAACTGACCCCAGAAGGAAGTACGACACCCCCCCCCTACCAACCTTCGTACGAATGTGAAGAGCGTATAAATTGTGGTAAATACTTATGAACTGACCCCAGAAGGAAGCCCGACCCCCCCCCCCCCCCCCCCCCCCCCCCCCCGGCCCTCTCCCTACCAACCTTCATACGAATGTCAAGGGCTTATAAATTGTGGCGTTTACTTATAAATTGACCAAAATGAAGCCGACACCCCCCACCCTCTCCCTACCAACCTTCGTACGAATGTGAAGGGCTTATAAATTGTGGCGAATATTTATGAACTGACGCCAGAATGAAGCCCGACCCCCCCCCCCCCCCCCCCCCCCACCCTACCAACCTTCATACGAATGTCAAGGGCTTATAAATTGTGGCGAATACTTATGAATTGACCAAAATGAAGCCTGACATCTCCTGACTACACACCTTCATTCGGACATGAAGAGTTTATCAATTGTGGTAATTTATACTGGTGAACTAACTCCAAAAGGAGTACCCTTCCCGCCGCACCCCTATGAATTAACGTTCAAAGACTGTATAAACGTCAGTAAATGCTTGTGGAACTCTACTGGTTTGGTAATATAGACAGCGTGACCTCCTTCTAAAATTTGTTCAGTGTGATTTGGAATTTTCTTCAGTCTAACAGCATTTGGAATACCGATTGCAATGTCTTTACTGCCATAGAGAATGAGCACTGGGATCTACAAAATAAAAACACATTCAATCTTGAGTCAATATTACATTATTTTATATTTTGAAAATAATGTTGATGTTTAAGGATTACTGTACAGCTTTTTTTTAAAACTATGACTATTTAATTATATTTATATACACTAAAACACATGGGCAAAGGGAACATTTTCTGGACTAAAATAACCATGTTAAAAAGAATAAATGTGTAATAAAGTGGGTATTTCACTGAGCCATAAGTCCCATGTGTATTTCTATGCCAGTTGTTTATGAATTCAGTAAGAAGATAGGGACATTTTACAAATCTAGAACAGATTCGTTATTTGGTTGATGTTTTACAGCGCACTTAAGATTACTCGCCTTATATGGCAGGGTTTAGTGTCCACTTTTACAAAGCCTCCTTAAGCTATGAGTACCTTAATATTCCCCTTACAAATACCTTAGTTCAAAGATGTAATTTTAAGAAAACCACCTTTAAGCCTTAAAGTGGCATGAGCTGCCAAAATGTTGATATTTTGACGTTAAAACAGAATGTTGAAATTATTGACTATTTTTTTCAAGATGTATAAGTCAGAAGCTTTTTAGTGAGCACTTCGAGTCTCGAAAATGTATTGTTTTGAACTAACTTTGGCTTAGAATGAATGAATGCTCGTCCAGGTTATTTAAATTTTGTTAACTTTTCGAACACGTTTTCGATTCGAATAGGCCACATACTGTATGGATTTTCTTCATTCAAACGCCAATCATTTAGTTTTTCGATGGCCTTCAAAGCTTGTTACTGTTGTGACCATCAGAAATTATGAAAAAAGTGTGAATTTTCGCAGCTCATGCCACTTTAATATTCCCCTTACAAATACCTTAATTCAAATATGTAATTTTATTTTGCGAAGAAATAGCAAGGAGAACCCCAAGATTGTACCGGTGACGACATCAAAAGTATGTGCATTTGAGTCTTTGACGATATTTGTACACATGAATTATCCCCCTTTGTTCTTATGTTATCTACAAAAAATCACAACAGCCTTTATCCGAAGAAAGTTTCTAGCTGTCTTATTGTTGCTGGTTTCGAAAAATAACTAACAGAAAAGCTTATTTTCATTCTTATATTCTAACAAAACCGTGTGATCTGCTAGACAACATTGGTATCTAAGGAGTTTCCCTTCTCCACTTAAGGAGAGTTCCCTCTTACGTTATCGCTAAGGTGAAAAAATTTAAAAAGGGGTTAAGCGGGTTTCATTGAAGTGGTGTAGCTCCATCTTAAAATCGTCACTCAGGTCGCCTTAACTAAGATGAACACAAAAACCATGGTTTACCACACAATTCACATGGTATTTTGGAATACAGACAACAGTAATTTTAAACGGATGGTAAAAGTAAAATAAATCACACAGAATTGTTTTAATTTGTCTTTGGTTGATTGATTGATTGACTTATTGACATTTAAGCCGTACTCAAGATTATTTCACTTATATGGCGGTGTGCAAGGTTTAGTGGGGGAGGAAATCAAGCTCATTGCCCGGGGAAAACCCCCGACCTTCAGCGAGTACCTGGCAACTCTTCCACATATGGCGACCATGTGAAAAATCCACTCAGAAATTTTTCAATTTTTATTTGGCTTGAGTGTGATTATAACCCGCGCCGCATCGATGAAAGGTCTGTGTAGGACTGAGGGATGATCACGCTAACCCACCGGACCACCAAGGCCCCTAATTTGTCTTTGGACAGCCTGATATTAAAACCTGTGACCAATGTGGTTGATGTTGTCCCTAAAGATTAAAAAAGTACGGCGACACTGCAAGACAATGCTCAAGAATTTCTACAAAGTTTCGAGTATGCAAAGTTCAATTTTATACTTTTTATCACGCGATTAAACAAAAACTTACCTGAACTTTTTCCAAAGCAGCGTCAGTTATAGCTTTAGGAATTACAGGTGCTAAAGCCACAAATCCGGATAATAAGTCCGTCTCCGCAGTTACAAAAGGCAAGGAGTAGTTCCCGCTCATAGATGGGCTAACAAGAACTGGTTTCTCTAACTGCAAACTACTCACTACAGTTTTCATAAACATCACAGGATCTGATGGTTTATTCACTAGTTTGCTTTGGCCATATCCTAAATGAAAAATAAACAACATCTAACAATGATATTTGAAAATCATCGCTTCAAACTCAAATCGTAGGGGATGTGTTCATTCATGGACAGAAACTCATACAGAAGCTTTCAATTGGCAGTCGTAATATTTTTTCCAGTGTAACTTGTTAGGGGTATACATGTCAAACTAATTTTTTTTTTGAAATATGGTATTTCGTAACCAATAAACAAAAAAGCAACAAACAAAAAAACACCTCTTTTAACACCTAGTGGTTTTATTTTACACATAGGAAGTTAAAAAAAAAACATAGTCACACTTACAGAGCCCAGAGCAGGATTTTGGCTCGGCTTTTAAACTTATCTTTTATGATTAACAGAGTCTGGGAGTTTCCAGAGATATTTTGAAATGTCTTGTAACAGATAAGGTTTTTAGAGGACATTGTCAGTTTGATTGCTGTTTTTTTTTGTCTAGAAATTCATTAAAACGATAAAGGCTCCCCACATGCTCAATGAATGATTACGCTGGTCAGGAAATTTGTGTAAAACCCACGATATACCTGCTAACTATTTTTTTTGTTCAACAGAATTCTGAACTGTTATCAATATAATGTTTTCAGCCAGACACAAGATAACTTCCCTTATATGGTGACGTTACCTGGAGGCTGTTTCTCGACACCGACGTAACTTTGCACCTAGTCGTAACGTTATGGCAACATATACCTTCAACATTACGTTACGACCATGCGCAAAGTTACGACGGGCGTAAATGTGTTGGGAAACAGCCCCCTGGTTTAGTGGGGGCAGGGAAGTTGCAAATTTGTCCATCTGCAGGTATATGGTAACACTTCAACAGAGGACAATAGTGTGAAAAAAACAAACAATGGGAAACAAAAACTGCAGCAATTATTTGACATGTACCTGGTAAATCAATAGCCAGAACTCTGTACCCCAAAGCACTAAATTCCTGCAGTGTTTTTATCTCCTCCCAGTTGGCTGACGAGAAGCTCTGGCCATGCAGTAACAGTATGTGACCTTTTACCTCCCCTGTAGGTACTGCCTCTCTGGTAAAAATCTCTACATCCTAAAATAGAACAAAATTTAACAAATAAACAAGTGATTTCTTAAAGCCCAATCCAAATACCTTAAAAAGCGACCGTCACAGGGTTTGTCTAAACTTTCCAAACGTTTGGTCAAAGCTTGTGGCACTGGTAGATAGGTCAATGGTTAAAGCTCGCAATTGCCCGCAATCTCTATACTTATATCAAAAAAAATATTATCATGGGTTTCCGTCATTAATAGAGAATGTCCGTCCTGATCCAATAATTGATCATTATTCCAACTTTCTGTGACCAAGTTTTCTTACTTTCTGTGGGATTGAAAAGGGAGATTTTTATTGAGTTATTATTGTGACGAAATGATCCTGAGTGACCAATCCCAGGCAATTACCAACATGAGGAGACTAGAATGCCTGATTGCCAAACTGAAGGGAATGTAGTTGAAAAACGAACAAAATGACTGACAGAATTGTCTGATTACATATGGATAAAAACTTTTTAGTTTATTAGGTGACATATCGATACCAACTTTTTTGTTTATTGGGTGACATATGGATACCAACTTTTTTGTTTATTGGGTGACATATGGATACCAACTTTTTTGTTTATTGGGTGACATATGGATAAAAACTTTTTTGTTTATTGGGTGACATATGGATAATAACTTCTTAGTTAGTTTATTGAATTGTCTGTATTTTTAAAATGATAAACATGAATAAAAATTCATCCTTTGATAAGCGGACAGCACATTTCAACCATACCATATTACCACACAGTCAGTTGTATGTCTGCACAGAAATCCAGACAGTCACTGCATTACAACTGGACACCAGGGGCTAGTTCTACTGGGCTGGAGTCAGCTACGCCTGTCACAAATGTATCTTAAACTATAGGAATTTTCGCATGGTCGTAAATTTAGTGGCGCAACTCCAAGCTATGGCTCTGATTTTTAGAACCCCCCCCCTCCCCCCCCCCCCCCCCCCCCTAAGCTAAGCTGCTCTCAAACTGCATGAATATTGTAATCTAAATCAGCACCCACAAGTTGGTTAAAACCTTGGTTTACTGACCGGTTCCCAGAATTAAAAGCAATACAGATGTGTTGATTATCCCAAAGGTTACATGCACTATAATCCTCGACAACCGTATAAAAATGATGCTGAATACAAACCTTATCATCCACCTTCATTTTCTTTAACTCTCCCTTTACTTGAACTACTTTTGTTTCTTGTTTGTTCTCCATATTCTTTTGGGGAATGGCTGCTTCGTTTGGTTCAGAAATTGGCAAAGAATCTTTGGCACTTTGTTCGGTCTTTGCTGGGGTCTCTGTGGTAGTGACACCTCTAAATTTGACGTACCAAATAAGAGCACAGGTCAGTACTAATAGAAACCCCACTAGCGGTTTGTTCACCTGAACCCCACTGGGTAACATTTCTTAAACACCTGAATGAAAAAGAAAAATATTGTTTATCATAACCAATAGTTAAGCTATCAGGGTTTAGATTAAGTAGCCTTGGTGTGGAATTTAAATTCATTTAGATTGATTAATGTTTTAAGCCAGACTTTACATTACTTCACATACATGGCAGTTTTTACCAGGTTTAGTTAGGGAGGACATCAGATGCCTGTTTCACACAGCGGTGTAGGGTAAGTTTTAACATAACTGCCATAACAACCCATACTGTAGTCAGTAGAGATACATTGCTATGGCAGTTACGTAAAAACTTACGCTACACCGCTTTGTGAAACAGGTTCCAGGCTCTTTGCTCGAAATAACCTTACCTTTGTTGATAACGTGGCAATTGCAATGAAGTGAAAAACCCAGTCAGAAGTTTTTCAGTTTTTGTCTTTGAACCAAGTGGGGTTCAAAGTGGAGGCCCAGTCGCCCATTGGCTTGTGTCAAACTGAGAGATTACTACTCTGCAAACTGAGCCAGCAAGGTCCCATAAATATCAATTTACATGATTGTTTACTAGTAAAACCAGACATCACCAAGGTCCCATAAATTAATTTAGATTATTGTTAGTAAAACCAGACATCTGACAGTAACTGAAGCCTTGCAGGAATTGACACCCATCCAGGTTACTAAAATATTGCAAATTCACTTTATTTCTTTTTACTTTTTATTTCAATTTAAATCATAAATTTTTTTCAGTAATCTGAATGTGCTTGGAAAGTCTAGATTGCTCATAACATTCTAAAGAAAGATTTTAACTTAGAGCATTGGCTTGCCACTCACACTAAAAAATATCCAAAGCTTACATTTGCCGATATTTTTGCTGTTCTCCGTCGACAACAGGACTCTTTCCTAATCACGAGTTAAATGTGGGTGAAATGTGAGCATTTGCAGGATTTTTTTTTAGAGTGAGCAGAGAACTAAAGATCGATTGGGATAAACAGAAAGTTCCAATTAATTAGCTGTGCTGCTTCAATTTGAAGAAAATCAGGAGAGAGAAAAATGAGATGAGTTTCCTAAGTTACAGTTTTCAAAGCGATACATTTTCCAACTATATTGGTCAGCACAGCAGTGAGTTAAACAGGATAGAGTTTGGCTATTTCCAACCAGGACAGGTGTTACTGTTACAGTGTTACACCTGTTAGTGTTAATGTTTTTAATAAAATCAAACTATTTGTGTAGCCTGTAGGCTTCATTCATTCATCATACCTCCTAGTATTTAGTTCTTAACAAATATTATGTGTTCTTTATAATTCTACTGTTCACTGTTTTATTTGTTTATTTATTTAAGTATTTGTACCTGTCCGTCAAGGGATAATTTATACAATAAAGATTTGAATTGACTTGAATTGGTCAGTCATTGACCATACTCATTCACTGATTCAGACTTCAGTCATAGTTGAAGTTCTTCAAACTCTGTTGCCAAGATATTGATGATGGGCGGCAAACAGAGTTGAAGGACCCGCCATGTTGGAAAGCATGTAATTCTATTGTTCGCAGATTTTCTCCTAATTTAAGCAACGCAACCGGCCCCAACTTTACACACATTCAGTTCGATCCTTTAGTTCGCCGTTCCACCAAAAAAAAAGCGTTCAAACACTCACATCTGTGTTGCATCCTCGTCGTTTTTTCGATTGACAGCCCGAATCTCCCGCTGGCCTCCTCGTTTCCGCTAAACTGAACTAGGGAAATGTACGAGCACAAGTTGACCTCTTTGACTTGAGCCTCGCTTATGTTTATCAAGAAAATCCGTAAGCGAGGCTCAAACGGTCAACTTGTGCTCTAGTTTGAAATATCTGCGATGAAGATGTAAGACATTTTCTGACAGATAGGCCATCATCATCGTCAGAACGCATTTGATCAATTTTCTGGGAATTCCTTGACACACTTCGGGCTGGCAAGACCATCTCTCGTTTCTCATCAAAAATATCAAGATTCTCTACATAACTTTTAAAAAAAAATTACAAACCCATACTTTAATGTTTTCCCTTTCTCCTCGCACCAATCTGAAGTCTGTACGTTGACACCAGCCATAGATCTGCTGGGTTAAATTTCAAACTGTACCAAACCATTAGTTTACAAAAGTCGCCATCTGCATACTCTCATTGATACGTCACTTTATGCGCGAAAGGTCAACCTGTCACATGACTACCCACAAGCAGGCGATATAGTTCATTGGTCATTGCTGAAGTCACGTGAACCAATACGACCAATTTTTTAAAAGTTATGAAGAGAATCTTGATATTTTTTTATGAGAAACGAGAGGTGGTCTTGCCACCTCGAAGGGTGGCAAGAAATTCCCAGAAAATTGATGAAATGCGTATCTGTCAGAAAATGTCTTACATCATCATCACAGATCTATATTTCGGACTACTTGTGCTCGTACATTTCCCCAGTTCAGTCTAACGGAAACGAGGAGGCCAGCGGGAGAATCGGGCTGTCAATCGAAAAACGATGAGGATGCACCACAGATTTGAGTGTTTGAACGCTTTTTTTTTTTATGGAACGGCGAACTTAAAGATCGAACTGAATGTGTATTACGTTTGGGTCGGTTGTGTTGCTTAAATTAGGAGAAAATCTGCGCACAAAGAGTTTATGCGCAGTTGTATATATTTTCCAACATGACGGGTCCTTCAACTCTGTTTGCCGCCCATCATCAATATCTTGGCAACAGACGTTACAGAGTTTGAAGAACTTCAACTAGCCCCAGGTGACTATCCTGCCATTCTGTTGTATATACAACAGAATGGCAGGATAGTCACCTGGGCCCGGTCTTACAAAACTGGCGTAAGTTACGTCGGACGTAAATCAGTGTTAAAGCTATAGGAACTTACGCCCTAGTCGCAACTGGTCCATGTTGTAGGCCTATGCGCAGGTTTACGCCAGCTTCATAAGACAGGGCCCTGGGGCTAAACTTCAACTAACCTCAGTCATTGACAAACAATGCCATTGCCACGTTGTTTAATGGTAGTTATTTTGACAAGTACTGACACTGTCACATGCCGTACGTTAGACAATCGTCTTGGGTTTTAGGAAACAACGGCATTGCTAGTATGAAAGATGCCCTGGACATTAAAAACCATCAGAAGATAATATAATTTGTTTATAAACGTCAACAAACACTAACCTCACAATGGCAATGGCTCAAATGTCAAGTCTGATTACACCTCCAGTGTGAAAAGAACCTATTGAAAGGGAAATAACTCCAGCTATCACACCTGTTACGCAAGCTTTTTTGTTTAGTTATGCAATTGAAATACTGGACGACCCGATAAAAAAATATATATATCCTATGCGAATGGAGTTTGTTAGCTTAGAAACAAAACAAAGTTGTGAAAGTAAGGTTTTAAGTAAGAAAACTAGTGGTATAGAGTATCAGAACAAGTCCGTTTGTTCTGTTTCAAAATGGCGACACCCTTGGCTTGCTTCCGAAGTGGGAAAACGTTGTTTTCTTCAAAATCTGTCTTCAGCAAGATTTTATTAACCTCACACAGCCGTTTGATAGAGACGCCCAGAGCACAAAAACATATTTGGTCGGTCGTAAAATCACGATATGACGCAGGAAGGCTAACTTTTAATTCAGCAGGCTTTAGAAAATTTGGTATTGCTACTGGCCTGGTTTTCGCCACCACAGCTGTCGGACTACAATCAGTAGACAGTCAGAAGAAGAAGACGGAAAAGGGAAACAAACCAGGTCCTTTACAAATAAAAGTCACAAAATCAGTAAGTATGTGATCTGTTTTGGTTCAATGGCTGTCAAATTTGAATAGACATTGATTCAATTTTCATGTAGCCCTTAACTGCTTAAGTTTTTATTTATTTTATGGAAATATAAATCCTATGTTGAGCTGGTTGGGGAAACAGCTACTACTCCATCAAGCAACAGAGAATAGACCCCACCGATCGATGGGTAACGGGTGGACAAAAGTACAATTTCCTCTATCTGCCGTCTTTTGCGTTTTTCGCGGAACTGTCGACCTCTATAAACAACAGTGCATGTCCCAAGCTTGTTGCAATTGTCTATTTCTACCTTCTAAGTTAACTCGGCGCGTGCACTGAAGCGGTTGAAATTTGTTTCTTAAAAACGTCAAACAAATTGCGCCATTTAAAGCATTAAACGCATACACAGCTCACATCTGACAAGGCACTATGACCTCTTTACTAGGCAAAGAGAAGCAAACATACAAGCAAAATGTACAACTTACATCAGCTTGCAGTGGATATGTTTTTAAAAGGTTATAATTTCAATTTTCGAAACAAGCAGGTTGTGGAAAAACATTTATAGTCCGAAAAATAAAATACTTTTATCAGTTTTGTCAACTGACTTGTCAGATGTGCTGCGCATGTGTCATCAGAAGTGCAGAACTCTGTGCAGAGAATAATGTGGGACTGTTCTATTCTTTGTTTAGGTTAAAGTGGATACTGATAACTATGGCCTGCGGATGACACTGTTTCAATATCAGACCTGTCCATTTTGTTGTAAAGTTCGAGCCCTCCTGGATTTCTATGGATTCTCGTACGATGTTGTAGAAGTTAACAGTGTATGGCGAACAGAGACGAAATGGTCCACTTACAAAAAAGTACCAGTTTTAGTGATACACGGAGAGAAGGAAAATGAATATCTGGTAAGTTTTTGCTTTTTTGATCAGTTCATACTATCATGGAAATATCGATAACAGTTACAATGTAGCATTATGAATAATGATTTAAGCTAACGTCAACAGGATTTGCTCAATTCAGTAGGGCTTTCTGGTACGATACCAAGGTAAGGCCCAAATCCGCAGGGTTTTCTGGTACCAAGGGGAAGGTCAAATCAGCAGGGTTTTCTGGTACCAAGGGGAAGGTCAAATCAGTAGGGTTTTCTGGTACCAAGGGGAAGGTCAAATCAGTAGGGTTTTCTGGTAACAAGGGGATGGTCAAATCAGTAGGGTTTTCCGGTACCAAGGGGAAGGTCAAATCAGTAGGGTTTTCTGGTACCAAGGTAAGGCCCAAATCAGCAGGGTTTTCTGGTACCAAGGTAAGGCCCAAATCCGCAGGGTTTTCTGGTACCAAGGTAAGGCCCAAATCCGCAGGGTTTTCTGGTACCAAGGGGAAGGTCAAATCAGTAGGGTTTTCCGGTACCAAGGGGAAGGTCAAATCAGTAGGGTTTTCCGGTACCAAGGGGAAGGTCAAATCAGTAGGGTTTTCTGGTAACAAGGGGATGGTCAAATCAGTAGGGTTTTCCGGTACCAAGGGGAAGGTCAAATCAGTAGGGTTTTCTGGTACCAAGGTAAGGCCCAAATCAGTAGGGTTTTCTGGTACCAAGGGGAAGGTCAAATCAGTAGGGTTTTCTGGTACCAAGGTAAGGCCCAAATCAGCAGGGTTTTCTGGTACCAAGGTAAGGCCCAAATCAGCAGGATTTTCTGGTACCAAAGGGAGGGCCAAATCCGCAGGGTTTTCTGGTACCAAGGTAAGGCCCAAATCAGCAGGGTTTTCTGGTACCAAGACAAGGTCCAAATCAGCAGGGTTTTCTGGTACCAAGACAATGTCCAAATCAGTAGGGTTTTCTGGTACCAAGACAAGGTCCAAATCAGTAGGGTTTTCTGGTACCAAGGTAAGGTCCAAATCAGCAGGGTTTTCTGGTACCAAGGTAAGGCCCAAATCAGCAGGGTTTTCTGGTACCAAGACAAGGTCCAAATCAACAGGGGTTTCTGGTACCAATACAAGGTCCAAATCAGTAGGGTTTTCTGGTACCAAGACAAGGTCCAAATCAGTAGGGTTTTCTGGTACCAAGGTAAGGCCCAAATCAGCAGGGTTTTCTGGTACCAATACAAGGTCCAAATCAGCAGGGTTTTCTGGTACCAAGACAAGGTCCAAATCAGTAGGGTTTTCTGGTACCAAGGTAATGCCCAAATCAGCAGGATTTTCTGGTACCAAGGTAAGGCCCAAATCAGCAGGGTTTTCTGGTACCAAGATAAGGCCCAAATCAGCAAGGTTTTCTGGTACCAAGATAAGGCCTAAAGCAGCAGGGTTTTCTGGTACCAAGGTATGGCCAAAATCCGCAGAGTTTTCTGGTACCAAGATAAGGCCCAAATCAGCAGGGTTTTCTGGTACCAAGATAAGGCCCAAATCAGCAGGGTTTTCTGGTACCAAGGTATGGCCAAAATCCGCAGAGTTTTCTGGTACCAAGATAAGGCCCAAATCAGCAGGGTTTTCTGGTACCAAGGTAAGGCCCAAATCCGCATAGTTTTCTGGTACCAAGATAAGGCCCAGATCAGCAGGGTTTTCTGGTACCAAGGTATGGCCAAAATCCGCAGAGTTTTCTGGTACCAAGATAAGGCCCAAATCAGCAGGGTTTTCGGTACCAAGGTAATGCCCAAATCAGCAGGGTTTTCTGGTACCAAGGTAAGGCCCAAATCAGCAGGGTTTTCTGGTAACAAGGTAAGGCCCAAATCAGCAGGATTTTCTGGTACCAAGATAAGGCCCAAATCAGCAGGGTTTTCTGGTAACAAGGTAAGGCCTAAAGCAGCAGGATTTTCTGGTAACAAGGTAAGGCCTAAAGCAGCAGGATTTTCTGGTAACAAGGTAAGGCCTAAAACAGCAGGATTTTCTGGTACCAAGGTAAGACCCAAATCCGCAGGGTTTTCTGGTACCAAGGTAAGGCCCAAATCAGCAGGGTTTTCTGGTAACAAGATATGGCCCAAATCAGCAGGGTTTTCTGGTACCATGGTAAGGCCCAAATCAGCAGGATTTTCTGGTACCATGGTAAGGCCCAAATCAGCAGGATTTTCTGGTACCAAGGTAAGGCCCAAATCAGCAGGATTTTCTGGTACCAAAGGGAGGGCCCAAATCAGCAGGGTTTTCTGGTAACAAGGTAAGGCCCAAATCAGCAGGGTTTTCTGGTACCAAGGGGATGGTCAAATCAGTAGGGTTTTCTGGTACCAAAGGGAGGGCCCAAATCAGCAGGGTTTTCTGGTACCAAAGGGAGGGCCCAAATCAGCAGGATTTTCTGGTACCAAAGGGAGGGCCCAAATCAGCAGGGTTTTCTGGTACCAAGGTAAGGCCCAAATCAGCAGGATTTTCTGGTACCATGGTAAGGCCCAAATCAGCAGGATTTTCTGGTACCAAGGTAAGGCCCAAATCAGCAGGATTTTCTGGTACCAAAGGGAGGGCCCAAATCAGCAGGGTTTTCTGGTAACAAGGTAAGGCCCAAATCAGCAGGGTTTTCTGGTACCAAGGGGATGGTCAAATCAGTAGGGTTTTCTGGTACCAAAGGGAGGGCCCAAATCAGCAGGTTTTCCTGGTACCAAAGGGAGGACCCAAATCAGCAGGATTTTCTGGTACCAAAGGGAGGGCCCAAATCAGCAGGGTTTTCTGGTACCAAGGTAAGGCCCAAATCAGCAGGATTTTCTGGTACCAAGGTAAGGCCCAAATCAGCAGGATTTTCTGGTACCAAGGTAAGGCCCAAATCAGCAGGATTTTCTGGTACCAAAGGGATGGTCAAATCAGCAGGGTTTTCTGGTACCAAAGGGAGGGCCCAAATCAGTAGGGTTTTCTGGTACCAAAGGGAGGGCCCAAATCAGTAGGATTTTCTGGTATCAAAGGGATGGTCAAATCAGTAGGGTTTTCTGGTACCAAGGGGATGGTCAAATCAGTAGGATTTTCTGGTATCAAAGGGATGGTCAAATCAGCAGGGTTTTCTGGTACCAAGGGGAGGGCCCAAATCAGTAGGGTTTTCTGGTACCAAAGGGAGGGCCCAAATCAGTAGGATTTTCTGGTATCAAAGGGATGGTCAAATCAGTAGGGTTTTCTGGTAACAAGGCAGGGCCCAAATCAGTAGGATTTTCTGGTATCAAAGGGATGGTCAAATCAGTAGGGTTTTCTGGTACCAAAGGGAGGGCCCAAATCAGCAGGGTTTTCTGGTACCAAGGGGATGGTCAAATCAGCAGGGTTTTCTGGTATCAAAGGGATGGTCAAATCAGTAGGGTTTTCTGGTAACAAGGCAGGGCCCAAATCAGTAGGATTTTCTGGTATCAAAGGGATGGTCAAATCAGTAGGGTTTTCTGGTACCAAAGGGAGGGCCCAAATCAGCAGGGTTTTCTGGTACCAAAGGGAGGGCCCAAATCAGCAGGGTTTTCTGGTATCAAAGGGATGGTCAAATCAGTAGGGTTTTCTGGTAACAAGGCAGGGCCCAAATCAGTAGGATTTTCTGGTATCAAAGGGATGGTCAAATCAGTAGGGTTTTCTGGTACCAAAGGGAGGGCCCAAATCAGCAGGGTTTTCTGGTACCAAAGGGAGGGCCCAAATCAGCAGGGTTTTCTAGTACCAAGGTAAGGCCCAAATCAGCAGGGTTTTCTGGTAGTGGTACCAAGGTAAGATTCAGTGAACACTGTATAAACCGACAGCTAGATAAACCAAAACCCTGTCAACAGCATACCAACATTGTCCCATTTAAAATGGTTTCTACATGTAGGGTATGGCTAATGTTTCCTGTGTACCCCCTGCAATATTCTTTCAGTCCAACAAAAGCCTCCCTTCAATGGTTGCCGTTTGAATCCCACCTGGTCCAAAAAAAAACTTGAACAATTTCCGAGTAGGAAGGCTATCAGGTTTGGGGTTTCCTCTGCACAAAGAGGCAGATTTCATCCTGCACTAAACCTGGCAACACCGTCTCCAATCAACCAAACAATCAATCATTCAATCACCCCTCTGTACCCACATGCTTTACAGGCCCCCACATTAGTATTGTTTAAACACCACATACAGCTATGGTTAGATTTTATAGTGACTGATAATCCAGTCTAAATTATTTGTTGATGTTCAAATAAATAATGTCATTTTACCTCACAGCATTATGGCTCTCAATTTGTTAGGGGATTTTTCTGGAAGAGTTGCCAGGTACTTACATGTACCAAGAGTAGGGGGTTTCTTCCCGCCAAATCGCCAGATTACCTCCCCCACTAAACTTGACAACACCGCCATATAAATAAAATACTCTTGAGTGTGGCGTAAAACATCAATCATTCTTGTAATGCCTAGTTTATTTTGTTTTTCAGCAAATCAACGATTCGTCCGTTATAATGAGTGTACTGGAGACATACCTCATGGATCCCAACCAATCCATACAGAAACTTCTCTCCTTCTACCCCTCCATAGAGTCCACAAATTCACGAGGGAAACCTGAGATTGACTTCCCCAACAAATACTTTATTATGTACCAGGATATGAAAAGTAGTTCCTCAACAGATCAAATCAAGTAAGATTCTAACAAGCTTTTAATTACTATGAATCACAGTTTTGAACATTTTTAACAACTTTTAGACAAAGCAAATTATGGCTAAATCTGTGTTGTACTTAAAGTGGCATGAGCTGCTAAAATGTTGATATTTTGACGTTAAAACAGAATGTTGAAATTATTGGCTATTTTTCACAAGACATATAATTCAGAAGCTTTTGTTATGAACTAACTTTGGCTTAGAATGAAGGAATGGTCATCCCGGTTATTTAAATTTTGTTAACATTTCGAAAATCTTTTCGGTTTGTACAGGCTATACACTGTATGGTTTTTACCCCTCGGGCAAATTTTGCCCGAAGGGTATTGTCGTTGCCTCCGTCGTCCGTCTGTCCATTGGTCCTTGTAAACACATTATCTAAAAAAGACAAGCTTGTCCCTGGAAACTTTTGCTGTGCCCTCTTTATTTCTGAGTTCTAGGCGTGGACATGTATTCATGTATGTTCGACGGTTTTTGTAGATTATTAAAACTACTGTACCTTACAGACTGGTATCGTTGAAAAACTTTTATTTTGTACTTTGTATTGTAACGAAATGGGGAACAATCTTGTAATTCTGTTTCGACGAAATTTTCCCCATACTTGGCAGCTTATATCACTGCCACATTTACATGTAATGTATTACTGTTCTACTGCAACCAGCTCAGCAAAACATGTTTTTTTATTGCAGACTGGAGAGAAAATGGCGTAAGTGGGTTGATACAGTTTTAGTTCACAGTCTCTCACCAAATGTTTATAGAACCCCCACGGAAGCTCTCCAAGCTTTTCGATATTTCTCTCAAGTCGGAGACTGGGAGCGAACATTCACTGCCATTGAGAGATATGTTGTTATTTATGTTGGGGCGGTTGCCATGTATTTTGTTGGCAAAATGTTGAAAAAAAGGTAAGTTGCTTCTTATTCTCTAATGTTGAGTTTTATCAATATCAGTCCAGGAAAGAAAAGCCTATGTGGCGTGGTTGGCAGATCATTGCAAAGGATCCATGGAGTGAATATGGCGAAAAAAAGTAAAGAAAATGGCTTGATAAATGAAATCAAATTAATTGACAAGGGCACACTTCATAACATCAGAAATTTCTGTGTAACTTTGGCTGAACAGATGTCTGGATTCTTCTTTGTGATGGATGTGGTTACCACCGGAAGGATGTGGGTTTCCTCCTGGCATAGAGCCAGGTTTCCTCCCACAATACAACTGGCAACACTGCCATATAAGTGAAATAATCTTGAGCGTGGCGTAAAACACCAAACAATCAATCTTTGTGATGGTTTTACTAAAGTGAGCTTTGTACATGGTGGTATTTAATATGATTTTTCGAGAGCAGCTACTCTGATTGTAAGAAATTACAACATACCATTGGTATTGCAAAAAAGACATTATATACACAACAAGAACCGTCAAAACAAATACAAAATACTATCAATCAGTGATTTTGCATTTGCATTTGTTTTAATTTATACATCAAACCAATCCATTTAACCGTGAGCATGTTACAATATTAGTGAAATAGCCTGAGTTTAACTGTACAGATTGATTGATTTATTGATTGATGTTTTACGCCGCACTCAAGAATATTTCACTTATATGCCGCCGTTGCCAGGTTTAGTGGGGGAGGAGCCAGGCTCATTGTTCAAGGGAAACCCCTGGCAACTCTTCTGCATAAGGCGATAATAGCTATAAAGAAATTAATGATTAAATTTCTATATATTATTTTGTTTTTCACAGATATAGTTTGGCAGAAGATGTGCGAGAGAGTTTGTACATGCAATGTAAGGACTGGACAAAAGCTGTAGGCAAAGAGAATCCATTTTTAGGTGGACAGCAACCTAATTTAGCAGATCTGGTAAGTGTCACTGTCTCTCTGCAATTCGACAAAGACAACATTTTTCTAAGAATAATTCACCAATTCTTACCTAAAAGAAAGTTGATTTTCTGACACAGAACGTTCAAAATTCACTGCTACATGTATATTTGCGGCTCTACAATGCTTACAAAACTTAATTATCTCAGTGATATATGACGTCAAATATGACCGTACAAGCCCTAACAGTGGTGACATAATACACGAACTATGCTGTATCAGTGCGTCTTCGTAGCAGTTTGTGCACATCGAAGGTTACGGATAATATGCATATTTTCGCCGTACTCCTTTTTTGACAACTTGGGGAAATAACATTCAGAAATAAATATGAATAATATTCAGAAAATGACAAGATGTAATATATGGCCAAAGATGTTAGAGGTGCTATATTGCATAAAAAAAGGGATTTTCTTTTTGTTCGAAAACATTATTTCTTTTCTGTCACTCTTAAAATGTATTTTTGAAAATGTTTTTGTTACAAAAGTTTGGTTGCCAGTAGCTCAAATCACCAGGTACTCCACCCTTAACGTTTGGAATAGTCCACTCAGGATTTGAATGTTGTGTCTGCGGCTTGTTGTCTCGCCAACTGCGTGTTGGTTTGTTCCCGTTATGCTTGGATTTGCCTGCTGCTAGGGGTGAAAGGCTGTTGGATGAGCCAAGGCTGGAAGCCATCCACATCAAAAGAGAAAACCCTGCAATAAACAGAGATCAAGGATACCATACACCGAGTGCAACAAAGAAGTTTGATATCCATACCAACTCTGTGTTTAATGTCAAGCTCTACTTCTGAATTCCACATTTACAACTGACATTTTACTCATTTTGACTTGATATTTCAGTTCAGTAATTCTTTTGTTTATGTTTTCCAGTCTGTGTACGGAGTTCTTCACTCTATAGAAGGATGTGACACTTTTCAGGATATGATGAATAACACAAATATAGGACCCTGGTACCAGAGAATGTCCAAAGTTGTCTCCCTTCACGGCGGCGCTGGATCACACAATAAAAAAAGATGATGTTTCTGATCTCTTTATACCCAAACAATACAAGCTGAACTGTACAAAGTGTGAAGGTTATTTATGGACTAACAGTCTCGGAGATGAAAAGATTTTATTTACGATTATTTTATGAAATCCAAGTTTCCAGATCACCATTCTGTGGCTGTATATGGAAGATTTGCCAGGTACTTGCTGAAGTTCGGGGGTTTCCTCCGGGCAATTATGAGCCCGGTTTCATCCCCCACTAAACCTGGCAACGCCACCATATAAGTGAAATAATCTTGAGTGCGGTGTAAAACCTCGATCACTCTATCAATCAATCAATCCAGTCCACCATCGTTTATATGTTTTAGGTATGATTGAAAGAAGTTGGAAAATGCTAGACTTTTCAAAATCAGTGCCTGACTGGGATTTTATTGGATCTCCGTCAAATAAGAGAAAGAAATAAAGAACGAACCAACCAATTTATGGTATCTTTGATTGCAACGTATCACTTAGACTTCGCTGGTTAAAGTGAGATGCTCAAACCCTGATCTCCATTTTCGTTTTCACTCTATGTGGGATGGTTGCCAGTTACCACCGAAAAGGTCATGTGTTTCCTCCGGGCATAGAGCCCGGTTTCCTCCCACAATAAAACAGGCAACGTCTCCATATAAGTGAAATAATCTTGAGCGCGGCGTAAAACACCAAACAATCAACCATTTTCAATTCCTACTTTTGCATTATCATGGGTCTAATATCTGCTAATAAAACGTGCCTTATGGTTAGATCTTTCAATGTTATCCATAAGTAATTCTTGACCTTATTATGGTTAGATCTTCGAAATAGACATGTTTTTTCCTGAAAATAAGAGAGCTGCAGGCTGAAAGATATTTTTGTGTGGAATTTTAAGAAATTTGTGTGCATATCTGGTCTGCTCTTTTCCTGTAGTTTTTCAAGCTTCTTCAAACCCTGAAATTTCTCTTGACAATCGTAATTTATGAAATATTGGCAGTTCATGCCACATTCAATTAACTTTTTAAATTTTCTTTTAATTACTTTATAAAAGAAATCTCAAAGATGTCTTTAAAATAAATATATAAAACTATAAAATCATTGTATGCATCAAACAGGCCTTTTAGATTTATGCTGAATTTAGTGTTGTTCTTCATGTATATGAAATTGAGCTTTAAATTCATAAAATGAACCAAAAATTTGTGTGAAATGTCAAATATTGTTTTTTCGTTTTTTCTTTTATACGCCAGGTTTTGTCGCCCACTAAACCTAGCGAATCCCATCATATATTGAAATAGTCTTATTGCTAGTATCACAGACCTTCAATCAATGCAACGGACTGTTTTTTACTCGGTCACCGTATTTGGGATAATTGCCAGGTACTTGCAGAAGGTACACAAATGAAATACTCTTTAATGTGGCGTAAAACATCAATCAATGCGATTCCACTCATTTCATTTTTCACTTGATGATCATATGTGAGCCTGGAGAAAACCCCCAACCTTTGGCTCTGTAAATGTTCAATTTTATTTAGTCTGAGTTGGTTTTCGAATCGGCCTGTAGATTGTTTGTCCTTTTAGTCAGATAACACTGTAGATTGTTTTAAAAAATCTAGACGCTTGTGTGCTATCTCTTAAATAGGTGGTCCACTGGGTTAGAGTGATAGTCCCTCAGTTCCACACAGACTCAGTAATCACACTCGGACCAAATAAAAATTGAAAAATTTCTGAGTGGATTTTCACTCTGTTGCCATAAGTGGAAGAGTTGCCAGGTACTCGCCGAAGGTCGGGGGTTTCCTCCGGCAATAAGCTTAGTTTCCTTAACCACTGAACCTGGCAATATTCTTCTACATAGGTATAACATTTAGATCGTAGATAGAAAGTAAAACAAGCCAATATTTTAAGTACAAGGCACACAAATTTATTACCGAATCAAACAGAATACCAAGTAGAACAATTGTGATATGTTTGTCTCTGTTAAAGTTTATGAAAAATAGTTTCAACAGAAAAACAAATGACCAAAGAGCTAGACCAAATAATTTGCTACCTAGTCCGAAATATCTGTGATGATGATGTAAGACATTTTCTGACAGATCATGATGGCCTGTCAGAAAATGTCTTACATCATCATCATCATCACAGATATTTCGGACTATTTGCTACCATGGTACTGAGAATAACAAACATTCCCTGGCATTTTGCTCCAGAGAAAAAGTTCAAAATAAAAAACAAGATTTCTTATCTAACCAAACAACTTTAACAAAGGCTTTCAACACAAAATTAATCAATACATACTGCCAAGTAAAAATCAATTATGGATTGCCCAATATTTTATTCTATTTTTTTTTTTGCAGAATAAACGTTTTCACAATTATTAACAAAAGTCAAACTGCTAAAAAACAATCAAATATAGACCCCAAAGCATTAGAATAAACTACAAAACAAATGGCACAAAAAACTAAATACATTAACAATTAAGAAAATGCATAAAAACAAACAAAGTTTATATTGAGCTTATTAATTAAATTGAGCTTAATTCAAGAGGGTAATACTTATGGAGTTAATTATAACAAACACATGTAAAGAGATAACTATTAGTTTTGTTTTATTAGAGGAAGGTTAAAATGCTGCTTCATGATTGGCTAAATTAGTTTTACAAAAATGCTTCCGATTGGTTCAGAATTGATCTAATCATGAACATGTTTTCCTCATTTTTGTTTTATAATAGGACAATTTGACTCCTGCTTCATGATTGGCTAAAAATAACATTTTTTTATTTTTGCAAGAATGTTTGTGATTGGTTGATTCTAACAATGATCCCTGCCCACAAAATGAATACAATTCAAGGTTTTGATTGGGTAAGTTACAATCAGGATCATAGTTGATTTCTCTGCCAGCCCAATCTGACTTAAGTTTTCGTCTTTTCAATGAACATCTGGAATAGTCAGATTGAATCTAGTGACGTCAAATGGTGAAAAGGTAGAACACATTCAGTGAAACTGCTGTGTCATGTTCTGGCATTTGTGACACCACTAAGCCACAATGTTAAATTTGTCTGACCTTTTCTGACCAAATGTCACGGGCGGAGAAGTGAATTTTTCTTATAACAGCTATTGGCAATATAAGAAATCCTTGAAACTCTCTTTAAACCATACTAATGAAAAATAATTAAGGCATCACCATGAAGTTTTTTTTTGTGAACACAAGCTTTTGACACCTTAGCCGCACTCATGTGTCTCTTTCCTGTGAACTTACTTGCCAGTCAGGATGATATGTGATAAAGACATGGCCATAGGTGTTGAAAGCTTGTGTTGTTCACAAAAAGCTACTTTGTGGTCATGCCTTAATTATTTGTCATTAGCTGTTGGCAAGTCTAACGTACAAAGTAAATAATAGTTTCATTTTTAAGCCTTTTCTTTAAATATCTGAAATATGCTTATATAAATGTTTCAAAATTATACCGGTGTTAAAAAAAAAATGGGTATTTACACAGTCATACATGAACAAAATCGGACAGTTTTATACGAATACTAGTATGCTCTGGAAATTATAGAGAAATGTGAAACTCCTAAAAACATTAACTCCCGTCAAGCAATAAGTTACTAACAGCAAGATCACATCTAGCTAAGTTACTCTTAAGTACAGTTTAACATAAAGCAGAAAATACCAAAATACTATAAAGTAATTGTTAAAATACCAAAATACTATTAAGTAATTGTTAAAATACTGAACGTACAAGGTATCTGGACAGATATTTTGTAAAAAAAAATAAAGAACAAAATCTCAGTGACGGAAAAGTTTTTTGGTATCATCAAAACTAAAATTATGGCTCAATGTGTTTTTGTTTTTCAAAATTTCAAATATTTTATGGTTGTATTGTCTTTTTCAAAAACTTAAATACATGTAGTAAGTAAAACTGGATATTAAATCAAATAACTTGAGTGTTGTACCAGAAACATGTATAAGGGTGGCCAGATATTGGATGAATCTCAAGGGTTTCTTCCGGACAAAGAACTTGGTTTCCTCCCTCAGTAAACCGGACCCCGCTCGTAAAACATTAATCGGTCTCAATTATAATGCATAAAAATACAAGCAATGAATGAGATCTATTTACAGATAATTCCATTACATTTTAATGAATTAATTAAACCTTTGTATTTTTCTTTTTACTATCTGCCGTAAAATCCAAAGAAATATTTTGACTGTATGACTTGTCTACAATTTTCTGTACCATTCCTCATTCATTTAACACAAGGACCTCACCAGAAATCTCCCGAGAGTCGGGAAATGCTTCCTCCTTTCAATGGAGAGCACAGCAAGGGGAGTAACTTTTCCTTGATGGAAATATAATGTATTTTCAACTTGAGAAAAACAGCTGGAAATTTCAAAATCTTGTTTAAACAGAATAATAACCATGTTAGCAGTTCTCATACAACTTCACTTTCAAGTCACAGGACTCTGTTTTCATCCAAATCTATTTTTCTCCAGAAATAACACTGAGTTAGTACCACACAGACAAGGTAATTTCAGATGTACAAAATAAAATTGGACTGACATCCTGGATATTTAACTTCAGTCTGGTAAGCGGATTGATGTTCGAAACCAGTTTCAAGATTATTTCACTTACAGACCAACAATGCCAGGTTTAGTGGGGGAAGAAACCAGGCTCTATACATGGAGGAAACCCGAACCTTTTGCGAGTACCTGGAAACTCTTCCACATATGACGACTGAGAAAAATCCACTCAGAATTTTGTCAAATTTCATTTGACCTGACTGGTAGTAGACATGGCTTGTGCAGTAGATAGTAGTAGTTACATGTATATATAATTTTGTTTTGAAATCAACTGTATTTACACGATTCCATACATTCTGACCAAAGTGTGGCAGCCAACCCCTCCATGATATGTCAGCCTTTTATAAAAACCAAACTCCACACTCGCCCAAATCATTGAATTTTTTTGGAAATTTACAAGGTCAAGGTACATACTAATATAATATCTGGAAATGTACTACCCTTTAAAATTCTATAGAAATGGTCCATCGTACTTAAGAGCAATAAAATAACCATAGAACATATCTAGATTCTAACAATATTTTACAAATATTATTTTCCTTGACGTTAAGAAGTCATTTTGGAACAGATTGGACCCATAGAACCTCTGTAGATTCTAAAAATGTTTTACAGCAGTAGAAACAGAACCTGAAGTCGAGTGGACAGCTCAGCCATTTGTGTCAGAAACCAAGTGTTATTTCTGATTGATTCACTTATATGGCGGCGTTGCCAGTTTTATTGTGGAAGGAAACTGGGATCTATGCCCGGAGGAAACCCACAACCTTCTGTTGGTAACTGGCAACAATCCAATGAGTTATTTCTGAAAAACCTGCTTGCCCGATCCCTGAGACAGACTTTTTCTACCCTGGTTTTAGAAATACTGTAGTTCTTGCTGTTCATCTGCTAATTTAGAATGGACCCATTGAACCTCATGTTATTTGTGATGAAATAGTTTAATAAATTTCTACAATATGAAATACGACCTGTTGTTCGGATGTTACTTAACAAAATGGACACCTAGAACCCCTGTACATTCTGACAAAGTTTTATGATTTTTTTTTAAAATACTGTCGACAGATTCTGCTTTAGAATATAATATAGGCCTACCCAGTAGACCTCATATTTTTTGTTTGTTGCTATATAGTTTTACAAAGTGTTCATGTTGTTAAAATGTTACTATACGGCAACATAATGAACCTACAGTATAGAGCCTCTTTACAAATACTGTTGTCAGATTTTCCAATAGGATGGACCCCAAAATTGACATAGGTGAATTGACATTAAGACAATTGTTTTACAAATACTGTTGTCAGATTTTCCAATAGGATGGACCCCAAAATTGACATTGGTGAATTGATATGACAATTGATTTACAAATACTGTTGCTGTCGTTGTTTAGATATGGCCAACTGTTATGAATTATTCTGCCAGGAGAAAGGCTTCCTGTTCCTGGTCCACAAATTCTTCTTCCTTGACTTCGTAATTCTCTGCCGGCTCACCTAGGTCTAAATCTTCGGTAGGCTGCGCATGTTCAGAATCTGGCACACTGGTCCCATTCTCAATGTTTTTCCAGACGCCCCCATCCGGTGTGCTCTCTCCTGATGCATGACACTTGCTCCATTTCTTGAAACAAAATTTTAAAAAATTTATTTAACAGAATTTTTTGCTGTCCACTTAACTAATGCCCTGATTGTCTTGCATGGGAAGGATTGATTCATTGATGTTTTACGCTGCATTATTCCAGGAGGTACACACCTGGCCTGAATAGCTTCCCCCTTGGGCGCATAAATTAGAATCCAACTCTGTTTGGATCACGCGCCACATATCTCTGACTCTGTTTTCTGACCAGCTATTTCATTTTAATCAACTTCCAGGTAACGATAGATTGAATCATGTTTCACGCCTCAGTTAAGATTATTTCACTGGTGGGAAACTGTCAAGGCAATCACCTACTTTTGACAACAAGTACCTTGCCAAGGAACTCTTCGGTTGTATGGGGAGGAATAAATTTATCAAAAACTTTATCAGATGGTTGACCAAACACAGGCCAGGAAAGCTGGGGAGCCGTTCAAATGTGACGGGCAGTTTTGACGTTGTAGAACAAACAACGTCAATGGAACTGATGTCGTTGGTCATCGCAAAATCTCTATGGAAACTCCCAGACTCTAATCGGTTGGCCTTCAAAATGGCGGATATATTACTCACAATGCAAAGCTGTGATATCAGTAAAAGAGAATCATTGAATAAGGTACCTGGTAATTGTCCTGGTGTGAGTCTGACTGACAGTGAACAAACGCTTCATCTTGACTCTTGTAAAACATGTTACACAATTCACAGAAATATCCTCTCACACGAAACACAAACTGATCACCTGAAAACGAAACAGGATAAAAATTTTAAAAAATATATATTTTGAAAATTAAGTCACATACATGTAAGAACAAACAAGGCTAGCCATCATTGACCTCATGTATAACCCTTCAAAAATCACCATCTTGGAATTATTTGATTGATTGATTGATGTTTTACGCTGCACTCAAATTTATTTCACTAATATGGCGGCATTGCTAGGTTTAGTGGGTAAGGAAACCAAGCTCTTTGCCAAAGGAAACCCCTGACTCACAGCCAGTACCTGGCAACTCGCCACATACGATGATCGAGTGATTGATTAATGTTTACGCCACACTCAAGATTATTTCACTTGTATAGTGGGGGAGCAAACCGGGCTCATTGCCCAGAGGAAACCCCCACCTTCGGCGAGTACCTGGCAACTCTTCCACCTACAGAGGCGGAGTGAAAAATCCACTCTGAAATTTGTCACTTTTTATTTGGTCTGAGTGTGATTTGAACCTGCACCACATCGATGGAAGGCCTGTGTCGGACTGAGGGACTATCACTCTAACGAACTGAGCTACGGAGGACCAGGCATTATTTGAAGAAAAAAAAAACGGGGTTAACTTTTGATTATGTCCCATATATATTTTCTAATTTGACAGTTACTGCTGCATGAGTGAGTGATTTGGGTTGTACGTCCTGCTCAACAGTATTTCAGTTATATGAAGACGTTGTCTCCTTGTTGCATGGCGGATTTCCACTGCTCTTTTAGGCGCTGGTAAATAATTATGGAGACAAGCAGTAAAACAAATTATAAATGTTTAACCCCGCACTCAAGATTAGTACATTTATATGCAGGAGATTGCCCGATTTTGTGGCCGAGGGAGAAAATTCGACATTTTGCTTGGATAATAACCTCTGACCTTCGGTAGGAACCTGGCAACTCTTCTACATAGGGAGAATGAGGGAAAAACCTATCTATAACCAAAGATTATAAGATTTGTTGCAAAGATTACAACCTATTCGAAAAGCTTCTGGCGACCGTGTGCGAACCCGTTTACTGCTAGCTCAATATAACCAAAGATACTTACCCAATTGTTTGTTGCCATCTGATTCTTTTTGGTCATCAACATCACCAGTTACCTGAAAATAATTTTGCATTAAAATTTATTAGTTAGTTAACAAAGTCTACATAATCACTTTTGTCGTTACCATGACTTTTGGATAATAGTATTTCAGGCACGGAGTGACTAATATTTCTCTTTCTTTAGCGGGCACCTCACTATGGATGTTCCACTTGAATTCTCAAAATAAAGACGTAACATTCTCTCACATCATGAGCATGACAGAGGGACGTTTCTCATTACATAACACATAGTTACGAGCACTTAGCGCTTGGTTGTAGCATAATATTGACAGTTAGGCCTTGCATTGGACTTAAATGTCCCCAGGTCTTGTCCACCTTTCCTTCCCATTTTGGGATGGTTGCCAGTTACCACCAGAAGGTCGTGGGTTTCCTCCAGACAGAGCCCAGCTTCCTCCCACAATAAAACTGGCAACGCCGCCATATAAGTGAAACAATCTTGAGCGCTGTGTAAAACCAATCAATCAATTCTTCCCATTTATGTTAGCAGCCATGGTTTATTTCCCTACCTTGTCCGTTTCATGATCGGACATATCCCCTCCCTCTGAGAGATTATCTGGATCTCCTCCGTGCAAACGAACTGATTCAGCACGCCTTTCCTGTTGGATAAAAAGAGAAAAACCCTTAATAAAAGAGGGGAGAGAATCATTGATGCAAAGTCTATTGTGTCACAGCTGTAGTGACGTTCCCACAAAATAGAGTCCACTCTACCATTGGAATACATGGATTGATTTAAATAAGGCTTCATTTTTGTGGATTACAAGTTTTTATTGAAGGCATGGCCTGATAGAGTAACATAGAGACTACCAATAAATGTTAGTGAAGGCCACACTTTCATGACGAAGGGGTGAAGTATTCAGAAAAACATCCCACAATAGTTAGAGTAGAGCAAAGTATAGAAGTGATTATTAATAATGGAGAGGCAAAATATGTGAAAGAAATCAGCTGAGAAAGAATAACGGAGTATCAAAAAATTAGAAAGATTAAACAATGAGTTTTGTCCAAAATAAGGATACATTAAAAATAAGACTATATATCTGACAATAGTCGATAGCTCTTTAAGCGAAAAGGGTTAAAAAATCTTACAGGTCCATGAAAAAAAAAACGGGGCTATTTAAAAAAAAATTTACGCTCGACATTACTTTTTGACTGTTCATAACGTAATGTTGAAGGTATGTTTCCATGGCAGTAACTAACACCTCATGTAAAACTTAGCCAGAGCGAAAATCTTCTTAAAAAAAAAGGCCCATAGATATGCAACTTATTGACTGGGATTGCAAAAATAAAGATTGTAGACAACTGCTAATTTTTGCCCAAGAAAGCTTCAAACTGAATTCTAAAAGTGAATAATACAGGGCAAGTCCTACCCACCTTATGGGTGATAGAGTTCATATGTTTGACAAACTTCTGCGGAGATTTGAAGGTCTGAGAACAAAGTGAGCAGTCAGGCCAGTTCTTTTTCTCCATCATCTTATGAAGAGTTACAGAGATTGAGAGGATAGAAAATAAGACATCATCAGAAAGATATGACAATGGAAACAAGAAACAGTGAAACGTATGTAAACAGTCTCTTCTGAACTGGACACCTACAAGTATCTTAAAGTGGCATGAGCTGCCAAAATGTTGATATTTTGATGTTAAAACAGAATTTTGAAATTATTGGCTATAATTCAGAGGCTTTTTAGTGCTTCTAGTCTCGAAAATGTACGATAAAGTATTGTTTTGAACAAAGTTTGGCTTAGAATGAATGAATGGTCGTCCTGGTTATTAAATTTTTTTTCTTTTCGACCACATTTTCGGTTTGTACAGGCCACATACTGTATGGATTTTCCTCATTCCAACGCCAATCATTTAGTTTTTCGATGGCATTCAAAGCCTCTTACTGTCGTGACGATCAGAAATTATGAAAAAAAGTGTGAATTTTGGCAGCTCATGCCTGTTTAAGGGATAAATGATAAGTTTAAGACAACGGCCTATTTTTAATCAATTTGTTAAATACAGGTACTGTGCAAACTCTGCCAAATAGAAAATGAGATTTGTGGAGCAATAACTACAATATTCAAGGCATTCATTTTCTCTCTGTAACTTCTTTATGAAAATTAATTAGCTTAGCGCCGCCGCGTCATAGTTGACATATTGTATGTATATTATAATTTATATTTATTTATATTATAACCTTTCAATCCCTTTGTACCACTGATAAGTTTAACATAGTACACAAGTAGCGTAACTGCGAAAAAAAACGTAAGACCCATATTTGACTCAATATTTCGGCACTTTATTTTGCCATCATCAGGAGTGATGATGGCGAAATAAAGTGCCAAAATATTGAGTCAAATATGGGTCTTACGTTTTTTTTCGGAGTTACGCTACTTGTGTAATAATAACCTTTTAACATCGCCATTTCTGACAACAAATTTGACACAGTTATACGAATTTTTATAACTATTATGGCTTTATTTGTTCTCTAGGTATATTTTGGTTACTTCAGCGCCAACGAACTTTGGCTTCTAATACATCCCATTCACAGACATTCTAATCCCACACAAGATAGGGTTAATGTTACTAATATATTTGAAATCAAAAAGGTTTAATTTAATATGTTCATAATCCTTCACAGACCAGAAGATTGATTGATTGATGTTTTACACTGCTCAAGATTATTTCACTTATATGGTGGTGTTGCCCTGTTTGGTGGGGGAGGAAACCAGGCTTATTGCACGGAGAAAAACACCCGACCTCCGGCAAGTACCTGGCAACTCTCTCACAGATCAAAATAAAAAAGTTTGAAATCTATCAACTGCACTCTTTGTATATGTATGTTGTATACATATATTACCGTTTATGGAAATGCTACATGTATGTTGAGGCAGTCTTACCTTGTGGCTGGCTGTTTGACGATGTCTGACCACACTCCCAGTGAAATTCTCCTCACAAACTTTACAAAACGTCGACCTGAATGTGACAGAAAACATGGATTCACATATAACAAATGTAGATAGCACAAACTGAACTTATATTACTAATACAATATTGAAAACAAATCATTCCAATTGAGTGACCAGATGCCTAGCACCACCTTCTGATTGATTGATTGTTTGGTGTTTTACGCTGCGCTCAAGATTATTTCACTTATATGGCGGCGTTGCCAGTTTTATTGTGGAAGGCTCTGTGCCCAGAGGAAACCCTCGACCTTTCGTTGGTAACTGGCAACCATCCCACATAGATCGTTCGAAGACCCAGTCAGAAAATTTTCCAATTTTGGGACTGAGTGGGATTTGAAACCGCGACCCATTGGTGGAAGGCTGTTTGGATTTAGCGTCCAACACTCTACCTACTGAGCCACGGAGGCCCCTCACCACGTTCTGTACTACCTTGTGAAAGATTGGACACATATTTCGGCAAGCACTCTACCAATGTCATGGGGGGCTTGTGTCAGACCAAGAGCCTGCCAACAAAGCCACTGAGTCTGGAGTTAAAAATCTTACTGGATTGATAATTGCCCTGGCCCCAGCAAATTCATGACAAGGGGACAATAATATTTACTCAAGAGGTTTATGGATTACAACTTCTGTTTATTTGTGAAGCGACGTTTCAGTACAGATTCTATTATGTTTTCAAGCATCACAAATAAACAGAAGTTGTAATCCATAAACCTCTTGAGTTAATATTTTTACCTCAGCTTCTGGGACCATATATCTGAAATAATATTGGGTAAAACAGATTGATTGATTGTTTGGTGTTTTACGCCGCGCTCAAGATTATTTCACTTATATGGCGGCGTTACCCACGACCTTCCGTTGGTAACTGGCAACCATCCCACATAGGTCGTTCGAGTGAAATCCCAGTCAGAAAATTTTCCAATTTGGTAAAACAGATAAAGGAATATCTACGCGACATTTGATCATGTACCTGCCAGAGTTGTCTCCCTTGCCTTCAATGTTTCGAAGGTGAGCTTCGGCTTTCATACGAGCCTGTAGATGAGAGGTATGTTGGTGAGTCAAGTTAAGTAACCCCTCCATGCGCCCCTTGTGGAAATCACTCCGCATGTGCTCTGTAAATTTCTGAAAGTAAAAGAACAGAATAAATAGTAAAAGTCTAACAGTAAAATAAAGATAATGTAAAAAGGTATAACCCAACAAACACTACGTAAAAGCTAAAAACAAAAAGAAAGAGTAAAACTAATTTGAGGTAAAAAGGGGGAGGTAAAAGTTGCTTTAAAAATGTTCTATTCTATACTGTATCTCACTACCGAGGCCCATCTTAAGAACAATTCAAAAGGTCGCACCAATATTCTTTATAACATAAGTTGTAAATCCATGTTTAAAATAAGTAATGGCTTCTTACTTTTTCATTGTAACATTCCACATTACAGGTATGGCAGAAAAATGGGGATTTCTTCACCTTCTCTTTTGAATTCTAAAATGGTAAAAATTGATTGCTTTTAATTTTTTTTGAAATGCATCAGTTAAATGGTTTCTAAATTCAGACCTATGCGAGATGGTTGCCAGTTACCAACGGAAGGTCGTGGGTTTCCTCTGGACATAGAGCACGGTGTCCTCCCACAATAAAACTGGCAACGACGACATATAATCTTGAGCATGGCGTAAAGAATCAATCAACAGACCCCTCGCTAGGCGTTTTTAGAGGGGCACAGCGCCCTGCCCCTTATTTCTCCCGCCCCTGTGCCCTTTCATTGCGCCCTTTGTGCCCCAAAGACCAAGTATGACTACCCACTGTCTCCACATCAGTCCTTCCCTGACCAAAATTTATTTAACTGCTGTCAAAAACGTGTACAACACCAACACATTACACACTTCCATTCAGGTCAATTATTCCGGAAATTCAGCTTCCCACAATGCATCAGTCATTGATGCTCTCCTTGCAGACATACGTGTTATGAAACCTTAGAGAAAAACAGACATATGCTACGGAGAGTCAACCTCATTCCCATGGGCCACTTGTTGTGGCGGGTATTGCATCACTTCAACATGTCTGAAAATAGTGACCTCGTTCACCGTAATAATTTACCAGGGGAAAGTGCCTAACATCAAGCACTGCACAGTCTTCAAATGGTGGATAGAATTCACTCAAATAAAAGAAGTTAATAATAGAATTTAGCCCCCTGCCTGGACACAGAAAGCTGCCATTGCCAAAGGTATTCAGTTGAATCGATTGTACAACAACAACAACAACACGATCCTCTTTATCAAATGAAATCGTGTTACAGTTGGAGTTTAAGGCAAACGAAAAAGAGACACACAAACACATTAGAAATTGTACAAAATACTAGAAATAGAGGATAGTTTGGGACATTTTGAAAGAAATTTGACAGTTTCATAGCAATTAGTTTTGGATTTTTTTTATTGGATTGTTACACCGCCAAGTTCAGCAAACACTGTCTACAGCCAGTCAATGTCACATTCGCAGTGTCAAACTTCATTTAAAACTTTAATTTGTACTAATAATTTGTTAAGAGTGTTTTCTGATAAAAACACCCCAAGGCAACTTAGCATTAATGATACATTGCAAAAAATACCCTACAAGAATTATGCCTATAAAAATTAAATAGATTTAAAAAATGGACTTTCCCTGCATTTTTAATTTCATAAAGTGAATTACACAATTTTCCTATTGCCATTCCCTACTCTTGTTATTATCCCAGCAGAAATGGCTTAAGAAGTTTAAGGTATCATAGTTAGACCAAAACATTGAACCTAATGAAAAAACTACCAACGTATTTTTTTTTTCTTTCCTAAAAGTAAAATTGAATAAGAATCAATCTGCATGTAAGTGGCTATCAGAAGACAGTTTTGCAATTTCACTACCATATAAATTAAGACGTTCAGTGAGACGCTCAGACCAAATGAAGTAATCGACGATCAGGTGCCCCTTTTTCTCTTAAAGTGCCCTTTTTTTTTGGACAGCACCCTGCCCCTCCCAAATCCTAGCTAGGGGTCTGATCAATCTAAATTCAGACAGTTACGACTTCATTGTCAACCTGTCAACAACATCAATCAATCAATCAAGCTGACAAGAACTGAACTTGTTTTTGATGTCAATTCTCCCAGGCATTTAGACTTGTTAATGTCAGTACAATGTTGAAGACTTTCAGTGTCAAGTATTTTCAAATGAAACACAAAATGGCCGGTAAAAGCAGATACAAAATCATGAGAGCTATTTTGCTTGCTGCAAATTGTCTTGCCAGCAATGAAGACATTTGTTATAGACATAATGCGCCACGCTCCAAGAGTCTATAAAACTATAAGCTCAGTGACTAAATATCCTTCATAACATGAAATATAGAGTACTGAGGGCAGAGTGAGCCACCATTGACTGTGAGAGTACTGAGGGCAGACTGCGCCGCCATTGACTGTGAGAGTACTGAGGGCAGACTGCGCCGCCATTGACTGTGAGAGTACTGAGGGCAGACTGCGCCGCCATTGACTGTGAGAGTACTGAGGGCAGACTGCGCCGCCATTGACTGTGAGAGTACTGATGGCAGACTGAGCCCCCATTGAATGTGCGAGTACTGAGGGCAGACTGAGCCACCATTGACTGTGAGAGTACTGTGGGCAGACTGAGCCCCCATTGACTGTGAGAGTACTGAGGGCAGACTGAGCCCCCATTGACTGTGATAGTACTGAGGGCAGATTGAGCCACCATTGACTGTGAGAGTACTGAGGACAGACTGTGCCCCCATTGACTGTGGGCCTACTGATGACAGACTGAGTCCCCCATTGACTGTGAGAGTACTGATGGCAGACTGAGCCCCTATTGACTGTGAGAGTTCTGATTGCAGACTGAGCCCCCATTGACTGTGAGAGTACTGAGGACAGACTGAGCCCCCATTGACTGTGGGCCTACTGATGACAGACTGAGTCCCCCATTGACTGTGAGAGTACTGATGGCAGACTGAGCCCCTATTGACTGTGAGAGTTCTGATGGCAGACTGAGCCCCCATTGACTGTGAGAGTACTGAGGGAAGATTGAGCCACCATTGACTGTGAGAGTACTGAGGGCAGACTGAGCCCCCATTGACTGTGATAGTACTGAGGGCAGATTGAGCCACCATTGACTGTGAAAGTACTGAGGGCAGGCTGAGCCCCCATTGACTGTGAGAGTACTGAGGGCAAGCTGAGCCCCCATTGACTGTGAGAGTACTGAGGGCAGGCTGAGCCCCCATTGACTGTGAGAGTACTGAGGGCAGAGTGAGCAGACTGAGCCCCCATTGACTGTGAGAGTACTGAGGGCAGAGTGAGCAGACTGAGTCCCCATTGACTGTGAGAGTACTGAGGGCAGGCTGAGCCCCCATTGACTGTGAGAGTACTGAGGGCAGAGTGAGCAGACTGAGCCCCCATTGACTGTGAGAGTACTGAGGGCAGGCTGAGCCCCCATCGGCTGTGAGAGTACTGAGGGCAGGCTGAGCCCCCATCGGCTGTGAGAGTACTGAAGGCAGGCTGAGCCCCCATTGACTGTGAGAGTACTGAGGGCAGGCTGAGCCCCCATTGACTGTGAGAGTACTGAGGGAAGGCTGAGCCCCCATTGACTGTGAGAGTACTGAGGGCAGATTGAGCCCCACATTGACTGTGAGAGTAACGTCCCTTACCTTTCTATCAGAGATAGAACGGCCACTATTATCCACAGTAACACTAAAATCTCCGTCCCCTTCCTCTGCATGACTGTAAATTAAGACGTTCAGTGAGACGCTCAGACCAAATGAAGTAATCGACGATCAGGTGCCCCTTTTTCTCTTAAAGTGCCCTTTTTTTTTGGACAGCACCCTGCCCCTCCCAAATCCTAGCTAGGGGTCTGATCAATCTAAATTCAGACAGTTACGACTTCATTGTCAACCTGTCAACAACATCAATCAATCAATCAAGCTGACAAGAACTGAACTTGTTTTTGATGTCAATTCTCCCAGGCATTTAGACTTGTTAATGTCAGTACAATGTTGAAGACTTTCAGTGTCAAGTATTTTCAAATGAAACACAAAATGGCCGGTAAAAGCAGATACAAAATCATGAGAGCTATTTTGCTTGCTGCAAATTGTCTTGCCAGCAATGAAGACATTTGTTATAGACATAATGCGCCACGCTCCAAGAGTCTATAAAACTATAAGCTCAGTGACTAAATATCCTTCATAACATGAAATATAGAGTACTGAGGGCAGAGTGAGCCACCATTGACTGTGAGAGTACTGAGGGCAGACTGCGCCGCCATTGACTGTGAGAGTACTGAGGGCAGACTGCGCCGCCATTGACTGTGAGAGTACTGAGGGCAGACTGCGCCGCCATTGACTGTGAGAGTACTGAGGGCAGACTGCGCCGCCATTGACTGTGAGAGTACTGATGGCAGACTGAGCCCCCATTGAATGTGCGAGTACTGAGGGCAGACTGAGCCACCATTGACTGTGAGAGTACTGTGGGCAGACTGAGCCCCCATTGACTGTGAGAGTACTGAGGGCAGACTGAGCCCCCATTGACTGTGATAGTACTGAGGGCAGATTGAGCCACCATTGACTGTGAGAGTACTGAGGACAGACTGTGCCCCCATTGACTGTGGGCCTACTGATGACAGACTGAGTCCCCCATTGACTGTGAGAGTACTGATGGCAGACTGAGCCCCTATTGACTGTGAGAGTTCTGATTGCAGACTGAGCCCCCATTGACTGTGAGAGTACTGAGGACAGACTGAGCCCCCATTGACTGTGGGCCTACTGATGACAGACTGAGTCCCCCATTGACTGTGAGAGTACTGATGGCAGACTGAGCCCCTATTGACTGTGAGAGTTCTGATGGCAGACTGAGCCCCCATTGACTGTGAGAGTACTGAGGGAAGATTGAGCCACCATTGACTGTGAGAGTACTGATGGCAGATTGAGCCCCCATTGACTGTGAGAGTACTGAGGGCAGATTGAGCCCCCATTGACTGTGAGAGTACTGATGGCAGACTGAGCCCCCATTGACTGTGAGAGTACTGAGGGCAGAGTGAGCCACCATTGACTGTGAGAGTACTGAGGGCAGACTGAGCCCCCATTGACTGTGGGAGTACTGATGGCAGACTGAGCCACCATTGACTGTGAGAGTACTGATGGCAGATTGAGCCCCCATTGACTGTGAGAGTACTGATGGCAGATTGAGCCCCCATTGACTGTGAGAGTACTGACGACAGAGTGAGCCACCATTGACTGTAAAAGTACTGATGGCAGACTGAGCCCCCATGGACTGTGAGAGTACTGAGGGCAGAGTGAGCCACCATTGACTGTGAAAGTACTGAGGGCAGGCTGAGCCCCCATTGACTGTGAGAGTACTGAGGGCAAGCTGAGCCCCCATTGACTGTGAGAGTACTGAGGGCAGGCTGAGCCCCCATTGACTGTGAGAGTACTGTGAGCAGACTGAGCCCCCATTGACTGTGAGAGTACTGAGGGCAGAGTGAGCAGACTGAGTCCCCATTGACTGTGAGAGTACTGAGGGCAGGCTGAGCCCCCATTGACTGTGAGAGTACTGAGGGCAGAGTGAGCAGACTGAGCCCCCATTGACTGTGAGAGTACTGAGGGCAGGCTGAGCCCCCATCGGCTGTGAGAGTACTGAGGGCAGGCTGAGCCCCCATCGGCTGTGAGAGTACTGAAGGCAGGCTGAGCCCCCATTGACTGTGAGAGTACTGAGGGCAGGCTGAGCCCCCATTGACTGTGAGAGTACTGAGGGAAGGCTGAGCCCCCATTGACTGTGAGAGTACTGAGGGCAGATTGAGCCCCACATTGACTGTGAGAGTAACGTCCCTTACCTTTCTATCAGAGATAGAACGGCCACTATTATCCACAGTAACACTAAAATCTCCGTCCCCTTCCTCTGCATGACTGTTAGAGCTTACACTGGCTGGACGGCTCTGAAATATCAACATCGAAAGGATTGGAATTACTACATACTTTTTAGGACATTAGTCTATCAGTATATTTGTACAGATCAATTCATATTGCCTTCTATACCAATGTGTCAAGGTCAGATCAAAAGATAGAAAAAGGTCAGAGAAACACAACATGGCAGTTTTCCCTGAGAAAACCTCAGACCTTGGTGGGTAACTGTCAAATCTTCCACATAGGGTGATCAACTAGATTATGTTTGTAGCTTCATCTTTGAACGACAGGGATTCAGTTTACCTATCTAGGCGAAAAATCCACTCAAGACTCAAGAATTTTATAACTTGTTTTCTTTGGATTGAGTGGGATTTAAACCCGCGACTGAAGGCTATCATAGGACTGAATACATGCATACGCTCATCCAAGAAATCATTTGATTTCCTTAACCAATTGAGTTGTCAAATCTTCACCCGTAGATTGATGCACTGGTTGTTAAAAACGATCAATAAATTTCAACATACTGTTTCATGTAATTTCTCCCTATTAAAAACCCATACATTCACCCATAGATATACTGGTTCTTAGAAATGATCCAGTGAATTTCAACATACTGTTGATTTCTTCCTATTAAAAAAGTTTATTTAATATAGATTCAAACTTACAGTATTAGTTTCTGAAGCAGGTTTTTGCCCCTTGGATCCACTGCCCGAAGAATTGGAGCGAGCTTCAAATAAATAAAATCATATATAGGATTTTATTTGAATCAAATCATCATTAAACTCAGAAAACAAATATGAATAATTTATCGATGGCCAATTTGATTTCACAGATTTCGCATAATAACTTGACACTGTGTTAATAACATGAAAATTGCGCTGTTAGTTACACAAAAATAAACAATCATTATTTCTGTGGTCAAATTAGCCAAATCTTTGACCATACTCAATAGCTCTCATTTTAAACTATTGAGTATGGTCAAAGTTTTGGCTATGGTCAAATGTGACTTGGTAAGATCCAACTACCACTAAACATATGAAGTAAATGATTGTTTCATGTTCACAGATGATTTGTGCACATATATGTAACAAAACAGAGGGAACTGTTTTTTAACAGGAGAATTTGCTACTTTTTCGTCATTTTTACGTTTCTACCAATCTTGGTGATGTACTGTACATTTAACGGTTTATCAGGGGAAAGAAGTTAATCACAGATCATCTCGACACCTTCCCAATATATGTACGACAGTAAAGGGTCAGAACTTTATTATGCCTCAAACCCACGGTGCCCTTTTAAAGTTTTTTATAAACAGCAAAAAACCTTAAATGTACTTATATATCCTGTCTATTTGAATTTGGTGGTAATCAAAACACATCCATGCTTTGCGCGGGTTGCTGACATTACTGATATTTTTTATGATAATTTCGACCCCAAACCTTTAGTTTTTTAAATCACTCAACTTCTTGTGACAATAGGTATCGATGAACATTCGTAATTTTGGCAGCTCGTGCCCCTTTAAGTGTGCTAGTCTTCCCCTTTTACACTACAAAATGCTGAAGAACGGCAGCGATTTATTTTATTTTTTGTATTTAGTCTAACATACGCTACTTAAAAGAATGTATGACTACTAAAGACCAGAGACTGAGTTCTTATGCAGTTATCACTTTGTTTAAGAACATGTACATACTGTATGATGGTCGTATGGACTGTGGAGGTTTTAATGTTAAAATTTAGGTGGGATGAGGGGTTAGTAAGATCTTTCGGCTGGTTGGTACTTTTGTTGCCTTAAAGTGGCATGAGCTGCCAAAATTCACACTTTTTTCACAATTTCTGATCGCCCAACAGTTAGAGGCTTTGAAGGCCATCGAAAAACCAAATCATTGGTGTTGGAATGAGGAAAATCCATACAGTATGTGGCGTGTATAACCGAAACGTGTTCGAAAAGTAAACAAAATTTAAATAACAGGGAGGACCATTCAGTCATTCTAAGCCAAAGTTAGTTCAAAACAATACTTTATCGAATATTTTGGAGACTAGAAGCACTAAAAAGCTTCTGAATTATATGTCTTGAGAAAAATAGCCAATAATTTCAACATTCTGTTTTAACGTCAAAATATCAACATTTTGGCATCTCATGCCACTTAAACGTCATCTGATGTGTACTTTCTCAATATTATGATATAATTGCTTGCAATGACAACGTCTTCAACTATGACGCCAAATGCAAGAATTATTCTCAGTGGTGACAGAAATGCATATTTTCAATCCCTTTACTACCCATGGATGTTCCAGGAAGGTTTCTTTGTTGACTTTCAAAGTTATCTTTTTACAGCTAAAAGTCACCTTTTCGGTTTACGAAAAGATCTGTTCATACATGTAAATACTTAAAATAAAGGGAAAACTAAACTAAATAGGTTATTAATTGTTATTATGCAAGAGTACTAACAGTCATGGCTTCAGGGTTAGGTTTAGTCATAAAGTAAACCAGGCTGAGCCAAGAATAATCTTCAAAATGGGTATTCCACACTCGACGATTAAGAACCCAGAAAATGTTTCCATTTAATTTTGTGCTGAGTGGTACATGTAATTGAAAAGGCAACCATCATGACTGAAGGCCCACTCCATAGCTCGACCTACCATGCCGAGAAAATTGGCTTAAGAACTATAATTTAACCCACATGAAATCCCCCCAAAAAACCCAAAGCTAGAGTATTTTGGGGGAAATAATGGCAGACACACAGAAACGTTTTCCAGCCTCAGCTTTTACTAAGGCAATCGACATTTGTGGCTGTTATTCAATGAAACTGATTATGCAAAAATTTGAAATTTACTCATGAAAAAAGTATGTTTTACAACTAATTTTTTTATTTGAGTTAAGTAATTATGCTTATTAAGGAGACCAATTCCTATACTGCCTTAAGGCTTTACCAAGCTAAGTTTAAATGGCGAACAGACTTTTACTTTGTAACAAAAATGTAACCCGTAACAAAATAAAATTACACATTACGTTTCAAGCCAAGGGAAAATCTCCATATAGCCATTCCGTGTTTTACCTTGACAGATTATTAGGGCTCAACCTGTAACTCGTAAGAATGGCGTCATTTTTGAATGGATGTTAGTAATATTTCTCGCAGCAAATCAAAATGTCCGACACTTGTACTCTTTCGTTAGCTGAGAAATGATGTAATGGCAGCTGCAAATGCATGTGTATATCTTTACGTAGCTCATCTTTAAATGATTTATTGAACAGGTCTTAAAGCTGTGTATTGTTTGTTTATGGATTAAATGTATACTTGGAAATCATAAACTTATTTGGGTTTTTGTAATTGCTTGGTACTGAAAAGCCATAATAGAGATTGACTGAACATATACAAATGGTGCATAGATAAAGAATTCAATACATATTGTAGCAAGAATATTGATGGATATTCATAGTCTAAATAGTATTTGTTGATATGGACAACTCTATTGACAAGTAAAGCATGCTAATGTTGTTATGAAATAAACAAATTGAGATTTATTCTCGTTATTTTTGGGAATTTCACTTTCTTGAAAAATGGCAGAAATTCTTCTACCGATAGAGGGTGAAACTCGAGAAACAGGAATCAAACCCGGGTCCCAGAGTTTGGCACCTTTCGCCAGCACGAAATGCCGGCTGCCTTATCCATTCAGCCAATCGGCCTCCTCTATTGAGATTTATTCACATAAAATCCTATATAGATCTGGAGAAGTGTCTGAACTCAAATACTCAGCACTATTGATATTCAGTAGAGATCAATAATTACACTAAGATAGGTATCTCAATCAGTGAATTGTTTGATTGGCCACTTAACACATTTGTTCTTTACTTTAATATATATGTCAATATTTTGAAACATTAAATTCAGTTACATTTGACGAAGACACCAGCACAGGTGTCGAAAGCTTGTGTTGTTCAAGTGTTGTTCAAAAACAACTGACAACGTGGTGATGTCTAAATTTTTTATCATTAGAATGGAACCCAGGTTTAAAGAGAGTTTCAAACATTTCTTAAGTCTTAGACAGTCGTAAAAAAAAAGTAGTAATGATTGTCTCAAAATACTCTTTTATTGTATATTTTTCGAAGAAAATCAACATGCAGACCTTTGTAAGAGATTTAACTCTGTTATTTGCTTTTTTGAAAGGCACAATATTTGGTGATATGTCCCTTTAAAGCATGTGTGTCAGGGTAAGCATGCCTTAAAGTGATTGTTTGTTTAGAATTGTTAACAATTCTGCTAAATAGATAAATATGATTTGATTGACTTTGGATGTAAGGTGGTAGGTCGATTTTCAGCAAAAATGTACAACTAACGCACAATTAGTGAGAATTTTGTTGTACTTTTTTTACTATCTGACAGACGCTTTCTGGTTAATGTAAACAGAGGTCCTACTATGGTCAACTCTACTGTACATAGCCAGTTGTGAAAGCGTTAATACTAATATTCATCTATCTGATAAACTGTAAAGAGCCGACATTTTTTAGTTTATTTTCTACAATATGTGATGAGGACCAATCAGATTTCACAAAACTAAAATTCTCCCGCCATTTCCCAGGTGATTGGATAAAAAAAATTGTTAACAAAGCACCAAATGAGGTCGTAATGCTGTAGCAATAAGAACGCTCATTCTTTTAAATGTTTCAATTAAAAACAAAATTTTATTTAATTTAGGTTAACCTTTTTATCTTTATTTAAATTCAGAATTGACAGCAATAATATTGGATTAGTCCATAAAGAAAAAATATATTTGATTGTGACCAAAAAAATTTTTTTTAAATAAATTACTTATGAATCCCTGCTGGCCACAAACTGATCTTATTCATTTCACGTTAAACTCAGTGACGATTTCAACAATAAAAATAAAACGTACATCACTACATGGATCTAGAAGCATTCTAACTAATTCTAGCTTTCTAAAATGTGATATCTGTATTTACATAAAGAACACAGCAACCATTAAGTCAAAAAAGCAAGCTAAATGAATGTAGTGATAGACTTTCTAAAAGGTTATGTTACCGTATAGAAAACGTAATTTGAAGAGAAGTAATTAAAACATAAATACAACTATTGAAATGAACCAATTAATAAGAAGAAATGAAATTTGTGACTCAAACATGACTAAGTTATTGGACTTTCTTGGAAGTCTTGAAAGTAGAAAAGGCAGGATTTTTCAAAAAGCAGTAGAAAATTTTCAAAGAAATCATTTAAAATGTTCAAAAGAAATAAGATGATTTTTGGCAGTTGTAATGAAAATATAGGAAAGACAGAAAAAGATTGGCAGGAAAAGAAGAAAGTTCAAGAAAAAAAATGTTCTAGAGTTTACCTCTACTGTTTTGCCAGTTTGAGCTCTGAGATCTTTCTGATTGGTTACTGCCGCTGCTGTCACGGCGACCAGTAGAAAACCTGGAACCTGATGACCTTTTAAAGGTGTCATGTTTAAAACCTGGACGGTCATGGGCACGAGGTTGATTCTGAATGAAAGAGCTGCCACCTGGTGGGAACTGCTGTAACCAGGACAACAGGGGAGATAACTACAGATAGGAGATGGTGGACCGTCCAGGAGGAGGATTTAGATATGAATTGGTCATGTACATAGAGAATCAGAATCAAAACATACATAAATGTTGCAAAGTCAGACATTATATTGAGACAGACATTTAACATTGAGAAAGGAAGGAAAGTTCAACATTACACATACAAAAAAACAATTTCAATTCTTATGAAATATAGCATGAGGAAGTTACTCAGAATTAAACAGAGTTTTTATTCAATGATGAGCACCAAACATGCACAATTAAGAAAACAGTTTATAAAAACTGGAACTGAGAAAGTATATTTATAACAGAGAATCAAAGAATCAAGACTAGGGAATATGGATTATTACAAAAATATATAAATATATACATGTAGGACACAGACAAAACAAATTAATTTATAGGTGAGTACTTTCAAGGAAATTTGGGTATAATGGAAGACGACTTTCATAAAAGAATGCATTCTAACACTTCAGGCCTGTTGCTCAATAAATGATGAAGATAACAACTGATTTTGTAAGAAAAAAATAGCACTGGGTATTCACACAGACTTTTCAAAGATTTTCTGAAGGAGGGAAATATATGCAGAAATGTGTGTCCAGAAAGGGTAGAATTTTCCAATAGAAAATAATGGGTGCATGATATGAAAATACAATATTGACCACTCCGCCAGACCCACAAGTAAAGGTCAAACATTCGATAGACATTAGCAAAGTCACGTGTCGTTGAACTTGTTTGTCGTCTGATCTGTCCGTGTGGTACTGGAGAACAGGTCAAATAAGGAGAAAATTCTATATGAATATTTTAGTCTGACAAAGTGAAAATATAGTCCCTGTGCCATGCGTGCAGACATGTCCGTGACCTCTAATGCAGTATGGCGAAGATGTTCTACGTATGCCAGGATCGTATGAATTTTGAGATAATTTGTTGGGAGTTGAAGAGTTCCTATGATCAAAGCTCCATGCAGTTGAGAATTTAATCTAAGATAGCATGCTTCCATTAACAACTTTATCTTATTATTTTTAAATATATTTGAAATCTCACTTGACACTGGGTTTTCTTTTTTTCAGAAAGGAGATATATAAAAATCTTGTTTGCTTTTTGAAGGATTGAATTATCCGTAAAAAAAAACTTAAGCCAATAACCTATATTCATTATACTAATCTCCGCTTACTTGGTTTATAGACCCATAGTTAAATCTATGCATTTGTAAACATGTAGCTATAAGCAAATGCTAAAAACTTCATGTTAACCAAATATCTGTGATTATCATTAGATTATACATTTAACTGGCTATTGTGTTATAAATAAATCTTTGATCTTTCCTGCGAATGGTGAAGTTGCTAATTTTTATATCACATCAGTTACCCATTATCAGTTAACCAAGTGTTTATTTTTGTATTTTTGGTGTTGTTGTCATTTCTTTGCTGAAAATACAATGTTAGATACAGAGTGCGGGAGTGCCAGGCGATGTGATGAAGCTCTTTGTACTTACCCCAGTTAGAAGTCTCTTCACTGCAGGCTCGGATAAAGAATGGTCCCTGGGCCCCGCATTTCGTTTCCGAGGAACTGCCCTATTGATGTTGGCATTGACATCAAAAATGGAGGGAATCGGTTGGGAGTTATTGTTCCTACCAAATCCTGGTGGTGGAACGTTGAATCGTGGAGGGAAAAGCTGTTGGTTGGTGGGGTTCGGTGGTCGAGCAGGGTTATTTTGTAAGGAAGGATTTCCTGAGGGAGATGGGAAGGGTATCCCGAGAATACTGCCTGAATTTGTCCCCTGGCCACCCTGACCACCAGGGGTACCAGACATTACCCCTCTAAGTAGGTTATTTACGATATTCAGCTGTGTGTCTCGAATGTTCTGTACAGGTAAGTTAGAGCCCTGAGAAAAATTTTGCTGCTGGGGTTGCTGCTGTTGTTGTTTCAACAAGTTACCTATAAAGGCTTGGTTGTTTTGTCCAGGGTTAGACATAGGGCCTCCTCTATTATTAAACCCTTGCTTGAAAGAGTTTCCCATGTTGTTCATTCCTGTAGGCATGCCCATATTACCCGACATCAAACTCTGAGTAGCGTTGGGTAAATTTGGTCTCATCATGGAGTTATTTTGGTTGAAATTGCTGGGAAAATTTCGCGGCATTTCTCCCAGAATGCCCCGTCCTAAGCTTGGATTGGGAGCATTCAATCTCCTGTGTGGTCCCCCTCTCTGCATGTTTGAGTAAATCTCTTGACACTTTAAATATCACCTGAAGAAAATACATAAAAAAAATGATTTATTTTATAAATGCACAGTCTGGTATAGGTAATTTTTTCAAGGTTAGTTCTTGACGAATTATCAAACAATGCTGGTAGCAACGAGTTTGGCTTAGGCTTTGGCCTGTTACTTAGGCCTACTTGCCGGTCAGGAGACACATGAGTGCGGCAAGTCCGCAATATGTTGAGTGGATTGAAGGATAAACTCTGATACGCCCGCACGGGCTTCTTCAATACCACGTCAACATAGGGTGCATTTAATAAAAACAAAGAGTTGCTCTCGGAATTTTTAAAAAATGATAACTCGCAATTTTTAAACATTACTCACCTAAAATTTTCTCCAAAAGCTTCTTTAATAATCCCTTCGTAGAGCTAAACCATAATCTGGCACCTTAAAATCTGTTAAAATCTGTTCGCTAAGTTTGAATTCCGTCTGTGTTCACTAAAAATTTTCTCGGGCGATCACACCGCCATCTACCGCGAACTTTCAAATCATGCTCGGTATTACAACCGGTACAAGGGTAACGGCTGTCGGGGAAGGTCGGTGATAACGCAAAGGGAATTTAAACTTAGCGAATTTCGTTGTTTGGCGATGTGCATGGTCACAGATGATGGTTTAGCTCTACGAAGGGATTATTAGAGAAGCTTTCGAGAGCAACTCTTAGATTTTTCAAATGCACCCTATGTTGACGTGGTATTGAAGAAACCTGTGCGGGCGTATCAGAATTTATCCTTCAATCCACTCAACATATTGAAGACTAGAGTGCGGCTAGAGGAAATTGTCATTTTTGTCCGCACGTTACCCATCGATTGATGGGGTCTTTTTTTCCCTGTTGTTTAGCTGTTTACCCACCGATCGGCGACTTTCCCCGACCTGATTAAGACGTTTCTCCAACCTGATTAAACGTTAGGCGGTTAGTGATTATTTATGAACAAAAACTACAAAGCTAGATTACGCATTTTGCAGTATGTTCAACAACTTGCCTCACTCCCAGCGGCTCAACTTCGGTCACGTCACAACAAAGTCTTTAACTTCCAAAGAATCCAAAAGGGCAAAAGGCAAATCCAAATTCCAGTTTCCCAATCCCAAGTAAGCAAGTTGTCAACGACACGCCGTCTGTAAACACAATGAATACGACAAAAAGATAAATAGACACTTTACCAAGCCAAAATGTGAGCAAATATCAGCTAAGCTCATTGAATTCTGTTTCATTGATTCCATCAAACGATTTTTTTTTTAACCTTTCAGTACCATTTTTGACAAAAAATCCGATATGTTTAGACTTGTTCCCCAAAATCGTCTGTTCAAGATGGCGGAATATCTGGTTGTATCTAAATTGCGGAAATAAAGCGAGACCGGATTTATTTATTTTTGAGTAGGGCTCGATAGACTCGATTTTGGTCAGACACATGAGTTAACAAAAATATACAGTAATTAAAATATATTATATAATTATACATGCTATAGGTGGCTTACCCGTAATTTTCAGAACGTTGGTTTAAATGTTGGTCACACCAAAAACCTCTGGACCCTCATTAAAACATGCATTTTGATCTGTACCAAAATATTGACAAATCTTTTAATTTATGTCCAATGAAGATATTTTGATCCACCACGAGTTTCGCTGATCATTTTTTTCTTCTTCAAATCACGTCTGTTTTGTTCAAGTAATAGTTTAACATTATAAATATTAGGCCTATTGATAACCGCATTTTCGACACTGGAAACGGATCAGAGCGCACATTATATTATAACTGAATAAAAACTATATAACTAGGCCTACTTCAGAGTAAGTAAAATTGCATCGGTCAGTCGTTGCTTTAAAAAACAGTTTATTAGTCAGAGCTAAATCCCTTGTCTGTACATCTTCAGCCTATAGGAACCAAATTACATATTTTCACTTTCTTTTCCCATTATAGGGCCTATACATTTTGCTTAATTTCAGGCCTATGCATAGCTGAAGACCCGCCCAATATATATTATTAAGTATTCCAGAAAGTTCTACTGACTGTAGATAAAGCCAAACTCCTGTCTTCTAATTGTCATGCATGGGGTTTTGGTTTATTACAACAACATACATGATATGTTTGAAACTCCCTTTAAATTGTTCCCGATACTATAATGATAAAAAAATTAAAACATCACCATATAGTAAGTACCAATCTGACTAAAGTCGAGATGGTCATTGGTCTTTTCAATGACCATTTCGACTTTAGTCAGATTGAGTAGGTACCGGCAAAGTAAGTAAACCAGCACGAGTGCGGCTACATAGTAAGTTGTGTTTTTTTTTAACAACACGAGCTTGCGACACCTATAGGCCTACCGGTGTATACCGTCAAGTGTAACAACAGTCTTATATTTTTTATCATTAACATATATGATTTGATATAAATGTCCTAAAAGATTATTTAGGTATAAAAAAAATGTCCCTGTCCGTATGTTTAAGTGTTCAGTTCACAAATATATATCGGTGACCAAATGTCAATTAACTGAAGCAGTCGTGTAACTAACCACATACATTGGTAAAGCTCTCAGCCATTGTACGTTGTACTGTCATTGACAAAACGGTTCTTGGCCCAACGGAGAGTCGATATGGGGAAATTGTTCAAACAACCTCATCATTAGGATTAGTAAATTACAAAAACAGGCAGCAAGACTTATTTTGGGTAAAACTAAGAAAACCCCATCACAGGAATTATTTAAAGCCCTTAACTGGCTAAACATTGAAGAGTATGTAAAATTAAACATAGCTGTCACCGTGTATAAATGTATTTCTGGTGACTACCCATCTTACATGATGGATTTATTCACCCAAGCTCAAACTAAACATATGCCTCTCAGGTCACAAAAAATGTACAAATTATCTGTGCCATTCCCTCGTATCGAAATGTTCAAGAAACCCTTATCTTACTATGGAGCAATTAAGTATATTTGGAATTCTCTCCAATTATCAACCCAAACTGCTTGATCAGTAGTAAGTTTTAAGAACAAATATCGTCATGATCTATGTACTTAATAATTTTTGTCTTTGTAAAAATGTCTGTATTTATGTATATGTTCACTGTATATATGTAAACCATTGTTATGTCATGATGCTAACAGTTTTGAGGGCCTCAAGGTAGAACAGCTATTCAGCTGATTGAGTGTATTTTATATATGTAACCCTCTTGAAATAAAGAATATTATTATTATACCGGTACAACCATTGTAAACGACATTGAGTTAATCAGAATTTTTTTTAATGACACCATACAGTTTCGAAAAAGTACGTCTTCTTTGACCTAAAATGTGCAAGTGCATCCCGGTAATTTAAATTGTGTATAGTTTTTATTACAAACATCTCTGGTTCGGACCATTTATATTATACAGGTTGAACCGTTGAAAGGAAATTGGTTATATCCCAAATGTAAAGTGTTAAGAATTTTGAATGCATGCATATGCAGATCCATTTATTGAATTGAGCATAAAAAACAAAATAGAAAAGAAAAAATGGAGAGCGGAGAAAGGTATGAAGACAAAATGCAAATGGTACCATTATATATATTTATGATCACTAAAACACATGGGCACAGGGAAAATCTTCTTGTCTAAAATAACCATGGAGAGTACATTATATAGGTAATCTAATGCAAAGTCTGCCGGTTAGTTACCATTAGTTTGACGGTAACCATGTGATTTGCGTTATAATGTCGTGTTGTATAGCAAAATACTGGTCCTATAACAATAAACAAGCTGAATTTTGAAAAGAAAAAAAAATACAAATTCAGCGATCATCTCGTCTCACAAACAAATGTCATGCGCTTTAAACTTTAAATACGATTATAAACACTGAAAAGCTGGTCTTGGTCCTGATTGGGACAGTAGGCCCTCTAGATGATTCGCAGCTTCCAATTTACAATTTAAAAAAAAATATCCACAAACCGTGGGCGCTTATTCTCATGCCTTATGTTATCAAATTTGATGCCCAATAAATAACTTTCGCTTTTGAATTCATGCATACCCATGTAGGGCAGGCTACCGGTATTGGTTGAGTCTGGGACTAATATTAGTCCCAGGTTGAGTAAAAGAAATTTACTGTCATTTTTTTTCGCTCCATCTCATTTTTTTAAAAGAAATCAGAGAAGCAAGATCCAAGAATCATGGGCAATTGTATTTGCAGAACAGAACAGCCGTCAGAACGCTTCTCGGGCAAACTAAAAATAATACTATGGCGTATCACGCAAAAGTAGGCTAATAAAATAATTATGCAGCTTAACTGAAAAAAAAAAGAGATGCATTACAACGCCCTACATGTATAATCTTCAATAATAATACCTGCTCATATTAAGCTACCTGAAGTTCAATATAGAGCCGAGGCTACATATAAATTAATTTATAATAGGCACAAAATGATACGGCCTACATGTATAAATTATAATAGGCTAGGCTATAGCCTTTCGATATAGGAACAAATATAAAATTTTATAAAGTTCTATTTCATAGCTATATGAACCATGTAAATTACGCTGGACTCTGGATAAGAGTCAATACAGTCAGCTAACGGATTTTCAAATTCAAAAACTTGTACAGTTGAGCGCACAGGTAAATCCCCACGCTGGGTTGACCGTTTCCCCAGGTGTGTCCTTACCGATGGGCCAATCAAATCACTTAAAGTTTAAACTTCCGGTAAATGACAACACGAGACTGACGACAGACGGAGTGGCTGGAAATGAAATGACATCGGGTACTGTCCCTAAGTCTTTGTCTACAAGGCTAAAAACTTTTGAATAAGCCTAAGAATGTCAGACATTGCCGGACAGATAAATGTGGAAAGCCTCCCGAAGCAATTCGTGTCCTCTCTTCGAGTGTTATTCGACATTTTGGACGAAGAAAGAACGGGTTATGTTCGGTTGGTTGACATCGAAACTCGCTGGAATGGCGAGGGAGTCCGAGGGTTACCTGTCGGTGTTGTTGAAGCACTTCGTAAAGTCACACCGTCCTCTGGATTTTTGTCATTCGAAAGGTTTGTCATGGGCCTGAAGCTGGCAATGTTTAAGAACAAACACAGCTTCACTGAGGCGAATGACGACAACAGACGGACTCCGACAAATGAACTGTCAACGGCGATATCTGAGCCCCAAATTCATAGCCACCAACACAGTGATGGCGAGGTTTTGGAGTTCGGTGGTAGACAGACAGTTCGCGATGCCGATACGGACGGGAATAGAGGGGGAAGAGTCAGTGTCATTCAACTTCATCACATCCATCCATCTGGCCAAAGCGACCAGACAAATTTGCATTCTCAGAGGACGTATGGAGCTGCAATCACTGCCACAGTCCGTCCAAACAATGCAATCAATACAGCCTCTGCTGGCCAAGTGTTGTGGGGCGAGTCAGAAAGCAGGCAGCCTAAATCTACAACACACGCTAAGCAAGGTGCCAATCTTAAAACAAATATGTATTCGAGCTCTGGCAACATAAACGGAGTTAATATTGATCGTGCACGATATACTCAAGTTGTTCCTCCTCCAAGACCATTGAGAGCCCAATACAGTCCCACTGCCCCTCCTAGTCAAAGGGCTCAACAGTTACAAGATCAGCCATCCAAAAATCCTCTAATGACATCTCAAGAGCCGATGAGTAAAGCTCCCCAAATTCCTCCTCGGGACTACAGAAAAAGTGCTAAGAGTGTCATTATTAATGAGTTAAAACAGTGGCAGCGAGAACGCCAGCAGACACGTTTTCAACCACCTGCTAAACCCCCCCGGATTACAAGTGTTAGCAGTGACTCCAAGCTGGTATCTAGAGTATCAAATCAAAACCAGGATATATATGGTGAGTGACCAGGGGTATTGTCAACTAACCCTGCAAGTGGATGCAAATTTGAAGGCTTAAACCTCTAGGGTACAGTGGGTTCTGAAAATTTATTTTTATTCTAACGACCTATGTGGGATTGTTGCCAGTTACCACCGGAAGGTGGTGGGTTTACCCGGGGTCTGGGGCATAAAGCCTGGTTTCCTCAGACAATAAAAGTAAATATAAGTGAAATAATCTTCAGTGCGGCCTAAAACACCAAACAATCAATCAGTCTTAATTTGTAATACAGACTTAAAGAACTGGTACATAAATCATTTCAAGCAGATGCCAGGAGAATGTTTGAAAATTATTTTGAGTGCTTTTTAAATGGTTTTACATGACCCCCCTTCCCTAAGAGTGAGTGAGTGATTTGGGTTTTACGTCCTGCTTAACAGTAATTCCTCCCCTAAGAAAACCTCTTACTTATGCCACCTTATTTTAAATGTTTGAACTTAATAATGCCGACGCACACCATTATTTATATAGTTAGCTGGCAACTTTGAGTACCCAAACTTCATATGTGCCCATAATGTGCCTGGAAGTAAGCATGTACCACGGGGATCGGCTCTTATCTCCCAGCTAATCTAAGAGCTCTTTGCTTTAGGGCACCAATCTTACTTTGTTAAATTTAGTTTTGCCTCAAAAAAAAAAAGACATAAAGATAAAGAAGATTGGCCTAAAAATCCATTCTTCTTTTGAGTTATAATGATTTAAATTTTGAGTTTATTTATTGGGCATAAAGAAGAGGGACATAACTCCTCTGTCAGCCGAACATTTTACAAAATGTGTGCCCTTCTGGTTGAATCATTTGGTTTCTGTTTTCAGTAAATCTTAAAGATATTGCAGCATCCAAACTTGAAGAGCAAGCCAAAGAAGTTCGACCAACAAGTAAAGTACAAGCTCGAAGACGAGATCCAAGAAGACACACTGTAGCCAATGGTGTAGATTACAATATGGTTGGTCTTTCTTTGTGACTACTCACTGAATATCAGGCCATAGGATTTTGTTTTGCTTGGAGTGGCATTCAAAACCCATGTTGCATCAATGAAAGGCGTTAGACTCCCACTCAGTCCAAAAAAATTGGAAAAATTTCAGACTGGGTTTTCACTCGAACGACCTATGTGGGATGGTTGCCAGTTACCAGCGGAATGTTGTGGGTTTCCTCCAGGCTGCCCGGCATAGAGCCCGGTTTCCTCCCACAATAAACTTGCAACGCCGCCATATAAGTGAAATAATCTTGAGTGCGGCGTAAAACACCAAACAATCAATCAATGAAAGGCCTTTGTCGGATCGAGGGACTCGGTATCACTTAGTCTACCAACTGTACCAAGGTTCCGTTACCTATTATGAAATGCCAGTATGTATTCATGTTGTATGATGAAAATGGAAACTTCTATGGCTATCGATTGGTCTTGCCTGGGAAACCTGAGGCTTTCTTTGCTAATTTATTCATTTTTAAAGTGCAATTATCTTTTTTGTACAGCACCACCTGTCAATAATTTACCGTTAAATGGCAACTAACTACTATGTAGGTAACACATTTTTAGACCACCATGATCTCATGGTGGTCTTATCAAATCGCTTTTTGTCCGTGGTCCGTCGTCTGTCGTCCATCGTCCGGTGTCTGTAAACTTTTCTTGTGATCGCGATTCCAAGAGAACTACTGGTCGGATCTTCATCAAATTTTACAGACATGTTCTCCTTATGATTTTTTTGCTCATTTGAATATTAAAATGGCCGCTGGCGGCCATTTTGTGATTTTTACCTACATAGTTTGTGATCGCGCAATCTAGAAACCCACCAGGCCGATCTTGATGAAATGTTTTTATGTTGGTTCCCCATATGGTCTAGTTGTGCAACATCTATTTTTCTGAGCTCATTTGCATATTAAAATGGCCGCTAGGCGACCATTTTGTTTTTCTATTTTTTATCACTTTTCTCTCTTGTGATCGCGATTCCAAGAGAAGTGCTAGTCGGATCTTCTTTAAATTTCACACGCACGTTCCTCCTATGGTCTAGTTGTGCAAGGTTTATTTCTTTTGCTCATTTGCATATCAAAATGGCAGCTAGGCGACCATTTTGTTTTTCTACTTTTTATCACTTTTCTTCTAAAGTAATGAGAGGATCTTCGTAAAACTTTGTACGCAGGTTAACCCTATGGCCTCGTTGCGTACTATCTACTTTTTTGCTCATTTGCATATTAAAATGGCCGCCCATTTTGTTTTTCTTTTTTTTGTCCCTTTTCTCCTAAAGTAAAGAAAGGCTAGGATTTTCGTAATCTAATTTACGCATGTTAGCCCTATGGTCTCGCTGTGCACAATGCACTTTTTTGCTCATTTGCATATTCAAAATGGCGGCCACTGGCCATTTTGTTTTATCACTGTTCTCCTACAGTAATGAAAGGATGTTCGTAAAATGTTATACGCAGGTTAACCCTATGGCCTCATTGCGCACTATGCACTCGCTGCTCATTTGCATATTAAAAATGGCGGCCAGTAGCTTTTTATGTGATTTCTATCTACATAGTTTGTGATCGCGGAATCAAGAAGACTACCAGGCGGATCTTGATGAATTTTTTTGTGTTGCTTCCTCATATGGTGAAGTTATGCAACATGTATTTTGTTCGTCGTTGATGTTTTCATTTAACACATTCGGTACCGCTGTCGCCATATGGCGTTAGAGTGCTAGCCTGCTTCATTGCCGAAGACATCGTATGGCGACAGCAGAAAAATCGGCAAAAACCCTACTGACGCCGTATGGTTATTTTTTCTTACAACTTCAATAAAATCACATGTTGCATCTGTTGGTTGCTTTGTGTTTTGTTTTTTCAGTCTTCGAATACGGGAAAGAGGTTTAATTTACTTTAAGGGACGTGTAATTCACTGATAACTTCCAACGTTGTCTAGGTTAGAACGGCCACTTCAAGCATACGTGCGAGTTCCCGCTGTCAATCACAGGGCCCCTACCAGGCATTTTAAAAGCACGACCCAGTTAAAGACAGATTAGCTATTTTTGGCACTGAGGACGTTATTTTGGAATTTCCGAGTCCAGAGTAGTGAAAAACAAGACATTTATCGGAGCTTTTATAAACCCCAGAGTGAAATTGCAATCCTCGGGTCATTTTAAAACGTATAAAAATCGACTCCTTTCAGATTTCCAAGGGCGACTATAACTATAAGTATAAGAAATAGTTTATTCTATGCATAATGCCGGCGGCCACGGCTTGTTCGAAGCCGGTAAAATGGCCTCGAATTTGGCTTTTAAACGCCTAAATTCTTTCCAAAAATGTAACAATAATAAATATTTTTAAAGGAGAGTGTTCCCTAAGACACTTAAGAAGATCCATATTGTATTTTTCGGAGTGTGAAAGGAAGGAATATTTCAAAATGAAATGAAATACACGGCAACGTACAATCACTATTTTGCCGATCGAATTTGCGTTCAGGCAGCTATGTACAGCAACTGACTTTGCAATTGTAAATGCTATTTACCAATAAAGTAACTGAAATGTTTTTATTCAATGATATATTTATATCAAATCGTGCATGAAGATTTTTTTACAAGAGTTTACTAATTTCTGAACGAATCGAGACATTTTTTGCCATTAATTTTTAAACTGACTTTCGTCATGTGTAAATTTTGACAGATATACATTATCTTTTGATTTGTAAACAAACACTAAATGCATCTTAGTAACATGTGTACAATCGTAGTGGATTTTGTAAATTTTAATTGTGTACAGGACTCAAACAAGCGATATCACTGACTGGCCTGTGTACATACAATGTACTATGTAGCTCCGGTAAATAGCGTTAATGTGCGGCCTCCTTGAAGAAAGATGGTTTTGAGTTTTCAGATAACAGCCACTATCTACCGAAGAAACTTTGTTCTTGTCCAGCCAGCCACCAACCGAAGAAATAAATTTCACATATCAAATTTGCGATCCGTTTACAAGCAGCCTCACTTTCTGATAGTGTTCTATGGTGGTCGCCTAGATCAGCTTTACTGATCTCTTGTCTACTATATAAGCAATGATTATTTTCAATAAAGTAATGACAATTTTTTAACACTTATACTTTATAGGTCAAACGAGTTAAGCAAATAGATGAGGAGAAATCTTTGTTAAAAACGGGTTGTGAAACAGCAGAGAAAGCACTGGACTGGTGTCGTAAACAGATTATCTCCCTTGACGAGAGACAGAGAAATGTGGGGAACCCTACACCACAGGTACTTGTATGTCCTTGCATTCGTTGATGGAAATGGTATGATATTACCTTTGTACAAAGTCTTTGTACCCAGAAGATTGGCTTAAAAGTCAACAAATTGTGTAACATTAAGGCTAACTATTGTGTAACGTTACGCTAACTATTCAATTAATAGTCTTTGAATGGATAATTAATCGTGTTCTACAAAGGGCGTCAAATTGCCCATCTGCCCTCAGTGATCAAACGGGCACGGCCAGAGATTACAAACTGGGGGAAATCAGCGTCTGACTGTACTTTGTATGGGCTGTAAGAAGCTTTCATTTTCCAATCCAGTCCACTAAGACCAACAATCACTGTTTTGACCCTGACTTTTAGTTTAGTTTAATTGCAAAATAAACTTCAAATGTACTGTACAAGTTGTTCAATGTGCGTTTTGACTACTCATGCCTTTCTTGCTTCTGCTATTCTCAGGTTTTGAATCTCACTCGAACATATCCTCTGTCAAACGTTTGAAATTGTTGTGCTCTTAAAACGGTTTTGTGACTTCGAAATGTGATAGTAATGTCAGAAAACCACGTGATTTGTGAGACTTACCAACATTGGTTTGTCTACATGGGTTTAATAGAGTAGTCAATTTCCGTTGCCTGTTTGTTTCAAATTTAAAAATGTATAATTATCTCGAGTGAGGCATGAAAGGGACTATTTGTGTAGATTTGTTTACATTTTTGCTAAATTGTATGCTAAATATATAAATAAGATTTTATTGACTTTGAATCAAAGGTGGAAGATCGAATTTTATCGAAAAATGTACAATTGACAAGTAGTTAGTGTGAATTATGTGGTACATTGTTTACTGTCTGACGGACGACTTAAGGGTTAATGTAAACAGTGGTCCTACATGGGTGAACCCTACCCTAGTGACTGACTTGTGAAAGAGTTACTAATATTCTTCTATCTGATAAACTGTAAAGAGCCAACATTCTTTAGTTTATTTCTATATTATGTACGGTAATCAGGACAAAAAAACATGTAAAAGTCAGAAGACAATGAAACGATTGCCCAGGCAGTAGGCAACGACAAAGACTCGCTCTGAAGCCTCTATTAAAAACTCCAGCCTGGCTGAAAATAAAAGTCAACATATCAGCTAGTAATAATTTCAAAAATCTTATTAAACTGATCATTTAAAGTGGCATGAGCTGCCAAAATGTCGATATTTTGATGTTAAAACAGAATGTTGAAATTATTGGCTATTTTTCTCAAAACGCATAATTCAGAAGCTTTTTAGTGCTTCTAGTTTTGGAAATGTACAATAAAGTATTTTTTGAACTAACTTTATTGTAGAATGAATGAATGGTCGTCCCATTTATTTAGATTTTGTTTACTCTTCTAACACGTTTTCGGTTCATACAGGCCACATACTGTATGGATTTTCCGGATTCTAACGCCAATCATTTAGTTTTTCGATGGCCTTCAAAGCCTCTTACTGTTGTGACGATCATAAATTATGGAAATAGTGTGAATTTTGGCAGCTCATGCCACTTAAACGGTCTGACAAGGGGATCTTTAATTTGCCTCATACCCACGGAGCCCCTTTAAAGACTTTTAAAACCATCATTCTAATATGTTTTTACACACATATTATCGTTACATGTAATAATGTACACGACGAGTAAATTTAAGCAGAAAGTAATTTAACTATATCAATATTTCAGGATTTCTCGATTGAAGACACCCAGACGAAAATTAACCAGTTGAGAGTCCGAGTGAATGAATTTGTACATCATACCTGTTTACTGATGGATAACACAGATCAGGTAATCAGAAAGGGTACTTCTAATTACCCCATGGGTTTATCAGCTGATAGACATAAAATGCAATATTTGTATGTTACTAAAGGGGTCCAGTTTGTGAATGCTCTGGTATTTTTTTTTACATATCCAGTCTAAAAAATCTTTACTAGTGGGTAGGTGGTAAAATCCGCCTCCTTATCAACCCCAATTCCACCCCCCCCACACAACCCCCCACAACCCCCCCCCCCCCCCCCCCCCCCCCTTCTCTCTCTCTCGTCTTGGTGGCTCAGTTGGCAGAGTGAAAATCCCTCCATCAAACACACACCTTCTATCCATGCATCACACCACGCTCAGACTAAATGAAAGTGAAAAATTTCTGAGCGTGTTTTTCTCTCAATTGGGTATGTGGAGAAGTTACCAGGCACTTGTCGAAGGTCGGGGGTTTCCTCCGGCCAAAGAGACCGGTTTCCACCTCTACTGAGTGAATCTGGCAACGCCACCATTTAATTAAAATAATCTTACATCAATCAATCTACACTTGAAAATGAATGTAAGGTTATAAATCCGTCAAGTTTAAGAAGATGCTGATTTTTTCTCTCCAGAATTTGGTGGGTCCAATGAACTTAGCAGTGAAGTCAGTACCATTGTATAATGAGAGCATTACCATTAATATGCTCAAGGAACAAAACAGACAACTTACAAAGGTAGGTTTAAAGTGAATACTTTTGATAAAGACATTGAATGATCTTCATTTAAAGTGGCATGAGCTGCCAAACTGTTGATATTTTGACGTTAAAACAGAATGTTGAAATTATTGGCTATTTTTCTCAAGACGTATAACTCAGAAGCTCTTTAGTGCTTCTAGTCTCGAAAATGTATGATAAACTATTGTTTTGAGCTAACTTTGTCTTAGAATGAATGAATGGTTATTTAAATTTTGTTTACTTTTCAAACACGTTTTTGGTTCATACAGGCCACATACAGTATGGATTTTCCTCATTCCAACGCCTATCATTTAGTTTTTCGATCGCCTTCAAAGCCTCTTATTGTCGTGACGATCAGAAATTTTGAAAAAAGTGTGAATTTTGGCAGCTTGTGTCACTTTAAAAAACAATTCAGATTTCAGATTCAGATTCCCCTTTGGCTCGGTTGCTCCCCCAAAAATTAATGGTAGGTTAGATGGGTCACAAAAGAATTTCTTTGTTTCGCCATCTCATTTAACCTGCAGTTAAGCTAATTTTCTTTTGAACAACCAGCCCCTTTACTGAACATGTTTTAAATAATTTTATCTGAAATGTTCACGTAAAGTGAAAATCAACTGTTTCCTTATTTTGACATGATGCTTATGCACACACATAAAATATAACTGTAAATGCTACCATATAAGGGAAATAATCTTGAATGGGGCGTAAAACATTCATCAATCAAAAGTCAAACAGCTCTTGCTGTAACAAAATCCTGTCTTTTTAAATCTCAAAATATCAATAAACTTGACCTGTAAACAAATAGGGCATAGGTTATTTGATTCTACCTGTACTTGTTGGGTAGTACAGTATTGGCATTTTAAATTCACCTGTATCATATTCAGCCTGTTTGTATCTGCAGGAAGTCGGAGACAAGGGGGAGAGAATAACGCAACTGCAGCGAGAAAAAGCCAGTCTCATCCGAGAAATGTTTGAAGGTCGAGCTTTGGCCAAAAACAAGACCAACTATGATGACACAACGTTCATGTAAAACGTCTTGCCCTTAGTTTAACTTACATGTGCTACCCTGTTTATTTACTTTGAAAGCATTCCTTTATAATTTACAACAGTTTTTGTGATATATATGTAATTGAAGTATGTCGTTATGGGACAGACCAATAATCCTCTTCAGAAGTATAGCAATTCAGTTTATTTAGTTTTTGCTATGGTTGCCTGATAACCACGAGAAATATGGGTTTCTCTCCGGCCATGTTTTTTTTACATGGTATGAAATCTGAAATAATCCTTCGAAAATACCCCGCCTTCCACCAATAAGTTGCGGGTTCAAATCCCACTCAGTCCAAAAAATTGGAAATATTTTCACTCGAGCGACATATGTGGGATGGTTGCCAGTTACCAGCGGAAGGTCGTGGGTTTCCTCCGGGCATAGAGCCAGGTTTCCCCCCACAATAAAACTGGCAACGCCGCCATATAAGGGAAATAATCTTGAGCGCGGCGAAAACACCAAACAATCAATCAGTTTATTTAGTTTTTGCTATGGCTGCCTGATAACCACAAGAAGTATGGTTTCTCTCCGGCCATGGTTTTTTACATGATATGAAATCTGAAATTATCCTTCCAAAATACCCCTGGCTACATGTATGTTCTCTGAATTAAAGGCCCACTCCCCTCTGTATGCTTTCTGACATTTCTTGAGGAAGCCATTTATCATGAGCATACAACTGCAAGTAAAAGCACTCAACATTAATATAGGACACATCATGCATCCGGTTGTATAAATGAGGGTGAATAACATGAAGAATGCATGGACCCTGATTATACCAACAACAACAATGGTCAACTTCAGCAGGCTAGTCGAGTCCCTTAAACATGAATGGTACTCCGGTTACATCAACAACATTGGTTAACTTCATTGTTGGCTTACCCTCATTTCAGGCCTTTTTGTGTACAGTAACTAACAACCTTAAATTATCAGCAGGCATGATCCTCAATCTGTCTCTCTCAGATAAAGTGCGTTAAATTAAACTGTGAGGTTAGATCCCTCAACATTAGGGCTCTTGTGCGCATGCTCAGGTTCAGAGTTTGTTTACATTGGAGTTAAATGATAAAGCTAATTTTGAATTTCAAATTAAAGATACAAAATAATGCCAAAACTTAATTTTTTAGAAAAAATAGATAGTTTTGAAGTCTTCTTTCAGGAGAAAAAAACCCAGAAAACTGCCCTCTGTTTTTGTGTAAGCAGTATTCTGCATTTTAGTGTCGAGTTTGTGTTTAAATAGTTTTGAAGGTAATGTGAAATGCAAATCAACCAAGCTAATTATCAATCATTTAATCAACAAACTCTTCCAAAGGATTAATTGTGTTAGATTATAAACATGAATAATTTGAAAATTGAAAAAAAAAATTCTCATATATTTTTTGGAAAATTGATGGCTTGGTGTCTGGCATTCTTAAAAGGGAGTGTTACTTTATATGTACTAATTTCATGCATAACAACGCTGGTTACACCACCTAATATATGTGCCTCTATTGTGAAAAGTTTCACTTATAGAATTAAAAAGAATTGCCATGATATATTGTTTAGATATAAGTATTAGTTAGGGTTTTATACTGATCAGTTTTCACAACAAATTATTGATTAACGAACTTGTATTTTTTTGTGGTGATCAAAGAGTAAATGGGAAAATAAACGTCTCGTTAGGTTTGAAAAACTTTTGTAAACAAAATCATATTGTACATTCCATTTTAATTTTGCTGTGCCTTTCTTCAGTATTACTACGATAAAAATTTATTGAAGGCCCCCTCGCCGCCATAGCCTTTCTGACATTTGTTAAGAAAGCCAATTTGACCCCTCCCCCTTAATGGCTTTCTGCATGGTAAATGAGACCGGAAAACAACTGTGGCAAAAAATGTACAAAATTAGTTTGTGGATCTCTGGGACTTACATTCTGAGGTCTGGAAAAAATGTTTTGAAAATGTAGAGCATATTCTTTATCATATAAGTGAGAAATGGTAAAAATTACATAAATTTATCCTAATTTTCTCATAATTTCTATCCATGATCTCTTATGTACGGTAAGATCTCCGCTAATTCAAGTACTCTAAAAAATTCAACTTTTTTCGTTGAGAGTCTTACCTCCTGGAGGTAGCGATCAGATAATCCTATTGAACGATCGCTGTTGTTGTTTTTATAGACCAAATGTGGCAAATAGCAATGTAATAATTCGTTATTTTCACATCACTGGTCCTTGAATTAGCGGAGATCTTACCGTATACTATAAATATAGCTAGTCCTTATATAATATGTAATTGCTATTAACTATAATTACTATCAAGGTCAAGAAATTGAACGCTTTGTCGTTAGAAATGCTTATTATTATTTTTTTAACAAAGTTACAATTTGCCTCGGTTAGAAACAATCATGCGCAAATTCTCATTTCCATAGCTTAAAAATTGCAGCGAACAATTTTGTCTTTGCATGAGTGAATTATAGAAGGGCAATAGCTGTTGTGTTTTCAATCTAATATGTTATGCCTTGTACGTTATTCCATCCTAAACTTTCAGAAAGTTGTGCTAAAATGTAAAATAAAATTTTCTGTAATTTTACTTTACCCCAATTTGTGCAATTAGTTTTTTTAGTACAATCAAAACTTTTGAATGTTGTCATTTTGTTCTTGTTAGTGTAAGTGTTTAAAAGAATCTCTAAAAATATATATTTTTTATTTATATTATATACTCTATGCATTCCTTATAAATTTGGTCCAATTTGGTTATTTTTTCGAGGTAAATTTTTCAGCATTCCTAGAATCTCTCACCAATTAAATGGTACATTAGCTAAATATGACTATGCAATTTGTGTATAATCTGCTTTTCTCTGGTGGGATGGGGTGGGTAAGATCTTTTGGTCGGTTGTTACTTTTGAGTGCGACGTTAAGCCCCAATCAATCAATCAATCCTTTTCTCTGGCCAAAGATAGGCCAGTGTACTTTGTATGTTTCATCCACTTTCCTTGTATCAGATATTAAATCTTCCACTTAACTTAACAGACAAGGGGTTCCATTATACCTTTAATATAGACGGGTTCCAGAGGCCAAACAAGAAAGGAACAATTTGTTAACATTTAGTCGATTGAAATTATCTCAATGGCTCACTTTGCATATTTTGGTTAATATTCCTTTCCATTTAACCTACGAATCCCACTCAGTCCAAAAAAATTGGAAAATTTTCTGACTGGGTTTTCACTCGAGCGACCTATGTGGGATGGTTGCCAGTTTCCAACAGAAGGTCGTGGGTTTCCTCCGGGCATAGAGCCCGGTTTCCACCCACAATAAAACTGGCAACGCCGCCATATAAATGAAATAATCTTCAGCGCTCGTAAAACACCAAACAATCAATCAATCAATCAATCCATTTAACCTGGAGTAGGGACAAAACCAGATGTTCCAAAATCATCAAGTTTTAGACAATTGTATTAAGTCACTGTATATTCTCTCATTAATTACAGTATTTTTGTTTTTTGTTCTGAGGATCTTACCTTAATGAGAAAAAACACACCTGTATTTGCGATTTTTTTCTATTTTGGTAAACTGATATTAATGACGTAAATATTCTATGTACAGGTGAAGAAAAAACTCCTGTATCACCGTGCAATGATTTGTATTAAGTTTTTTTTATGTATGCTCATTCTATTTTTCTTCATATTTCCAGAGACCTATATGCTCGTGTTTGTATTTCCTATTAATATGAACAATTCATCATAAAAATGTCTCTATGCAGAAAGTGCCTTATACGATGCCGTCTTTCAAATATACAGACTATTATATTATCCGCAATTTTTATCTTCTTTTGATTTGTTTCATTCAAAAAATATTACGTTTATTGTGAAAGATTATTGAAGAAAAAAAAGGCCGTCTTCATACTCCTGGGGCCTGTTTCACAAAGCGGCTTAGTGTAAGTTTTTACGTAAATGCCTTAGCCACCCATACCGTAGAGATACGTTAGTATGAAAGTTACGCAAAAAATACATCTACGACACTTTGTGAAATGTTTATAGCTCACCAAACCCATTATTTTCTTCCATCGTGTTGATATTTTTTTAGTTTTTCTTCGTCGCCATATAAGGGACATAATTTGGGAGTGCGGTTTAAAACATAAACCAATAAAGCTATGTATGCATAATCGCAACAATGGAATAATGTCTGGGCACCAATCGCTTAGCCGAAACACTGGACTTTAAAGATATTGTTATAGGACCAACACATATAGACCATATTTGTGCGACCCGGAAAAACGTGTACTAGAGCCTAATGTTAAGTTGGTTGGTTTATGGACTTACAAATCTGGATCCGTGATTTTTATTCCGGTCTGCAACTAAAGCTTAGGAAGTTTTAAAAACAAAGCTAACAATATCGCAGGCCTATATTATTTTCCGCTCGACAAAAAGGATCACTAGATACGATTTGTACGATGTTTTCTTAAATAATGACGTTATAATTCCATTCAGATATCTGCGCGTCATTTTCTAAAATAGAACACAACGTCATAACGTCAAATTGTTGGCGTAAATGTTTTGACGACGTTACTAGGCCTGTGGAAAAACAGGATCAAGACCTTTCAGCCTTTATTCTAGAGTCGGTTTTAAGCCTTTTAAATTCTACGGTTACAAAATGCAATCGGGGAGCAAGTCTGGCAGTTTGTCTACAAGTTATCTACAAGACGGTGATGGAAACCTTCCAAGCAAAGGTAGGCCTATTTACAATGGATATAACAACGCAAACAGCAACGCTTTCGTGTCGAAACGGTCCGCGAAACCATCTATTGAAGTCCACACTAGCACTGCCGTCGAGTCGAAACAGTCTCCAAAATCGTCTACTGAAAAGCCCACTGGTACCGCTGTCGTGTTAAAACAGTCTCAGAAACCATCTATTGGAAACACCACTGGTACCTCTGTCGTGCTAAAACAGTCTCCAAAATCATCTACTGAAAAGTCCACTGTTACCGCTGTCTTGTTTAAACAGTATCAGAAACTATCTACTGAAAACATCACTGGCACCTCTGTCGTATCGAAACAGACTCCCAAAGCCGCTACGGTAAACTACACTGGCACTGATGTCGTGTCGAAACAGACTCCAATAGCCTCTACGGTAAACTACACTGGCACTGATGTCGTGTCGAAACAGTCTCTGGAACCATCTATTAAAAACTGCGCTGGTATCACTATCGTGTCGAAACATCCTCCGAAACCATCTACTGAAAACTGCCTTGGAAGAGCTGTCTTGCCGAAACAGTCACCGAAACCATCTACTGAAAACTGCCTTGGAAGCGACGCCTTGTTGAAGCAGTCACCGAAACCATCTGCTGAAAATTGCCTTGGAAGAGCTGCCTTGTTGAAACAGTCGTGGAAACCATCTACTGAAAACTGCCTTGGAAGCGCTGCCTTGTTGAAACAGTCACCGAAACCATCTACTGAAAACTGCCTTGGAAGAGCTGCCTTGTTGAAACAGTCACCGAAATCATCTACTGAAAACTGCCTTGGAAGAGCTACCTTGTTGAAGGAGTTGCCGAAACCATCTACTGAAAACTGCCTTGGAAGAGCTGCCTTGTTGAAACAGTCACCGAAATCATCTACTGAAAACTGCCTTGGACGCACGGTCTTGTTCAAACAGTCACCGAAACCACATACTGAAAACTACACTGGTGCCATTGTCGTTTCTAAACAGTCTCCGAAACCATCTACTAAGAACCACACTGGTGCCACTGTCGTTTTTAAACAGTCTCCGAAACCATCTGCTGAAAACCACACTGGTGCCACTGTCGTTTTAAAACAGTCTCCGAAACCATCTACTGAAAACCACACTGGTGCCACTGTCGTTTCTAGACAGTCTCCGAAACCATCTACTGAAAACTACACTGGTGCCACTGTCGTTTCCAAACAGTCTCCGAAACCATCTACTGAAAACCACACTGGTACCACTGTCGTTTCTATACAGTCTCCGAAACCATCTACTGAAAACAAAACAAGTGCCACTGTCGTTTTTAAACAGTCTCCGAAACCATCTGCCGAAAACTACAATGGCCCCTCAATTGTGTCAGGACAGACCAATTCTCGGTCTGCATTGAACAACATCTTACAGTTTTTGTCAAGCGGTGCAACTTGTCCCACTAAAGCGACCACAGAGAATGAAAGGACATCCATTTTGCTGGAAACTGCCTCTTTGGGACGAGACAGCTTGGTCGAAACAACTGTTGCCTCGAAGATGATTAAACAAAAGTCACTTAACAACGTAATTTTATCCATGGTAGGTCAAAATACCCCTGGGTGTGCGAGTCAACCGGGTAATAGTAAGAGTTTAGAAAAGGAAACCGGTGTAAAACAAAGTGAGACAAATTCGACTGAATTGGACATGGAGACGATGGCAAAACAAAACATAGCAGGGATATGTGTGGATAAAGCCGGTATTGAAAATACTGGATTGGAAAAGAATTGCAAGGGATCGTCCTTGAAAAGCACTTTGCCAAACTATCAGGCTACTGAAAATATACCCAAGAAAAAGACCACTGTTATTAAAGTGTGTCCGGGGTCGATAAAAATTGGACAAAATATGTGGAGAATTATTGCTAGAAACTCTTCCAAATCTTCCCAAGGAACGGAACAAAAACCTGCGAGCACTATAGCAAGGCTGATTCCACAAACCTTGAAGAAGGGGTCTTTCTCAGTAACTCAAGAGGTAAACGCTCCTAGAATTATTGTTTCCAAAGATGGGAAGCTTTTACAGAAATCCGAATCAGTATTGCCGTTTAAATTCAAGTCTGAAGTAATAGCTAATTCATCGGACACGGCGAGGTGCAGCGAAGCCAGTTCCCCAAAACAAGCGTTAATAAAAACAAACTTGCTATCTCAAAATGGGCATATCAACCCACAAGAATCCAAGAGGGAAAATGGTCCGAAGTGTGAAGGAAAAGGTTTCGGAATCATCTCGCCAAATGTCAGTATTCCCCAACGATTATCCAAAGCATTGGTGTCTTCAGCTACGGAGATAATATCAAAAAGAATACTTGATCCCGAATACTTGACTCAATCGAAGCTTTGGACAGACCAAACTTGTAAATTCGGGAGAAGAAAAAAGAAAACTGGAAAAATACCTCTAGATCTTCCCCCTGATCTTAAAGCAAGAATTGAAAAAATCAAACAAGGTTTTGACACTTTTCCCGCCATTCCTAAAGCCGATGACATACAACGCCATCTGCAAGCAACCATTTCAATGACATCCTTTCGACCATTGGCTGACGGTTCCGCAGGACTCCCGGAGCTGATCAATGAAATCTCGACATTCGAAACGGATGAACAAAGCGAACCAACGGAGAAAGAACTCAACCCAAAACCAACCACTCCACGAGAAGAAATTAAAACCTTGCGAACGAAAAAAGCTAAAACCCCAAAGAAAGCGAAGGATAAGAATTTCGTAAATAACTGTTATTCGAATTATGCATCACAAGAAGTTATAAAACAATGGGGCGACTATCTGGCAATCTGCCCCGAAAAGCTACATAGATATGAAACCGAGAAACTACGCCCCTTTTATGCCAAAGAGGCGATGGAAATGATAGAAGATAAAGGACGTTTTGTGTGGCAGCTTATCGAAGAACTGGAACCTAAAAATCTTATCTTTAGATGACATAGTTCTTTATGTCTGGTTGATAAAAAATCCAGAAAAAATAGATCTTTTATTTATCAACAACATTGTTGAAAGATTTTTCTTCTTTGGTATTGAAGCAAAGATGTACTTTTCTATGTATAACGATTTCATTAATTAAAAAAATTACTTAAAGGCACACTTGCCGCCGTAGCCTGTTTAAATTTGCTAAGAAAACCAATTTACATGAGCTTACTACGACTAATACCACTAAACTTAAACATAGGACACATAAAACATGTCTAGTTAGCTTTAGACTGTAAAAATGGGGTGAAAAACAAACGAAGAATCGAAGCCTGATTACAACAACAACGATCAGTGTCGGCCAACTTTCGTGTTGGTTACCCTCCTTTCAGGCCTTTGTATCTGTGGTTTACACTCAAACAATAATCAGCAGGCTTTTCCAGTCGCTGTTAACCGATCGTCAGTCTGTATTTCTCAGATAAATAGGCCTACGTAAAATTACACTGTGCCGTTAGTTCACTCACTCGACTGAAACATAAAATCGCCAATAGGGGGCAGATCGGTTTGTTTACGTTCCGGGTACGTAACAATTCAAATTTTCAAATTCAAATTAAAAATACAAAGTGACGTCCAAACTTTTAAATTTTGGTAAAAATAGAAAGTTCCTAACTTATATTGTCTGGGAAAAATGCAGAATACGGTCTTTCTTTTTTAATGTAAACAATATTCCTGATTTTCGCGGCAAGTGTGCCTTTAATTAAAAAAGTTGCATTTAGATCGAAATTTTGAGAATCGGTGTCTAATTCATGCTTAGATCTTTTGTGTGACCATTTTTATCGCTTAAATCGACTCAAATATATGAAGACGGGAAACATCTAAGTTGTGCGTTAAGCGACATTTAGCTGCCAGACATATAGTGAAAATTTAGCTGAAACAGAATTGATTGATTGCTTACTATTTTACACCGCACTCAAGATTATATCAGTTATATAGCGGCGTTGTTATGTAGTTTTAGTGGGACGGGAGCGAGCTCTTTGCCAAGACAGCCCCCCCCCCCCCCCTCCGCTCCAACACACACACCCAACCTTCGGCGAGTAGGCTACCTGGGAACTCTACCAATTTCAATTTCAATTTATTATGCAGAACATTCATACAGAACAGTGCATAGTATAACCATATAAGATATTAGAGCATAATGATATACACAACATATTATAATGTTATTAATCAGGATATTCCCTATTGTTACAGGTCCGAGGATAGTGGTATATACGGCTGTCCGATGACCTGTGACAATGCCAATAGGGAATATCCTGATTAATGAAAATTTTATTAATTGGCTTTCAATGTTTTTTTTTTCATAAAATATTTATATAATTTAAAAATAATAGTGTTTTATAGACAAATTCGCAAGGAAAGTTGACTATTATTTTCTTACAAATTTCTTTTAAAAAATCTAGGTGTAGTGTACCAAGAGTTGTCCCCCTTTTGTACATAAAACATAGGAACATATTTCTTTATTTTTACAAATTATTATTAATGCAATTTTTAATTTATCTAATGAAATAGACGGAATATTTGTTTTTCTTTAACTGTACATTGACTATTTTTTTTTTTTTTCTGTTGATGATTTCAAGAAAAATGGCGTTAAGATTTTGAAGTGATAGCAATGAAACGGTCGCCATGTTCGATCTCGTATTGGCGCAGTCCGTATTGGCCTTGTTTGTTCGTATTAGCCTAGTTTGTTCGTATTGGCCATGGAAAGCCCTGTATTAGTGTGACCGTTTCTCCGTATTTTGCCAATAACATTGAAAGTCAATTAATAATATATGTTATTAATCGAGTGTTTTCGTATTGCCTTGGTATTGGCCTGAGGGTGGCCGTATTGGCCCGAGGCCGCAGGCCGAGGGTCAATGCAACCACCCGAAGGCCAATACCAAGGCAATACGAAAACACTCGATTCATAATATTTTTATTAATAGACTGTAGAAGTTAATTTAATGCAAGCTGTCAAGTTGAACAGGATGTCGCCCACTGAACATTTAATCCATGCCCTAAACAAAATGACGTCCGACCTTTTTTGCGCTCTGTGTTTTTTTGTTCCTGGATCAGTAGAGAAGTTTCTTCCTCTTCCGCTGTCCTAAAACGGCAATCAGATTCACTTACAGTAGTTTTTTCTTTCCACTATAATATCCTGTCAATAAAACCTTGTACAACGGGCTATGGTATAGACTTTTTGACATCAACATCTTGTTAATTCCGTCTTTCAGCCGCACTCCGTGAACTCGGCCAATATGACTCGAACTAGGCCAATATGACTTGAACTCGGCCAATATGACTTGAACTCGGCTAATACAGCCCTACGGGTTATACGAATTTGATTCGTCTGCTGATATTACCCGGCCGCGAAGGTCGTATTCGGGTAATAACTTGTACAGTCAATTAATAAAAAGAGATATGTGCCCGGCATAATAGGAAACATATCCAAAAAGAACATTATAAGGTGATTCACTCAATCCGGCGATTGAGTGAAGTCCAATCAGAAATTGTCCAACTCCTAATTGGTGAAACAGAATTAGTTTGTCATTTTATCAAGAAAATAAGAGCTTATATTGTTACTACCAAGCAGATGTTCGCTCAGGTAGTTTTTTGAACAACAGATATTGCTTTCTTGTGGAATTACGTCAAGACTCTCAGTGGATGCATGTCATTTGCAAATGAACAAATGAACTGCATGCTCGTGTTTTTCTTGCTGTTTGTCAAATCATTTACGTCCAAATTAACTTTGCCAATATACCAATTCGGTTTAGAATGTGTTTCTCATGACGTTGTTCGAATTGTATGGTATTGACATTATTTCTCTATATCAGGCGCTGTGACCCGCCTCTGTCACATTGCGTCATAGACAGAATGAACACAATTCCGACGCCTGATTGATCCAAAAACTCAATTTAGCTTAATTTTGCCTTACACAGAAGCTATTGCGCAAAGATCAACTACCGAAAGGGTGTTTTTCACGACGCTGTTCTAATCAAGAAATATTGGATTGATTCTCTGCGTATACGCTGTGATAACTGCAAGAAAAAAGGAAGTGTTCATTGTTTTTGGACGAGGGCCGGAGGCTTAGAGACTTAACCATGGATCAGATATTCTTATGTGAAGTTTAGGCAACCAAAGGGATATGCAGCAGATAAAAGTCGACTTCAATCTACTGCTCGATGAAGGGGTTTATGTCCCTTACCTGACCGTTCCACTCGAGTATTTGGATTCCATTAATGGAAGCTTCGGATATAGGCCTAGATTTAGCTTTAGCTTTGACATTCGTAAGATTTGTCATACTGGATTTCTGGAATTTATTGGCAGCCATGCTGGATTTCTCGGTTGTATTGGCCGCCATGCTGGATTTCTCGGTTGTATTGGCCGCTATGCTGGATTTCTCGGTTGTATTGGCCGCTATGCTGGATTTCTCGGTTGTATTGACCGCTATGCTGGATTTCTCGGTTGTATTGACCGCTATGCTGGATTTCTCGGTTGTATTGGCCGCTATGCTGGATTTCTCGGTTGTATTGGCCGCTATGCTGGATTTCTCGGTTGTATTGACCGCTATGCTGGATTTCTCGGTTGTATTGGCTGCCATGCTGGATTTCTCGGTTGTATTGGCCACCATGCTGAATTTCTCGGTTGTATTGACCGCTATGCTGGATTTTTCGGTTGTATTGGTCGCCATGTTAAAGTTTTCATTATTGTTCATTATCGACATACTGGAAACACTCTGATTGCTACATGTATTTGTTGTTGGGGACATTTCATTCAGTTCTCCAAATTGTACAATCGCTCTGCAACTTTTTATGGTCAGAGTTACGACAATAACTAGCAGCAGTCTCATTTTCATATATGATCTGGTATCAACAAAAAGCCCGTGGACGGTTTCATTACGGTTAAGGGGCTTATTTCAGGTAAAAAGAGACAGTTAATTTGGTGTTCATAAATATACAATAACAGGACCAGTCATAGTCTATAAAAAGAACAAGAGTTTGAAAGATCTACTAGTCATGGCTAAACTGTCCCCTGTTTCTTTAAAAAAGCTTGGTGCCTTCACGGTTCACTCTCAGTTGTTTACATACTTCTGTATAACAAGCTTGCTACCAATATATATGGATTTCGGATCCCTCTTTACATAGACCATTTAATTTTCATCTGGCTTCTTCTTTTCGACCAACATATTGAGGTGGGATTGTAGCCAGACCCCAGTAGAAAGTCAAAGTTCCTTTCCATGTATACAAAAAGGTAAGAACGTAAATCTACCAAAGGGGCGCAAGAACGTGTTCATTACAGTGTACAATGAGGCCAAACATATACAGACAACATTTTCGATGTTTTTCGATGTTTTACTTCTGAAATAACGAACTAAAAATCTTCATAACATTTAAAGCTTTATTGCAGATTTTAAAATTGAATCTTTTAAAATATATCACAAGCAACAAAAAAAATATACTGTTTTGTTTACTTTATGGATGTCTATATAGAAATCGACCCTTGTTAAGATGGATCCAGCACATGAAATCAGGAGTCAAGGTGCGTCCATGATAGCGTCCATGTTGTCATGGCTACACATTTCATATCCAAAGGGAGATCAGTAACTGACCGCATATCTGATAATTGTTCGATACATAATGTTGACCATAGAACTAAAGCATGTTCTATGCGCTATACAATAATACTGACTTTTAAAACAATGTATTTACAAATCAGTCTGTATATATTCAGCTCTATATGGTTCTTTGAATGTTCCAACGCGTCTTTCAATGCCATTTAGAAGTTGAACGGTTTATGGAGGGATTGTAATCATGCTCCAAAAAGTCGTTGACATCAACTTGAATCGATTATCAATCCAAACAGATCCATTCAATCTTAAACAGATACCCGTAACTGCTTTTCGGCGTCGTCTGGATATTTGCCTGCCAATTAGACGTCCAAATTCATCAGTATCGCATGCATGCTACCAACCCTCTGACTGTCAAAGATACGAAAGCTCGTTTTCCAACTATTGTATTCTGATTTTCAATCCATACAGGCACAGGTGGCTGGGAATTGATAACTGTTCCATGCAGTCTGGATTATATAACTGGTTCTTCGGTGATCCAATAAAACATTGCAACAAGTTTTTGGAACAAGATTTTGGTTAATTTTAAAATCGCTAAATCTGTAAATCATAGTCCATTAGGCTTTTCGGTTGTCTTCCTCTAGTCATCCTCGGTCTACTTACCTAAAGCAGACCTAACCCCTAATCAAGGTGATTAGCTTGTCTAAGAGTGGGGATCGGGAGGAGAAAAATCTCCCGACCAATGACTCCCAGTCACATATTTGGAATAAGGGGTGTAACAGGAGTTCCTTAACTCCTTTAGTATATCCCAGGCGAGCAGTAGGGTCCGGTTGAAGAACGGATCTGATAAAATCAGCGGCTGTCTCAGTGAATGGAGAGAGGTCGAGCTGAGAGTGTGAGGAAGGGGTAGCCTTCAAAAAGGTTAACGGCCATTTATGGGAGCGTACAGGCATCTTGTTTGTCACGAGCTCAAAAAAAATCAATGTCGTAGCCCATATGTCAGCAGCTCCAGAATATACTATAAGATCTTCGTTTTCTGTGAGCTCGGGGCAAAGATATGCTCGGGTACAGGAGTGGAAACACATATTGTTACATGTACGAATCGCAGCCCCGAAATCCGTGAGCAAAGGATATCCCAGATCATTGATCAGGATGTTGGATGGCTTTATATCCATGTGAATGATACCTTTGCTGTGGATTGCTGACAATCCAGTAAGGATGTGAAGAGTTGTCCAGGCGGACATTTCCTCTGAAAAGACAGTTCTTTTCCGATCCTTCCCCATCCAGTATGACAAATCTCCCATGCCATAGTACTGTAAATGGAGGTAAGTGGTGCCAGACTGAGTAAAGCAGGACAGCAGTCTGACAACAAACTCACACTGGACATCGATGGTCACAGATGCCTCATACTCCCCTCCTTCGTCGACCACCGTCTTCCTCACAAAGCTGCCTCTCACCGACGACATCAACTTGACGTCCGCCATGGCTCCATTGTGGAAACCCGTCACGACTTCTCCGTCTTGAGGGTAGACGGACATCCAGGCTGGGGAAGCCGTGAAATGGGTCCTGAGGACATTTGACTGTTGGTCCGTCTCGGAAGTCAGGCACCTCCATGCGAAGTTTCTTCTGTAGCCCGGTTCACTGAGAGAGAGGCTCTCTGTCCTGGATTGTTCCGTTATTCCGTCTACTCGGTCCTCACCTAACTTAGACACGTGGACAAAAGTTGTTTCTTTGTGTCTATGGACTAGTCCACATCCACATGCACGGATAAAATTGTGGGTGACCCGCACCATATTGTTGAGACGTTTTTTGAATCGTCTGAATCGTCTTCCCATGATTTGGCGTAGCTTTCTCGCTTACTTGCAAAGTATGCTTTGATGGCGTCTTGGCGAAGTGTTGTAACTAGGTAACGTCTTCCCTCGACGTAACAACGTAACCGTATGGCGGAGTTGGTATTGTTGCGTCACAGTGTCTTGATGATTTGAGTCTTTGTGACGTCAAATGTATTCCTGTTATGAAAAACGTAATAAATCGTGTGTCGAAATCAAACTACCCTTCACCTATGGCGTTTTCTCTAATACTTGTGACATTGCATCAAAACCTCACGACAATGCACCGTTGAACATTGTTCCGCACGCGGAGTGACGTGTAAATTTCGGACATATCCATTCTAGTGTAGAGGAATGTTATATTTATGGTGTTCTATTTGTGCCACTTCTCCGTCGCGCGTCGACTTACACAAACGCGACGCGCGACGCGAAGCGGTACTCGACGTCGACCTCCGCGTCGCGCGTCGCGCGTCGAGTTTTATAATGTTAAAAGATAGACAGTGAACTCGACGTCGCGTTTTAAAGCGCGACGTCGCGTTTTTCTTGCGCGACGTCGCATTCCGCGTCGCGCGTCGAGTTTGCAAACGCGACGCGCGACGCGACGCGGAACGCGACGTCGACCTCCGCGTCGCGCGTCGCGTTTGGCAATGTTAAAAGATAGGCAGTGAACTCGACGTCGCCTTTTAAAGCGCGACGTCGCGTTCCGCGTCGCGCGTCGAGTTGGAAAGTTCAGGGTTGTATGTCCTTTGCGCATGTGTGGGGACCATTCGTTATTGTAGATTAACTATCAATTTCAATCCTATAAAATCAGCCAAATAGAAATAGTGCCATGACAGTACGTACACCAGATTTCGATGTGACCGTCAGCCAACCCGTACGGTACATGAATTTATTATTTATTTAGCTCAGTGAATAAATCTGATCAATGATATTGATATACTTCGCTTTTTGTGAACGAACCCTAGAATTAAATTCTCAGTTTTTAAAGATGAAAGTTAATTTGCTTCCAAAACAAACAAACGACTTACCGTAACCACAAAATAGCGGTTTGACAGCTAATTTCTTAATAGCCTACACATTAAAATAGACGTCTGATTATAATTATTGATATATTTTGATTTTTTTTATTCACCATTTATAACTGTACAAGAAACGTATATAAATGATATACAGAAAGGCGGGAATAAAGTCATAAAGACTTGATCTATCCCAAAGAATAGTTAAAGTTATTATAGAATGGAGTAAATGGTGGAACTTATAAGCAGTAGAAAGGTTTTTTTCACAAAAATATCGAATGGACAAAAACATACAAAAAGAAAAGTCTAGTAAACATCTCTATATCCGCAAAAACATCTATACATTTACACACACAGCATGCACGCAAATACACACCCACGCATCAGTACATAACGTATAACTTATTACATGCAAACATGTTTCATAAGATTTTCATTTGAGATCAAGACACTCACGAGAAAAAATTAAATGTTCACTTTTGTTTTGAGCAAACCAGAATCTTCTAGCCTACTTACTACAACAGAATGTTACTGAGGAGACGATCCTTTAATTTAGATTTGAAAAGTGAAATAGAATTGATGTTTTTGAATTGCTGTGGAAGATTGTTCCACTCTATAGGCCCAACTAGTTTTATGGAATAGAACGAAAGGTTAGATTTGTATAGAGGTTTGTAAAGATTTAGTGCACGTGCTCTTGTTGGGTAGTTGTGAATATCTGATTGTTGAGTGAAAAGATGAGCTACTCTAAAAGGAAGAAAGAAGGGATGATGAACAAATTTATGAATGAGAAGAAGAGATGAGTGCAGTATGAGATCTTTAAGAGGCAGGATTTTTAGACTTTTGAAAATTGGGGAGGTGTGTTCAAGGCGATGGGAAAGTGTGATAGTGCGAACTGCACGTTTTTGGAGGAGAAATAGATGATTTAAATGAGTAGGATACGTGTTTCCCCACAAACTGTTTGCATATGAAAAATATGGCATGATTGGAGAAAAATAAAGAAGGATTAAGGTTTGTTTATTGATGCACTTTTGTATATGCTTGATAATACCAATGTTGCGAGATATTTTTTACTGATATAATTTATATGTGGTCTCCATGACAGTTTAGAACAAAAAATAATACCAAGAAACTTATATTGATAAACCTTTTCTATTTCTGTCGATGAGAGAAACAGCTTGGGTGTGTCTTTTAGCAAACGTCCAGTTGGCTTAATGACCATGAATTTCGTTTTGTTAACATTCAATGACAATCGGTTTGCGGATAACCAGTTAAAAATTCTGTTGAGTTCGGTGGACATTTCATGGGTGGCGTCATCTATGGATTCAGAAGAGGAGCAAACACTGGTATCGTCTGCAAATATGGTAAATTTGAGGAGACTTGATGCTTTAGTAATGTCGTTTATGTAAAGGAAGAATAGTAAAGGCCCCAAAATCGAGCCTTGGGGCACACCGTAAGTAATTTGCATAGCTGATGACTTGTAGTTATTGATTTCAACTACCTGAGAGCGGTTACTTAAGTAGCTTTTAAACCACTGCAGAGAGGAGGAGCGAAAGCCATAATAATGTAGTTTATGAAGAAGGAGGGGATGGTTTACTGCCTTTGATACATCGAGGAATGTTGTAATAGTGAACTGTTTGTTGTCTGAGGCTGAAACTAAGTAGGCCCTAATCATGTAAAGAGCAAGCTGCATGTAATGTTGAATGATGGGCTCGAAAACCAAACTGATCCGGAGAAATAATATTACTTTTGTCGAGGAAGTGGGTGATGCTATTTGCTGCAGTCCTTTCAAGAATTTGCTTATACTTGGAAGAACGGAGATGGGCCGGTATTTTTCTACGTTGTCTTGTGGTCCTGTTTTATAAATAGGTGTGATTTTAGCGCATTTTAGAGAGTCGGGTACAGTGCCAGTGCTAAATGATAGGTTTAAAATATGAGCAAGAGGAACGGAAATATAATTAGAGACTAACTTAATATCAGACATAAATATGTTGTCGATTCCCGCAGCAGATGATTTTAGGTTATGAATAACTGTTTGTATATCTGTAGAATTAACCGTAGGAAATGTGAAACTATCTGTATTAGGGGTTTGAAGATAATCTGAGAATACTGTTGATGTTGATGGTATACTTTTATCTAGATTTGAAGCAATATTACTAAAATAGTTATTGAAGGTATTTGACACAGACTGATCACCAGAGATTTCTTGACCCTCGAATTCAAAACCGTTTGGAAGACTAGATATTTTATTGTTGCCCATTAACTTATTTAATATTCTCCAGGTGCCTTTTATGTCATGGTTACATTTGTTAAACTTATTTTCAAAATATAATTTTCTAGAATGTTTTATTAATGCATTTAGTTTATTTCTATATTTTCTGTATTTGGAGCGTGATGTTTGTGATGGAGACTTCAGTTGTTCGCGGTACAATTTGTTTTTTGCATACATGGATAGAAGTAAGCAAGGCGTAAGTGATCCAAGGTTTACGAATACAATGTTTTTCTTTTTCAAGGGTGGTAATCGGGAATGCATCATCATAAATGCTCTGGAAAAAGACTCGTAAAAGTAGCTAGAGCATCGTTTACATTATCACAGTGCGTAACCGTTTCCCAGTTAGTAGACTGTATTGATTGTTTGAATGTTTCTATTTCTTGTGGGGTTTTGCGGCGAAATGATATTGATTTAATGGGTGTTTTCTCTCTGATTAAGTCGTCAAGAATGTGAAAAATAGGAAAATGATCAGAAGTGTCATTGAGAAGTATGCCAGATATTAGGTTTGATTCGTGAAAGTTTATAAAGATATTATCGATGAGAGTGGCCGATCCTGAAATGACCCGGGTTGGTTTTGTTATTTGCGGTAGAAAATAATTGCATTTGAGAAGATCGACGAATTGTTCGGTAGGAATATGCGTTTCAACCTTAAAGAGATCGATATTGAAATCTCCCAATAATATACATTTTTGTGTTGATGGGGTTTTTTGTAGGATAGAACTGAGTTGATCAATAAAAGTGTTAACATTTTTCCCAGGTGGTCTGTAGATAAGTCCTACTATGTAGTTGGTTTGCTCTGTGTGTATCTCAACAAATAACTTTCACATGTGTCATCACTTGTCATGTCAGAAAAGTCATTTCGGATACGCGCAGATTTAACAATGTTATGGATATATAGCATCCCTCCTCCTCCTTTTTTGTTTCTTCTGCAATTAGAAAAGGTGGTATAACCAGGAAAATTAAACATATGTTTATTTGAGTCATTAAGCCAACTTTCAGTGAAACCAATTACAGAAAATGTATGTCTCAAACTGTCAAGAAGGCCAGATATTTTATCGATATTTTTGATAGACTACGAATATTATGATGTATTACAGAAAATTTCCGAGTATTTTGTCTTTGAAGGGAGTTAACGGTTATTATATATGATAATGAATGGTCCCCACACATGCGCAAAGGACATAAAGCCCTAAACATTCCAACTCGACGCGCGACGCGGAACGCGACGTCGCGCAAAAAAAACGCGACGTCGCGCAAAAAAAACGCGACGTCGCGCTCTAAAACGCGACGTCGAGTTCACTGCCTATCTTTTAACATTGCCAAACGCGACGCGCGACGCGGAGGTCGACGTCGCGTTCCGCGTCGCGTTTGCAAACTCGACGCGCGACGCGGAACGCGACGTCGCGCAGCTTTAAAACGCGACGTCGAGTTCACTGTCTATCTTTTAACATTATAAAACTCGACGCGCGACGCGGAGGTCGACGTCGAGTACCGCGTCGCGTCGCGCGTCGCGTTTGTGTAAGTCGACGCGCGACGGAGAAGTGGCTCAAATAGAACACCATATATATTTGACTTCAATGTAAAAACCTTTTGAAAATTTAAACAAACAAACGCACGCTATAGGCAACGGCATCATACAATCAGCAATTCAAAGTGACGTCACAATCATATGAGAGACAGATTACAGAGTGGGATACCGTCATGACGTCATAACATAGTTTTCTTGGCTCATCCAACAGCCCTTCACCCCTAGCAGCGGTCCAATCCAAGTATAACGGGAACAAGCCCACGTGCAGATGGCGTGACAAGCCGCAGACGCAACTTTCAAATACTGACTGGACTATTCCAAACGTTATGCATGTCCCCGGTGATTTGAGCTACTGGAAATCAAACTTTTGTAACAAAAACATCTCCCAAAATACACTTGAAGAGTGATAGAAAAGAAATAACGTTTTCATTCTCGGCCATAGGTTAGAGAAGCCCCTAGTTCAAAAAATAAAACTCGTCCACATTATCTAACCTAAATCCCACGACAAGGACCTCGAACGAAAACATTATTTCTTAAATGTCTTCAGGCCTAGTTCAGTTTTAGACTTGAGTCAAGTTTCGTGGAATGGACCGCTGTTCTCACATGTGCGATTTGTTGTATCAGCTTGTGGCGTGCGATTCAAATGGATTTATTTGATTGGTTGACAAATCGTATTGACCAATTAAAAGCATCCATTTTAACAGCATCCTGCAAGTCGGCACGACAAATCGCACGGTGAAAACGGGCCATAAGTCAAGTGAAGTCATTTTCTCATCACAATCAATGGAACTCGGACAGGTTCAATGATAGTTCTAAATAATATTAGAATACCCCCTAGTCAAGCATTCAAAACATATCCATTGGGAATCTTTGTAGGAATTTAAACATACGTCTACATATGTTCATCTGCAGGGTTTCTCAAGAAGGTGGTCAACAGAATGATTCATGCCCCCCCCCCCCCCCCCCAAAAAAAAAAAAAAATTAAACACGAAACTAAAACATTTGAACAAGTGCAGGGGTTTGTGCTTATTAGAATAGGTATAGGACAAGTCACTTGGGCCAGTTGTTCAAGGTGTATTAAGCTTAAACCAGGTTCGACTTTGTAACGTTACAATAGAATGCCTTTGTTGTGTGACATTTATAAACCCGGAACAAGTCTAAAGTAAGAAATGTTTGAAACTCTCTTTAAACGTTGGTTTCATACTTATTTATGAGCACTAAAACACACGGGCACAGGGAAAATCTTCTTGTCTAAAATAACCACGGAGACAAGTTTCTAATTGTGTTAAAAAGAGGTATATCATTTAGACCTTTATACCCCATCATAAATTGTTGTAATAAAGTAAACCTATGATATTTCATTAGGTTGACGACTGACCGGAGCTTGGCTTTAGTCAGTAGAATTTTCTGGAACACTTTGGTTTCATACTAATGATAAAAAATTAAGACATCACCACGTCGTCAGTTGTTTTTGAACAACACGAGCTTTAGACACCTGTGCCGGTGTCTTCGTCAAGTGTAACTGAATTTAATGTTTTAAAATATTGACATATATATTAAAGAAAAGAACAAATGTGTTAAGTGCCAATCAGTGAATTGTTTGCTGGCGCAGAAACCTTCGCTGCATGGCTAAATTGAGTTTTTGGATCAATCTGAAGTCGGATTCCTGTTCGTTTCGTCTATGACGCGGTGCGAAAGAGGCGTTTCACAGCGACTGCAACAGAGAAAAGACGTCAATGCCAATGAACTATATAGTTCATTGGTCAATGCCATACAATTCGAACATCATAAAAACGTCATTCTAAGCCGAAAAGGTATATTTGTCATGCGCGACATTGCTACTGCGTAAAAGTCAATTTAAACTGAAAAGGTCTGAATGTGTTTGCAGGATTTGCTGAAATATAGTTTACGCTTGGCTCAAGACTATATTTCCGACCAGAGTCAGAGATTGATTGGAGTTTGACGCTGTGGTAACATTGATCTCGAATCATAATATAGGCCTATATATATATATTGCAGAGAGAGAGTTGAGCTGGGGGGAACAAGGCCTAATTTTCATGTATCTTCTTCGTTTACGATTAACCAAAGTTACGCCAGCTGTAAATGTTTGGAGCCCCTCGTGTGGTAACCTTCGTCGGTTAAATTTTTTTTATGAGCGCCCAACTCTGCTAAGTTCGGCAGAGAAGACCTAAATTGATTGAAAGAAACTCAAAACAATCGCACTTGTGTTGTACACATATACACGGTATTATTAAACAATAATTTAATACATAATTAAATAAATTATACTTCAGTAAAATCCGACCAAAATAAATATACATGTATTGCTTATTAATTAACAGCTGTTTGAAAGCCTCCATTGTCTCTAAATCTCACACATTTAATGATAAAATCTTACATGTAACTAAAATAAATGTATACATGTAGGCCAGTGTTTGATCATTTTCTTCCAGTCGGGATCCTTGCAGGACATGCTAGAATGCTAGATGTGTAATTCCGCTCTCGTGATAATTTCCCTTATATAACGGCGATGTCAGCTTTAGTGTGGTAGGAAATCGGAATGAGTGGGAATCGCCCTCGCCAACTACCGATGGATTGATTGATGTTTTACAACGCACTGGAGATTATTTAGTGGGTGGATTGATTGTTTGGTGTTTTACGCCGCACTCAAGATTATTTCACTTATATGGCGGCGCTGCCAGTTTTATTGTGGGAGGAAACCGGGCTCTGTGCCCGGAGGAAACCCACGACCTTCCGCTGGTAACTGGCAACCATCCCACATAGGTCGTTCAAGTGAAAACCCAGTCAGACAATTCTCCAATTTTTTGGACTGAGTGGGAATCGAACCCACGACCCATTGGTGGAAGGCTGTTCGGATTGAGCGTCCAACGCTCTACCTACTGAGCCACGGAGGACTGCAACAGAGAAAAGACGTCAATGCCAATGAACTATATAGTTCATTGGTCAATGCCATACAATTCGAACATCATAAAAACGTCATTCTAAGCCGAAAAGGTATATTTGTCATGCGCGACATTGCTACTGCGTAAAAGTCAATTTAAACTGAAAAGGTCTGAATGTGTTTGCAGGATTTGCTGAAATATAGTTTACGCTTGGCTCAAGACTATATTACCGACCAGAGTCAGAGATTGATTGGAGTTTGACGCTGTGGTAACATTGATCTCGAATCATAATATAGGCCTATATATATATATTGCAGAGAGAGAGTTGAGCTGGGGGGAACAAGGCCTAATTTTCATGTATCTTCTATATAGCGTTTACGATTAACAAAAGTTACGCCAGCTGTAAATGTTTGGAGTCTCTCGTATGGTAAACATCGTCGGTTAAATTTTTTTTATGAGCGCCCAACTCTGCTAAGTTCGGCAGAGAAGACCTAAATTGATTGAAAGAAACTCAAAACAATCGCACTTGTGTTGTACACATATACACGGTATTATTAAACAATAATTTAATACATAATTAAATAAATTATACTTCAGTAAAATCCGACCAAAATAAATATACATGTATTGCTTATTAATTAACAGCTGTTTGAAAGCCTCCATTGTCTCTAAATCTCACACATATAATGATAAAATCTTACATGTAACTAAAATAAATGTATACATGTAGGCCAGTGTTTGATCATTTTCTTCCAGTCGGGATCCTTGCAGGACATGCTAGAATGCTAGATGTGTAATGCCGCTCTCGTGATAATTTCCCTTATATAACGGCGATGTCAGCTTTAGTGTGGTAGGAAATCGGAATGAGTGGGAATCGCCCTCGCCAACTACCGATGGATTGATTGATGTTTTACGACGCACTGGAGATTATTTAGTGGGTGGAGAAACCGGGCTCTTTGTCGACCTTCAGCGACAACTTGGTAACTCTTCCACATACGGCTATGGACTGTCCATCAAAGTGCTGAATATTGTTAATTGAAAATACAGAAACTCAGTGGGCAAAGTATATAGATGCTGTACCAGCCAACACTCTCTGCATGTCCATAGCAATCATTTACATTCACACACACAGAAAAAGTACGCAATGGCTCACATCGGATGTCACCAGCACATCAAATTTCCAACTGGAATGTTGACGACAACATAGTGTTCGTTTTTCAAGAGATATAGGTCTACATAATATGCAACCCGCGAACAAGAACATTTTGAAAAGTGGCCCCAAAATCATTTTAACCAGTTACACACATAGTTGATTGCAGAGCTTGTCACTTAATATTCCCTCCTCTTACAATTGTATAAATCAACGTAAATCAAGACCAGTTTGACCAATGTATATCTTGAATGGCTAAGCTTGTCGGTTAGACAGATCTGGAATAAATACATCCCGGACTATAACATTTCTATGTACTCTTTTTGGCATACTATTGCCACGCTGCTTAAACTGAAACTGCTTGTCTACAAACAGTCTCTGTGTCCAGTACATGAAACAAAACACCATGTGTTAGCTGTCCTCTTTCGAAGGCTTTTCTTCATTTGCAGGTAGATTTTTCTCATTGACCTGCTGCAGTTCCAGCCGTGTCTGTCGACTGGACTCCAGTAATTCCCTCGCCTGCGAAAACAGATCATCGTTCTTCTGCTCAAGGACATTCAAAAACGAATCAATCTGGTCCAAGGTTGTATCCAGGGCTACATATTCTAAAACAAAAGAGAAAAAAATCCATAATCTAGTTGGTTTGTACCAAAAGTAAAAAAACAAAACTGATTAAAAATGAATAGATAAAAAGATAAACTTTTCTGAATGTTTCCTACCCAGAAAAGTTGGAAACTTTCTATTTTTGCTAAATTTAAAAGTTTTGAAATTATTTTGTATTTTTTATACTTCATTTTTAAGTTTTAATTTTTAAGTTGCCTTTTAGATATTTTACACACGGCTGGACATAATCATATATTATGTGCATACCCCATGTTTAATTTTTTGTCATTTTACAAATAGTAAGCTTTGCTCTATTCCCAAATCTGAGGTAAGCTATTAGAATGACGCTGACAAAAGCACATAAATGATTTCAGTTAGGCTAATCTTTTCTGGGTTGCAATCTCAGCCCTTAAATTGAAAAATGTAAAACTGACAGGCAAGTAAATGCCCAGGTTACCTTTTCAGTGTGTCTCATGCATTTACCATATATTTGTTAAATATGAATTAAATGAGCACGGTTTCATAATATTGACTTTTAAGAAACCCTGATGTGGGAGTGTCCCAAATATATTTAGTTATATAAATAATATCAGAAGTCTATGAACAGGATATATAATCACAATAAATCTAAAACATTAGACTCAGACAAACGTGTACCATATAGGGCTGGGTGCTAGCATGGCGTGCTCCATCATCAAGAAATGTTTTGCTATGTGTTGGATATTTAGTGGTTGAGCTTATTCACCAAAACAGTTCATCAGTGAATTCCCTGCCTGCCTCCTTATTCAATAATCTGATATTCATTTTGTCGTCAGGCCGGCCAGCAAATATCAGAATGAAGATAACGAAAAGGATTTAACTTGTGAAATTACTGGTCAGGCATGCAGCCCTCACATGAACACTTCTTTTGGTAGAGTGTAGTTAATATATGTCACTCAGCTATCTGTTTTACTTATGAAGAATGAACTCTGATAAATTCTGTATTCATTAGTGATAAAGCCTGGACTATCGGTCTAACGCTGACTGGTATTATATGGCTAGTAATGTATCTGTCTGGTCGCCTTTTAAATACGGAGAAAGAAAAATTTGGCAGAGCTCAGATTTCTCGGCTTAGTGATAGTATCCCTGATATTTGTTTAGATAAAAAAAAGAGTATAACTATAAGTAAATAGGGCCTGGGAGTCTACCGAGAGATTTCGCGATATCCGGTGACAGGTGACGTTTTCAGTTCGATTGGCGTTTTTTGTTCCAAAACGTCAGAAATGAGCGTCATATTCGAACAACAAAAGGCTTCCCACATGCGTAATGACAACGCCGGTGACAGGAAATGTGTGGAATTGTCACGTGACTCCCGCTCCCTATTGGATTCAATGATACCTAGTCTAATTTGCAATATGTTGAGAGGATTGAAGTTTTTCTAATGCACCCACATTATACCCACTTCAATACCACAGCAAAATAAAGTACATATTAATAGTCGAGTTGTAGTGACAAGTATCATTTGAAAATATCCAATGAATAAAATAACAGAATGCCAGTCACCTGGTGGATTAGTTGGAATTATCCAAACTCTATGGCCTAAATGTATTGATGTTAAATGTATTGATGTTGTTCTGGCTAGTAGAGTTGGTAAAAGTAACGAGTTCAAAAATTTAACTTATGTATGGGAATCACCACATTTTTCTCTGACTTTCTCCTAATTGAAGCATTACGGGTATCCGATCAGTTATCGTACACTTTTGCCGGTTTTTCAATGCTAAAATTTACATCAGTGTTTGCATTGACAAGAAATTTCACAGAAGTGAAGCTGGGCTCAGCCGACTTTTGTTATAATAGTTTAATTTCTTCCAAGACTCTGAAATAAATTTTTAGGGACCGGACATTCACCCGCTCGTCTGCATGTTTTTGTAGAGTGAAGAGATCAGTTATCGTACACCCAACGTGAAAGCTGTTGTGACGTCATCTTTCGTGTTCGAAAATTCACCGACACGGCCAAAGGCGACTATTCTTGCATCGCCTGACAAATGTAACTTCATAAAAAGTTCTATTAATATTTGGAGGTTGACATTTTGCAAGAAGATGCCTCGATGAGTAAGCTGGCTGTCATCGACGGGAAAACCTGATCGCTTGGGTTAAAGACGCATAAGTGCTTGGGTTAAAGACGCATAAGTGTTGGGTGTACCATAATTGGTTCTGTACGATAACTGATCGGATACCCATAGCTCAAAAACTTTAAGCCATGGGGAGATATATGATATGCTGGTCTGGCTCCCCATAGCTCAAATAACGTGTGGCATCCAAAAGACCCACGCCAAGTCACCGTTACAAACAGACACTGTTAACTCAATAAAACACGAAATTTACACAAAAGCCACGATACCTATATACAGTTGGGATATTCCTGCTACTTTCTATACCGTTGGTTAAAAAACAGGGTTTACAATCCAGATTTCCAAGCATTATGTGCCAGACTTAGACATTTTCAAGACAAGTTTTCGTGTTGACATATTGGAGTGTTTCGCTATGAGCATGCGCTAAACTGTGAACTTCCGTTTTAGCCAATGTTTATCATTTTCCGGTCGTGTTCGGAATTTTCCACGGAATGTAATCGGAATAACCCTGCAAAGCCTCTGGAATACCTATCACAGGTGTTCATATCCTGAGGAGCTATATAACATTGAGTTATTGACAAATATTTGCCATGGGTGCGAGAGCAATACCAAACAAAATATGAGATACGATGAGAAACTTCCAAGAGAAACAACTTCCAACAATGAAGAATGCAGCAGAGGTATAAGTTCAGCGTTTGATCATTCGTTTTTTCTCGGAATAGTAGCGACTAAAACGGAATAGAGGAATCCCCATATAGACTCCGCCCAGCGTCAAGCATACGTCAGAGGATTCCCCATTTCCCGCATGGCTGCTCTGTTGACAAGTCATTTTGTTAAAGTGATCTGTAGAAATTCGCTGATTTCTCTTAAACCAGTTATCTTTCACCTCTGATATTTGGCAGAACGACAAACGGTATGTTTATTGTTATTGTTATGTGCTTAACTTTGTCTGATACTGCTTATTTTTTCATATTTTACGCCAAAAAGTTCCGCTGCAAAAATGTTTCGCGACCCGATTTCCACGTAAGGCATTTGAGCAATAGACGTTTCCATGGCGGTGTGGAAGACATCTTCAGTATAATTTATTTTTTAATATTCCACAGCGACATGGGTTCCAGGGCTAGGATACCCGTAGCAAAACAGATGGTTCAAATTTCTTGTGCATCTCAAGATGTGATTGTCTCTCATTGATCATTAATGTTGTCATCAATAATTACCTTGCGCAGCTTCTTCAACAAGTGAATCCAGTTCAGAATCTTCGGAGACCCCAACATTGTTTTCAATTTCGTTTTCAGGAACATTTTCTCTATCGTTGTTTGAATCGGGGTCGTTTTCGTCTGCCATTTTGAAGTCATGTGATGATTATGGCGCAGACTTCTAAAAAGGTTAATCGAGTTTTGGAACGGTCAAAATTATAACAATACTTTATTCGACACTTCAAAATAATAAAACTGTCATGTTTTTTTCCCTTAAAAATATAACTACAAAGAAAGTTCAATCTAAACGAAAGTTCCCCAAATAAATACAGAGAGGGATATTTGAGCCGCAAAGACGTAACTGTTTCAGATTTTGCTTTTGAGTATACCGCTCAAAACTGATCGCGAGGAAGTACCGGTGAACAAGCTCTTTTGCATTGGTAAGTGAAATCCATCAACATCTTTGTATTTTAAAGCCACCCACCAATTTTTTTTCGAAATTTGATCACGCCAGTGCTATTTGTAGGTATGTTTCTATATCATTTTCATAATTTCCTTTTTGTGCCTGATTTGGAGAAGGACTTTTCAGGGTATACTTTGAGCCGGTCAGTAAGGCAACATGGCGGCCTAGTTGTGAAATAGCAAAGTCTTTGTTTGGAGTCAATTTCCACTTCTTATGAAATAGATGTTATGAACTGCAGGGTTTTATAAGGCTTGGCTTGTGTTTCTTCAACACAGTGCCCATTGCCGTTCATATTGTAAATATTTACTGATACGTGTTTTGTGTCTAGGCCTAAAGCTAAATTGTATTGATCTGAATTCTGTGATGTGGCGATTTACTTAAGTTTTCTTTGCAGGGGTGTGAGACTTCCGCGGAAACGCGGAAAATCGCGTTTTTTAAAATGGCTGTCCGCGTCATTTTTCTGAATTCCGCGTTTTTGTTCAGGGGTGAAGTGTCAATTTTATTTATGTACATGTAGTATTAGCATTTAACTGATAGTGATTGAAGGTGTATGTAGGCCTATGTAATAATCTCCCGTAGAGTTCCGCCTGGAGGACTGGCGAATGTTTGTTCGAAGGCTTAAGCTAAGTTTCCACTTGTGCGGATACGGACACGGTGCGGGTACGTAAAGCCGCGCGGTAGACTCTGCGGCGTGTGTGTTTCCATATATGCGGTTGTCCGTACGGCATCTGATCTTATTTCGTCCAGAAAATCGCCTGTAAAAAATCTAAATGACTCGGGTTATTGATCTAGATGAGGGTTTGGTAACTACCGAGTTTGTGTGCATTATTAGAAAAACTAAGACGAGAAATTCTAGGAGCATTGGTGAGTTCAGGATTAAAAGGGTAAAAGAAAAAAAATATATTGTCATGTTCAGATGTGCGATGGGCCTAATCTTTGCCATCCAACGGGGACGAATATGTATATTTTACTATTGTTTAAGTTCTGAGAGATACATGCAAAAGTTCCTGTGCAAAACAATATTTTCATGAAAATGTAAGGTATAATATGGGGAATTGTCGTACAGATAGCCGTACAGAGTGTTTCCATTTGTCCGTTCCGCATCCGGTACTGCATGCGGCACCGTGCCGATCGCTACATGGTCCGGTCGAAATTTACCGCACCGACGACGGTATCCGCAGCCGTATCCGCAACCGTACAAATGGAAACACTACCTCTACTCTAACTATAAAGTGATTTTTGCCGCGTCCGTATCCGCACCCGTATCCTCACAAGTGGAAACGCAGCTTTAGCCGTAACGCCGCCGTGTGGTAGCTTATTTATAATACTATTAGTATTACTACATTGGTCCGCGTAGGTTTTGCCTAATTCTATAAACGCTGGCTCAAGGAGGCACGTATCTCCTTGCGCTGACTACGATGTGAAAGACCATAAACATAAAATTCCAACTCCAAATCCAAGACCAACTCATGCTTTAAGTTTATTGCGTGTTTGAAATGAACATGTCGTTTTTCGACTGGATATCAAAAGCAATCCAAAGACCACAATTAAGCGTTGTTTTTCAAACATATTGCCATATTATTGAATTTAGTCTGAAATGCACAGCCTCTGCTATTTTTCCACAGTGATGACAAGTGACGATAATTGGACCCCTTACAGATACAGCCCCAATAATACGTCTTCGCTGGTGACGCACGTTTCGGCAGTAGGCCTAAATGAAACAGACGGTAAATGAAACAAACGGAAAGTTTCAAAACTCGAAGAATTTAGTTCGCAATCTATTAGGGACAAGTTAAATGGCACCATTTTCACATACAATTTACTTTAGGTCCAGTAGGCCCTAATTTAATTTTTTTTAGAATTTTTGATTTTTAATTTTTTTTGTTACCGTAATATTTTTTTCTCAAACTCAATCAGTCAATGCAGTAGTAGTTTAAATTGATCGTGATTTGATTTAACTCTTAAGCAAACCCTTCCGGGGTATTCTTGACAAACAAATTTTCCTCTTTTTTTTCGGGCCGGCTCTCACACCCCTGTCTTTGGAAAGCAAACATTTGTCCTTATTTTGCTACTGGTCACTTGTGGACGAAAGCCTACCAATGGACAGCCATAAGCTTAGCTATTTGATTTGCCGTTTGTGTTTACACTATTCAATTTCACTGAATGTTAAAGAATAGCAGGTGAACCAATGTGGGCAGAGCAACCGCAGAAATTATTCTATTGGCTTGCCTTCATTTGTTGTTTCTGTGGGCGTATATTGAGTTCTCGAAGTCTTGTTAGTATTTGAATTTTAGACGATTTCGGCACCCATACCGAGGTGAGTTTGTCCCTGACCAGGTTTTGATAAGGCATCTTTCTGTTAATCGGTGGGTAATCATCTGCTACATCGCCAACTCTAAAGCAAGGACTATAGACAACTAGCTTGGAACATGTGAGGTTATGCAAGGTAGTGGTTTGGAGAAAAGGGCAAGAGGGCAGATAGAGATATCATTTTTGAATTGTATATTGTATACAACAGATCATCGGGATATCTTCCCCGTCGTTCGGTGTAGCAGCTCTTTACTTACGGATCGTCAGAACACCAGCCGATTGATTTCTTTGCAAGTAGTGTATCTTAAAATCTAAAACCTGAGTATCAATGGTAGGCTTTGATAAGTTATTATTTTTTTCTTTCAGATCCAATTAACAAAACTAGAAAATGGCTGATAATGAGAATGAAGCTGAATTATTAGATTACGACGAGGAGGAGAATGAAACCACTGCAGATGCAGCTGGTGATGCCACTCAGAAAAAAGATGTTAAAGGAACATACGCTTCCATCCATAGCTCGGGCTTTAGAGATTTCTTATTGAAACCGGAGTTGCTACGATCAATTGTTGACTGTGGTTTTGAGCATCCATCTGAAGGTATGGAATGTTTAAATTAATATTAGCGACCATCAACATATATTTATAACATTCTTAAGTTATTTAGCTGAAAAAAATTAAGTTATTTAGCTGAAAGAAATTAAGAAGGCTTAAATATGAATAGCAGATAATTGGTCAACTGTGTAAGATAACATGCTATTAAAACTTAAGTATACAATAGACATGCTTCAGTTAATATGGACCTTCACATCCCCATGGCCTATAATAGTCTGCCAACTCTATGCTGGTGGAGAATATTTCCTACCTATTTTGTACGTCATCCTTAGTAATTAAAAAACAGCATTCTGCAAACGCTGTCATTACAGACCTATATCGGTTTTAGGTCAGCAGTTTCATCACCATCCTCAACAGGATAAAACTTCATGTAATTATCTAAAAGTGCCATGGTAACTGCTTTTCTCCAGGCAGATTTTGAGTTTGCGTTCTGTTAGTCAATGGACCCGACCGTTAGAATTAGATTATCTTCTGTCATTACAGAATTAAAACCTCCCTCTATGCACAAACCACCGGCATTGAGTATGCCCATAAGTAATGCAACCAGTGGCAACAATAAATGACATAAGGAATATTTGAAACTCTCTTTAAACGTGGGCTCCATACTAATGCCAAAAAATTAACACATAGTAGTTAGGTGTCGAAAGCTCGTGTTCAAAAACAACTACGCTGTGATGTCTTAATAATTTTATCATTAATAAATGACCTGTCATGTCTTGCAATACCAATTTTCAAATGCCTAAAACCTTCATTAGAACCTGTTACCATTGTCTTTATTTTATGTTTCTACAGTTCAGCATGAATGTATCCCTCAAGCCATTCTTTCCATGGATGTTTTATGTCAGGCGAAATCTGGTATGGGTAAAACAGCTGTCTTTGTGCTGGCCACACTACAACAGTTAGACCCAGTTGATGGGCAGGTAAGTGACACTTCACCCTCCCTCGGTTACATTAGAGATCTACCGGCATGCGTTTTGTTTCAACAACGACATTTATTTAATTGTTTGAACTAAGATTTACATTTTCTGAAAATTGTTCTTTGTGTCTAAATCGCATATGTTCAAAGCTCAAAGAAGTAAAATCTGGCCCGTAGAGAACTCAAAAGAACATAATAGTTTTTACCCCTCGGGCAAATTTTGCCTGAAGGGTATTGTCGTTGCCTCCGTCGTCCGTCTGTCCGTCTGTCCATTGGTCCTTGTAAACACATTATCTAAAAAAGTCTTTAACTTACAACTTTGAAACTTCACACATTTGTTCAATACAGCAAGTACAAGAAGCCTATTTAAAATCAACGCGCTCGGATGTTTTTTTCAAGAGTTATGCCCCTTACATTACCGCTGCTATAAAAAGCCTTGTAAACACATTATCTAAAAAAGTCTTTCACTTACAACTTTGAAACTTCACACATTTGTAAATTACAGCAAGTACAAGAAGCCTATTGAAAATCAACGCGCTCGGATGTTTTTTTCAAGAGTTATGCCCCTTACATTACCGCTGCTATAAAAAGCCTTGTAAACACATTATCTAAAAAAGTCTTTCACTTACAGCTTTGAAACTTCACACATTTGCTTAATACAGCAAGTACAAGAAGCCTATTGAAAATCAACGCGCTCGGATGTTTTTTTCAAGAGTTATGCCCCTTACATTACCGCTGCTGTAAAAAGCCTTGTAAACACATTATCTAAAAAAGTCTAACTTACAACTTTGTAACTTCACACATTTGTTAATTACAGCAAGTACAAGAAGCCTATTGAAAATCAACGCGCTCGGATGTTTTTTTCAAGAGTTATGCCCCTTACATTACCGCTGCTATAAAAAGCCTTGTAAACACATTATCTAAAAAAAGTCTTTCACTTACAACTTTGAAACTTCACACATTTGCTTAATACAGCAAGTACAAGAAGCCTATTGAAAATCAACGCGCTCGGATGTTTTTTTCAAGAGTTATGCCCCTTACATTACCGCTGCTGTAAAAAGCCTTGTAAACACCTTATCTAAAAAAGTCTTTAACTTACAACTTTGTAACTTCACACATTTGTTAATTACAGCAAGTACAAGAAGCCTATTTAAAATCAACGCGCTCGGATGTTTTTTTCAAGAGTTATGCCCCTTACATTACCGCTGCTGTCAAAAGCCTTGTTAACACATTATCTAAAAAAGTCTTTAACTTACAACTTTGAAACTTCACACATTTGCTTAATACAGCAAGTACAAGAAGCCTATTTAAAATCAACGCGCTCGGATGTTTTTTTCAAGAGTTATGCCCCTTACATTACCGCTGCTGTAAAAAAGCCTTGTAAACACATTATCTAAAAAAGTCTTTAACTCAGATTTTTTAAATTTACTACATTTGTTCAATACAGCAAGTACAAAAAGCCTATTTAAAATCGACCCGCTCGGACGTGTTTTTCAAGAGTTATGCCCCTTACATGACCGTCAGCCAAAAACCTCCTTGTAAATGTGATACATATGTGGAGTAGTTTTTCACTCGCAACAAATTGTCTGGAAAATAAATATATCTTCGTTTTCTTTTGCCCAGACCCGAGGGGTCCTGATGGCGACAGCCACTTATTTTTTTTAAATTTAGTCGTCTGTCGATATGATTATCTAAGTGTGCATTTTGTATTTTGAAAGGACAGCAGGCCAAAGGATTTCACAGTAACGATCTGTTCCGGTAGCCTGCTGTCACTGTCCTAAAACTACAAAAGCTAAAATCTGTTAGCCATCACAAAAACCAGTATATGGTATGATGTACAATGGAACTAGCATCATTATCCGTTGGTTTCCAGCATTTCAATAAACGTAACGGATTCAATGTTTCTGACTGACACTAAAATTATCTGGCCTAGATTCATCTTTAAAAACTAAGATCAATTTAAAACCTGTCTTATACTTTATAAGAACGTCCTGTAGTGTACTTTTCTTTAATCTCGCATACCCGGTTTCATACCACACAGAACCAGACAACCCTGCAAATTAAAGCTAATCTTAAATACTGCGTAAAACCCTAATCAGAATTTCAGATTAGCTCCTGTATATTTTAGTAAAACGGAAATTTGTCTTGTATTGCAGGTATCTGTTCTTGTGCTGGCCCACACTCGTGAGTTGGCTTTCCAAATTAGTAAGGAATACGAACGTTTCAGTAAATACATGAACAACATTAAGATTGCCGTTTTCTTTGGGGGCCTACCTATCAAGAAGGACGAAGAAGTGCTAAAGAAAAATTGTCCTCATATTGTGGTTGGAACACCTGGCCGTATCCTGGCTCTGGCCCGCAACAGCAAGACATTGAACCTCAAGAACATCAAACATTTTATCTTGGATGAGTGTGATAAGATGCTGGACCAGTTAGGTACGTGATAATACTTTTTTTGGAAAGTTTGTACAAGGAGAAGAAAATATAAGAAAAAAAATCTTCATTGACTCTGCAAGGTACCACTGAAATATTTTCTCAAAGCACCTGTTCCCGCACTGCCACACACATGCCGAAAAATGGAAGCAACATTGAACTTAAAAACATAAGTGAAATAGAGTGTAAAACAATGCATGTTGGCTCCACTGAAATTTTAGCACCAATTTTATAAAATAATAGATTTTCACAAGCTTAAAGCTACACGAGGTGCCAAAATTTTAGCTTTTTCAAAAATTCAGATTCGAAGTACCTTGTAAAACTAAAGGATCGACGTTAAAATATTGTCAAGCCAACTAAAGTGAAGATTTGTGCTTGCCTTATATAGAAAAGAATTCAAATAGCCGGTATGCAGGAGTGCATTTTAGTGGTATTGTTGCTTATAAAAAATACCTTAACATATATCCCTGATATCTAGATCAAGGGAAGCTCTTTTTTTGTAACTTTTGACAAGTCTTTAACAAATAACTTTTAACTAAACCATTCCCATATTTGGCCCTTATTGTAAGCTTAAGTTTCTCTTTTTATTTTAGATATGAGAAGAGATGTTCAGGAGATTTTCAGAATGACCCCCCACGAGAAACAGTGCATGATGTTCAGTGCCACTCTCAGCAAAGAAATCCGTCCTGTCTGCAAGAAATTCATGCAAGATGTAATTAAGCCCCCACCAACTCTAACCGTTTCTACTTGAGCAGCAGCCAATCGGGAACCAATTGCCCAATTCAATTTCCTGTAGCCCGTCCCCTGTGCCAACGTGTAGGATTACACAAATCATACATGCAGCTATTATCCATCACACTATCCATGTAGGCTAGGGTTAGCTTTAGCACACACATCATCTGGACCCCCATGCACAGGGGATTTGTTCAAAATTTGTTAGTGCCTCCTGAAGGCAGTGAGGGTTTATGAAGCATTCATGCTCGACTAGCATTTACTTATGATGTTAGGAAGTAAATTAACCTCGGAAATTTGCCAGTGGTTGGAAAACGAAATACTACCAGCGTTAGTCATCAGAAAGTTAGTTACCGAAGGCATTAGTAATCTTACACCTACCTTCCGTACAGTTCACTAACCGACCTGTCCTCGGCTATCTTTGTTCGACCCCGGAGTCACTGGGCCACAACCAATCACCGCTGCCGTGGAGTGTGATGTCTGCTGCAAGTCATCATGGGTAATGGTGGAGGTTGTTATGGAGACGTGCTGCCCCCTGGTGCTGAAATCCTTCTCTCTGAGGATGGCCTAAATCAGGATTTTATCTTAAATCTTAAAATTTTGACACTTAAGGCAACCAAAAAAAATATATCTGAAAAGAGAAAAATTAATTGATTTAAAAGCCATTCAACAGCTACTTTTTGTGATAATTTTATATTTGAAATTTATTATTAATGATTGAAATTATTCAGTAATGATAAAGATGTAAAAGATTTTATCGGAATAGTATTTATAACTTAAAAATATTCTGATTGTTTTGACAATTTCTTTCTCTAGCCTATGGAGGTGTATGTTGACGATGACTCCAAGCTGACCCTCCATGGTCTGCGTCAGCATTACGCTAAATTGAAAGACAACGAAAAGAACAGAAAGCTATTTGAATTGTTGGATGCATTGGAATTCAATCAGGTACATGTTACCCAATTAACTGCTTTAATGCCCTTCGAGAATTTAGTAGGGAAGAACTTGAGCAGGATCTGAATCTATGCAGAATTTATGCTGGAAAAATACCATTTTGTTAGATGCGCAAGAATTCTGTCTTGACTTTGGGTTCTTAGATTTTGTTTTGGGCATCAAATGTTATGAACATTTCAGGGCATTGATTTCAAGATAATCGGTTTCAGTAGTTTGAATTTTGTTTTTGAAACTACAAATAAATTAAAAATGTGCTCTTTTTATATAGCTAAATTTATCAACTACTTGGCATTTGAGTTTTGTTCACTCTTCGTTTGTATGCAACTGTGAAAAAATCAACACTGGGGTGTTTGCAATCAATCCATCATTTCTTTGTTATTACCAGGTGATTATATTTGTGAAGTCTGTACAGAGATGTATGGCTCTAGCCTCCCTGTTGTTGAATCAGAACTTTCCAGCTATAGCCATTCATAGGGCCATGACACAAGAAGAAAGGTACATTTCACCATATAAGTTGTGGACATAGACAAATTTTTCGTTTTTCTTCCCCACTCTCCAGCGCCTGATTTTGAACCCCATATACTGGGATTGGGTATTGGCTGTTTGGACCCCCAAACTAGGCAAAGTGAAAAAAATCATTGCTCTCAATATTCAATATAAATGTGAACAGGTTCAAAGTATTTAAAACATAAACATTGGGGACATATTAGACAGATAGTTATTTAAAGCATGAGCTCTCCATGTACAGCTCCTGGACGGGCGTTAACTGGAATAGTAGCACAACTATGGGTGCCTAAACTGTTCTACAAGACTATTCCCTGGTCGCAGGGCCTCCGTGGCTCAGTAGGTAGAGTGTTCGACGCTCAATCCGAGTAGCCTTCCACCAATGGGTCGCGGGTTTGAATCCCACTCAGTCTCAAAAAAATTGCATGGAATGGTTGACAGTTTCCACTGGAAGGTCTTAGGTTTCCTCCAGGCATAGAGCCCAGTTTCCTCCCACATAACTGGCAACGCCGCCATATAAGTGAAAAGATATCGAGCGCGGCTTAAAACACCAAACAATCAATATTCCCTGATCGCCCTACGTGGAAAGGTTTCCTGGTAACTGTTGAAGTTTTCTGTTGGCAAACAGCATGGTTTTTTTCGCTATATAAGTGAAACATTCGTGTTTACAATCAATCAAATGATGTTTATCCAAAATTCTCCATCCTGCATTATCATACATTGCAAGAATAATTTCATTTTCAGGTTATCTCGCTATCAGCAGTTTAAGGACTTTGATAAGCGAATTCTGGTTGCCACTAATCTGTTTGGTAGAGGCATGGATATAGAGAGAGTGAACATCGTCTTTAACTATGATATGCCGGAAGATTCTGACACCTATCTCCACAGAGTAAGTTATTTTACCTTTACATATTTTGATTAAGTTAAATAAGTTTTTAAGAGAGTGAGAATAAAGATTATATTGTTATTTTTGGGAATACATTTTTGCCAGTTAACAACGGAAGGTTGTGGGTTTCCTGCGGGCATAGAGCCTGTTTCCTCCCACAATAAAACTGGCAATGCCGCCATATAAGTGAAATAATCTTGAGCGCGGCGTAAAGCATCAATCAATCAAAATCCATGTCTATCTGAAGAAATTTGGATCAGTTTAATGAATCCTGGAGGCTCTCCCGCCATATATGAAATAATCTTGAGTGCAGTGTGAAACGCCAATCAATCAATCAAATTCCACTTGGCAAACTGGGATCCAGGACTCCAATGATGGGGATGCTCACTAAAGCTTACTCACCCACATATAGCATGTCGGCTGAAATCGTTCAAATAAAAAATTCAGTGGACTTCTTACTCGATCACTTGACGTCGAATGGCTACTGAAAGTTTTTCTGCCATGCTGTAGCATGAGTTCTTTGAACAAACTGCCCAGTGTTGCATTAAAAGGGGACATAGCTTAAGCTTCTTGTCCTTTGGACTTCAGATTATTAGAGAGAACAATCTCTGATAAGAACTGCCCCCTTACTTAGCACTGGTCGCCATATGACCTAAGATCAGATGTTGAGTGCGACAGTAAGCCCCAATCAAAGTTTCTTGAATGGAATCTTAAACATTGCGCCTTCTTAGTTATCTAAAGTGTCCATGCTACAGTATGTTCAAATAAATCAATTTTGTATTCCTGTTTCAGGTTGCCCGTGCAGGTCGTTTTGGAACCCGTGGGTTGGCCGTAACGTTTGTTTCTGATGAAAATGATGCCAAAGTCTTGAATGATGTACAAGACAGATTTGAAGTTAATATTACAGAACTGCCTGATGAAATCGATATTGCTTGTTACAGTAAGTGTTCCTCTTGTAATACATTTGTCTGACTGAGTTTTCGTTCGAACAACCTATGCAGGATGGTTGCCAGTTACCACCGGAAGGTCGTGGGTTTCCTCTGGGCATAGAGCCCGGTTTCCTCTCACAACAAAACTGGCCACGCCGCCATATATGTAAAATAATCTTGAGCGCGGCGATTAACACCAAACAATCACTCACTCACTGTAATACATTTGATAAATATTGTATAGACTTTAAAAGTGGATCAATCATGATTTTACAGGTATTAGCAGAAAGCGACTGTTTTTTCCTACAATAACCACACATGTTGCGCTTCTATAACTAACCAATGGGTTGCGGGTTCGAATCCCACTCAGTCCAAAAAAATTGGAAAGTTTTCTGACTGGGTTTTCACTCGAACGACCTGTGTGGGATGGTTGCCAGTTACCAGCGGAAGGTCATGGGTTTCCTTCGGGCATAGAGCCCTGTTTCCTCCCACAATAGAACTGGCAACGCCGCCATATAAGTGAAATAATCTTGGGGAAAAAAAAAACCTAATCAATCTATAACTAACAGAAGTTCTTAATAGATGTTTTTTATCGATGGGTTGGTGCCTCAAACACCTGAAATTGGGAACTGGCTTTTCACTAGGTAATATGTCAAATAGTTGTCTTGTTGGGTTTGGAGTTCCCTACAAGTAAAGGCCATGGTTTCCTCCCCACATCACCTGGCATCCCGGTCATATAAATGACGTAAAACTTCATTCAAGTAAACTTAATAGATGACTTATTATGCAAGGATCTGCATCTGGTATCCACATGATCATGTTTTGAATTTTCAATTAAGATTTAAACCCATCCTGTGAGAATAAATTATATTCAAGAATAAATTAAAATGGCCATTTTCTCATTTAAAATAACTTCATCTATGTATGGAGACACACTCACAACCTTGTCTATTTAAAAAAAAATTATTTTAACCAAATTAATAACTTCAATTATACTTACGCCTATTTTTGTTTTTCTTTTACAGTTGAAGGCCGTTGATAAAGGAAGACTCATTTCATAACAGAATTTGTAGATTTCATTTCACAGTTGTCAATTGGAGACCAAAGGAATCATTTAAAGCAGCCATAAATAAATGATTGTAGATCTTTTTAAAAATGTATCGTGTCTTAGAGAGTTTGATAGCACAACATTACGCATATAGCATTGACTTTTAAAGTGATTATCTTGTCATATTATTTAAAAGCTAACTTTGGGTTCACTGTCCGTTCATCCCCACTTTTAAAAAGTTTATGAATACACTTGTAAATCTTGTTCATCTTTTTGTATAATATTTTTTTGTCTTAAAAGATTGTCAATAAATATGTCTTATAAAACTCTTCAGCATTGTCTTTTTTTTTTTATACGCCCAGCTTGAAAACTGGCTTGCATTTTGGTATCATCTGTCTGTCCGGCGTCCGCTTTCCCTTCCGCCCTATAGCTTCCAAAGTTTAGATTCCATCTTGACAATTTTTAGACCACCATGATCTCATGGTGGTCTTACCAAATCGCTTTTTGTCCGTCGTCCGGTGTCTGTAAACTTTTCTTGTGATCGCGATTTCAAGAGAACTACTGGTCGGATTTTCATCAAATTGTACAGACATGTTCCCCTTATGGTCTAGTTGTGCAACATCTATTTTGTTTGCTCATTTGCATATTAAAATGGCCGGCGGCCATTTTGTGATTTTTACCTACATAGTTTGTGATCGCGGAATCTAGAAAACCACCAGGCCGATCTTGATGAAATGTTTTTGTATTAGTTCCCCATATGGTCTAGTTGTGCAACATCTATTTTTCTGAGCTCATTTGCATATTAAAATGGCCGCTAGGCGACCATTTTGTTTTTCTATTTTTTATCACTTTTCTATCTTGTGACCGCGATTCCAAGAGAAGTCCTAGTCGGATCTTCTTTAAATTTCACCAGACGTTCCTCCTATGGTCTAGTTGTGCAACATTGATTTCTTTTGCTCATTTGCATTTCAAAATGGCCGCTGGGCGACCATTTTGTTCTACTTTTTATCACTTTTCTCCTAAAGTAATGAGAGGATCTTCGTAAAACTTTGTACGCATATTCACCCTATGGCCTCGTTGCGTGTACTTTTTTATACGCCCGACTTAAAAAAAGTCGGTCGTATTATGGTATCACCAGCGCCGTCCGGCCGTCCGTCCCGGATTCCCTTCCGCTCCATAACTTGAAGAGTTTTGATCTAATCTTTAAAATTCTTTCACAACATATACCTTGTAAGTAGAAGGTGTGTCATGATCCATTTATGACATCGTTGATTGCATAATGTGGCTTCTACATTGGATTATATAGTATTCTGTCTTAGTCTATATCTTCGTTCCCTTCCGCTCCATAACTTGAAGAGTTTTGATCCGATCTTTAAAAATTTTTTTACAACATATACTCTAGGGGTAGAAGGTGTGTCATGAACCATTAAGAACATTGTCCATTGCATAATATGGCTTCTACATTGGATTATGTAATATTCTGTCTTAGTCTATATCTTTGTTCCCTTCCGCTCCATAACTTGAAGAGTTTTGATCCGATCTTTACAATTTTTTTTACAACATATACTCTAGGGGTAGAAGGTGTGTCATGAACCATTTAGGACATTGTCAATTGCATAATAGGACTTCTACATTGGATTATGTAATATTCTGTCTTTATTCGTTCCCTTCCGCTCTATAACTTGAAGAGTTTTGATCCGATCTTGACAATTCTTTCAGAGTATATACCTTATTGGCAGACGGTGTGGCGTGTACCATTTCTGACTTTACCCGTTGCATAATATAGCAGTCATATAGGATTATGTAATATTCCCTTCCGCTCCATAACTTAAGTTATGATCCGATCTTGACGATTCTTTCAGAGTATATACCTTATGGGCAGACGGTGTTTCACGTACCATTTCTGACATCACCTGTTGCATAATATGGCAGCCCTATTGGATTATGTAATATTTCTTTTCGGCTCCAGAACTTCTTTCGTTTTGATATAATCTCTCCAATTCTTTTAGAGTATATATACCTTATAGGTAGATGATGTGTCGCATACCAAATTTGATTTGGGTACACATATTTTTTGTCTGTTTTCAAGAGTTTTTTTTATCAGAAATGTGTACCTGATGTTTAATATATATATACATGTATTAATATATATCAATGCTTTTTTGAGCACACTTGGTCCAGAGTAATACTGGAAGCCAATTAATTTATACATTCTGAGACTGTTTTCTTGGATAGTTTAATGTGCACTATAATAACAAAAAAAGACCATTTTCCCACTTTATTACCCATCTGGTATTTATCAGAGTGGCTGTTTAAATAGAGATAAGGGGACAATGACATCCATTGAAGTACCACACAAATGTTTGTATATTTACACACCATCATATCAGTGGTCAGTCTGAAGATTGTTTGCTTTGTACTAAAACTATTACAACCAAGTCCAATAGAACAGTGTCCCAGTCAAAAGTTAAAATGTGATTGAAATTACCTGAACAGATAATATATGTGTACTATTACATACTGGTATTTAGTTGCAGCTTCATCATATTTAGAAAAGAAAAACTTCTAATGTGAACAAGAAATTTGAATTGATGAAATTAAAACAAATGTTATATTAAATGTAAAGTTGTTAATCGTAGCGGTTCGACTTTGCCACGGCGGGCGTATGTTGAGTTTACTAAAACTCTTGTTGCTCATTTGCATATTAAAATGGCCGCTGGGCGACCATTTTGTTTTTCTTCTTTTTGTCACTTTTGTCCTAAAGTAAAGAAAGGCTAGGATTTTTGTAAACTTATTTACGCATGTTAGCCCTATGGTCTCGTTGCGCACTATGCACTTTTTTGCTCATTTGCATATTCAAAATGGCTGCCACTGGCCATTATTTTTTTATCACTGTTCTAAAGTAATGAAAGGATGTTCGTAAAATGTTATACGCAGGTTAACCCTATGGCCTTGCTATGCACTCGCTGCTCATTTGCATATTCAAAATGGCGGCCGGTAGCTTTTTCTGTGATTTCTATCTACATAGTTTGTGATCGCGGACTACCAGGCGGATCTTGATGAATTTTTTTTGTGTTGCTTCCTCATATGGTCAAGTTATGCAACATGTATTTTTTTCGTCGATGTTTTCATTTAACACATTCGGTACAGCTGTCGCCATTTGGTTGATTGATTGATTGTTTGGTGTTTTACGCCGTGCTCAAGATTATTTCACTTATATGGCGGCGTTGCCAGTTTTATTGTGGGAGGAAACCGGGCTCTGTGCCCGGAGGAAACCCACGACCTTCCGCTGGTAACTGGCAACCATCCCACATAGGTCGTTTGAGTGAAAACCCAGTCAGAAAATTTTCCAATTTTTGGACTGAGTGGGATTCGAACCCGCGACCCATTGGTGGAAGGCTGTTCGGATTGAACGTCCAACGCTCTACCTACTGAGCCACGGAGGCCCCGTCGCCATTTGGCGCTAGAGTGCTAGCCTGCTTCATTACCGAAGACATCGTATGGCGACAGCAGAAAAGTCGGCTAAAACCCCACTGACGCCGTATGGTTATTTTTTCTTACAACTTAAACTGATTTTGAAAATGCACAAATAAAATCACATGTTGCATCTGTTGGTTGCTTTGTGTTTTGTTTTGTCAATCTTCGAATACGGTTAAAGAGGTTTAATTTACTTTAACGGACGCGCAATTCACTGATAACTTCCAACTTGTCTAGGTGAGAACGGACACTTCAAGCATACGTAAATAACAAGTAAATGTTAAATTTGACAATAAAAGCTTGTGGAATTCCTTATATTTACAGCTTCAGATCTTAATATATATTTTCCTTGTCTCCAATATACTGACAGTCAGTGAGATATTTAAATATCTATGATTAAAAAGTGCTAAAATCGGGTGGTGAAATTAGTTCGCTAGTGCGAGTTCCCGCTGTCAATCACAGGGCCCCTACCAGGCATTTTAAAAGCATGACCCAGTTAAAGACAAATAAGCTATTTTTGGCACTGAGGACGTTATTTTCGAATTTTCTAGTCCAGAGTAGTGGAAAGAGGGCATTTATCGCAGCTTTATTAAACCTCAGAGTGAAATTGCAATCCCCGGGTCATTTTAAAACGTATCAAAATCGACTCCTTTCAGATTTCCAAGGGCGACTATAAGAAACAGTTTATCTATGCATGTTGCCGGCCGCCACGGCTTGTTCGAAGTCGGTAAAATGGCCTTCTCGACTTTGGATTTTAAACGCCTCAATTCTTTCCAAAAATGTAACAATAATAAATATTTTTAAAGGAGAGTGTTCCCTAAGACACTTAAGAAGATCCAAGCTGCAATCATCATCAGGGAAATTAGGCTACTGAATTAGTAAATAACCGACATGTTTAAATTTTTACTCATCAGACGAGTGATACGTCACCTATTCTTCACTTTTCACGGGCTATTTTTGACAGATATACATTATCTTTTGATTTGTAAACAAACACCAAATGCAACTTGGTAACATGTGTACAATCGTTTTGGATTTTGTAAATTTTAATTGTGTACAGGACTCAAACAAGCGATATCACTGACTGGCCTGTGTGCAAGTACCGGTACATATAGCTCCGGTAAGTAGCGTTAATGTGCGGCCTCCTTGAAGAAAGTTGGTTTTGAGTTTTCAGATAACAGCCACTTTCTACCGAAGAAACTTTGTTCTTGTCCAGCCAGCCACCAACTGAAGAAATAAATTTCACATATCAAATTTGCGATCCGTTTATAAGCAGTCTCACTTTCTGATAGTGTTCTATGGTGGGCTAAAATCAGTTCACTGATCTCTTGTTCAGACTACATGGTGGTCTTATCAAATTGCTATTATGTCTGTCTTCCGGTGTCTAAACTTTTCTTGTGATCGCTGTTCCAAGAAAACTACTGATCGGATCTTCAAATTTCCTAGACCAGTCCCCCCTATGGTCTAGTTGTGCAACATCTATTTTTTGCTCATTTGTATATTAAAATGGCCGTTAGGCAACCGTTTGGTTTTTCTATTTATCACTTTTCTCTCTTGTGATCGCGATTCCAAGAGAACAACTGGTCAGATCTTCTTTAAATTTCACATGCAGGTTTCCCCTATGGACTAGTTGTGCAACATATATTTCTTTCCCTCATTTGCATATTAAAATGGCCGCTGGCAATCATTTTGTTTTTCTTATCCCTTTTCTACTAAAGTAAAACAAGGATCCTCGTAAAATTTTGTAGGCAGGTTAACCCTATGGTCTCGTGGCTCGCTACGCACTTTTTTCCTCATTTGCATATTAAAATGGCCGCTACGCGACCATTTTGTTTTTCTTCAGATCACTTTTCTCCTAAAATGAAAGGATCTTCGTAAAATTTTATACACATGTTAACCCTATAGTCTCACTGCACTATTTTGCTCATTTGCATATTCGAAATGGCGGCCGCTGCCCATTTTGTTTTTCTTTCTTTCACTGTTTCCCCAAAGTAATGAACGTCTTCGTAAAATTTTGTACGCGGATCTTCAAAATTTTCAGACAGGTTCCCCCTATGGTCCAGTTGCGCAACATCTATTTGTTTTGTTCATTTGCATATTAAAATGGCCGCTGGTGGCCATTTTGGGATTTTTACCTACATAGTTTATGGTCGCGGGATCTACATGTAGAAAACCAGCAGGCCGATCTCGACATGATTTTGTGTTTGTTTCCCATATGGTCTAGTTGTGCAACGTCTATTTTTTGGTCATTTTATCGTTTGAAATGGCCGCTAGGCAACCATTTTGTTTTTATTTTATCACGTTTCTCTCTTGTGATCGGAAGTTTCCAAGAGAACTGCTGGTAGGATCTTCTTAAACTCTTTAAAATTTCACATGTAGGTTCCCCCTAGGGTCTAGCTGAGCAACAGCTATTTTCTTCTTTTTATCACTTTTCCTAAAATTTTGTTCGCAGGTTAACGCCATGGTCTCGTCGCTCACTATGCCCTTTTTTGAGCATTTGCATATTAAAACGGCCGCTGGTGGCCATTTTGGGATTTTTACCTACATAGTTTATGGTCGCGGGATCTACATGTAGAAAACCAGCAGGCCGATCTCGACATGATTTTGTGTTTGTTTCCCATATGGTCTAGTTGTGCAACGTCTATTTTTTGGTCATTTTATCGTTTGAAATGGCCGCTAGGCAACCATTTTGTTTTTATTTTATCACGTTTCTCTCTTGTGATCGGAAGTTTCCAAGAGAACTGCTGGTAGGATCTTCTTAAACTCTTTAAAATTTCACATGTAGGTTCCCCCTAGGGTCTAGCTGAGCAACAGCTATTTTCTTCTTTTTATCACTTTTCCTCAAATTTTGTTCGCAGGTTAACGCCATGGTCTCGTCGCTCACTATGCCCTTTTTTGAGCATTTGCATATTAAAACGGCGCTAGGCGACCATTTTGTTTTTCTTCATATCACTTTTCTGAAGTAATGGAAGGATCTTCGTAAAATTTTTTACACAGGTTAACCGTATGGTCTCGCTGTGCACTATGCACTTTTTTGCTCATTTGCATATTCAAAATGGCGACCCCTGGCCATTTTGTTTTTCTTTTTGTCGCTGCTCTCCTAAAGCAATGAAAGGATCTTCCTAAATTTTTTGTACGCAAGTTAACCCCTGTATAACCTATGTGGGATGGTTGCCAGTTACCACCGGAAGGTCGTGGGTCTAGTCTCCGGACATAGAGCCCGGTTTCTTCCCACTGGCTAAAACTGGCAACACATATATATTTATGATCACTAAAACACACGGGCACAGGGAAAATCTTCTTGTCTAAAATAACCATGGAGACAAGTTTCTAACTACATGTGCTAAAAAGAGGTATATCAATTAGACCTTTATACCCCATAAATTGTAACAAACTTAACCTATGATATTTCATTAGGTTGACAACTGACAGGAGCTTAGCCTTGGTCAGTAGAATTTTCTGGAACCCTTTTGTAACACATTGGCAATGGTTACGCATCTTAAATATGACAGGAACATCGGTAGACTGAGAGTGAGCCCCATAAATATTGACCCCCTCCCACGGCACAGACAAAACTATGTAACAAACAAAACGGTCATAAACTCTATCTTACAACCTACAAACAACAAGGTTATAAACTCCATCTCATAACCTACAAACAACGAGGTTATAAACTCCATCGCATAACCTACAGCCAACGAAGTTATAAACTCCATCTCATAACCTACACAACAAGGTTATAAATTCCATCTCACAATCTACAGCCAACATATATATATGTTTCATATTTCAGATAAGTGAAATAATCTTGGGCGCGACGCAAAGCACTAAACAATTAATCAAACTCTTGACCTAACATTTAGGAAAGTTGGTTTGGAGTTTTCGGAGTACAGCCACTTTCTACCAAAGAAACTCTGTCCTTGTCCAGCCAGCCACCAACTGAAGAAATCACTTTCACATATGAAGTTTGCGATCCATTTACAAGCAGCCTCACTTTCTGAAAGTGTTCTATGGTGGTCGCCAAGATCAGTTCTTTTGACAATCAGAATTTATTAAAAAAAAAAAATGGAATTTTGGCAGCCACTTTAAAAGAGGAAGAAACCAAAAAAAAACCCCCCAAAACAAACAAGATGCAATTGTGTCGAACGCGCTCCCATAGAGCAGCATATTCATGTCTGTAGATGTTCAGGATGTGAAATAAACTGTAAATGAATCTGTCACATAAACCATTGTTCAATCGCGCCATTTACATGTAGAAATGACAGGAAGAAGTATTGGCGAATTACTTCCCTTTCGAGCGTATAGAATCTTGTATGACTATTTGACCTGCAATATCAGCCACACGCCCACTTTTTTACCCCTCGACCAAAGATTGGTTCAAGGTAATTCAATAACATTAAATGTCTACAGGTACCTCGTTATTTATGTTTGGATATTTATTGGTCGGTACCAGGTCGACCAATAAATGTCAGAAATTATAAATAACGGAGTAAGACCTTTACTAAAGTGAAGTAGGTTCAAGGGTATTGTCGTCGTCATGTACGTCCGTCCGTCCATCTTAGATGTTAAAACTCAGAGTAGGAAAATGAATGCCACTGGATAATTGTTCATAAAGTTGTGCCCCTTTGCAACTATTGTATGACTATTAGCCTAGAAATCTTTGCTCTGCCGAATTTTTTTTTCCGTGTTCGTCATAGCCAAGACCACTTCCATAGTAAAAAAGTGATATTTGCGTAAGTTTGACAAACTCCTTCTTCGTGGTCTATGCTATCGGAATGCAGTGGTAAATATTTTATTCTTTGCTTACGTGTTGTGAAATATGCGCCGCCGATTTTTTCGGCGGGTCTCCTTAACAAATATCACGTTTTTACTATGGAAGTGATCTTGGCTATGACGAACACGGAAAAAAAATTCGGTAGAGCCAAGATTTCTCGGCTATAAGACTATATATTATGTATTGTTTGCCTTTACAAGGCATTTTACTTTCATTTTTTTTTGTTCTATTTCAACTACATGTACTAGATATACATGCTGATGTATTTCAACTAATAAGTATGCAGTCATTGTCATTAATGTCTGTCTGTCCGTCCGTAAATTGTATGTACCTTCTTACATCTAATACTGAATTATCTTATTGCCTTATAACCTAGGTTTTAACAGTCGAGTTCGATTGTGTATTCGGCCTACGCCGAGGGTAATGTCTGATATAAGCAAAATGTGTTTCCTCTTAAAGTGTCAAAATCGTACTTGTAAGCACTAACGAAAGTAAGCAAACGTCACGGTTGTCATGACAACTTACTTATCTGCATTTAAATAACATGGGTGCCATCTTGGAATCTGAGTGCACCCTGGCTACTTGGGGATTACGTGGCGTGGATAAATCGGTCACGTGATACACAAATTCTCACCTGAAGAATGTCGTTCGATTTCGAGTTTCCTGTGTTCGGTGTTACCGTGTGCGCCGAATGCATAATCGAACTCGACCTCAGAGTTGACCGATTTCTCTAGCGCCTATGCAGTGACTGGTGAGCTGTGTACATGCCGATCGGTCGTAAATGACACACAACCAAGCCTTGCTGCCCAGTCAGGAAGTTGTTCTCTGACAACGTTTTGCAACTTTTACCACTGTTTGGTGAGGATAAATCGTTGGGATATATATGGTTTTGGTACCGTTGGAAAGGGAAATTTTCAGCGCTTTTTCTTTAAATGAAAACTTGGTTGGCTCTATTGTGATAGCGTAAGCGATCAAATCACCTAAAATATTTTTTCTGTATTGAAACAAAAGGCAAAAATCTTATTCTATAAAGCAACATGACTTCCTAGAACATGACGGACAAGCCTTTTAGAGTCAACAAAGAATATAGTTTTGTACTCTATTTTAGAATGAAACCAAAGAGAGTAGATTGACAAGAATGGTCACTTCGTCCGCGCCATGTTGAATTTGAAAAATTTCAATTTAATTCAATTTTATTGTAATTGGCACTTGAACAAAGCAGAGTACAAACAACAAAAAGTGTAACAATCATAACTTGGAAATATTTACAATGGTAACTAAAGTACCCCCTCACACGGACACGATTCGATTATTAGGGACCTCCTCACTCTGAAACTTCGGGGATTTACGTGCGTGAAATACCCTCTGATAGACTGCAGGTCATTTTGAATGTGGCGACCAAAAAGGTAGCCGTGTAACGTACAATTTCCATATCCTCTTCAGGGTCCATCGAAAGTGTCCTCGTGATGATGTAAGGGGCCGAAATACTCTCTTTGTTAACTTTCAGTCGCGATCAGTTTTATAACTGAAGTATTGGAGGGTTCCTGGAATGTACCGAAACTGCGTCTCTTCTTTGCGTTACACAACATGTGCTTTACCGGGCTAAATATAATATATCAACAAATATCTTTCTAAATGATATTAGCTTTTAATAAATTTATAATTATTTTTATTTTATTTTTTCGTCTGTTGTAAAACATTTTGATATTTACTTTCGACGCCATTTTTATTCAGCCCAAAAATACGGTGATTTACCGTATAAAGAGCGCAGACTGTCCGAGGCGTGTCAAAGCCGACCGGTAGCGAGCGAAGATAGCCGAAGGATGTTCCGAGTGGGGACCTCCTTTCAATCTCATTCTCGCGAGATCCCCTGCTACTACGTGAACGCGACGGACCTCTCAGGCCGTTCCAAGCCATTTTACCCAAAATTTGGGTAATCAAACTTACTTCCAAAATCGATTTGTAAGTGATCTTTACCTGATTCTATATGTTGGCTTGTATTTCGTTTTTGGTACACGCCCTTAAGTTTTGAATTATCGTTGAGGAAATACAGGGACTATATTTCTACCCTCCGCGATTGTCAACAGGCCAGCGGATAACATGCTATTTTGTATGTCTACGTCACGTGATTGTAGTGAGAGTATTTCTTCGCAGCTCTGGCAAAAGGGGATTCTCCTTAGCAGACTAAGGCAAATGGCTTGTAACGGCCTGAGAGGTCCGTCGCGTTCAGGTAGTAGCAGGGGATCTCGCGAGAATGAGATTGGACCTCCTTTCTGTAGCGTGCGCTTTACAGTCGAATCGTGTACAGTCGGAACACCCTTCCGCTAGGGGGCCAAAAGAACATGCCGGCAATGCTGATTGGACGAAGTGACCACTCTTGTCAATCTACTCTCTTTGAAGAAACCAAGGAAAGCGTTTTAGATTTCAGAGTTTGAGATCGATCTATCATATGTAGGGTTATGTGGTTATCTTTAACTTTGTGTTTCAGTAGAGTTACAGATTTTCAGTGGCCAAAACTTGCTTTGAATTCTCATAACTTCTGTTAAAGTTAACCTGGCGTTATATTTTATTGAGTCCAAAGTCCACGCCATCGGTTGAAGAGTGGGATACTTTGGTGGACCTATGAGAGCTTCAATGCATGCCTTGACACATTCAGTCAATGATCTGACGTCATAACCTCCTTCGAGAACCAGCATAACACGGCCATTGGCTAATTCCATTAGATTCTGTACCATGTGACCAAATACTTCCGGTTGCACGCTGTATTCTCCAAGCGGGTCGCCATCGGCTGCATCGAAACCTGCGGACACCAAGATGACGTCTGGCTGGAAGCATCTTATTATTGGTTTAACGGTTGTGTGGAAGGTGGCCAGATATTCCTCGCTTCCCATTAAGTCGCCGGACCAAGGCACGTTTACTGTATATCCCTCTCCTGAAACATAAATTTGGGTTAACCTACAAGGAATATGAACTATTTTGAAGATTTACTATCAATTGCATGCTTTTGTGTTTTTCGATATTTTCATAAAAGTTTAAACCATGTTTGGCTTTTGTGCATGTCTGAGAATCTGGTCCCAGCAAGCTGCATACATGAAATCGCTTTAATTGCGCTTAGTGTTCTCTATGTTTGCATGACTTCTTTTGGCTTCTTTCAGCTAGAATAAAAGAATGAAACTATCGGACTAACCTTTTCCACGTCCAACATGATTCGCATCACCCCCTGGGAGAGAAGGGTAGAATCGCCCGTCGTCATAGCGATGATTGGAGATGTACAAAACGTCATTATCTCCATAAAACTCTTCTTGGGTTCCGTTGCCATGGTGAACGTCCCAATCAAAGATGGCGATTTTCTTCACACGTCCTGGATAATTTTTCTGAATGTATCGAGCTGTTATGGCTACGTTATTGAAGAAACAGAATCCATCGCTTTTGTCTTTTCCCGCATGGTGACCCGGTGGTCTGGTCAGTGCAAAGCCGTTCTTTACCTTAAAAATCAAATGGTAACATTGCATTATTATTAAAAAAAGATCCAAAAGTCAAACAATAGTCAACTGCAAAAATCAGATAACAGGACAAGAGGACGTTCTTCCGGAAACCAGGTCACTTACGGCTCTGGGCCCCGTTTCACAAAGCGATCTTAGCTTAAGGTGATCTTAATTAACAATGGCAACGTATACCTTTAGCATTGGTTGCCATGTTAGTTAAGATCACACTTCGCAAAGATCGCTTTGTGAAACTAGGCCCAGGTAACTTGGTGTTCTGTTGACCAGGAAACCACAAGGGAGTGGCTTGTTTCAACGTTTCTTTGGATAATCTCTTTCTTATTCATGTATGAAAAAATATATGACATTCGTCGATAAATTAATCTCTCTATCAGAACATTTTATAGTCTTAGTCGCTAAATTGACCCATCAGTTAACTTAGCCCTAATTCTCGACAACAGAGAAACAGTATTCGGTTTTACATACAGGCCACATGTATCCGCTAGGTTTCCCACGTACGAGTGTCGTTTTTGTTGCTGACAGTTATCTTACCCAATGAAATGTATACGTGGAATGGACATTGGCTGGTTTGCATCTGACTTTGTAAAAGGCGCCTCCATTGCTGAGTGATGAGCGCGTGCATGACCAATCTGGATCGAAATTGCATCATCACCTTGTAATGGCGGCGTTCGATGGAAAACAAATACCACGTGGCCTCCATTCCACGCATAAAGTTCATTGATCTTACCTTATTGGTCAAAATAGCATCTGCGAGGTTCAGACAAGCTCCAACAGCAGCAGCCGCAGTTTCGTATGTTTCATCACAGACATAAGTCGGATATGTCTCCGGTATATCACAATGCAGATGTGTAGAATTTGTATAGGATTTGACTGTCTCTATATAGCTTTTCGTGTGGGTTAAATTCAGCTCGTCGTCTGACGCCATTCTAAAATTCAGTCGTACAAAAAGAGTAAAAAATAAAGATATACAAGCATGACAGTGCAGATTTTTTGTTACGTCAATATTGCGCACTGCAAACTTATTACCGTATTGACTATAGACTGTAGAGCCGTGGGCCATCTGAAACATTTGGTTCCGAGTTCTACAACAGAAGCTTTGAAATTCCTCCTATTAACAAGTATTAGTTATATATAGTATCGTGGATAGCTAATAAAAAATCGATGTCATGCAGCATTCTATATCGCTTCTCTAGACGGCCCCTGGACCCTCGCCTAATGCGTTGGGATAGTCATCCACTCCCAAAGGCTTCAAAAAGGACAAAAGGCACCATCTATAAGTTTGGAATATAATGATTTTTGCTGTCATTTAGGAATAGCAAAATCCGGATTTCATGGGCAATTTCATTTTTAGAACAGCCCTCAGAACGCTTCTCTGGCAATCTATATAACCCTTCGGCTTCCGGAGCCTAAGTAGCCCCTGTACCCTTACCCATTGGGTTGGAATATCCCCTCCCCCAGAAATTGTTTTACATGGCGCCATATATAACTTTAGAACATTTCTTTTACTGTAACTTTTCAAAAATAATGGAAAGCAAAATCCGGAAATATTAGCAATATTACTAGCAGATCAGCCCTCAGAAGGCTTCCCACGAAATCTAGAGCCCGAGGTTTCTCGCCTATTGGGTTTGGGTTGTCATTTCATGTACATTTCAAAAGTATCGCAAGGCTTCATCTATAACTTTGCTACATTTTTGCTATTTTCACTCGGTCGCCGTATGTGGAAGAATTGCCAGGAACTCGCCGAAGGTTGGGGGCTTCCTCAGAGCAATGAGCCCGGTTTCCTCCCCTACTAAAACTGTTTCCTCCCCCACTAAAACTGGCAACGCCGCCATATAAGTGAAATAATCTTGAGTTCGGCGAAAAACATCAATCATTCATTCACAAAGCAGTTACATCGAAAACGAAGCCTAGTTGCCACTACATACCATCACGAAGAGATCTGTTGTTTCCAGATATATTGGCTTGCTGGACTGAAATGAGTGAGCATTTATTTGAAGGGGTATCAAGTGGGGCCTGGTTTTCAAGGTTTTATAAACATCTTGCACATTCTTGCAGATTTCCACATAATTTACAGTGTAGGCTTGTATGAATCAAATGGGTTCAAATTTCTTAGAATAGAAGATCACGTGGTTGATTGATTGATTGGGGCTTAACGTCACACTCAACAGCTAAGGTTATATGGCGACTAAAGTAACAACTGACCAAAAGATCTTACCCATCCCCATCCCTCCTAAATTTTAACATTAAAACCTACATAGACCATATGAACGTCAGGAAGGCTAATGTATTTTGTATATTTAATTTTCCTCCATGCTAGGGAGGCGAAAATGGCTATGACAAAAACCACACCGCCCCCAGCCGGAGGGTAGAAGATCCCTTGGGGCCTGTGGTTAAACTTAACCGGCAATAAGAGTAAATATTACCTAGCTGACAAATGAATCATTTTGTCGAGGAGTTTGTTTTCAACCAAATTCTGGTAAACGTGTGTGATCCTGGCAGGGTTTTCAACATGATTATCATCATCAGGGTCTTTGTGCTGTGTGGTTGTAATATCATACACAAACCCAGCCATCTGAGACATATCTTGGGCCTGTCTTTATGTAGGTCTGCTAGGCCTATCACTTTTGGCTTCACTGCAAAAGCAAAACGCCACTGTAAAACATAGTAATGGCAAGGGATATTATAGTTTGAAATGTCCAAACTCTATGGCCAAAGTATATTGATTTTGTGCCCGCCAGTAGAGTTGGAAAGTGTAAGGCGTTGAAAAATGTAATTTATTATTATCTCATTTTTCTCTTTTCTCCTAGTTGAAGCATCACAGCTGGTTAAAATTTTTTTAGTTCGCCGCTCACACAAAAAAAACATGCTCATATTTGGTCGATGATACCTGCGACTTTATGATTCTTGATTTTTCCAAATCAAGAGTTATTTCCGGGCACCAGCCAAATATGAGCATTTGCATGCGGCGAACCAAACGATCGATTGGGATGCACAGACAGTTTTAATCAGCTGTGTTCCGTCAATTAGGAGAAAATCATAGAACGTGGTGATTGTCTTAAGGGCACGCTTGCCATGAAAACCCAGAATACCGTTTACATTTAAAACATTTATAAATAAATAAAACATTTGAAACTCACCAATATGTTAGCCTATGGTCTACGACTTCACTATCAAATCTATATACTTATACACAGCAGCTGTATGCGTTAAAACAACTATAGCTTCATGTCGACGTGGGTATACATATTCAGTCCTTAATATGAACATGACATGGTACGTAAGGATGGTTAACAAAATCCCACAGTACTTGGTGAGAATGTGGAGCGACGGTTACATAACGGCATGCTGTATTCACGAGCAAGTTTTTGCAAATACAAACAGTACATGCGCATTCGCAGGCTGTTTGCGGCTTTTGGTCGATTACCAAACCATTTTCAGTATTACGAAGACTGTTCTCCTCAATATCAATCATTAACCTCGTGGAAAAGCTAAAAAAATGAAAAGTTTCTTGTGAAGGCTACATAATATACACACAATCTAAACAGAGAAGTTAATCTTCGCATGTGAGATTAGTTCTGAAGCAAAGGGGAGGTAAGCATGTGGGCACGATTGAATATAGACATTGCCAAAAAGTGTTGCATTCCATAAAGTTTTTCAAGGTACTGTAGTATTCATAGTCATAAAGTCTATAGCAAGCTGCAATCATCATCAGGGAAATTACCGAATTAGTAAATTAACCGACACTGATTGACCCGGAAAAAATTCCGGGCCAGGGTGAGAATCGAACTCACGACTTAGGGTTACCGTCCCACCGCTCTACCAACTGAGCTACCCGGCCCTGCTGGGAACGGTTCGCTTGTTAGATTCTCTTATACACACAGAGCTTAAATCAAGCCCATTAGAATATGTATATTTAAATTTTCATACGTGATGAAGTCAGTGTTTCGAAAGCAAGCTGCAATCATCATCAGGGAAATTACTGAATTAGTAAATTAACCAATTTCAGGTTAATTTACTAATTCCTAAAGTCTATCGTAGTCACGTCTAATTGGTATTGTAGAATGAATAATCCAACCAGGTGTCTGCGAATAGAAAGGAATCAATGGCTGTGACATGAACGTATGGAATACCAAGACCTTCAACCAATATTTCAAGAAAAATAACGAGATCTAAATAAGTATGGTGAAATACCAAAGTTAAATGTTGCCAGAAATGTCACGGGAGGTTAAAAGTCACACAAGGAGACGAGAAAAACAGAATCAGTCATTAGTGGGAACTTCCACTTAATCACAGCTTCCAGTCGCCTAGCTTTTCTTGTCCGAAACACTGCTTCCAATTCATGCCAATTTTGTGGACGAGGATCTCGACATAGAATGCTGTTCCCCTAAATGACCCACCCATGGTCCAAGGGATTCAGATCCGGAAACTGGCCATGGAATGTTCTGGAAAACCTTGGTCACATGATCGGGGCGTTATCATCCATGAATATTGGTCTGTCGGATAATGTTAAACTTGACCGTAAGTCCCATTTGTGTATCATTTGGATGTAAGAAAAATGCCTTTAGCGAAATATATATCATTTGAAGATACAAATAGTGTGGTTGGTTATAAGCTACAAATATGTATCACTTGGGAATCAGAAAGTCGGCTAAGAACCACATATCACATAACAGAAAGTTGGTTATAAGCCACATTGATGTATTAGTTGGAAGATAGAAAGTTGATTATAAGCCACATTGATGTATCTGTTGGAAGATAGAAAGTTGGCTATAAGCCACATTGATGTATCTGTTGGAAGTTAGAAAGTTGGTTATAAGCCACATTGATGTATTACTTGGAAGTTAGAAAGTTGGCTATAAGCCACATTGATGTATCTGTTGGAAGATAGAAAGTTGGTTATAAGCCACATTGATGTATCAGTTGGAAGATAGAAAGTTGGTCATAAGCCACATTGATGTATCTGTCGGAAGATAGAAAGTTGGCTATAAGTCACATTGATGTATTAGTTGGAATATAGAAAGTTGGTTATAAGCCACATTGATGTATCAGTTGGAAGATAGAAAGTTGGTTATAAGCCACATTGATGTATCAGTTGGAAGATAGAAAGTTGGTTATAAGCCACATTGATGTATCAGTTGGAAGTTAGAAAGTTGGCTATAAGCCACATTGATGTATCAGTTGGAAGTTAGAAAGTTGGCTATAAGCCACATTGATGTATCAGTTGGAATATAGAAAGTTGGTTATAAGCCACATTGAGGTATTAGTTGGAATATAGAAAGTTGGTTATAAGCCACATTGATGTATCAGTTGGAAGATAGAAAGTTGGTTATAAGCCACATTGATGTATCAGTTGGAAGATAGAAAGTTGGTTATAAGCCACATTGATGTATCAGTTGGAAGTTAGAAAGTTGGCTATAAGCCACATTGATGTATCAGTTGGAAGTTAGAAAGTTGGCTATAAGCCACATTGATGTATCAGTTGGAAGTTAGAAAGTTGGCTATAAGCCACATTGATGTATCAGTTGGAAGATAAAAAGTTGGCTATAAGCCACATTGATGTCTCAGTTGGAAGTTAGAAAGTTGCCTATAAGTCACATTGATGTACTAGTTGGAAGATAGAAAGTTGGCTATAAGTCACATTGATGTACTAGTTGGAAGATAGAAAGTTGCCTATAAGTCACATTGATGTATCTGTAGGAAGATAGAAAGTTGCCTATAAGCCACATTGATGTATCTGTCGGAAGTTAGAAAGTTGGCTATAAGCCACATTGATGTATCTGTTGGAAGTTAGAAAGTTGGCTATACGTCACATTGATGTATCTGTTGGGGGATAAAAAGTTGGCTATAAGCCACATTGATGTATTTGTTGGAAGTTAGAAAGTTGGCTATAAGCCACATTGATGTATCTGTTGGAAGTTAGAAAGTTGGCTATAAGTCACATTGATGTATCTGTTGGAAGATAGAAAGTTGGCTATAAGCCACATTGATGTATCTGTTGGAAGTTAGAAAGTTGGCTATAAGTCACATTGATGTATCTGTTGGAAGTCAGAAAGTTGGCTATAAGTCACATTGATGTATTTGTTGGAAGTCAGAAAGTTGGCTATAAGTCACATTGATGTATTTGTTGGAAGTTAGAAAGTTGGCTATAAGTCACATTGATGTATTAGTTGGAAGATAGAAAGTTGGCTATAAGGCACATTGATGTATTTGTTGGAAGTTAGAAAGTTGGCTATAAGTCACATTGATGTATCTGTCGGAAGTCAGAAAGTTGGCTATAAGTCACATTGATGTATCTGTTGGAAGATAGAAAGTTGGCTATAAGCCACATTGGTGTACTAGTTGGAAGATAGAAAGTTGGCTGTAAGTCACATTGATGTATCTGTTGGAAGTTAGAAAGTTGGTTATAAGTCACATTGATGTATTAGTTGGAAGTTAGAAAGTTGCCTATAAGCCACATTGATGTATCTGTTGGAAGATAGAAAGTTGGCTATAAGCCACATTGATGTATCTGTTGGAAGTTAGAAAGTTGGTTATAAGTCACATTGATGTATTAGTTGGAAGTTAGAAAGTTGGCTATAAGTCACATTGATGTATTAGTTGGAAGTTAGAAAGTTGGTTATAAGCCACATTGATGTATCTGTTGGAAGTTAGAAAGTTGGCTATAAGTCACATTGATGTATTAGTTGGAAGTTAGAAAGTTGCCTATAAGCCACATTGATGTATCTGTTGGAAGATAGAAAGTTGGCTATAAGCCACATTGATGTATCTGTTGGAAGTTAGAAAGTTGGTTATAAGTCACATTGATGTATTAGTTGGAAGTCATAAAGTTGGCTATAAGCCACATTGATGTATCTGTTGGAAGTTAGAAAGTTGCCTATAAGCCACATTGATGTATCTGTTGGAAGATAGAAAGTTGCCTATAAGTCACATTGATGTATCTGTTGGAAGTTAGAAAGTTGGCTATAAGCCACATTGATGTATTTGTTGGAAGTTAGAAAGTTGCCTATAAGTCACATTGATGTATCTGTCGGAAGTTAGAAAGTTGGTTATAAGCCACATTGATGTATTTGTTGGAAGTTAGAAAGTTGGCTATCAGCCACATTGATGTATCTGTTGGAAGTTAGAAAGTTGGCTATAAGTCACATTGATGTATCTGTTGGAAGTTAGAAAGTTGGCTATAAGTCACATTGATGTATTTGTTGGGGGATAAAAAGTTGGCTATAAGTCACATTGATGTATCTGTTGGGGGATAAAAAGTTGGCTATAAGCCACATTGATGTATCAGTTGGAAGTTAGAAAGTTGGCTATAAGCCACATTGATGTATCTGTTGGAAGTTAGAAAGTTGGCTATAAGCCACATGGATGTATCAGTTGGAAGTTAGAAAGTTGGCTATAAGCCACATTGATGTATCAGTTGAAAGATAGAAAGTTGGCTATAAGCCACATTGAGGTATTAGTTGGAATATAGAAAGTTGGTTATAAGCCACATTGATGTATCAGTTGGAAGATAGAAAGTTGGTTATAAGCCACATTGATGTATCAGTTGGAAGATAGAAAGTTGGTTATAAGCCACATTGATGTATCAGTTGGAAGTTAGAAAGTTGGCTATAAGCCACATTGATGTATCAGTTGGAAGTTAGAAAGTTGGCTATAAGCCACATTGATGTATCAGTTGGAAGTTAGAAAGTTGGCTATAAGCCACATTGATGTATCAGTTGGAAGATAAAAAGTTGGCTATAAGCCACATTGATGTCTCAGTTGGAAGTTAGAAAGTTGCCTATAAGTCACATTGATGTACTAGTTGGAAGATAGAAAGTTGGCTATAAGTCACATTGATGTACTAGTTGGAAGATAGAAAGTTGCCTATAAGTCACATTGATGTATCTGTAGGAAGATAGAAAGTTGCCTATAAGCCACATTGATGTATCTGTCGGAAGTTAGAAAGTTGGCTATAAGCCACATTGATGTATCTGTTGGAAGTTAGAAAGTTGGCTATACGTCACATTGATGTATCTGTTGGGGGATAAAAAGTTGGCTATAAGCCACATTGATGTATTTGTTGGAAGTTAGAAAGTTGGCTATAAGCCACATTGATGTATTTGTTGGAAGATAGAAAGTTGGCTATAAGCCACATTGATGTATCTGTTGGAAGTTAGAAAGTTGGTTATAAGTCACATTGATGTATTAGTTGGAAGTTAGAAAGTTGGCTATAAGTCACATTGATGTATTAGTTGGAAGTTAGAAAGTTGGTTATAAGCCACATTGATGTATCTGTTGGAAGTTAGAAAGTTGGCTATAAGTCACATTGATGTATTAGTTGGAAGTTAGAAAGTTGCCTATAAGCCACATTGATGTATCTGTTGGAAGATAGAAAGTTGGCTATAAGCCACATTGATGTATCTGTTGGAAGTTAGAAAGTTGGTTATAAGTCACATTGATGTATTAGTTGGAAGTTAGAAAGTTGGCTATAAGCCACATTGATGTATCTGTTGGAAGATAGAAAGTTGCCTATAAGTCACATTGATGTATCTGTTGGAAGTTAGAAAGTTGGCTATAAGCCACATTGATGTATTTGTTGGAAGTTAGAAAGTTGCCTATAAGTCACATTGATGTATCTGTCGGAAGTTAGAAAGTTGGTTATAAGCCACATTGATGTATTTGTTGGAAGTTAGAAAGTTGGCTATCAGCCACATTGATGTATCTGTTGGAAGTTAGAAAGTTGGCTATAAGTCACATTGATGTATCTGTTGGGGGGTAAAAAGTTGGCTATAAGCCACATTGATGTATCAGTTGGAAGTTAGAAAGTTGGCTATAAGCCACATTGATGTATCTGTTGGAAGTTAGAAAGTTGGCTATAAGCCACATGGATGTATCAGTTGGAAGTTAGAAAGTTGGCTATAAGCCACATTGATGTATCAGTTGAAAGATAGAAAGTTGGCTATAAGCCACATTGATGTACTAGTTGGAAGATAGAAAGTTGGCTATAAGCCACATTGATGTATCTGTCGGAAGTTAGAAAGTTGGCTATAAGCCACATTGATGTATCTGTTGGAAATTAGAAAGTTGGCTATACGTCACATTGATGTATCTGTTGGGGGATAAAAAGTTGGCTATAAGCCACATTGATGCATTTGTTGGAAGTTAGAAAGTTGGCTATAAGCCACATTGATGTATCTGTTGGAAGTTAGAAAGTTGGCTATAAGTCACATTGATGTATTAGTTGGAAGTTAGAAAGTTGGCTATAAGTCACATTGATGTATCTGTCGGAAGATAGAAAGTTGGCTATAAGCCACATTGATGTATCTGTTGGAAGTTAGAAAGTTGGCTATAAGTCACATTGATGTATTAGTTGGAAGTCAGAAAGTTGGCTATAAGTCACATTGATGTATCTGTTGGAAGATAGAAAGTTGGCTATAAGCCACATTGATGTATCTGTTGGAAGTTAGAAAGTTGGCTATAAGTCACATTGATGTATCTGTCGGAAGATAGAAAGTTGGCTATAAGCCACATTGATGTATCTGTTGGAAGTTAGAAAGTTGGCTATAAGTCACATTGATGTATTAGTTGGAAGTCAGAAAGTTGGCTATAAGCCACATTGATGTATCTGTTGGAAGTTAGAAAGTTGGCTATAAGTCACATTGATGTATTAGTTGGAAGTCAGAAAGTTGGCTATAAGTCACATTGATGTATCTGTTGGAAGATAGAAAGTTGGCTATAAGCCACATTGATGTACTAGTTAGAAGATAGAAAGTTGGCTGTAAGCCACATTGATGTATCTGTCGGAAGTTAGAAAGTTGGCTATAAGTCACATTGATGTATCTGTTGGAAGATAGAAAGTTGCCTATTAGTCACATTGATGTATCTGTCGGAAGTTAGAAAGTTGGCTATAAGCCACATTGATGTATTTGTTGGAAGTTAGAAAGTTGGCTATAAGCCACATTGATGTATCTGTTGGAAGTTAGAAAGTTGGCTATAAGTCACATTGATGTATCTGTTGGGGGATAAAAAGTTGGCTATAAGCCACATTGATGTATTTGTTGGAAGTTAGAAAGTTGGCTATAAGCCACATTGATGTATTAGTTGGAAGATAGGAAGTTGCCTATAAGCCATATTGATGTATTTGTTGGAAGTTAGAAAATTGGCTATAAGCCACATTGATGTATCTGTCGGAAGTTAGAAAGTTGGCTATAAGTCACATTGATGTCTTAGTTGGAAGTTAGAAAGTTGGCTATAAGTCACATTGATGTATTAGTTGGAAGTTAGAAAGTTGGCTATAAGCCACATTGATGTATTAGTTGGAAGTTAGAAAGTTGGCTATAAGTCACATTGATGTATTAGTTGGAAGTTAGAAAGTTGGCTATAAGTCACATTGATGTATTAGTTGGAAGTTAGAAAGTTGGCTATAAGCCACATTGGTGTATTAGTTGGAAGTTAGAAAGTTGGCTATAAGCCACATTGATGTATTAGTTGGAAGTTAGAAAGTTGGCTATAAGTCACATTGATGTATTAGTTGGAAGTTAGAAAGTTGGCTATAAGTCACATTGATGTATTAGTTGGAAGTTAGAAAGTTGGCTATAAGTCACATTGATGTATCTGTCGGAAGTTAGAAAGTTGGCTATAAGTAACATTGATGTATTAGTTGGAAGTTAGAAAGTTGGCTATAAGTCACATTGATGTATGAGTTGGAAGTTAGAAAGTTGGCTATAAGCCACATTGATGTATTAGTTGGAAGATAGAAAGTTGGCTATAAGTCACATTGATGTATTAGTTGGAAGTTAGAAAGTTGGCTATAAACACATTGATGTATTAGTTGGAAGTTAGAAAGTTGGCTATAAGTCACATTGATGTATTAGTTGGAAGTTAGAAAGTTGGCTATAAGACACATTGATGTATTAGTTGGAAGATAGAAAGTTGGCTATAAGCAACATTGATGTATTAGTTGGAAGTTAGAAAGTTGGCTATAAGTCACATTGATGTATTAGTTGGAAGTTAGAAAGTTGGCTATAAGCCACATTGATGTATCTGTTGGAAGATAGAAAGTTGCCTATAAGCCACATTGATGTATCTGTCGGAAGTTAGAAAGTTGGCTATAAGCCACATTGATGTATTAGTTGGAAGTTAGAAAGTTGACTATAAGCCACATTGATGTATTAGTTGGAAGTTAGAAAGTTGACTATAAGCCACCTTGATGTATTAGTTGGAAGTTAGAAAGTTGGCTATAAGCCACATTGATGTATCTGTTGGAAGTTAGAAAGTTGGCTATAAGCCACATTGATGTATCTGTCGGAAGTCAGAAAATTGGCTATAAGCCCATTGATGTATCTGTCGGAAGTCAGAAAGTTGGCTATAAGCCACATTGATGTATTAGTTGGAAGTTAGAAAGTTGACTATAAGCCACCTTGATGTATTAGTTGGAAGTTAGAAAGTTGGCTATAAGCCACATTGATGTATCTGTTGGAAGTTGGAAAGTTGCCTATAAGCCACATTGATGTATTTGTTGGAAGTTAGAAAGTTGGCTATAAGCCACATTGATGTATCTGTCGGAAGATAGAAAGTTGGCTATAAGCATCATTGGTGTATTTGTTGGAAGATAGAAAGTTGGCTATAAGCCACATTGATGTATCTGTTGGAAGTTAGAAAGTTGGCTATAAGTCACATTGATGTATCTGTTGGAAGTCATAAAGTTGGCTATAAGTCACATTGATGTATCTGTCGGAAGTTAGAAAGTTGGCTATAAGCCACATTGATGTATCTGTTGGAAGTTAGAAAGTTGGCTATAAGTCACATTGATGTATTAGTTGGAAGTTAGAAAGTTGGCTATAAGACACATTGATGTATTAGTTGGAAGATAGAAAGTTGGCTATAAGCAACATTGATGTATTAGTTGGAAGTTAGAAAGTTGGCTATAAGTCACATTGATGTATTAGTTGGAAGTTAGAAAGTTGGCTATAAGCCACATTGATGTATCTGTTGGAAGTTAGAAAGTTGGCTATAAGCCACATTGATGTATCTGTCGGAAGTCAGAAAATTGGCTATAAGCCCATTGATGTATCTGTCGGAAGTCAGAAAGTTGGCTATAAGCCACATTGATGTATTAGTTGGAAGTTAGAAAGTTGACTATAAGCCACCTTGATGTATTAGTTGGAAGTTAGAAAGTTGGCTATAAGCCACATTGATGTATCTGTTGGAAGTTGGAAAGTTGCCTATAAGCCACATTGATGTATTTGTTGGAAGTTAGAAAGTTGGCTATAAGCCACATTGATGTATCTGTCGGAAGATAGAAAGTTGGCTATAAGCATCATTGGTGTATTTGTTGGAAGATAGAAAGTTGGCTATAAGCCACATTGATGTATCTGTTGGAAGTTAGAAAGTTGGCTATAAGTCACATTGATGTATCTGTTGGAAGTCATAAAGTTGGCTATAAGTCACATTGATGTATCTGTCGGAAGTTAGAAAGTTGGCTATAAGCCACATTGATGTATCTGTTGGAAGTTAGAAAGTTGGCTATAAGCTAAATTAATGTATTTGTTGGAAGTTAGAAAGTTGGCTATAAGTCACATTGATGTATCTGTTGGAAGTTAGAAAGTTGGCTATAAGCCACATTGATGTATTAGTTGGAAGATAGGAAGTTGCCTATAAGCCATATTGATGTATTTGTTGGAAGTTAGAAAATTGGCTATAAGCCACATTGATGTATCTGTCGGAAGTTAGAAAGTTGGCTATAAGTCACATTGATGTCTTAGTTGGAAGTTAGAAAGTTGGCTATAAGCCACATTGATGTATTTGTTGGAAGTTAGAAAGTTGGCTATAAGTCACATTGATGTATCTGTCGGAAGTTAGAAAGTTGGCTATAAGTCACATTGATGTATCTGTCGGAAGTTAGAAAGTTGGCTATAAGCCACATTGATGTATCTGTTGGAAGTTAGAAAGTTGGCTATAAGTCACATTGATGTATCTGTTGGAAGTCATAAAGTTGGCTATAAGTCACATTGATGTATCTGTCGGAAGTTAGAAAGTTGGCTATAAGCCACATTGATGTATCTGTTGGAAGTTAGAAAGTTGGCTATAAGCTAAATTAATGTATTTGTTGGAAGTTAGAAAGTTGGCTATAAGTCACATTGATGTATCTGTTGGAAGTTAGAAAGTTGGCTATAAGCCACATTGATGTATTAGTTGGAAGATAGGAAGTTGCCTATAAGCCATATTGATGTATTTGTTGGAAGTTAGAAAATTGGCTATAAGCCACATTGATGTATCTGTCGGAAGTTAGAAAGTTGGCTATAAGTCACATTGATGTCTTAGTTGGAAGTTAGAAAGTTGGCTATAAGTCACATTGATGTATTAGTTGGAAGTTAGAAAGTTGGCTATAAGCCACATTGATGTATTAGTTGGAAGTTAGAAAGTTGGCTATAAGTCACATTGATGTATTAGTTGGAAGTTAGAAAGTTGGCTATAAGTCACATTGATGTATTAGTTGGAAGTTAGAAAGTTGGCTATAAGCCACATTGATGTATTAGTTGGAAGTTAAAAAGTTGGCTATAAGCCACATTGATGTATTAGTTGGAAGTTAGAAAGTTGGCTATAAGTCACATTGATGTATTAGTTGGAAGTTAGAAAGTTGGCTATAAGTCACATTGATGTATTAGTTGGAAGTTAGAAAGTTGGCTATAAGTCACATTGATGTATCTGTCGGAAGTTAGAAAGTTGGCTATAAGTCACATTGATGTATTAGTTGGAAGTTAGAAAGTTGGCTATAAGTCACATTGATGTATTAGTTGGAAGTTAGAAAGTTGGCTATAAGCCACATTGATGTATTAGTTGGAAGATAGAAAGTTGGCTATAAGTCACATTGATGTATTAGTTGGAAGTTAGAAAGTTGGCTATAAACACATTGATGTATTAGTTGGAAGTTAGAAAGTTGGCTATAAGTCACATTGATGTATTAGTTGGAAGTTAGAAAGTTGGCTATAAGACACATTGATGTATTAGTTGGAATATAGAAAGTTGGCTATAAGCAACATTGATGTATTAGTTGGAAGTTAGAAAGTTGGCTATAAGTCACATTGATGTATTAGTTGGAAGTTAGAAAGTTGGCTATAAGCCACATTGATGTATCTGTTGGAAGATAGAAAGTTGCCTATAAGCCACATTGATGTATCTGTCGGAAGTTAGAAAGTTGGCTATAAGCCACATTGATGTATTAGTTGGAAGTTAGAAAGTTGACTATAAGCCACATTGATGTATTAGTTGGAAGTTAGAAAGTTGACTATAAGCCACCTTGATGTATTAGTTGGAAGTTAGAAAGTTGGCTATAAGCCACATTGATGTATCTGTTGGAAGTTAGAAAGTTGGCTATAAGCCACATTGATGTATCTGTCGGAAGTCAGAAAATTGGCTATAAGCCACATTGATGTATCTGTCGGAAGTCAGAAAGTTGGCTATAAGCCACATTGATGTATTAGTTGGAAGTTAGAAAGTTGACTATAAGCCACCTTGATGAATTAGTTGGAAGTTAGAAAGTTGGCTATAAGCCACATTGATGTATCTGTTGGAAGTTAGAAAGTTGGCTATAAGCCACATTGATGTATCTGTCGGAAGTCAGAAAGTTGGCTATAAGCCACATGGATGTATCTGTCGGAAGTCAGAAAGTTGGCTATAAGCCACATTGATGTATCTGTTGGAAGTTAGAAAGTTGGCTATAAGCCACATTGATGTATTTGTTGGAAGTTAGAAAGTTGGCTATAAGCCACATTGATGTATCTGTTGGAAGATAGAAAGTTGCCTATTAGTCACATTGATGTATCTGTCGGAAGTTAGAAAGTTGGCTATAAGCCACATTGATGTATTTGTTGGAAGTTAGAAAGTTGGCTATAAGCCACATTGATGTATCTGTTGGAAGTTAGAAAGTTGGCTATAAGTCAAATTGATGTATCTGTTGGGGGATAAAAAGTTGGCTATAAGCCACATTGATGTATTTGTTGGAAGTTAGAAAGTTGGCTATAAGCCACATTGATGTATTAGTTGGAAGATAGGAAGTTGCCTATAAGCCATATTGATGTATTTGTTGGAAGTTAGAAAATTGGCTATAAGCCACATTGATGTATCTGTCGGAAGTTAGAAAGTTGGCTATAAGTCACATTGATGTCTTAGTTGGAAGTTAGAAAGTTGGCTATAAGTCACATTGATGTATTAGTTGGAAGTTAGAAAGTTGGCTATAAGCCACATTGATGTATTAGTTGGAAGTTAGAAAGTTGGCTATAAGTCACATTGATGTATTAGTTGGAAGTTAGAAAGTTGGCTATAAGTCACATTGATGTATTAGTTGGAAGTTAGAAAGTTGGCTATAAGCCACATTGGTGTATTAGTTGGAAGTTAGAAAGTTGGCTATAAGCCACATTGATGTATTAGTTGGAAGTTAGAAAGTTGGCTATAAGTCACATTGATGTATTAGTTGGAAGTTAGAAAGTTGGCTATAAGTCACATTGATGTATTAGTTGGAAGTTAGAAAGTTGGCTATAAGTCACATTGATGTATCTGTCGGAAGTTAGAAAGTTGGCTATAAGTCACATTGATGTATTAGTTGGAAGTTAGAAAGTTGGCTATAAGTCACATTGATGTATTAGTTGGAAGTTAGAAAGTTGGCTATAAGCCACATTGATGTATTAGTTGGAAGATAGAAAGTTGGCTATAAGTCACATTGATGTATTAGTTGGAAGTTAGAAAGTTGGCTATAAACACATTGATGTATTAGTTGGAAGTTAGAAAGTTGGCTATAATTCACATTGATGTATTAGTTGGAAGTTAGAAAGTTGGCTATAAGACACATTGATGTATTAGTTGGAAGATAGAAAGTTGGCTATAAGCAACATTGATGTATTAGTTGGAAGTTAGAAAGTTGGCTATAAGTCACATTGATGTATTAGTTGGAAGTTAGAAAGTTGGCTATAAGCCACATTGATGTATCTGTTGGAAGATAGAAAGTTGCCTATAAGCCACATTGATGTATCTGTCGGAAGTTAGAAAGTTGGCTATAAGCCACATTGATGTATTAGTTGGAAGTTAGAAAGTTGACTATAAGCCACATTGATGTATTAGTTGGAAGTTAGAAAGTTGACTATAAGCCACCTTGATGTATTAGTTGGAAGTTAGAAAGTTGGCTATAAGCCACATTGATGTATCTGTTGGAAGTTAGAAAGTTGGCTATAAGCCACATTGATGTATCTGTCGGAAGTCAGAAAATTGGCTATAAGCCACATTGATGTATCTGTCGGAAGTCAGAAAGTTGGCTATAAGCCACATTGATGTATTAGTTGGAAGTTAGAAAGTTGACTATAAGCCACCTTGATGTATTAGTTGGAAGTTAGAAAGTTGGCTATAAGCCACATTGATGTATCTGTTGGAAGTTAGAAAGTTGCCTATAAGCCACATTGATGTATCTGTCGGAAGTCAGAAATTTGGCTATAAGCCACATTGATGTATCTGTCGGAAGTCAGAAAGTTGGCTATAAGCCACATTGATGTATCTGTTGGAAGTTGGAAAGTTGGCTATAAGCCACATTGATGTATTTGTTGGAAGTTAGAAAGTTGGCTATAAGCCACATTGATGTATCTGTCGGAAGATAGAAAGTTGGCTATAAGCATCATTTGTTTATTTGTTGGAAGTTAGAAAGTTGGCTATAAGTCACATTGATGTATCTGTCGGAAGTTAGAAAGTTGGCTATAAGCCACATTGATGTATCAGTTGGAAGTTAGAAAGTTGGCTATAAGTCACATTGATGTATCTGTCGGAAGTCATAAAGTTGGCTATAAGTCACATTGATGTATCTGTCGGAAGTTAGAAAGTTGGCTATAAGCCACATTGATGTATCTGTTGGAAGTTAGAAAGTTGGCTATAAGCCACATTAATGTATTTGTTGGAAGTTAGAAAGTTGGCTATAAGTCACATTGATGTATCTGTTGGAAGTTAGAAAGTTGGCTATAAGCCACATTGATGTATTAGTTGGAAGATAGGAAGTTGCCTATAAGCCATATTGATGTATTTGTTGGAAGTTAGAAAATTGGCTATAAGCCACATTGATGTATCTGTCGGAAGTTAGAAAGTTGGCTATAAGTCACATTGATGTCTTAGTTGGAAGTTAGAAAGTTGGCTATAAGTCACATTGATGTATTAGATGGAAGTTAGAAAGTTGGCTATAAGCCACATTGATGTATTAGTTGGAAGTTAGAAAGTTGGCTATAAGTCACATTGATGTATTAGTTGGAAGTTAGAAAGTTGGCTATAAGCCACATTGATGTATCTGTTGGAAGATAGAAAGTTGCCTATAAGCCACATTGATGTATCTGTCGGAAGTTAGAAAGTTGGCTATAAGCCACATTGATGTATTAGTTGGAAGTTAGAAAGTTGACTATAAGCCACATTGATGTATTAGTTGGAAGTTAGAAAGTTGACTATAAGCCACCTTGATGTATTAGTTGGAAGTTAGAAAGTTGGCTATAAGCCACATTGATGTATCTGTTGGAAGTTAGAAAGTTGGCTATAAGCCACATTGATGTATCTGTCGGAAGTCAGAAAATTGGCTATAAGCCACATTGATGTATCTGTCGGAAGTCAGAAAGTTGGCTATAAGCCACATTGATGTATTAGTTGGAAGTTAGAAAGTTGACTATAAGCCACCTTGATGTATTAGTTGGAAGTTAGAAAGTTGGCTATAAGCCACATTGATGTATCTGTTGGAAGTTAGAAAGTTGCCTATAAGCCACATTGATGTATCTGTCGGAAGTCAGAAATTTGGCTATAAGCCACATTGATGTATCTGTCGGAAGTCAGAAAGTTGGCTATAAGCCACATTGATGTATCTGTTGGAAGTTGGAAAGTTGGCTATAAGCCACATTGATGTATTTGTTGGAAGTTAGAAAGTTGGCTATAAGCCACATTGATGTATCTGTCGGAAGATAGAAAGTTGGCTATAAGCATCATTTGTTTATTTGTTGGAAGTTAGAAAGTTGGCTATAAGTCACATTGATGTATCTGTCGGAAGTTAGAAAGTTGGCTATAAGCCACATTGATGTATCAGTTGGAAGTTAGAAAGTTGGCTATAAGTCACATTGATGTATCTGTCGGAAGTCATAAAGTTGGCTATAAGTCACATTGATGTATTAGTTGGAAGTTAGAAAGTTGGCTATAAGTCACATTGATGTATTAGTTGGAAGTTAGAAAGTTGGCTATAAGCCACATTGGTGTATTAGTTGGAAGTTAGAAAGTTGGCTATAAGCCACATTGATGTATTAGTTGGAAGTTAGAAAGTTGGCTATAAGTCACATTGATGTATTAGTTGGAAGTTAGAAAGTTGGCTATAAGTCACATTGATGTATTAGTTGGAAGTTAGAAAGTTGGCTATAAGTCACATTGATGTATCTGTCGGAAGTTAGAAAGTTGGCTATAAGTCACATTGATGTATTAGTTGGAAGTTAGAAAGTTGGCTATAAGTCACATTGATGTATTAGTTGGAAGTTAGAAAGTTGGCTATAAGCCACATTGATGTATTAGTTGGAAGATAGAAAGTTGGCTATAAGTCACATTGATGTATTAGTTGGAAGTTAGAAAGTTGGCTATAAACACATTGATGTATTAGTTGGAAGTTAGAAAGTTGGCTATAATTCACATTGATGTATTAGTTGGAAGTTAGAAAGTTGGCTATAAGACACATTGATGTATTAGTTGGAAGATAGAAAGTTGGCTATAAGCAACATTGATGTATTAGTTGGAAGTTAGAAAGTTGGCTATAAGTCACATTGATGTATTAGTTGGAAGTTAGAAAGTTGGCTATAAGCCACATTGATGTATCTGTTGGAAGATAGAAAGTTGCCTATAAGCCACATTGATGTATCTGTCGGAAGTTAGAAAGTTGGCTATAAGCCACATTGATGTATTAGTTGGAAGTTAGAAAGTTGACTATAAGCCACATTGATGTATTAGTTGGAAGTTAGAAAGTTGACTATAAGCCACCTTGATGTATTAGTTGGAAGTTAGAAAGTTGGCTATAAGCCACATTGATGTATCTGTTGGAAGTTAGAAAGTTGGCTATAAGCCACATTGATGTATCTGTCGGAAGTCAGAAAATTGGCTATAAGCCACATTGATGTATCTGTCGGAAGTCAGAAAGTTGGCTATAAGCCACATTGATGTATTAGTTGGAAGTTAGAAAGTTGACTATAAGCCACCTTGATGTATTAGTTGGAAGTTAGAAAGTTGGCTATAAGCCACATTGATGTATCTGTTGGAAGTTAGAAAGTTGCCTATAAGCCACATTGATGTATCTGTCGGAAGTCAGAAATTTGGCTATAAGCCACATTGATGTATCTGTCGGAAGTCAGAAAGTTGGCTATAAGCCACATTGATGTATCTGTTGGAAGTTGGAAAGTTGGCTATAAGCCACATTGATGTATTTGTTGGAAGTTAGAAAGTTGGCTATAAGCCACATTGATGTATCTGTCGGAAGATAGAAAGTTGGCTATAAGCATCATTTGTTTATTTGTTGGAAGTTAGAAAGTTGGCTATAAGTCACATTGATGTATCTGTCGGAAGTTAGAAAGTTGGCTATAAGCCACATTGATGTATCAGTTGGAAGTTAGAAAGTTGGCTATAAGTCACATTGATGTATCTGTCGGAAGTCATAAAGTTGGCTATAAGTCACATTGATGTATCTGTCGGAAGTTAGAAAGTTGGCTATAAGCCACATTGATGTATCTGTTGGAAGTTAGAAAGTTGGCTATAAGCCACATTAATGTATTTGTTGGAAGTTAGAAAGTTGGCTATAAGTCACATTGATGTATCTGTTGGAAGTTAGAAAGTTGGCTATAAGCCACATTGATGTATTAGTTGGAAGATAGGAAGTTGCCTATAAGCCATATTGATGTATTTGTTGGAAGTTAGAAAATTGGCTATAAGCCACATTGATGTATCTGTCGGAAGTTAGAAAGTTGGCTATAAGTCACATTGATGTCTTAGTTGGAAGTTAGAAAGTTGGCTATAAGTCACATTGATGTATTAGATGGAAGTTAGAAAGTTGGCTATAAGCCACATTGATGTATTAGTTGGAAGTTAGAAAGTTGGCTATAAGTCACATTGATGTATTAGTTGGAAGTTAGAAAGTTGGCTATAAGTCACATTGATGTATTAGTTGGAAGTTAGAAAGTTGGCTATAAGCCACATTGATGTATTAGTTGGAAGTTAGAAAGTTGGCTATAAGCCACATTGATGTATTAGTTGGAAGTTAGAAAGTTGGCTATAAGTCACATTGATGTATTAGTTGGAAGTTAGAAAGTTGGCTATAAGTCACATTGATGTATTAGTTGGAAGTTAGAAAGTTGGCTATAAGTCACATTGATGTATCTGTCGGAAGTTAGAAAGTTGGCTATAAGTCACATTGATGTATTAGTTGGAAGTTAGAAAGTTGGCTATAAGTCACATTGATGTATTAGTTGGAAGTTAGAAAGTTGGCTATAAGCCACATTGATGTATTAGTTGGAAGATAGAAAGTTGGCTATAAGTCACATTGATGTATTAGTTGGAAGTTAGAAAGTTGGCTATAAACACATTGATGTATTAGTTGGAAGTTAGAAAGTTGGCTATAAGTCACATTGATGTATTAGTTGGAAGTTAGAAAGTTGGCTATAAGACACATTGATGTATTAGTTGGAAGATAGAAAGTTGGCTATAAGCAACATTGATGTATTAGTTGGAAGTTAGAAAGTTGGCTATAAGTCACATTGATGTATTAGTTGGAAGTTAGAAAGTTGGCTATAAGCCACATTGATGTATCTGTTGGAAGATAGAAAGTTGCCTATAAGCCACATTGATGTATCTGTCGGAAGTTAGAAAGTTGGCTATAAGCCACATTGATGTATCTGTTGGAAGTTAGAAAGTTGGCTATAAGCCACATTGATGTATCTGTCGGAAGTCAGAAAATTGGCTATAAGCCACATTGATGTATCTGTCGGAAGTCAGAAAGTTGGCTATAAGCCACATTGATGTATTAGTTGGAAGTTAGAAAGTTGACTATAAGCCACCTTGATGAATTAGTTGGAAGTTAGAAAGTTGGCTATAAGCCACATTGATGTATCTGTTGGAAGTTAGAAAGTTGGCTATAAGCCACATTGATGTATCTGTCGGAAGTCAGAAAGTTGGCTATAAGCCACATTGATGTATCTGTCGGAAGTCAGAAAGTTGGCTATAAGCCACATTGATGTATCTGTTGGAAGTTAGAAAGTTGGCTATAAGCCACATTGATGTATTTGTTGGAAGTTAGAAAGTTGGCTATAAGCTACATTGATGTATCTGTCGGAAGATAGAAAGTTGGCTATAAGCATCATTGGTGTATTTGTTGGAAGTTAGAAAGTTGGCTATAAGTCACATTGATGTATCTGTCGGAAGTTAGAAAGTTGGCTATAAGCCACATTGATGTATCTGTTGGAAGTTAGAAAGTTGGCTATAAGTCACATTGATGTATCTGTCGGAAGTTAGAAAGTTGGCTATAAGCCACATTGATGTATCTGTTGGAAGTTAGAAAGTTGGCTATAAGCCACATTAATGTATTTGTTGGAAGTTAGAAAGTTGGCTATAAGTCACATTGATGTATCTGTCGGAAGTTAGAAAGTTGGTTATAAGCCACATTGATGTATCTGTTGGAAGATAGAAAGTTGGCTATAAGACACATTGATGTATTTGTTGGAAGTTAGAAAGTTGGCTATAAGTCACATTGATGTATCTGTTGGAAGATAGAAAGTTGGCTATAAGCCACATTGATGTATTTGTTGGAAGTTAGAAAGTTGCCTATAAGTCACATTGATGTATCTGTTGGAAGATAGAAAGTTGGCTATAAGCCACATTGATGTATTTGTTGGAAGTTAGAAAGTTGGTTATAAGCCACATTGATGTATCTGTTGGAAGATAGAAAGTTGGCTATAAGCCACATTGATGTATTTGTTGGAAGTTAGAAAGTTGGCTATAAGTCACATTGATGTATTAGTTGGAAGTTAGAAAGTTGGCTATAAGTCACATTGATGTATCTGTCGGAAGTTAGAAAGTTGGCTATAAGTCACATTGATGTATTAGTTGGAAGTTAGAAAGTTGGCTATAAGTCACATTGATGTATTAGTTGGAAGTTAGAAAGTTGGCTATAAGCCACATTGATGTATTAGTTGGAAGATAGAAAGTTGGCTATAAGTCACATTGATGTATTAGTTGGAAGTTAGAAAGTTGGCTATAAACACATTGATGTATTAGTTGGAAGTTAGAAAGTTGGCTATAAGTCACATTGATGTATTAGTTGGAAGTTAGAAAGTTGGCTATAAGACACATTGATGTATTAGTTGGAAGATAGAAAGTTGGCTATAAGCAACATTGATGTATTAGTTGGAAGTTAGAAAGTTGGCTATAAGTCACATTGATGTATTAGTTGGAAGTTAGAAAGTTGGCTATAAGCCACATTGATGTATCTGTTGGAAGATAGAAAGTTGCCTATAAGCCACATTGATGTATCTGTCGGAAGTTAGAAAGTTGGCTATAAGCCACATTGATGTATTAGTTGGAAGTTAGAAAGTTGACTATAAGCCACATTGATGTATTAGTTGGAAGTTAGAAAGTTGACTATAAGCCACCTTGATGTATTAGTTGGAAGTTAGAAAGTTGGCTATAAGCCACATTGATGTATCTGTTGGAAGTTAAAAAGTTGGCTATAAGCCACATTGATGTATCTGTCGGAAGTCAGAAAGTTGGCTATAAGCCATATTGATGTATCTGTCGGAAGTCAGAAAGTTGGCTATAAGCCACATTGATGTATTAGTTGGAAGTTAGAAAGTTGACTATAAGCCACCTTGATGTATTAGTTGGAAGTTAGAAAGTTGGCTATAAGCCACATTGATGTATCTGTTGGAAGTTAGAAAGTTGGCTATAAGCCACATTGATGTATCTGTCGGAAGTCAGAAAGTTGGCTATAAGCCACATTGATGTATCTGTCGGAAGTCAGAAAGTTGGCTATAAGCCACATTGATGTATCTGTTGGAAGTTAGAAAGTTGGCTATAAGCCACATTGATGTATTTGTTGGAAGTTAGAAAGTTGGCTATAAGCCACATTGATGTATCTGTCGGAAGATAGAAAGTTGGCTATAAGCATCATTGATGTATTTGTTGGAAGTTAGAAAGTTGGCTATAAGTCACATTGATGTATCTGTCGGAAGTTAGAAAGTTGGCTATAAGCCACATTGATGTATCTGTTGGAAGTTAGAAAGTTGGCTATAAGTCACATTGATGTATCTGTCGGAAGTCAGAAAGTTGGCTATAAGTCACATTGATGTATCTGTCGGAAGTTAGAAAGTTGGCTATAAGCCACATTGATGTATCTGTTGGAAGTTAGAAAGTTGGCTATAAGGCACATTAATGTATTTGTTGAAAGTTAGAAAGTTGGCTATAAGTCACATTGATGTATCTGTCGGAAGTTAGAAAGTTGGTTATAAGCCACATTGATGTATCTGTTGGAAGATAGAAAGTTGGCTATAAGCCACATTGATGTATTTGTTGGAAGTTAGAAAGTTGGCTATAAGTCACATTGATGTATCTGTTGGAAGATAGAAAGTTGGCTATAAGCCACATTGATGTATTTGTTGGAAGTTAGAAAGTTGGTTATAAGCCACATTGATGTATCTGTTGGAAGATAGAAAGTTGGCTATAAGGCACATTGATGTATTTGTTGGAAGTTAGAAAGTTGGCTATAAGTCACATTGATGTATCTGTCGGAAGTTAGAAAGTTGGTTATAAGCCACATTGATGTATCTGTTGGAAGACAGAAAGTTGGCTATAAGCCACATTGACGTATCAGTTGGAAGATAGAAAGTTGGCTATAAGCCACATTGATGTCTCAGTTGGAAGTTAGAAAGTTGGCTATAAGTCACATTGATGTACTAGTTGAAGATAGAAAGTTGGCTATAAGTCACATTGATGTACTAGTTGGAAGATAGAAAGTTGCCTATAAGTCACATTGATGTATCTGTTGGAAGATAGAAAGTTGCCTATAAGCCACATTGATGTATTTGTCGGAAGTTAGAAAGTTGGCTATAAGCCACATTGATGTATCTGTTGGAAGTTAGAAAGTTGGCTATACGTCACATTGATGTATCTGTTGGGGGATAAAAAGTTGGCTATAAGCCACATTGATGTATTTGTTGGAAGTTAGAAAGTTGGCTATAAGCCACATTGATGTATCTGTTGGAAGTTAGAAAGTTGGCTATAAGTCACATTGATGTATCTGTTGGAAGTCAGAAAGTTGGCTATACGTCACATTGCTGTATCTGTTGGAAGATAGAAAGTTTGCTATAAGCCACATTGATGTATTAGTTGGAAGTTAGAAAGTTGCCTATAAGCCACATTGATGTATCTGTTGGAAGATAGAAAGTTGGCTATAAGCCACATTGATGTATCTGTTGGAAGTTAGAAAGTTGGTTATAAGTCACATTGATGTATTAGTTGGAAGTTAGAAAGTTGGCTATAAGTCACATTGATGTATTAGTTGGAAGTTAGAAAGTTGGTTATAAGCCACATTGATGTATCTGTTGGAAGTTAGAAAGTTGGCTATAAGTCACATTGATGTATTAGTTGGAAGTTAGAAAGTTGCCTATAAGCCACATTGATGTATCTGTTGGAAGATAGAAAGTTGGCTGTAAGCCACATTGATGTATCTGTTGGAAGTTAGAAAGTTGGTTATAAGTCACATTGATGTATTAGTTGGAAGTTAGAAAGTTGGCTATAAGTCACATTGATGTATCTGTCGGAAGTTAGAAAGTTGCCTATTAGCCACATTGATGTATCTGTTGGAAGATAGAAAGTTGCCTATAAGTCACATTGATGTATCTGTTGGAAGTTAGAAAGTTGGCTATAAGCCACATTGATGTATTTGTTGGAAGTTAGAAAGTTGCCTATAAGTCACATTGATGTATCTGTCGGAAGTTAGAAAGTTGGCTATAAGCCACATTGATGTATTTGTTGGAAGTTAGAAAGTTGGCTATAAGCCACATTGATGTATCTGTTGGAAGTTAGAAAGTTGGCTATAAGTCACATTGATGTATCTGTCGGAAGATAGAAAGTTGGCTATAAGCAACATTGGTGTATTTGTTGGAAGTTAGAAAGTTGGCTATAAGTCACATTGATGTATCAGTTGGAAGTTAGAAAGTTGGCTATAAGCCACATTGATGTATCTGTTGGAAGTTAGAAAGTTGGCTATAAGCCACATTGATGTATCAGTTGGAAGTTAGAAAGTTGGCTATAAGCCACATTGATGTATCAGTTGGAAGATAGAAAGTTGGCTTTAAGCCACATTGATGTATCAGTTGGAAAATAGAAAGTTGGCTATAAGCCACATTGATGTATCTGTTGGAAATTAGAAAGTTGGCTATACGTCACATTGATGTATCTGTTGGGGGATAAAAAGTTGGCTATAAGCCACATTGATGCATTTGTTGGAAGTTAGAAAGTTGGCTATAAGCCACATTGATGTATCTGTTGGAAGTTAGAAAGTTGGCTATAAGTCACATTGATGTATTAGTTGGAAGTTAGAAAGTTGGCTAAAAGTCACATTGATGTATCTGTCGGAAGTCAGAAAGTTGGCTATAAGTCACATTGATGTATCTGTTGGAAGATAGAAAGTTGGCTATAAGCCACATTGATGTACTAGTTGGAAGATAGAAAGTTGGCTGTAAGCCACATTGATGTATCTGTCGGAAGTTAGAAAGTTGGCTATAAGTCACATTGATGTATCTGTTGGAAGATAGAAAGTTGCCTATAAGTCACATTGATGTATCTGTCGGAAGTTAGAAAGTTGGCTATAAGCCACATTGATGTATTTGTTGGAAGTTAGAAAGTTGGCTATAAGCCACATTGATGTATCTGTTGGAAGTTAGAAAGTTGGCTATAAGTCACATTGATGTATCTGCTGTGGGATAAAAAGTTGGCTATAAGCCACATTGATGTATTTGTTGGAAGTTAGAAAGTTGGCTATAAGCCACATTGATGTATTAGTTGGAAGATAGGAAGTTGCCTATAAGCCATATTGATGTATTTGTTGGAAGTTAGAAAATTGGCTATAAGCCACATTGATGTATCTGTCGGAAGTTAGAAAGTTGGCTATAAGTCACATTGATGTATTAGTTGGAAGTTAGAAAGTTGGCTATAAGCCACATTGATGTATCTGTTGGAAGATAGAAAGTTGCCTATAAGCCACATTGATGTATTTGTCGGAAGTTAGAAGGTTGGCTATAAGCCACATTGATGTATTAGTTGGAAGTTAGAAAGTTGACTATAAGCCACATTGATGTATTAGTTGGAAGTTAGAAAGTTGACTATAAGCCACCTTGATGTATTAGTTGGAAGTTAGAAAGTTGGCTATAAGCCACATTGATGTATCTGTTGGAAGTTAGAAAGTTGGCTATAAGCCACATTGATGTATCTGTCGGAAGTCAGAAAATTGGCTATAAGCCAAATTGATGTATCTGTCGGAAGTCAGAAAGTTGGCTATAAGCCACATTGATGTATTAGTTGGAAGTTAGAAAGTTGACTATAAGCCACCTTGATGTATTAGTTGGAAGTTAGAAAGTTGGCTATAAGCCACATTGATGTATATGTTGGAAGTTAGAAAGTTGGCTATAAGCCACATTGATGTATTTGTCGGAAGTCAGAAAGTTGGCTATAAGCCACATTGATGTATCTGTCGGAAGTCAGAAAGTTGGCTATAAGCCACATTGATGTATCTGTTGGAAGTTAGAAAGTTGGCTATAAGCCACATTGATGTATTTGTTGGAAGTTAGAAAGTTGGCTATAAGCCACATTGATGTATCTGTCGGAAGATAGAAAGTTGGCTATAAGCATCATTGGTGTATTTGTTGGAAGTTAGAAAGTTGGCTATAAGTCACATTGATGTATCTGTCGGAAGTTAGAAAGTTGGCTATAAGCCACATTGATGCATCTGTTGGAAGTTAGAAAGTTGGCTATAAGTCACATTGATGTATCTGTCGGAAGTCATAAAGTTGGCTATAAGTCACATTGATGTATCTGTCGGAAGTTAGAAAGTTGGCTATAAGCCACATTGATGTATCTGTTGGAAGTTAGAAAGTTGGCTATAAGCCACATTAATGTATTTGTTGGAAGTTAGAAAGTTGGCTATAAGTCACATTGATGTATCTGTCGGAAGTTAGAAAGTTGGTTATAAGCCACATTGATGTATCTGTTGGAAGATAGAAAGTTGGCTATAAGCCACATTGATGTATTTGTTGGAAGTTAGAAAGTTGGCTATGAGTCACATTGATGTATCTGTTGGAAGATAGAAAGTTGGCTATAAGCCACATTGATGTATTTGTTGGAAGTTAGAAAGTTGGTTATAAGCCACATTGATGTATCTGTTGGAAGATAGAAAGTTGGCTATAAGCCACATTGATGTATTTGTTGGAAGTTAGAAAGTTGGCTATAAGTCACATTGATGTATTAGTTGGAAGTTAGAAAGTTGGCTATAAGTCACATTGATGTATCTGTCGGAAGTTAGAAAGTTGGCTATAAGTCACATTGATGTATTAGTTGGAAGTTAGAAAGTTGGCTATAAGCCACATTGATGTATCTGTTGGAAGTTAGAAAGTTGGCTATAAGCCACATTGATGTATTTGTTGGAAGTTAGAAAGTTGCCTATAAGTCACATTGATGTATCTGTCGGAAGTTAGAAAGATGGCTATAAGCCACATTGATGTATTTGTTGGAAGTTAGAAAGTTGGCTATAAGCCACATTGATGTATCTGTTGGAAGTTAGAAAGTTGGCTATAAGTCACATTGATGTATCTGTCGGAAGATAGAAAGTTGGCTATAAGCATGATTGGTGTATTTGTTGGAAGTTAGAAAGTTGGCTATAAGTCACATTGATGTATCAGTTGGAAGTTAGAAAGTTGGCTATAAGCCACATTGATGTATCTGTTGGAAGTTAGAAAGTTGGCTATAAGCCACATTGATGTATCAGTTGGAAGTTAGAAAGTTGGCTATAAGCCACATTGATGTATCAGTTGGAAGATAGAAAGTTGGCTTTAAGCCACATTGATGTATCAGTTGGAAGTTAGAAAGTTGGCTATAAGCCACATTGATGTACTAGTTGGAAGATAGAAAGTTGGCTATAAGCCACATTGATGTATCTGTCGGAAGTTAGAAAGTTGGCTATAAGCCACATTGATGTATCTGTTGGAAATTAGAAAGTTGGCTATACGTCACATTGATGTATCTGTTGGGGGATAAAAAGTTGGCTATAAGCCACATTGATGCATTTGTTGGAAGTTAGAAAGTTGACTATAAGCCACATTGATGTATCTGTTGGAAGTTAGAAAGTTGGCTATAAGTCACATTGATGTATCTGTTGGAAGTTAGAAAGTTGGCTAAAAGTCACATTGATGTATCTGTCGGAAGTCAGAAAGTTGGCTATAAGTCACATTGATGTATCTGTTGGAAGATAGAAAGTTGGCTATAAGCCACATTGATGTACTAGTTGGAAGATAGAAAGTTGGCTGTAAGCCACATTGATGTATCTGTCGGAAGTTAGAAAGTTAGCTATAAGTCACATTGATGTATCTGTTGGAAGTTAGAAAGTTGGCTATAAGCCACATTGATGTATCTGTTGGAAGTTAGAAAGTTGGCTATAAGTCACATTGATGTATCTGTTGGGGGATAAAAAGTTGGCTATAAGCCACATTGATGTATTTGTTGGAAGTTAGAAAGTTGGCTATAAGCCACATTGATGTATTAGTTGGAAGATAGGAAGTTGCCTATAAGCCATATTGATGTATTTGTTGGAAGTTAGAAAATTGGCTATAAGCCACATTGATGTATCTGTCGGAAGTTAGAAAGTTGGCTATAAGTCACATTGATGTATTAGTTGGAAGTTAGAAAGTTGGCTATAAGCCACATTGATGTATCTGTTGGAAGATAGAAAGTTGCCTATAAGCCACATTGATGTATCTGTCGGAAGTTAGAAGGTTGGCTATAAGCCACATTGATGTATTAGTTGGAAGTTAGAAAGTTGACTATAAGCCACATTGAGGTATTAGTTGGAAGTTAGAAAGTTGACTATAAGCCACCTTGATGTATTAGTTGGAAGTTAGAAAGTTGGCTATAAGCCACATTGATGTATCTGTTGGAAGTTAGAAAGTTGGCTATAAGCCACATTGATGTATCTGTCGGAAGTCAGAAAATTGGCTATAAGCCACATTGATGTATCTGTCGGAAGTCAGAAAGTTGGCTATAAGCCACATTGATGTATTAGTTGGAAGTTAGAAAGTTGACTATAAGCCACCTTGATGTATTAGTTGGAAGTTAGAAAGTTGGCTATAAGCCACATTGATGTATATGTTGGAAGTTAGAAAGTTGGCTATAAGCCACATTGATGTATCTGTCGGAAGTCAGAAAGTTGGCTATAAGCCACATTGATGTATCTGTCGGAAGTCAGAAAGTTGGCTATAAGCCACATTGATGTATCTGTTGGAAGTTAGAAAGTTGGCTATAAGCCACATTGATGTATTTGTTGGAAGTTAGAAAGTTGGCTATAAGCCACATTGATGTATCTGTCGGAAGATAGAAAGTTGGCTATAAGCATCATTGGTGTATTTGTTGGAAGTTAGAAAGTTGGCTATAAGTCACATTGATGTATCTGTCGGAAGTTAGAAAGTTGGCTATAAGCCACATTGATGTATCTGTTGGAAGTTAGAAAGTTGGCTATAAGTCACATTGATGTACTAGTTGGAAGATAGAAAGTTGGCTATAAGCCACATTGATGTATCTGTCGGAAGTTAGAAAGTTGGCTATAAGCCACATTGATGTATCTGTTGGAAATTAGAAAGTTGGCTATACGTCACATTGATGTATCTGTTGGGGGATAAAAAGTTGCCTATAAGTCACATTGATGTATCTGTCGGAAGTTAGAAAGTTGGCTATAAGCCACATTGATGTATTTGTTGGAAGTTAGAAAGTTGGCTATAAGCCACATTGATGTATCTGTTGGAAGTTAGAAAGTTGGCTATAAGTCACATTGATGTATCTGTTGGGGGATAAAAAGTTGGCTATAAGCCACATTGATGTATTTGTTGGAAGTTAGAAAGTTGGCTATAAGCCACATTGATGTATTAGTTGGAAGATAGGAAGTTGCCTATAAGCCATATTGATGTATTTGTTGGAAGTTAGAAAATTGGCTATAAGCCACATTGATGTATCTGTCGGAAGTTAGAAAGTTGGCTATAAGTCCCATTGATGTATTAGTTGGAAGTTAGAAAGTTGGCTATAAGCCACATTGATGTATCTGTTGGAAGATAGAAAGTTGCCTATAAGCCACATTGATGTATCTGTCGGAAGTTAGAAGGTTGGCTATAAGCCACATTGATGTATTAGTTGGAAGTTAGAAAGTTGACTATAAGCCACATTGATGTATTAGTTGGAAGTTAGAAAGTTGACTATAAGCCACCTTGATGTATTAGTTGGAAGTTAGAAAGTTGGCTATAAGCCACATTGATGTATCTGTTGGAAGTTAGAAAGTTGGCTATAAGCCACATTGATGTATCTGTCGGAAGTCAGAAAATTGGCTATAAGCCACATTGATGTATCTGTCGGAAGTCAGAAAGTTGGCTATAAGCCACATTGATGTATTAGTTGGAAGTTAGAAAGTTGACTATAAGCCACCTTGATGTATTGGTTGGAAGTTAGAAAGTTGGCTATAAGCCACATTGATGTATATGTTGGAAGTTAGAAAGTTGGCTATAAGCCACATTGATGTATCTGTCGGAAGTCAGAAAGTTGGCTATAAGCCACATTGATGTATCTGTCGGAAGTCAGAAAGTTGGCTATAAGCCACATTGATGTATCTGTTGGAAGTTAGAAAGTTGGCTATAAGCCACATTGATGTATTTGTTGGAAGTTAGAAAGTTGGCTATAAGCCACATTGATGTATCTGTCGGAAGATAGAAAGTTGGCTATAAGCATCATTGGTGTATTTGTTGGAAGTTAGAAAGTTGGCTATAAGTCACATTGATGTATCTGTCGGAAGTTAGAAAGTTGGCTATAAGCCACATTGATGTATCTGTTGGAAGTTAGAAAGTTGGCTATAAGTCACATTGATGTATCTGTCGGAAGTCATAAAGTTGGCTATAAGTCACATTGATGTATCTGTCGGAAGTTAGAAAGTTGGCTATAAGCCACATTGATGTATCTGTTGGAAGTTAGAAAGTTGGCTATAAGTCACATTAATGTATTTGTTGGAAGTTAGAAAGTTGGCTATAAGTCACATTGATGTATCTGTCGGAAGTTAGAAAGTTGGTTATAAGCCACATTGATGTATCTGTTGGAAGATAGAAAGTTGGCTATAAGCCACATTGATTTATTTGTTGGAAGTTAGAAAGTTGGCTATAAGTCACATTGATGTATCTGTTGGAAGATAGAAAGTTGGCTATAAGCCACATTGATGTATTTGTTGGAAGTTAGAAAGTTGGTTATAAGCCACATTGATGTATCTGTTGGAAGATAGAAAGTTGGCTATAAGCCACATTGATGTATTTGTTGGAAGTTAGAAAGTTGGCTATAAGTCACATTGATGTATTAGTTGGAAGTTAGAAAGTTGGCTATAAGTCACATTGATGTATCTGTCGGAAGTTAGAAAGTTGGCTATAAGTCACATTGATGTATTAGTTGGAAGTTAGAAAGTTGGCTATAAGTCACATTGATGTATTAGTTGGAAGTTAGAAAGTTGGCTATAAGCCACATTGATGTATTAGTTGGGAGATAGAAAGTTGGCTATAAGTCACATTGATGTATTAGTTGGAAGTTAGAAAGTTGGCTATAAACACATTTATGTATTAGTTGGAAGTTAGAAAGTTGGCTATAAGTCACATTGATGTATTAGTTGGAAGTTAGAAAGTTGGCTATAAGACACATTGATGTATTAGTTGGAAGATAGAAAAATGGCTATAAGCAACATTGATGTATTAGTTGGAAGTTAGAAAGTTGGCTATAAGTCACATTGATGTATTAGTTGGAAGTTAGAAAGTTGGCTATAAGCCACATTGATGTATCTGTTGGAAGATAGAAAGTTGTCTATAAGCCACATTGATGTATCTGTCGGAAGTTAGAAAGTTGGCTATAAGCCACATTGATGTATTAGTTGGAAGTTAGAAAGTTGACTATAAGCCACATTGATGTATTAGTTGGAAGTTAGAAAGTTTACTATAAGCCACCTTGATGTATTAGTTGGAAGTTAGAAAGTTGGCTATAAGCCACATTGATGTATCTGTTGGAAGTTAGAAAGTTGGCTATAAGCCACATTGATGTATCTGTCGGAAGTCAGAAAGTTGGCTATAAGCCACATTGATGTATCTGTCGGAAGTCAGAAAGTTGGCTATAAGCCACATTGATGTATTAGTTGGAAGTTAGAAAGTTGACTATAAGCCACCTTGATGTATTAGTTGGAAGATAGAAAGTTGGCTATAAGCCACATTGATGTCTCAGTTGGAAGTTAGAAAGTTGGCTATAAGTCACATTGATGTACTAGTTGGAAGATAGAAAGTTGCCTATAAGTCACATTGATGTATCTGTTGGAAGATAGAAAGTTGGCTATAAGCCACATTGATGTATCTGTTGGAAGTCAGAAAGTTGGCTATAAGCCACATTGATGTATTAGTTGGAAGTTAGAAAGTTGACTATAAGCCACCTTGATGTATCTGTTGGAAGTCAGAAAGTTGGCTATAAGCCACATTGATGTATTAGTTGGAAGTTAGAAAGTTGCCTATAAGTCACATTGATGTATCTGTTGGAAGTCAGAAAGTTGCCTATAAGTCACATTGATGTATCTGTTGGAAGTCAGAAAGTTGGCTATAAGCCACATTGATGTATTAGTTGGAAGTTAGAAAGTTGACTATAAGCCACCTTGATGTATTAGTTGGAAGATAGAAAGTTGGCTATAAGCCACATTGATGTCTCAGTTGGAAGTTAGAAAGTTGGCTATAAGTCACATTGATGTACTAGTTGGAAGATAGAAAGTTGGCTATAAGTCACATTGATGTATCTGTTGGAAGATAGAAAGTTGCCTATAAGCCACATTGATGTATCTGTTGGATGATAGAAAGTTGCCTATAAGTCACATTGATGTATCTGTTGGAAGTTAGAAAGTTGGCTATAAGTCACATTGATGTACTAGTTGGAAGATAGAAAGTTGCCTATAAGTCACATTGATGTATCTGTTGGAAGATAGAAAGTTGCCTATAAGCCACATTGATGTATCTGTCGGAAGTTAGAAAGTTGGCTATAAGCCACATTGATGTATCTGTTGGAAGTTAGAAAGTTGGCTATACGTCACATTGATGTATCTGTTGGGGGATAAAAAGTTGGCTATAAGCCACATTGATGTATTTGTTGGAAGTTAGAAAGTTGTCTATAAGCCACATTGATGTATCTGTTGGAAGTTAGAAAGTTGGCTATAAGTCACATTGATGTATCTGTCGGAAGTCAGAAAGTTGGCTATAAGTCACATTGCTGTATCTGTTGGAAGATAGAAAGTTGGCTATAAGCCACATTGATGTACTAGTTGGAAGATAGAAAGTTGGCTGTAAGCCACATTGATGTATCTGTTGGAAGATAGAAAGTTGGCTATAAGTCACATTGATGTATTAGTTGGAAGTTAGAAAGTTGGCTATAAGTCACATTGATGTATCTGTCGGAAGTTAGAAAGTTGGCTATAAGCCACATTGATGTACTAGTTGGAAGTTAGAAAGTTGGCTATAAGTCACATTGATGTATCTGTCGGAAGTTAGAAAGTTGGCTATAAGTCACATTGATGTATTAGTTGGAAGTTAGAAAGTTGGCTATAAGCCACATTGATGTATTAGTTGGAAGATAGAAAGTTGGCTATAAGTCACATTGATGTATTAGTTGGAAGATAGAAAGTTGGCTATAAGCCACATTGATGTATTAGTTGGAAGTTAGAAAGTTGGCTATAAGCCACATTGATGTATTAGTTGGAAGTTAGAAAGTTGGCTATAAGTCACATTGATGTATTAGTTGGAAGATAGAAAGTTGGCTATAAGTCACATTGATGTATTAGTTGGAAGTTAGAAAGTTGGCTATAAGTCACATTGATGTATCTGTCGGAAGTTAGAAAGTTGGCTATAAGTCACATTGATGTATTAGTTGGAAGTTAGAAAGTTGGCTATAAGCCACATTGATGTATCTGTTGGAAGTTAGAAAGTTGGCTATAAGCCACATTGATGTATTTGTTGGAAGTTAGAAAGTTGCCTATAAGTCACATTGATGTATCTGTCGGAAGTTAGAAAGATGGCTATAAGCCACATTGATGTATTTGTTGGAAGTTAGAAAGTTGGCTATAAGCCACATTGATGTATCTGTTGGAAGTTAGAAAGTTGGCTATAAGTCACATTGATGTATCTGTCGGAAGATAGAAAGTTGGCTATAAGCATCATTGGTGTATTTGTTGGAAGTTAGAAAGTTGGCTATAAGTCACATTGATGTATCAGTTGGAAGTTAGAAAGTTGGCTATAAGCCACATTGATGTATCTGTTGGAAGTTAGAAAGTTGGCTATAAGCCACATTGATGTATCAGTTGGAAGTTAGAAAGTTGGCTATAAGCCACATTGATGTATCAGTTGGAAGATAGAAAGTTGGCTTTAAGCCACATTGATGTATCAGTTGGAAGTTAGAAAGTTGGCTATAAGCCACATTGATGTACTAGTTGGAAGATAGAAAGTTGGCTATAAGCCACATTGATGTATCTGTCGGAAGTTAGAAAGTTGGCTATAAGCCACATTGATGTATCTGTTGGAAGTCAGAAAGTTGGCTATAAGTCACATTGATGTCTCAGTTGGAAGTTAGAAAGTTGGCTATACGTCACATTGATGTATCTGTTGGGGGATAAAAAGTTGGCTATAAGCCACATTGATGCATTTGTTGGAAGTTAGAAAGTTGGCTATAAGCCACATTGATGTATTAGTTGGAAGTTAGAAAGTTGGCTATAAGTCACATTGATGTATCTGTTGGAAGTTAGAAAGTTGGCTAAAAGTCACATTGATGTATCTGTCGGAAGTCAGAAAGTTGGCTATAAGTCACATTGATGTATCTGTTGGAAGATTGAAAGTTGGCTATAAGCCACATTGATGTTCTAGTTGGAAGATAGAAAGTTGGCTGTAAGCCACATTGATGTATCTGTCGGAAGTTAGAAAGTTGGCTATAAGTCACATTGATGTATCTGTTGGAAGATAGAAAGTTGCCTATAAGTCACATTGATGTATCTGTCGGAAGTTAGAAAGTTGGCTATAAGCCACATTGATGTATTTGTTGGAAGTTAGAAAGTTGGCTATAAGCCACATTGATGTATCTGTTGGAAGTTAGAAAGTTGGCTATAAGTCACATTGATGTATCTGTTGGGGGATAAAAAGTTGGCTATAAGCCACATTGATGTATTTGTTGGAAGTTAGAAAGTTGGCTATAAGCCACATTGATGTATTAGTTGGAAGATAGGAAGTTGCCTATAAGCCATATTGATGTATTTGTTGGAAGTTAGAAAATTGGCTATAAGCCACATTGATGTATCTGTCGGAAGTTAGAAAGTTGGCTATAAGTCACATTGATGTATTAGTTGGAAGTTAGAAAGTTGGCTATAAGCCACATTGATGTATTTGTTGGAAGATAGAAAGTTGCCTATAAGCCACATTGATGTATCTGTCGGAAGTTAGAAGGTTGGCTATAAGCCACATTGATGTATTAGTTGGAAGTTAGAAAGTTGACTATAAGCCACATTGATGTATTAGTTGGAACTTAGAAAGTTGACTATAAGCCACCTTGATGTATTAGTTGGAAGTTAGAAAGTTGGCTATAAGCCACATTGATGTATCTGTTGGAAGTTAGAAAGTTGGCTATAAGCCACATTGATGTATCTGTCGGAAGTCAGAAAATTGGCTATAAGCCACATTGATGTATCTGTCGGAAGTCAGAAAGTTGGCTATAAGCCACATTGATGTATTAGTTGGAAGTTAGAAAGTTGACTATAAGCCACCTTGATGTATTAGTTGGAAGTTAGAAAATTGGCTATAAGCCACATTGATGTATCTGTTGGAAGTTAGAAAGTTGGCTATAAGCCACATTGATGTATCTGTCGGAAGTCAGAAAGTTGGCTATAAGCCACATTGATGTATCTGTCGGAAGTCAGAAAGTTGGCTATAAGCCACATTGATGTATCTGTTGGAAGTTAGAAAGTTGGCTATAAGCCACATTGATGTATTTGTTGGAAGTTAGAAAGTTGGCTATAAGCCACATTGATGTATCTGTCGGAAGATAGAAAGTTGGCTATAAGCATCATTGGTGTATTTGTTGGAAGTTAGAAAGTTGGCTATAAGTCACATTGATGTATCTGTCGGAAGTTAGAAAGTTGGCTATAAGCCACATTGATGTATCTGTTGGAAGTTAGAAAGTTGGCTATAAGTCACATTGATGTATCTGTCGGAAGTCATAAAGTTGGCTATAAGTCACATTGATGTATCTGTCGGAAGTTAGAAAGTTGGCTATAAGCCACATTGATGTATCTGTTGGAAGTTAGAAAATTGGCTATAAGCCACATTAATGTATTTGTTGGAAGTTAGAAAGTTGGCCATAAGTCACATTGATGTATCTGTCGGAAGTTAGAAAGTTGGTTATAAGCCACATTGATGTATCTGTTGGAAGATAGAAAGTTGGCTATAAGCCACATTGATGTATTTGTTGGAAGTTAGAAAGTTGGCTATAAGCCACATTGATGTATTAGTTGGGAGATAGAAAGTTGGCTATAAGTCACATTGATGTATTAGTTGGAAGTTAGAAAGTTGGCTATAAACACATTTATGTATTAGTTGGAAGTTAGAAAGTTGGCTATAAGTCACATTGATGTATTAGTTGGAAGTTAGAAAGTTGGCTATAAGACACATTGATGTATTAGTTGGAAGATAGAAAAATGGCTATAAGCAACATTGATGTATTAGTTGGAAGTTAGAAAGTTGGCTATAAGTCACATTGATGTATTAGTTGGAAGTTAGAAAGTTGGCTATAAGCCACATTGATGTATCTGTTGGAAGATAGAAAGTTGCCTATAAGCCACATTGATGTATCTGTCGGAAGTTAGAAAGTTGGCTATAAGCCACATTGATGTATTAGTTGGAAGTTAGAAAGTTTACTATAAGCCACCTTGATGTATTAGTTGGAAGTTAGAAAGTTGGCTATAAGCCACATTGATGTATCTGTTGGAAGTTAGAAAGTTGGCTATAAGCCACATTGATGTATCTGTCGGAAGTCAGAAAGTTGGCTATAAGCCACATTGATGTATCTGTCGTAAGTCAGAAAGTTGGCTATAAGCCACATTGATGTATTAGTTGGAAGTTAGAAAGTTGACTATAAGCCACCTTGATGTATTAGTTGGAAGATAGAAAGTTGGCTATAAGCCACATTGATGTCTCAGTTGGAAGTTAGAAAGTTGGCTATAAGTCACATTGATGTACTAGTTGAAGATAGAAAGTTGGCTATAAGTCACATTGATGTACTAGTTGGAAGATAGAAAGTTGCCTATAAGTCACATTGATGTATCTGTTGGAAGATAGAAAGTTGCCTATAAGCCACATTGATGTATCTGTCGGAAGTTAGAAAGTTGGCTATAAGCCACATTGATGTATCTGTTGGAAGTTAGAAAGTTGGCTATACGTCACATTGATGTATCTGTTGGAAGATAGAAAGTTGCCTATAAGCCACATTGATGTATCTGTCGGAAGTTAGAAAGTTGGCTATAAGCCACATTGATGTATCTGTTGGAAGTTAGAAAGTTGGCTATACGTCACATTGATGTATCTGTCGGCAGATAGAAAGTTGGCTATAAGCCACATTGATGTATTTGTTGGAAGTTAGAAAGTTGGCTATAAGTCACATTGATGTATCTGTCGGAAGATAGAAAGTTGACTATAAGCCACATTGATGTATTTGTTGGAAGTTAGAAAGTTGGCTATAAGCCACATTGATGTATCTGTTGGAAGTTAGAAAGTTGGCTATAAGTCACATTGATGTATCTGTTGGAAGTTAGAAAGTTGGCTATAAGCCACATTGATGTATCTGTTGGAAGTTAGAAAGTTGGCTATAAGCCACCTTGATGTATCTGTTGGAAGATAGAAAGTTGGCTATAAGCCACATTGATGTACTAGTTGGAAGATAGAAAGTTGGCTGTAAGCCACATTGATGTATCTGTTGGAAGATAGAAAGTTGGCTATAAGTCACATTGATGTATCTGTCGGAAGTTAGAAAGTTGGCTATAAGTCACATTGATGTATCTGTCGGAAGTTAGAAAGTTGGCTATAAGTCACATTGATGTATCTGTCGGAAGTCAGAAAGTTGGCTATAAGTCACATTGCTGTATCTGTTGGAAGATAGAAAGTTGGCTATAAGCCACATTGATGTATCTGTTGGAAGTTAGAAAGTTGGCTATAAGTCACATTGATGTATCTGTCGGAAGTCAGAAAGTTGGCTATAAGTCACATTGCTGTATCTGTTGGAAGATAGAAAGTTGGCTATAAGCCACATTGATGTACTAGTTGGAAGATAGAAAGTTGGCTGTAAGCCACATTGATGTATCTGTTGGAAGATAGAAAGTTGGCTATAAGTCACATTGATGTATTAGTTGGAAGTTAGAAAGTTGGCTATAAGTCACATTGATGTATCTGTCGGAAGTTAGAAAGTTGGCTATAAGTCACATTGATGTATTAGTTGGAAGTTAGAAAGTTGGCTATAAGCCACATTGATGTATCTGTTGGAAGTTAGAAAGTTGGCTATAAGCCACATTGATGTATTTGTTGGAAGTTAGAAAGTTGCCTATAAGTCACATTGATGTATCTGTCGGAAGTTAGAAAGATGGCTATAAGCCACATTGATGTATTTGTTGGAAGTTAGAAAGTTGGCTATAAGCCACATTGATGTATCTGTTGGAAGTTAGAAAGTTGGCTATAAGTCACATTGATGTATCTGTCGGAAGATAGAAAGTTGGCTATAAGCATCATTGGTGTATTTGTTGGAAGTTAGAAAGTTGGCTATAAGTCACATTGATGTATCAGTTGGAAGTTAGAAAGTTGGCTATAAGCCACATTGATGTATCTGTTGGAAGTTAGAAAGTTGGCTATAAGCCACATTGATGTATCAGTTGGAAGTTAGAAAGTTGGCTATAAGCCACATTGATGTATCAGTTGGAAGATAGAAAGTTGGCTTTAAGCCACATTGATGTATCAGTTGGAAGTTAGAAAGTTGGCTATAAGCCACATTGATGTACTAGTTGGAAGATAGAAAGTTGGCTATAAGCCACATTGATGTATCTGTCGGAAGTTAGAAAGTTGGCTATAAGCCACATTGATGTATCTGTTGGAAATTAGAAAGTTGGCTATACGTCACATTGATGTATCTGTTGGGGGATAAAAAGTTGGCTATAAGCCACATTGATGCATTTGTTGGAAGTTAGAAAGTTGGCTATAAGCCACATTGATGTATCTGTTGGAAGTTAGAAAGTTGGCTATAAGTCACATTGATGTATCTGTTGGAAGTCAGAAAGTTGGCTATAAGCCACATTGATGTATCTGTTGGAAGTTAGAAAGTTGGCTATAAGTCACATTGATGTATCTGTTGGAAGATAGAAAGTTGGCTATAAGCCACATTGATGTATCTGTCGGAAGTTAGAAAGTTGGCTATAAGCCACATTGATGTATCTGTTGGAAGTTAGAAAGTTGGCTATAAGTCACATTGATGTATCTGTTGGAAGATAGAAAGTTGGCTATAAGCCACATTGATGTATCTGTTGGAAGTTAGAAAGTTGGCTAAAAGTCACATTGATGTATCTGTCGGAAGTCAGAAAGTTGGCTATAAGTCACATTGATGTATCTGTTGGAAGATAGAAAGTTGGCTTTAAGCCACATTGATGTTCTAGTTGGAAGATAGAAAGTTGGCTGTAAGCCACATTGATGTATCTGTCGGAAGTTAGAAAGTTGGCTATAAGTCACATTGATGTATCTGTTCCCTAATGAAAATGTACTATAGTTTACTATAGCAAAAAACTATAGTTTACTATGGTACTTTTGCCACTTTACTATAGCCTGTTTACTATAGTAAACTATAGTCACTGTAGTTTACTATAGTAAACAGACTATAGTAAACGTGGCAAAAGTACCATAGTAAACTATAGCGACTATAGTAAACTATAGCGACTATAGAGACTATAGATAACTATAGCGACTATAGATAACTATAGCGACTATAGATAACTATAGCGACTATAGATAACTATAGCGACTATAGATAACTATAGCGACTATAGATAACTATAGCGACTATAGATAACTATAGCGACTATAGATAACTATAGCGACTATAGATAACTATAGCGACTATAGATAACTATAGCGACTATAGATAACTATAGCGACTATAGTAGTCTATAGCGACTATAGTAGTCTATAGCGACTTTTCTGGTAAAAGTACTATAGTAACCTATAGCGACTATAAAGTACCATAGTAAACTATAGTAATCCATGGCGACTATAGTAAACTGTAGCGACTATACTAGTGGCATAGTAAACTTTAGTAAACCATGGTGACTGTAATAACATAAACTATAGTGACTGCTGACGGTCTTCAGTTAACATACAAAATAATAAGAAAAAATCTTTAGTTTAGGACAGATAATGCTGTTTATTACATCAAGTACTGTTGAAAAATCTGTACACAAAATCTGATAAAACTGACATTTAATATTATTGTACAACACCTTCCTTCTCTTCATTCTCAAAATGACTTTGTTAAACTTATGAATGGTTGGGTTTTTTTTTTGGGGGGGGGGGGGGATCCTCTGATTTCTGTTTGGGGTTAGATCGCTGTTTTGAGGCCAGGCTGCTTTTATGGTTCTGGGGAGTGTTTGGTGTATGACTCTCTGTGATCAGGATATCATTCTTCAGTTTATACTACAAGAAAACAAAAGAAATATAAATAAATAACATCAACGGGGAAGGCCTGTGCTTGACTGAGCAAGATTAAGCCAATGTATTACATATTGAAACAAATTTTGCACTGTGACCATGAAGTATTATCTTGATTTAAATAATTTACCTTATAGAAATCCACTGTGTGACGTCATCCCAGGCTTTGTTACCTCACTTTGCTTTGAACCTCCGTTGACTATTAACATGGGAATAAATGGAGAAAAAATCTACTCTGATATGTAATTTCCAATTGCCTGCAAAAAAAAAGTATGGTAAAGAATATACAGTTTCCAAAATTGTATTAACCCAAGTTAGACTTTTTATCTGTCCTTACACTTTTAAAAGTTACAGCTGAAATGTGCTTGTTTTCCACTCATTGCCATGTTATATTTCACCAACCAGCAGACGACCAAAAGGGACCTTTATATTATACTGTAATACATGTATGTTTGATGCACTAAACCAATGACCTAGTAGGGCCCTATAGTAAAACCGGGAATTCCATGCAAATATTTTGTTTTGCTACCTCGTATACTCTTTTTCTTGATATACAGCATTTGTTAAACCGGTTACCGTTATGATTTTAAAGTCTACCCTATAACTATAAATATAATAATAAAGCCTACAGGCATTGAGATTTTGCGTTATCCGGGTAATCATAAAAACTTAAATTTTAATCTACCTTTTTCGATTATGTATCCTAATTTTCAGAAAGACTCTGGTTTCCGGTGAAAGGATTCTTCAGTTGTAGGGTGTCCCATGTTAACTGTAGTATAGGTTGATTCTCATTTCTGGGAGCCGATTTACTGTACATCGCCTATTGTCATATTTGAAGAGATATGTGTGAGCTCTGAAAATAAAATTGTGGTTGTTATACTTGTTAACTACTATAAATGATGCAAGAATGTTCATCTTGATCAAAAGACATACTGCCTACTGGGGCAGTTTAATGTACAATTACATTTTAAATGCACTTCACCCTTTCACAGGTACGTAGACATGCATATAGATACATACACAACTGAATGATGTGTTTTATTTTGGAAGTGTAGGGCTTACTACTAGGTAGCCGCACTCGTGTGTCTCTATCCTGGTTTACTTACTAAAAAGGGCTTATTATTCGGAGTTACTCCAAATTATTAGTATCTCCGAATTAAGCGCTCTAAATCTAATTCAGAGTTAGTACAGCCAACTGTAACTATACGTCCTAATTTTCTAATTGTATGGAATATAATTAACAATTTTTGCTACAGCTGATTTTTACTTGTTTTGTTCTTCAAATAAATAAATTTGATGTACCATAAATTTGTTGTATTCATAAAACCACTATTTCACCTTTTAATTTTGGAAACTAATAAGTAATATGAATAAATGTAGTTTTGAAATGGAATACCGAAAAGGCACATTCTTTTTGGTGTAAACATAAGCTGTACGTGACATACCAGTTCTATACTCGCACCAAACAAATATTCATACGGTAAATAAAAATTCAAAACCTACCCAGACTGTCAGTGTCACAGTCAGCCTGTTTCCCAGTTTGGTGTTTGCTTTTCTTCAGCCGACATTACCAAATCCAACCAGACTCACGTCGGTCGACTCCAAATCCAATGTTCGGGATCTGTAGGCCCCTACTTCTGAGGTAACTCCCAACTTCGGACCATTTCACCAGTCATGTGTACAAATGGTGCTGGACAGGTTGATCAGAAAACACACCAGAATGCAATCCTTAATTGTTCTCAATCGTAATATAAACACGGGTACGATTCTCGTTGACAGAGTCCCAGTGAAAAAGATGGCGGTTGACACGTACGGCCGTAATACTTGACCTCGTAATCATAATACCCGGATGTCTGGGAAACAACGTCGATCAGTCCGAATCTTACAGCTACTTTAATCTTTTCATTTGGTGAGTGTGACAAATACAAAGACGTGAACTTCTTCTTAGGAGAAATAAACTGCTTGTTTTATTGCTATTCCAGATGGGGAAGTGTTAAAACGTTGTAAAGCCATATACATTTACGGCCAGTCCACATGTTGACTAAATACTTTGTTGACGTGTTGTCATAACTCATGCTATATCGGCACAGAAGTCGTTAAATAAACTAACTATAAGTAGTTTAATACACCTATCAATGAAAACTTTATGCCTGTCAACGAAAACTTTATAACCCTACTCATACAACTTGAAAATCTTTAAAGTCAGCCATAAAATGTTATAACACCTCAAAGCAAGCTTTGCACTCAGCTGTGACTGTCCTTCTGTCAGCCCAGCCACACCCCCTCCCCTCTCAGTCTCACAGCCTACATAGTTGAACTTGAAGTCCTTGTTATTCGACTGGATTAGGCTCTACTTCAATAAAGTAGGCTAATTGAAAAACAAATTTGAGCCATTTGCACCAAGACTTCATAGTAGTAATACAGATTTTGAATTAATTTTTATAAAGATTTAAGAAATTAAAGACATACTTAAAAAATCCTTTCTTTATGTTATATAATTTATTGCATAGTAGATGACCACCTGTAGGCCAGGCCTACTTTTGAGCAGGCAAATAAAATATCATGTTCTGCTTGCAAATAATCCCATCAATTATGAAAGGGAGATGGGAGATTTGTGTCAAGGAATTAAAACAGGCATGATTCTGGAGGCCCAGAAAAAAAACTGACTTTCTTGTTAGACTCGTCCGCGTCCCGTGTCAGCCAGACAATGATTTCATCAAGTTAGAAAAAAAAAATAAAATGTCCTCTTATATCAATATAATTGATATTTACTTTTTTTCTTTACTTTTCTTAACTGATTCTGACATTCCAGAAGTGTTTTTTTTTTTAAATAAAATGAATTTAAAGAACTTGAAATCTGGATTTGTGATAGAAAAAAACCCCTAGAAGTCAGTAGAAAAAAACTGATTTGGCTCTTTAAAAAACCTGAAAAAAACCTCAGAAGAATCATGCCAGTTAAAAATATTAATTTGTACTGGTGGTTAAAGAAAATAACTCTTCATAATCACTGTGTAGTCAGAGCCCTTACTATCAGAACCATGACAAATGAGAACATTATAACTACATCTTGTCCTCATTACAATCCGTTCAAACCACATTATCGCATATGACGGAATTCTTGTAAAAAGAGATCGGTAATAAGTCCTATATTGAGTGAGAACATAGTATTTAGATACTCTTAATAGTACGTTCAAAATATAGAGTGCAATATTTGGAGAAGTTTATTTCATTTTAATATAGATATATATACTATAGTGAGCCGTCTACAGTTTACCATACTTTACTACAGTTTGACTATAAACTTGTGCTATGACAGTTTAAGTTACCTACAATTTACTACAGCACCGTGCAGCTCATTTCAGTTTTAGTACCGGTATATAATTAGCATGATTCTCCATAGTAATATATTACAGTGATCTATAGTTTACTATACTTGACTATTAACTTATGTATCATACTTATAATTTACTACAGCACATAGCAATTTACCACTGTTTACTTCAGTTTGGCAATATAATGACCATAATTCTCTATTGTACCTACCTATAATATACTAGAGCTGTAAAACTATAGTTTACCATACTTACTACACTTTGACTATAAACTTACTGTGTTGTACTATACAGTAACCTGCAATTTACTAGAGTAGACTACAGTTATCCCAGTTTACTACAGTTTTACTATAAAGGATCTATCATATACTATAGTAAAAGGTTATGTACTATAGTCAACTATAGACTGACTACAAAAGTCTACAATACACTATAGTAAACGATAGTGTACCATAGTATATTATAGTAAGCTATAGTTTACCTCAGTTTTACTATACAAGATCTATGGTATACTATAGTAACAGGCAATGTACTATAGTCCACTAAAGTTTCCTATAGAATTACTACAAAAGTCTATAATACACTACAGTATTCTATAGTATACTATAGTAAACTATAGTTTACCATAGTTTACCATAGTTTACCTCAGTTTTACTATAGTAAACTATGGTAAATTATGGTACATTTTCATTAGGGTTGGAAGATAGAAAGTTGGCTATAAGTCACATTGATGTATCTGTCGGAAGTCAGAAAGTTGGCTATAAGTCACATTGATGTATCTGTCGGAAGTTAGAAAGTTGGCTATAAGCCACATTGATGTATTTGTTGGAAGTTAGAAAGTTGGCTATAAGCCACATTGATGTATCTGTTGGAAGTTAGAAAGTTGGCTATAAGTCACATTGATGTATCTGTTGGGGGATAAAAAGTTGGCTATAAGCCACATTGATGTATTTGTTGGAAGTTAGAAAGTTGGCTATAAGCCACATTGATGTATTAGTTGGAAGATAGGAAGTTGCCTATAAGCCATATTGATGTATTTGTTGGAAGTTAGAAAATTGGCTATAAGCCACATTGATGTATCTGTCGGAAGTTAGAAAGTTGGCTATAAGTCACATTGATGTATTAGTTGGAAGTTAGAAAGTTGGCTATAAGCCACATTGATGTATCTGTTGGAAGATAGAAAGTTGCCTAAAAGCCACATTGATGTATCTGTCGGAAGTTAGAAGGTTGGCTATAAGCCACATTGATGTATTAGTTGGAAGTTAGAAAGTTGACTATAAGCCACATTGATGTATTAGTTGGAACTTAGAAAGTTGACTATAAGCCACCTTGATGTATTAGTTGGAAGTTAGAAAGTTGGCTATAAGCCACATTGATGTATCTGTTGGAAGTTAGAAAGTTGGCTATAAGTCACATTGATGTATCTGTCGGAAGATAGAAAGTTGGCTATAAGTATCATTGGTGTATTTGTTGGAAGTTAGAAAGTTGGCTATAAGTCACATTGATGTATCAGTTGGAAGTTAGAAAGTTGGCTATAAGCCACATTGATGTATCTGTTGGAAGTTAGAAAGTTGGCTATAAGCCACATTGATGTATCAGTTGGAAGTTAGAAAGTTGGCTATAAGCCACATTGATGTATCAGTTGGAAGATAGAAAGTTGGCTTTAAGCCACATTGATGTATCAGTTGGAAGTTAGAAAGTTGGCTATAAGCCACATTGATGTACTAGTTGGAAGATATAAAGTTGGCTATAAGCCACATTGATGTATCTGTCGGAAGTTAGAAAGTTGGCTATAAGCCACATTGATGTATCTGTTGGAAATTAGAAAGTTGGCTATACGTCACATTGATGTATCTGTTGGGGGATAAAAAGTTGGCTATAAGCCACATTGATGCATTTGTTGGAAGTTAGAAAGTTGGCTATAAGCCACATTGATGTATCTGTTGGAAGTTAGAAAGTTGGCTATAAGTCACATTGATGTATCTGTTGGAAGTTAGAAAGTTGGCTAAAAGTCACATTGATGTATCTGTCGGAAGTCAGAAAGTTGGCTATAAGTCACATTGATGTATCTGTTGGAAGATAGAAAGTTGGCTATAAGCCACATTGATGTTCTAGTTGGAAGATAGAAAGTTGGCTGTAAGCCACATTGATGTATCTGTCGGAAGTTAGAAAGTTGGCTATAAGTCACATTGATGTATCTGTTGGAAGATAGAAAGTTGCCTATAAGTCACATTGATGTATCTGTCGGAAGTTAGAAAGTTGGCTATAAGCCACATTGATGTATTTGTTGGAAGTTAGAAAGTTGGCTATAAGCCACATTGATGTATCTGTTGGAAGTTAGAAAGTTGGCTATAAGTCACATTGATGTATCTGTTGGGGGATAAAAAGTTGGCTATAAGCCACATTGATGTATTTGTTGGAAGTTAGAAAGTTGGCTATAAGCCACATTGATGTATTAGTTGGAAGATAGGAAGTTGCCTATAAGCCATATTGATGTATTTGTTGGAAGTTAGAAAATTGGCTATAAGCCACATTGATGTATCTGTCGGAAGTTAGAAAGTTGGCTATAAGTCACATTGATGTATTAGTTGGAAGTTAGAAAGTTGGCTATAAGCCACATTGATGTATCTGTTGGAAGATAGAAAGTTGCCTATAAGCCACATTGATGTATCTGTCGGAAGTTAGAAGGTTGGCTATAAGCCACATTGATGTATTAGTTGGAAGTTAGAAAGTTGACTATAAGCCACATTGATGTATTAGTTGGAACTTAGAAAGTTGACTATAAGCCACCTTGATGTATTAGTTGGAAGTTAGAAAGTTGGCTATAAGCCACATTGATGTATCTGTTGGAAGTTAGAAAGTTGGCTATAAGCCACATTGATGTATCTGTCGGAAGTCAGAAAATTGGCTATAAGCCACATTGATGTATCTGTCGGAAGTCAGAAAGTTGGCTATAAGCCACATTGATGTATTAGTTGGAAGTTAGAAAGTTGACTATAAGCCACCTTGATGTATTAGTTGGAAGTTAGAAAGTTGGCTATAAGCCACATTGATGTATCTGTTGGAAGTTAGAAAGTTGGCTATAAGCCACATTGATGTATCTGTCGGAAGTCAGAAAGTTGGCTATAAGCCACATTGATGTATCTGTCGGAAGTCAGAAAGTTGGCTATAAGCCACATTGATGTATTTGTTGGAAGTTAGAAAGTTGGCTATAAGCCACATTGATGTATTTGTTGGAAGTTAGAAAGTTGGCTATAAGCCACATTGATGTATCTGTCGGAAGATAGAAAGTTGGCTATAAGCATCATTGGTGTATTTGTTGGAAGTTAGAAAGTTGGCTATAAGTCACATTGATGTATCTGTCGGAAGATAGAAAGTTGGCTATAAGCATCATTGATGTATTTGTTGGAAGTTAGAAAGTTGGCTATAAGCCACATTGATGTATCTTTTTGAAGTTAGAAAGTTGGCTATAAGTCACATTGATGTATCTGTCGGAAGTCATAAAGTTGGCTATAAGTCACATTGATGTATCTGTCGGAAGTTAGAAAGTTGGCTATAAGCCACATTGATGTATCTGTTGGAAGTTAGAAAGTTGGCTATAAGCCACATTAATGTATTTGTTGGAAGTTAGAAAGTTGGCTATAAGTCACATTGATGTATCTGTCGGAAGTTAGAAAGTTGGTTATAAGCCACATTGATGTATCTGTTGGAAGATAGAAAGTTGGCTATAAGCCACATTGATGTATTTGTTGGAAGTTAGAAAATTGGCTATAAGTCACATTGATGTATCTGTTGGAAGATAGAAAGTTGGCTATAAGCCACATTGATGTATTTGTTGGAAGTTAGAAAGTTGGTTATAAGCCACATTGATGTATCTGTTGGAAGATAGAAAGTTGGCTATAAGCCACATTGATGTATTTGTTGGAAGTTAGAAAGTTGGCTATAAGTCACATTGATGTATTAGTTGGAAGTTAGAAAGTTGGCTATAAGTCACATTGATGTATCTGTCGGAAGTTAGAAAGTTGGCTATAAGTCACATTGATGTATTAGTTGGAAGTTAGAAAGTTGGCTATAAGTCACATTGATGTATTAGTTGGAAGTTAGAAAGTTGGCTATAAGCCACATTGATGTATTAGTTGGGAGATAGAAAGTTGGCTATAAGTCACATTGATGTATTAGTTGGAAGTTAGAAAGTTGGCTATAAACACATTTATGTATTAGTTGGAAGTTAGAAAGTTGGCTATAAGTCACATTGATGTATTAGTTGGAAGTTAGAAAGTTGGCTATAAGACACATTGATGTATTAGTTGGAAGATAGAAAGTTGGCTATAAGCAACATTGATGTATTAGTTGGAAGTTAGAAAGTTGGCTATAAGTCACATTGATGTATTAGTTTGAAGTTAGAAAGTTGGCTATAAGCCACATTGATGTATCTGTTGGAAGATAGAAAGTTGCCTATAAGCCACATTGATGTATCTGTCGGAAGTTAGAAAGTTGGCTATAAGCCACATTGATGTATTAGTTGGAAGTTAGAAAGTTGACTATAAGCCACATTGATGTATTAGTTGGAAGTTAGAAAGTTTACTATAAGCCACCTTGATGTATTATTTGGAAGTTAGAAAGTTGGCTATAAGCCACATTGATGTATCTGTTGTAAGTTAGAAAGTTGGCTATAAGCCACATTGATGTATCTGTCGGAAGTCAGAAAGTTGGCTATAAGCCACATTGATGTATCTGTCGGAAGTCAGAAAGTTGGCTATAAGCCACATTGATGTATCAGTTGGAAGTTAGAAAGTTGACTATAAGCCACCTTGATGTATTAGTTGGAAGATAGAAAGTTGGCTATAAGCCACATTGATGTCTCAGTTGGAAGTTAGAAAGTTGGCTATAAGTCACATTGATGTACTAGTTGAAGATAGAAAGTTGGCTATAAGTCACATTGATGTACTAGTTGGAAGATAGAAAGTTGCCTATAAGTCACATTGATGTATCTGTTGGAAGATAGAAAGTTGCCTATAAGCCACATTGATGTATCTGTCGGAAGTTAGAAAGTTGGCTATAAGCCACATTGATGTATCTGTTGGAAGTTAGAAAGTTGGCTATACGTCACATTGATGTATCTGTTGGGGGATAAAAAGTTGGCTATAAGCCACATTGATGTATCTGTCGGAAGATAGAAAGTTGGCTATAAGCCACATTGATGTATCTGTCGGAAGATAGAAAGTTGGCTATAAGCCACATTGATGTATCTGTTGGAAGTTAGAAAGTTGGCTATAAGTCACATTGATGTACTAGTTGGAAGATAGAAAGTTGCCTATAAGTCACATTGATGTATCTGTTGGAAGATAGAAAGTTGCCTATAAGCCACATTGATGTATCTGTCGGAAGTTAGAAAGTTGGCTATAAGCCACATTGATGTATCTGTTGGAAGTTAGAAAGTTGGCTATACGTCACATTGATGTATCTGTTGGGGGATAAAAAGTTGGCTATAAGCCACATTGATGTATCTGTCGGAAGATAGAAAGTTGGCTATAAGCCACATTGATGTATCTGTCGGAAGATAGAAAGTTGGCTATAAGCCACATTGATGTATCTGTTGGAAGTTAGAAAGTTGGCTATAAGTCACATTGATGTATCTGTCGGAAGTCAGAAAGTTGGCAATAAGTCACATTGCTGTATCTGTTGGAAGATAGAAAGTTGGCTATAAGCCATATTGATGTACTAGTTGGAAGATAGAAAGTTGGCTGTAAGTCACATTGATGTATCTGTTGGAAGTTAGAAAGTTGGTTATAAGTCACATTGATGTATTAGTTGGAAGTTAGAAAGTTGCCTATAAGCCACATTGATGTATCTGTTGGAAGATAGAAAGTTGGCTATAAGCCACATTGATGTATCTGTTGGAAGTTAGAAAGTTGGTTATAAGTCACATTGATGTATTAGTTGGAAGTTAGAAAGTTGGCTATAAGTCACATTGATGTATTAGTTGGAAGTTAGAAAGTTGGTTATAAGCCACATTGATGTATCTGTTGGAAGGTAGAAAGTTGGCTATAAGTCACATTGATGTATTAGTTGGAAGTTAGAAAGTTGCCTATAAGCCACATTGATGTATCTGTTGGAAGATAGAAAGTTGGCTATAAGCCACATTGATGTATCTGTTGGAAGTTAGAAAGTTGGTTATAAGTCACATTGATGTATTAGTTGGAAGTTAGAAAGTTGGCTATAAGTCACATTGATGTATCTGTCGGAAGTTAGAAAGTTGCCTATAAGCCACATTGATGTATCTGTTGGAAGATAGAAAGTTGCCTATAAGTCACATTGATGTATCTGTTGGAAGTTAGAAAGTTGGCTATAAGCCACATTGATGTATTTGTTGGAAGTTAGAAAGTTGCCTATAAGTCACATTGATGTATCTGTCGGAAGTTAGAAAGTTGGCTATAAGCCACATTGATGTATTTGTTGGAAGTTAGAAAGTTGGCTATAAGCCACATTGATGTATCTGTTGGAAGTTAGAAAGTTGGCTATAAGTCACATTGATGTATCTGTTGGGGGATAAAAAGTTGGCTATAAGTCACATTGATGTATCTGTAGGGGGATAAAAAGTTGGCTATAAGCCACATTGATGTATCAGTTGGAAGTTAGAAAGTTGGCTATAAGCCACATTGATGTATCTGTTGGAAGTTAGAAAGTTGGCTATAAGCCACATTGATGTATCTGTTGGAAGATAGAAAGTTGGCTATAAGGCACATTGATGTATTTGTTGGAAGTTAGAAAGTTGGCTATAAGTCACATTGATGTATCTGTCGGAAGTTAGAAAGTTGGTTATAAGCCACATTGATGTATCTGTTGGAAGACAGAAAGTTGGCTATAAGCCACATTGATGTATCAGTTGGAAGATAGAAAGTTGGCTATAAGCCACATTGATGTCTCAGTTGGAAGTTAGAAAGTTGGCTATAAGTCACATTGATGTACTAGTTGAAGATAGAAAGTTGGCTATAAGTCACATTGATGTACTAGTTGGAAGATAGAAAGTTGCCTATAAGTCACATTGATGTATCTGTTGGAAGATAGAAAGTTGCCTATAAGCCACATTGATGTATCTGTCGGAAGTTAGAAAGTTGGCTATAAGCCACATTGATGTATCTGTTGGAAGTTAGAAAGTTGGCTATACGTCACATTGATGTATCTGTTGGGGGATAAAAAGTTGGCTATAAGCCACATTGATGTATTTGTTGGAAGTTAGAAAGTTGGCTATAAGCCACATTGATGTATCTGTTGGAAGTTAGAAAGTTGGCTATAAGTCACATTGATGTATTTGTTGGAAGTTAGAAAGTTGGCTATAAGCCACATTGATGTATCTGTCGGAAGATAGAAAGTTGGCTATAAGCCACATTGATGTATTTGTTGGAAGTTAGAAAGTTGGCTATAAGTCACATTGATGTATCTGTCGGAAGTCAGAAAGTTGGCTATAAGTCACATTGATGTATCTGTTGGAAGATAGAAAGTTGGCTATAAGCCACATTGATGTATCTGTTGGAAGATAGAAAGTTGGCTATAAGTCACATTGATGTATCTGTTGGAAGTTAGAAAGTTGGTTATAAGTCACATTGCTGTATCTGTTGGAAGATAGAAAGTTGGCTATAAGCCATATTGATGTACTAGTTGGAAGATAGAAAGTTGGCTGTAAGTCACATTGATGTATCTGTTGGAAGTTAGAAAGTTGGTTATAAGTCACATTGATGTATTAGTTGGAAGTTAGAAAGTTGCCTATAAGCCACATTGATGTATCTGTTGGAAGATAGAAAGTTGGCTATAAGCCACATTGATGTATCTGTTGGAAGTTAGAAAGTTGGTTATAAGTCACATTGATGTATTAGTTGGAAGTTAGAAAGTTGGCTATAAGTCACATTGATGTATTAGTTGGAAGTTAGAAAGTTGGTTATAAGCCACATTGATGTATCTGTTGGAAGGTAGAAAGTTGGCTATAAGTCACATTGATGTATTAGTTGGAAGTTAGAAAGTTGCCTATAAGCCACATTGATGTATCTGTTGGAAGATAGAAAGTTGGCTATAAGCCACATTGATGTATCTGTTGGAAGTTAGAAAGTTGGTTATAAGTCACATTGATGTATTAGTTGGAAGTTAGAAAGTTGGCTATAAGTCACATTGATGTATCTGTCGGAAGTTAGAAAGTTGCCTATAAGCCACATTGATGTATCTGTTGGAAGATAGAAAGTTGCCTATAAGTCACATTGATGTATCTGTTGGAAGTTAGAAAGTTGGCTATAAGCCACATTGATGTATTTGTTGGAAGTTAGAAAGTTGCCTATAAGTCACATTGATGTATCTGTCGGAAGTTAGAAAGTTGGCTATAAGCCACATTGATGTATTTGTTGGAAGTTAGAAAGTTGGCTATAAGCCACATTGATGTATCTGTTGGAAGTTAGAAAGTTGGCTATAAGTCACATTGATGTATCTGTTGGGGGATAAAAAGTTGGCTATAAGTCACATTGATGTATCTGTAGGGGGATAAAAAGTTGGCTATAAGCCACATTGATGTATCAGTTGGAAGTTAGAAAGTTGGCTATAAGCCACATTGATGTATCTGTTGGAAGTTAGAAAGTTGGCTATAAGCCACATTGATGTATCTGTTGGAAGATAGAAAGTTGGCTATAAGGCACATTGATGTATTTGTTGGAAGTTAGAAAGTTGGCTATAAGTCACATTGATGTATCTGTCGGAAGTTAGAAAGTTGGTTATAAGCCACATTGATGTATCTGTTGGAAGACAGAAAGTTGGCTATAAGCCACATTGATGTATCAGTTGGAAGATAGAAAGTTGGCTATAAGCCACATTGATGTCTCAGTTGGAAGTTAGAAAGTTGGCTATAAGTCACATTGATGTACTAGTTGAAGATAGAAAGTTGGCTATAAGTCACATTGATGTACTAGTTGGAAGATAGAAAGTTGCCTATAAGTCACATTGATGTATCTGTTGGAAGATAGAAAGTTGCCTATAAGCCACATTGATGTATCTGTCGGAAGTTAGAAAGTTGGCTATAAGCCACATTGATGTATCTGTTGGAAGTTAGAAAGTTGGCTATACGTCACATTGATGTATCTGTTGGGGGATAAAAAGTTGGCTATAAGCCACATTGATGTATTTGTTGGAAGTTAGAAAGTTGGCTATAAGCCACATTGATGTATCTGTTGGAAGTTAGAAAGTTGGCTATAAGTCACATTGATGTATTTGTTGGAAGTTAGAAAGTTGGCTATAAGTCACATTGATGTATCTGTCGGAAGTCAGAAAGTTGGCTATAAGTCACATTGATGTATCTGTTGGAAGATAGAAAGTTGGCTATAAGCCACATTGATGTACTAGTTGGAAGATAGAAAGTTGGCTATAAGTCACATTGATGTATCTGTTGGAAGTTAGAAAGTTGGTTATAAGTCACATTGATGTATTAGTTGGAAGTTAGAAAGTTGCCTATAAGCCACATTGATGTATCTGTTGGAAGATAGAAAGTTGGCTATAAGCCACATTGATGTATCTGTTGGAAGTTAGAAAGTTGGTTATAAGTCACATTGATGTATTAGTTGGAAGTTAGAAAGTTAGCTATAAGTCACATTGATGTATTAGTTGGAAGTTAGAAAGTTGGTTATAAGCCACATTGATGTATCTGTTGGAAGTTAGAAAGTTGCCTATAAGTCACATTGATGTATTAGTTGGAAGTTAGAAAGTTGCCTATAAGCCACATTGATGTATCTGTTGGAAGATAGAAAGTTGGCTATAAGCCACATTGATGTATCTGTTGGAAGTTAGAAAGTTGGTTATAAGTCACATTGATGTATTAGTTGGAAGTTAGAAAGTTGGCTATAAGTCACATTGATGTATCTGTCGGAAGTTAGAAAGTTGCCTATAAGCCACATTGATGTATCTGTTGGAAGATAGAAAGTTGCCTATAAGTCAAATTGATGTATCTGTTGGAAGTTAGAAAGTTGGCTATAAGTCACATTGATGTATCTGTCGGAAGTTAGAAAGTTGGCTATAAGCCACATTGATGTATTTGTTGGAAGTTAGAAAGTTGGCTATAAGCCACATTGATGTATCTGTTGGAAGTTAGAAAGTTGGCTATAAGTCACATTGATGTATCTGTCGGAAGATAGAAAGTTGGCTATAAGCATCATTGGTGTATTTGTTGGAAGTTAGAAAGTTGGTTATAAGTCACATTGATGTATCAGTTGGAAGTTAGAAAGTTGGCTATAAGCCACATTGATGTATCTGTTGGAAGTTAGAAAGTTGGCTATAAGCCACATTGATGTATCAGTTGGAAGTTAGAAAGTTGGCTATAAGCCACATTGATGTATTAGTTGGAAGATAGAAAGTTGGCTTTAAGCCACATTGATGTATCAGTTGGAAGTTAGAAAGTTGGCTATAAGCCACATTGATGTACTAGTTGGAAGATAGAAAGTTGGCTTTAAGCCACATTGATGTATCTGTCGGAAGTTAGAAAGTTGGCTATAAGCCACATTGATGTATCTGTTGGAAATTAGAAAGTTGGCTATACGTCACATTGTTGTATCTGTTGGGGGATAAAAAGTTGGCTATAAGCCACATTGATGCATTTGTTGGAAGTTAGAAAGTTGGCTATAAGCCACATTGATGTATCTGTTGGAAGTTAGAAAGTTGACTATAAGTCACATTGATGTATCTGTTGGAAGTTAGAAAGTTGGCTAAAAGTCACATTGATGTATCTGTCGGAAGTCAGAAAGTTGGCTATAAGTCACATTGATGTATCTGTTGGAAGTTAGAAAGTTGACTATAAGTCACATTGATGTATCTGTTGGAAGTTAGAAAGTTGGCTAAAAGTCACATTGATGTATCTGTTGGAAGTTAGAAAGTTGGCTATAAGTCACATTGATGTATCTGTTGGAAGTTAGAAAGTTGGCTATAAGCCACATTGATGTATCTGTTGGAAGTTAGAAAGTTGGCTATAAGCCACATTGATGTATCAGTTGGAAGTTAGAAAGTTGGCTATAAGCCACATTGATGTATTAGTTGGAAGATAGAAAGTTGGCTTTAAGCCACATTGATGTATCAGTTGGAAGTTAGAAAGTTGGCTATAAGCCACATTGATGTACTAGTTGGAAGATAGAAAGTTGGCTTTAAGCCACATTGATGTATCTGTCGGAAGTTAGAAAGTTGGCTATAAGCCACATTGATGTATCTGTTGGAAATTAGAAAGTTGGCTATACGTCACATTGTTGTATCTGTTGGGGGATAAAAAGTTGGCTATAAGCCACATTGATGCATTTGTTGGAAGTTAGAAAGTTGGCTATAAGCCACATTGATGTATCTGTTGGAAGTTAGAAAGTTGACTATAAGTCACATTGATGTATCTGTTGGAAGTTAGAAAGTTGGCTAAAAGTCACATTGATGTATCTGTCGGAAGTCAGAAAGTTGGCTATAAGCCACATTGATGTATCTGTTGGAAGTTAGAAAGTTGGCTAAAAGTCACATTGATGTATCTGTCGGAAGTCAGAAAGTTGGCTATACGTCACATTGTTGTATCTGTTGGGGGATAAAAAGTTGGCTATAAGCCACATTGATGCATTTGTTGGAAGTTAGAAAGTTGGCTATAAGCCACATTGATGTATCTGTTGGAAGTTAGAAAGTTGACTATAAGTCACATTGATGTATCTGTTGGAAGTTAGAAAGTTGGCTAAAAGTCACATTGATGTATCTGTCGGAAGTCAGAAAGTTGGCTATAAGCCACATTGATGTATCTGTTGGAAGTTAGAAAGTTGGCTATAAGTCACATTGATGTATCTGTCGGAAGTCAGAAAGTTGGCTATAAGTCACATTGATGTATCTGTTGGAAGATAGAAAGTTGGCTATAAGCCACATTGATGTACTAGTTGGAAGATAGAAAGTTGGCTGTAAGCCACATTGATGTATCTGTCGGAAGTTAGAAAGTTGGCTATAAGTCACATTGATGTATCTGTTGGAAGTTAGAAAGTTGGTTATAAGTCACATTGATGTATTAGTTGGAAGTTAGAAAGTTGGCTATAAGTCACATTGATGTATTAGTTGGAAGTTAGAAAGTTGCCTATAAGCCACATTGATGTATCTGTTGGAAGATAGAAAGTTGGCTATAAGCCACATTGATGTATCTGTTGGAAGTTAGAAAGTTGGTTATAAGTCACATTGATGTATTAGTTGGAAGTTAGAAAGTTGGCTATAAGTCACATTGATGTATTAGTTGGAAGTTAGAAAGTTGGTTATAAGCCACATTGATGTATCTGTTGGAAGGTAGAAAGTTGGCTATAAGTCACATTGATGTATTAGTTGGAAGTTAGAAAGTTGCCTATAAGCCACATTGATGTATCTGTTGGAAGATAGAAAGTTGGCTATAAGCCACATTGATGTATCTGTTGGAAGTTAGAAAGTTGGTTATAAGTCACATTGATGTATTAGTTGGAAGTTAGAAAGTTGGCTATAAGTCACATTGATGTATCTGTCGGAAGTTAGAAAGTTGCCTATAAGCCACATTGATGTATCTGTTGGAAGATAGAAAGTTGCCTATAAGTCACATTGATGTATCTGTTGGAAGTTAGAAAGTTGGCTATAAGCCACATTGATGTATTTGTTGGAAGTTAGAAAGTTGCCTATAAGTCACATTGATGTATCTGTCGGAAGTTAGAAAGTTGGCTATAAGCCACATTGATGTATTTGTTGGAAGTTAGAAAGTTGGCTATAAGCCACATTGATGTATCTGTTGGAAGTTAGAAAGTTGGCTATAAGTCACATTGATGTATCTGTTGGGGGATAAAAAGTTGGCTATAAGTCACATTGATGTATCTGTAGGGGGATAAAAAGTTGGCTATAAGCCACATTGATGTATCAGTTGGAAGTTAGAAAGTTGGCTATAAGCCACATTGATGTATCTGTTGGAAGTTAGAAAGTTGGCTATAAGCCACATTGATGTATCTGTTGGAAGATAGAAAGTTGGCTATAAGGCACATTGATGTATTTGTTGGAAGTTAGAAAGTTGGCTATAAGTCACATTGATGTATCTGTCGGAAGTTAGAAAGTTGGTTATAAGCCACATTGATGTATCTGTTGGAAGACAGAAAGTTGGCTATAAGCCACATTGATGTATCAGTTGGAAGATAGAAAGTTGGCTATAAGCCACATTGATGTCTCAGTTGGAAGTTAGAAAGTTGGCTATAAGTCACATTGATGTACTAGTTGAAGATAGAAAGTTGGCTATAAGTCACATTGATGTACTAGTTGGAAGATAGAAAGTTGCCTATAAGTCACATTGATGTATCTGTTGGAAGATAGAAAGTTGCCTATAAGCCACATTGATGTATCTGTCGGAAGTTAGAAAGTTGGCTATAAGCCACATTGATGTATCTGTTGGAAGTTAGAAAGTTGGCTATACGTCACATTGATGTATCTGTTGGGGGATAAAAAGTTGGCTATAAGTCACATTGATGTATCTGTTGGGGGATAAAAAGTTGGCTATAAGCCACCTTGATGTATTAGTTGGAAGTTAGAAAGTTGGCTATAAGCCACATTGATGTATTTGTTGGAAGTTAGAAAGTTGGCTATACGTCACATTGATGTATCTGTTGGGGGATAAAAAGTTGGCTATAAGCCACCTTGATGTATTAGTTGGAAGTTAGAAAGTTGGCTATAAGCCACATTGATGTATTTGTTGGAAGTTAGAAAGTTGGCTATAAGCCACATTGATGTATCTGTTGGAAGTTAGAAAGTTGGCTATAAGTCACATTGATGTATTTGTTGGAAGTTAGAAAGTTGGCTATAAGCCACATTGATGTATCTGTCGGAAGATAGAAAGTTGGCTATAAGCCACATTGATGTATTTGTTGGAAGTTAGAAAGTTGGCTATAAGTCACATTGATGTATCTGTCGGAAGTCAGAAAGTTGGCTATAAGTCACATTGATGTATCTGTTGGAAGATAGAAAGTTGGCTATAAGCCATATTGATGTACTAGTTGGAAGATAGAAAGTTGGCTGTAAGTCACATTGATGTATCTGTTGGAAGTTAGAAAGTTGGTTATAAGTCACATTGATGTATTAGTTGGAAGTTAGAAAGTTGCCTATAAGCCACATTGATGTATCTGTTGGAAGATAGAAAGTTGGCTATAAGCCACATTGATGTATCTGTTGGAAGTTAGAAAGTTGGTTATAAGTCACATTGATGTATTAGTTGGAAGTTAGAAAGTTGGCTATAAGTCACATTGATGTATTAGTTGGAAGTTAGAAAGTTGGTTATAAGCCACATTGATGTATCTGTTGGAAGGTAGAAAGTTGGCTATAAGTCACATTGATGTATTAGTTGGAAGTTAGAAAGTTGCCTATAAGCCACATTGATGTATCTGTTGGAAGATAGAAAGTTGGCTATAAGCCACATTGATGTATCTGTTGGAAGTTAGAAAGTTGGTTATAAGTCACATTGATGTATTAGTTGGAAGTTAGAAAGTTGGCTATAAGTCACATTGATGTATCTGTCGGAAGTTAGAAAGTTGCCTATAAGCCACATTGATGTATCTGTTGGAAGATAGAAAGTTGCCTATAAGTCACATTGATGTATCTGTTGGAAGTTAGAAAGTTGGCTATAAGCCACATTGATGTATTTGTTGGAAGTTAGAAAGTTGCCTATAAGTCACATTGATGTATCTGTCGGAAGTTAGAAAGTTGGCTATAAGCCACATTGATGTATTTGTTGGAAGTTAGAAAGTTGGCTATAAGCCACATTGATGTATCTGTTGGAAGTTAGAAAGTTGGCTATAAGTCACATTGATGTATCTGTTGGGGGATAAAAAGTTGGCTATAAGTCACATTGATGTATCTGTAGGGGGATAAAAAGTTGGCTATAAGCCACATTGATGTATCAGTTGGAAGTTAGAAAGTTGGCTATAAGCCACATTGATGTATCTGTTGGAAGTTAGAAAGTTGGCTATAAGCCACATTGATGTATCTGTTGGAAGATAGAAAGTTGGCTATAAGGCACATTGATGTATTTGTTGGAAGTTAGAAAGTTGGCTATAAGTCACATTGATGTATCTGTCGGAAGTTAGAAAGTTGGTTATAAGCCACATTGATGTATCTGTTGGAAGACAGAAAGTTGGCTATAAGCCACATTGATGTATCAGTTGGAAGATAGAAAGTTGGCTATAAGCCACATTGATGTCTCAGTTGGAAGTTAGAAAGTTGGCTATAAGTCACATTGATGTACTAGTTGAAGATAGAAAGTTGGCTATAAGTCACATTGATGTACTAGTTGGAAGATAGAAAGTTGCCTATAAGTCACATTGATGTATCTGTTGGAAGATAGAAAGTTGCCTATAAGCCACATTGATGTATCTGTCGGAAGTTAGAAAGTTGGCTATAAGCCACATTGATGTATCTGTTGGAAGTTAGAAAGTTGGCTATACGTCACATTGATGTATCTGTTGGGGGATAAAAAGTTGGCTATAAGCCACATTGATGTATTTGTTGGAAGTTAGAAAGTTGGCTATAAGCCACATTGATGTATCTGTTGGAAGTTAGAAAGTTGGCTATAAGTCACATTGATGTATTTGTTGGAAGTTAGAAAGTTGGCTATAAGTCACATTGATGTATCTGTCGGAAGTCAGAAAGTTGGCTATAAGTCACATTGATGTATCTGTTGGAAGATAGAAAGTTGGCTATAAGCCACATTGATGTACTAGTTGGAAGATAGAAAGTTGGCTATAAGTCACATTGATGTATCTGTTGGAAGTTAGAAAGTTGGTTATAAGTCACATTGATGTATTAGTTGGAAGTTAGAAAGTTGCCTATAAGCCACATTGATGTATCTGTTGGAAGATAGAAAGTTGGCTATAAGCCACATTGATGTATCTGTTGGAAGTTAGAAAGTTGGTTATAAGTCACATTGATGTATTAGTTGGAAGTTAGAAAGTTAGCTATAAGTCACATTGATGTATTAGTTGGAAGTTAGAAAGTTGGTTATAAGCCACATTGATGTATCTGTTGGAAGTTAGAAAGTTGCCTATAAGTCACATTGATGTACTAGTTGGAAGTTAGAAAGTTGGTTATAAGCCACATTGATGTATCTGTTGGAAGTTAGAAAGTTGGTTATAAGCCACATTGATGTATCTGTTGGAAGTTAGAAAGTTGCCTATAAGCCACATTGATGTATCTGTTGGAAGATAGAAAGTTGGCTATAAGCCACATTGATGTATCTGTTGGAAGTTAGAAAGTTGGTTATAAGCCACATTGATGTATCTGTTGGAAGTTAGAAAGTTGCCTATAAGCCACATTGATGTATCTGTTGGAAGATAGAAAGTTGGCTATAAGTCAAATTGATGTATCTGTTGGAAGTTAGAAAGTTGGCTATAAGTCACATTGATGTATCTGTCGGAAGTTAGAAAGTTGCCTATAAGCCACATTGATGTATCTGTTGGAAGATAGAAAGTTGCCTATAAGTCAAATTGATGTATCTGTTGGAAGTTAGAAAGTTGGCTATAAGTCACATTGATGTATCTGTCGGAAGTTAGAAAGTTGGCTATAAGCCACATTGATGTATTTGTTGGAAGTTAGAAAGTTGGCTATAAGCCACATTGATGTATCTGTTGGAAGTTAGAAAGTTGGCTATAAGTCACATTGATGTATCTGTCGGAAGATAGAAAGTTGGCTATAAGCATCATTGGTGTATTTGTTGGAAGTTAGAAAGTTGGTTATAAGTCACATTGATGTATCAGTTGGAAGTTAGAAAGTTGGCTATAAGCCACATTGATGTATCTGTTGGAAGTTAGAAAGTTGGCTATAAGCCACATTGATGTATCAGTTGGAAGTTAGAAAGTTGGCTATAAGCCACATTGATGTATTAGTTGGAAGATAGAAAGTTGGCTTTAAGCCACATTGATGTATCAGTTGGAAGTTAGAAAGTTGGCTATAAGCCACATTGATGTACTAGTTGGAAGATAGAAAGTTGGCTTTAAGCCACATTGATGTATCTGTCGGAAGTTAGAAAGTTGGCTATAAGCCACATTGATGTATCTGTTGGAAATTAGAAAGTTGGCTATACGTCACATTGTTGTATCTGTTGGGGGATAAAAAGTTGGCTATAAGCCACATTGATGCATTTGTTGGAAGTTAGAAAGTTGGCTATAAGCCACATTGATGTATCTGTTGGAAGTTAGAAAGTTGACTATAAGTCACATTGATGTATCTGTTGGAAGATAGAAAGTTGGCTTTAAGCCACATTGATGTATCTGTCGGAAGTTAGAAAGTTGGCTATAAGCCACATTGATGTATCTGTTGGAAATTAGAAAGTTGGCTATACGTCACATTGTTGTATCTGTTGGGGGATAAAAAGTTGGCTATAAGCCACATTGATGCATTTGTTGGAAGTTAGAAAGTTGGCTATAAGCCACATTGATGTATCTGTTGGAAGTTAGAAAGTTGACTATAAGTCACATTGATGTATCTGTTGGAAGATAGAAAGTTGCCTATAAGCCACATTGATGTACTAGTTGGAAGTTAGAAAGTTGGCTAAAAGTCACATTGATGTATCTGTCGGAAGTCAGAAAGTTGGCTATAAGTCACATTGATGTATCTGTTGGAAGTTAGAAAGTTGACTATAAGTCACATTGATGTATCTGTTGGAAGTTAGAAAGTTGGCTAAAAGTCACATTGATGTATCTGTTGGAAGTTAGAAAGTTGGCTATAAGTCACATTGATGTATCTGTTGGAAGTTAGAAAGTTGGCTATAAGCCACATTGATGTATCTGTTGGAAGTTAGAAAGTTGGCTATAAGCCACATTGATGTATCAGTTGGAAGTTAGAAAGTTGGCTATAAGCCACATTGATGTATTAGTTGGAAGATAGAAAGTTGGCTTTAAGCCACATTGATGTATCAGTTGGAAGTTAGAAAGTTGGCTATAAGCCACATTGATGTACTAGTTGGAAGATAGAAAGTTGGCTTTAAGCCACATTGATGTATCTGTCGGAAGTTAGAAAGTTGGCTATAAGCCACATTGATGTATCTGTTGGAAATTAGAAAGTTGGCTATACGTCACATTGTTGTATCTGTTGGGGGATAAAAAGTTGGCTATAAGCCACATTGATGCATTTGTTGGAAGTTAGAAAGTTGGCTATAAGCCACATTGATGTATCTGTTGGAAGTTAGAAAGTTGACTATAAGTCACATTGATGTATCTGTTGGAAGTTAGAAAGTTGGCTATAAGTCACATTGATGTATCTGTTGGGGGATAAAAAGTTGGCTATAAGTCACATTGATGTATCTGTAGGGGGATAAAAAGTTGGCTATAAGCCACATTGATGTATCAGTTGGAAGTTAGAAAGTTGGCTATAAGCCACATTGATGTATCTGTTGGAAGTTAGAAAGTTGGCTATAAGCCACATTGATGTATCTGTTGGAAGATAGAAAGTTGGCTATAAGGCACATTGATGTATTTGTTGGAAGTTAGAAAGTTGGCTATAAGTCACATTGATGTATCTGTCGGAAGTTAGAAAGTTGGTTATAAGCCACATTGATGTATCTGTTGGAAGACAGAAAGTTGGCTATAAGCCACATTGATGTATCAGTTGGAAGATAGAAAGTTGGCTATAAGCCACATTGATGTCTCAGTTGGAAGTTAGAAAGTTGGCTATAAGTCACATTGATGTACTAGTTGAAGATAGAAAGTTGGCTATAAGTCACATTGATGTACTAGTTGGAAGATAGAAAGTTGCCTATAAGTCACATTGATGTATCTGTTGGAAGATAGAAAGTTGCCTATAAGCCACATTGATGTATCTGTCGGAAGTTAGAAAGTTGGCTATAAGCCACATTGATGTATCTGTTGGAAGTTAGAAAGTTGGCTATACGTCACATTGATGTATCTGTTGGGGAATAAAAAGTTGGCTATAAGCCACATTGATGTATTTGTTGGAAGTTAGAAAGTTGGCTATAAGCCACATTGATGTATCTGTTGGAAGTTAGAAAGTTGGCTATAAGTCACATTGATGTATTTGTTGGAAGTTAGAAAGTTGGCTATAAGTCACATTGATGTATCTGTCGGAAGTCAGAAAGTTGGCTATAAGTCACATTGATGTATCTGTTGGAAGATAGAAAGTTGGCTATAAGCCACATTGATGTACTAGTTGGAAGATAGAAAGTTGGCTATAAGTCACATTGATGTATCTGTTGGAAGTTAGAAAGTTGGTTATAAGTCACATTGATGTATTAGTTGGAAGTTAGAAAGTTGCCTATAAGCCACATTGATGTATCTGTTGGAAGATAGAAAGTTGGCTATAAGCCACATTGATGTATCTGTTGGAAGTTAGAAAGTTGGTTATAAGTCACATTGATGTATTAGTTGGAAGTTAGAAAGTTAGCTATAAGTCACATTGATGTATTAGTTGGAAGTTAGAAAGTTGGTTATAAGCCACATTGATGTATCTGTTGGAAGTTAGAAAGTTGCCTATAAGTCACATTGATGTATTAGTTGGAAGTTAGAAAGTTGCCTATAAGCCACATTGATGTATCTGTTGGAAGATAGAAAGTTGGCTATAAGCCACATTGATGTATCTGTTGGAAGTTAGAAAGTTGGTTATAAGTCACATTGATGTATTAGTTGGAAGTTAGAAAGTTGGCTATAAGTCACATTGATGTATCTGTCGGAAGTTAGAAAGTTGCCTATAAGCCACATTGATGTATCTGTTGGAAGATAGAAAGTTGCCTATAAGTCAAATTGATGTATCTGTTGGAAGTTAGAAAGTTGGCTATAAGTCACATTGATGTATCTGTCGGAAGTTAGAAAGTTGGCTATAAGCCACATTGATGTATTTGTTGGAAGTTAGAAAGTTGGCTATAAGCCACATTGATGTATCTGTTGGAAGTTAGAAAGTTGGCTATAAGTCACATTGATGTATCTGTCGGAAGATAGAAAGTTGGCTATAAGCATCATTGGTGTATTTGTTGGAAGTTAGAAAGTTGGTTATAAGTCACATTGATGTATCAGTTGGAAGTTAGAAAGTTGGCTATAAGCCACATTGATGTATCTGTTGGAAGTTAGAAAGTTGGCTATAAGCCACATTGATGTATCAGTTGGAAGTTAGAAAGTTGGCTATAAGCCACATTGATGTATTAGTTGGAAGATAGAAAGTTGGCTTTAAGCCACATTGATGTATCAGTTGGAAGTTAGAAAGTTGGCTATAAGCCACATTGATGTACTAGTTGGAAGATAGAAAGTTGGCTTTAAGCCACATTGATGTATCTGTCGGAAGTTAGAAAGTTGGCTATAAGCCACATTGATGTATCTGTTGGAAATTAGAAAGTTGGCTATACGTCACATTGTTGTATCTGTTGGGGGATAAAAAGTTGGCTATAAGCCACATTGATGCATTTGTTGGAAGTTAGAAAGTTGGCTATAAGCCACATTGATGTATCTGTTGGAAGTTAGAAAGTTGACTATAAGTCACATTGATGTATCTGTTGGAAGTTAGAAAGTTGGCTAAAAGTCACATTGATGTATCTGTCGGAAGTCAGAAAGTTGGCTATAAGTCACATTGATGTATCTGTTGGAAGTTAGAAAGTTGACTATAAGTCACATTGATGTATCTGTTGGAAGTTAGAAAGTTGGCTAAAAGTCACATTGATGTATCTGTTGGAAGTTAGAAAGTTGGCTATAAGTCACATTGATGTATCTGTTGGAAGTTAGAAAGTTGGCTATAAGCCACATTGATGTATCTGTTGGAAGTTAGAAAGTTGGCTATAAGCCACATTGATGTATCAGTTGGAAGTTAGAAAGTTGGCTATAAGCCACATTGATGTATTAGTTGGAAGATAGAAAGTTGGCTTTAAGCCACATTGATGTATCAGTTGGAAGTTAGAAAGTTGGCTATAAGCCACATTGATGTACTAGTTGGAAGATAGAAAGTTGGCTTTAAGCCACATTGATGTATCTGTCGGAAGTTAGAAAGTTGGCTATAAGCCACATTGATGTATCTGTTGGAAATTAGAAAGTTGGCTATACGTCACATTGTTGTATCTGTTGGGGGATAAAAAGTTGGCTATAAGCCACATTGATGCATTTGTTGGAAGTTAGAAAGTTGGCTATAAGCCACATTGATGTATCTGTTGGAAGTTAGAAAGTTGACTATAAGTCACATTGATGTATCTGTTGGAAGTTAGAAAGTTGGCTAAAAGTCACATTGATGTATCTGTCGGAAGTCAGAAAGTTGGCTATAAGCCACATTGATGTATCTGTTGGAAGTTAGAAAGTTGGCTAAAAGTCACATTGATGTATCTGTCGGAAGTCAGAAAGTTGGCTATAAGCCACATTGATGTATTTGTTGGAAGTTAGAAAGTTGGCTATAAGTCACATTGATGTATCTGTCGGAAGTCAGAAAGTTGGCTATAAGTCACATTGATGTATCTGTTGGAAGATAGAAAGTTGGCTATAAGCCACATTGATGTACTAGTTGGAAGATAGAAAGTTGGCTGTAAGCCACATTGATGTATCTGTCGGAAGTTAGAAAGTTGGCTATAAGTCACATTGATGTATCTGTTGGAAGTTAGAAAGTTGGTTATAAGTCACATTGATGTATTAGTTGGAAGTTAGAAAGTTGGCTATAAGTCACATTGATGTATTAGTTGGAAGTTAGAAAGTTGGTTATAAGCCACATTGATGTATCTGTTGGAAGTTAGAAAGTTGCCTATAAGTCACATTGATGTATTAGTTGGAAGTTAGAAAGTTGCCTATAAGCCACATTGATGTATCTGTTGGAAGATAGAAAGTTGGCTATAAGCCACATTGATGTATCTGTTGGAAGTTAGAAAGTTGGTTATAAGTCACATTGATGTATCTGTTGGAAGTTAGAAAGTTGGCTATAAGTCACATTGATGTATCTGTCGGAAGTTAGAAAGTTGCCTATAAGCCACATTGATGTATCTGTTGGAAGATAGAAAGTTGCCTATAAGTCAAATTGATGTATCTGTTGGAAGTTAGAAAGTTGGCTATAAGCAACATTGATGTATTTGTTGGAAGTTTAGAAAGTTGCCTATAAGTCACATTGATGTATCTGTCGGAAGTTAGAAAGTTGGCTATAAGCCACATTGATGTATTTGTTGGAAGTTAGAAAGTTGGCTATAAGCCACATTGATGTATCTGTTGGAAGTTAGAAAGTTGGCTATAAGTCACATTGATGTATCTGTCGGAAGATAGAAAGTTGGCTATAAGCATCATTGGTGTATTTGTTGGAAGTTAGAAAGTTGGTTATAAGTCACATTGATGTATCAGTTGGAAGTTAGAAAGTTGGCTATAAGCCACATTGATGTATCTGTTGGAAGTTAGAAAGTTGGCTATAAGCCACATTGATGTATCAGTTGGAAGTTAGAAAGTTGGCTATAAGCCACATTGGTGTATCAGTTGGAAGATAGAAAGTTGGCTTTAAGCCACATTGATGTATCAGTTGGAAGTTAGAAAGTTGACTATAAGCCACATTGATGTACTAGTTGGAAGATAGAAAGTTGGCTTTAAGCCACATTGATGTATCTGTCGAAAGTTAGAAAGTTGGCTATAAGCCACATTGATGTATCTGTTGGAAATTAGAAAGTTGGCTATACGTCACATTGTTGTATCTGTTGGGGGATAAAAAGTTGGCTATAAGCCACATTGATGCATTTGTTGGAAGTTAGAAAGTTGGCTATAAGCCACATTGATGTATCTGTTGGAAGTTAGAAAGTTGGCTATAAGTCACATTGATGTATCTGTTGGAAGTTAGAAAGTTGGCTAAAAGTCACATTGATGTATCTGTCGGAAGTCAGAAAGTTGGCTATAAGTCACATTGATGTATCTGTTGGATGATAGAAAGTTGGCTATAAGCCACATTGATGTATTAGTTGGAAGTTAGAAAGTTGCCTATAAGTCACATTGATGTATCTGTCGGAAGTTAGAAAGTTGGCTATAAGCCACATTGATGTATTTGTTGGAAGTTAGAAAGTTGGCTATAAGCCACATTGATGTATCTGTTGGAAGTTAGAAAGTTGGCTATAAGTCACATTGATGTATCTGTTGGGGGATAAAAAGTTGGCTATAAGCCACATTGATGTATTTGTTGGAAGTTAGAAAGTTGGCTATAAGCCACATTGATGTATTAGTTGGAAGATAGGAAGTTGCCTATAAGCCATATTGATGTATTTGTTGGAAGTTAGAAAATTGGCTATAAGCCACATTGATGTATCTGTCGGAAGTTAGAAAGTTGGCTATAAGTCACATTGATGTATTAGTTGGAAGTTAGAAAGTTGGCTATAAGCCACATTAATGTATTTGTTGGAAGTTAGAAAGTTGGCTATAAGTCACATTGATGTATCTGTCGGAAGTTAGAAAGTTGGTTATAAGCCACATTGATGTATCTGTTGGAAGATAGAAAGTTGGCTATAAGCCACATTGATGTATTTGTTGGAAGTTAGAAAGTTGGCTATAAGTCACATTGATGTATCTGTTGGAAGATAGAAAGTTGGCTATAAGCCACATTGATGTATTTGTTGGAAGTTAGAAAGTTGGTTATAAGCCACATTGATGTATCTGTTGGAAGATAGAAAGTTGGCTATAAGCCACATTGATGTATTTGTTGGAAGTTAGAAAGTTGGCTATAAGTCACATTGATGTATTAGTTGGAAGTTAGAAAGTTGGCTATAAGTCACATTGATGTATCTGTCGGAAGTTAGAAAGTTGGCTATAAGTCACATTGATGTATTAGTTGGAAGTTAGAAAGTTGGCTATAAGTCACATTGATGTATTAGTTGGAAGTTAGAAAGTTGGCTATAAGCCACATTGATGTATTAGTTGGGAGATAGAAAGTTGGCTATAAGTCACATTGATGTATTGGTTGGAAGTTAGAAAGTTGGCTATAAACACATTGATGTATTAGTTGGAAGTTAGAAAGTTGGCTATAAGTCACATTGATGTATTAGTTGGAAGTTAGAAAGTTGGCTATAAGACACATTGATGTATTAGTTGGAAGATAGAAAGTTGGCTATAAGCAACATTGATGTATTAGTTGGAAGTTAGAAAGTTGGCTATAAGTCACATTGATGTATCAGTTGGAAGTTAGAAAGTTGGCTATAAGTCACATTGATGTATCTGTTGGAAGATAGAAAGTTGGCTATAAGTCACATTGATGTATCAGTTGGAAGTTAGAAAGTTGGCTATAAGCCACATTGATGTATTTGTTGGAAGTTAGAAAGTTGGCTATAAGTCACATTGATGTATCTGTTGGAAGATAGAAAGTTGGCTATAAGCCACATTGATGTATTTGTTGGAAGTTAGAAAGTTGGTTATAAGCCACATTGATGTATCTGTTGGAAGATAGAAAGTTGGCTATAAGCCACATTGATGTATTTGTTGGAAGTTAGAAAGTTGGCTATAAGCCACATTGATGTGTCTGTTGGAAGTTAGAAAGTTGGCTATAAGTCACATTGATGTATCTGTTGGGGGATAAAAAGTTGGCTATAAGCCACATTGATGTATTTGTTGGAAGTTAGAAAGTTGGCTATAAGCCACATTGATGTATTAGTTGGAAGATAGGAAGTTGCCTATAAGCCATATTGATGTATTTGTTGGAAGTTAGAAAATTGGCTATAAGCCACATTGATGTATCTGTCGGAAGTTAGAAAGTTGGCTATAAGTCACATTGATGTATTAGTTGGAAGTTAGAAAGTTGGCTATAAGCCACATTGATGTATCTGTTGGAAGATAGAAAGTTGCCTATAAGCCACATTGATGTATCTGTCGGAAGTTAGAAGGTTGGCTATAAGCCACATTGATGTATTAGTTGGAAGTTAGAAAGTTGACTATAAGCCACATTGATGTATTAGTTGGAAGTTAGAAAGTTGACTATAAACCACCTTGATGTATTAGTTGGAAGTTAGAAAGTTGGCTATAAGCCACATTGATGTATCTGTTGGAAGTTAGAAAGTTGGCTATAAGCCACATTGATGTATCTGTCGGAAGTCAGAAAATTGGCTATAAGCCACATTGATGTATCTGTCGGAAGTCAGAAAGTTGGCTATAAGCCACATTGATGTATTAGTTGGAAGTTAGAAAGTTGACTATAAGCCACCTTGACGTATTAGTTGGAAGTTAGAAAGTTGGCTATAAGCCACATTGATGTATATGTTGGAAGTTAGAAAGTTGGCTATAAGCCACATTGATGTATCTGTCGGAAGATAGAAAGTTGGCTATAAGCATCATTGGTGTATTTGTTGGAAGTTAGAAAGTTGGCTATAAGTCACATTGATGTATCTGTCGGAAGTTAGAAAGTTGGCTATAAGCCACATTGATGTATCTGTTGGAAGTTAGAAAGTTGGCTATAAGTCACATTGATGTATCTGTCGGAAGTCATAAAGTTGGCTATAAGTCACATTGATGTATCTGTCGGAAGTAAGAAAGTTGGCTATAAGCCACATTGATGTATCTGTTGGAAATTAGAAAGTTGGCTATAAGCCACATTAATGTATTTGTTGGAAGTTAGAAAGTTGGCTATAAGTCACATTGATGTATCTGTCGGAAGTTAGAAAGTTGGTTATAAGCCACATTGATGTATCTGTTGGAAGATAGAAAGTTGGCTATAAGCCACATTGATGTATTTGTTGGAAGTTAGAAAGTTGGCTATAAGTCACATTGATGTATCTGTTGGAAGATAGAAAGTTGGCTATAAGCCACATTGATGTATTTGTTGGAAGTTAGAAAGTTGGTTATAAGCCACATTGATGTATCTGTTGGAAGATAGAAAGTTGGCTATAAGCCACATTGATGTATTTGTTGGAAGTTAGAAAGTTGGCTATAAGTCACATTGATGTATTAGTTGGAAGTTAGAAAGTTGGCTATAAGTCACATTGATGTATCTGTCGGAAGTTAGAAAGTTGGCTATAAGTCACATTGATGTATTAGTTGGAAGTTAGAAAGTTGGCTATAAGTCACATTGATGTATTAGTTGGAAGTTAGAAAGTTGGCTATAAGCCACATTGATGTATTAGTTGGGAGATAGAAAGTTGGCTATAAGTCACATTGATGTATTAGTTGGAAGTTAGAAAGTTGGCTATAAACACATTGATGTATTAGTTGGAAGTTAGAAAGTTGGCTATAAGTCACATTGATGTATTAGTTGGAAGTTAGAAAGTTGGCTATAAGACACATTGATGTATTAGTTGGAAGATAGAAAGTTGGCTATAAGCAACATTGATGTATTAGTTGGAAGTTAGAAAGTTGGCTATAAGTCACATTGATGTATCAGTTGGAAGTTAGAAAGTTGGCTATAAGCCACATTGATGTATCTGTTGGAAGTTAGAAAGTTGGCTATAAGCCACATTGATGTATCAGTTGGAAGTTAGAAAGTTGGCTATAAGCCACATTGATGTATCAGTTGGAAGATAGAAAGTTGGCTTTAAGCCACATTGATGTATCAGTTGGAAGTTAGAAAGTTGGCTATAAGCCACATTGATGTACTAGTTGGAAGATAGAAAGTTGGCTTTAAGCCACATTGATGTATCTGTCGGAAGTTAGAAAGTTGGCTATAAGCCACATTGATGTATCTGTTGGAAATTAGAAAGTTGGCTATACGTCACATTGATGTATCTGTTGGGGGATAAAAAGTTGGCTATAAGCCACATTGATGCATTTGTTGGAAGTTAGAAAGTTGGCTATAAGCCACATTGATGTATCTGTTGGAAGTTAGAAAGTTGGCTATAAGTCACATTGATGTATCTGTTGGAAGTTAGAAAGTTGGCTAAAAGTCACATTGATGTATCTGTCGGAAGTTAGAAAGTTGGCTATAAGTCACATTGATGTATCTGTTGGAAGATAGAAAGTTGGCTATAAGCCACATTGATGTACTAGTTGGAAGATAGAAAGTTGGCTGTAAGCCACATTGATGTATCTGTCGGAAGTTAGAAACTTGGCTATAAGTCACATTGATGTATCTGTTGGAAGATAGAAAGTTGCCTATAAGTCACATTGATGTATCTGTCGGAAGTTAGAAAGTTGGCTATAAGCCACATTGATGTATTTGTTGGAAGTTAGAAAGTTGGCTATAAGCCACATTGATGTATCTGTTGGAAGTTAGAAAGTTGGCTATAAGTCACATTGATGTATCTGTTGGGGGATAAAAAGTTGGCTATAAGCCACATTGATGTATTTGTTGGAAGTTAGAAAGTTGGCTATAAGCCACATTGATGTATTAGTTGGAAGATAGGAAGTTGCCTATAAGCCATATTGATGTATTTGTTGGAAGTTAGAAAATTGGCTATAAGCCACATTGATGTATCTGTCGGAAGTTAGAAAGTTGGCTATAAGTCACATTGATGTATTAGTTGGAAGTTAGAAAGTTGGCTATAAGCCACATTGATGTATCTGTTGGAAGATAGAAAGTTGCCTATAAGCCACATTGATGTATCTGTCGGAAGTTAGAAGGTTGGCTATAAGCCACATTGATGTATTAGTTGGAAGTTAGAAAGTTGACTATAAGCCACATTGATGTATTAGTTGGAAGTTAGAAAGTTGACTATAAGCCACCTTGATGTATTAGTTGGAAGTTAGAAAGTTGGCTATAAGCCACATTGATGTATCTGTTGGAAGTTAGAAAGTTGGCTATAAGCCACATTGATGTATCTGTCGGAAGTCAGAAAATTGGCTATAAGCCACATTGATGTATCTGTCGGAAGTCAGAAAGTTGGCTATAAGCCACATTGATGTATTAGTTGGAAGTTAGAAAGTTGACTATAAGCCACCTTGATGTATTAGTTGGAAGTTAGAAAGTTGGCTATAAGCCACATTGATGTATATGTTGGAAGTTAGAAAGTTGGCTATAAGCCACATTGATGTATCTGTCGGAAGTCAGAAAGTTGGCTATAAGCCACATTGATGTATCTGTCGGAAGTCAGAAAGTTGGCTATAAGCCACATTGATGTATCTGTTGGAAGTTAGAAAGTTGGCTATAAGCCACATTGATGTATTTGTTGGAAGTTAGAAAGTTGGCTATAAGCCACATTGATGTATCTGTCGGAAGATAGAAAGTTGGCTATAAGCATCATTGGTGTATTTGTTGGAAGTTAGAAAGTTGGCTATAAGTCACATTGATGTATCTGTCGGAAGTTAGAAAGTTGGCTATAAGCCACATTGATGTATCTGTTGGAAGTTAGAAAGTTGGCTATAAGTCACATTGATGTATCTGTCGGAAGTCAGAAAGTTGGCTATAAGTCACATTGATGTATCTGTCGGAAGTTAGAAAGTTGGCTATAAGTCACATTGATGTATCTGTCGGAAGTTAGAAAGTTGGCTATAAGTCACATTGATGTATCTGTTGGAAGTTAGAAAGTTGGCTATAAGCCACATTGATGTATTAGTTGGAAGTTAGAAAGTTGGCTATAAGTCACATTGATGTATCTGTTGGAAGTTAGAAAGTTGGCTATAAGTCACATTGATGTATCTGTCGGAAGTTAGAAAGTTGGCTATAAGTCACATTGATGTATCTGTCGGAAGTTAGAAAGTTGGCTTTAAGCCACATTGATGTATCTGTTGGAAGTTAGAAAGTTGGCTATAAGCCACATTAATGTATTTGTTGGAAGTTAGAAAGTTGGCTATAAGTCACATTGATGTATCTGTCGGAAGTTAGAAAGTTGGTTATAAGCCACATTGATGTATCTGTTGGAAGATAGAAAGTTGGCTATAAGCCACATTGATGTATTTGTTGGAAGTTAGAAAGTTGGCTATAAGTCACATTGATGTATCTGTTGGAAGATAGAAAGTTGGCTATAAGCCACATTGATGTATTTGTTGGAAGTTAGAAAGTTGGTTATAAGCCACATTGATGTATCTGTTGGAAGATAGAAAGTTGGCTATAAGCCACATTGATGTATTTGTTGGAAGTTAGAAAGTTGGCTATAAGTCACATTGATGTATTAGTTGGAAGTTAGAAAGTTGGCTATAAGTCACATTGATGTATCTGTCGGAAGTTAGAAAGTTGGCTATAAGTCACATTGATGTATTAGTTGGAAGTTAGAAAGTTGGCTATAAGTCACATTGATGTATTAGTTGGAAGTTAGAAAGTTGGCTATAAGCCACATTGATGTATTAGTTGGGAGATAGAAAGTTGGCTATAAGTCACATTGATGTATTAGTTGGAAGTTAGAAAGTTGGCTATAAACACATTGATGTATTAGTTGGAAGTTAGAAAGTTGGCTATAAGTCACATTGATGTATTAGCTGGAAGTTAGAAAGTTGGCTATAAGACACATTGATGTATTAGTTGGAAGATAGAAAGTTGGCTATAAGCAACATTGATGTATTAGTTGGAAGTTAGAAAGTTGGCTATAAGTCACATTGATGTATTAGTTGGAAGTTAGAAAGTTGGCTATAAGCCACATTGATGTATCTGTTGGAAGATAGAAAGTTGCCTATAAGCCACATTGATGTATCTGTCGGAAGTTAGAAAGTTGGCTATAAGCCACATTGATGTATTAGTTGGAAGTTAGAAAGTTGACTATAAGCCACATTGATGTATTAGTTGGAAGTTAGAAAGTTTACTATAAGCCACCTTGATGTATTAGTTGGAAGTTAGAAAGTTGGCTATAAGCCACATTGATGTATCTGTTGGAAGTTAGAAAGTTGGCTATAAGCCACATTGATGTATCTGTCGGAAGTCAGAAAGTTGGCTATAAGCCACATTGATGTATCTGTCGGAAGTCAGAAAGTTGGCTATAAGCCACATTGATGTATTAGTTGGAAGTTAGTAAGTTGACTATAAGCCACCTTGATGTATTAGTTGGAAGTTAGAAAGTTGGCTATAAGCCACATTGATGTATCTGTTGGAAGTTAGAAAGTTGGCTATAAGTCACATTGATGTATCTGTCGGAAGTCAGAAAGTTGGCTATAAGCCACATTGATGTATCTGTCGGAAGTTAAAAAGTTGGCTATAAGTCACATTCATGTATCTGTCGGAAGTCAGAAAGTTGGCTATAAGTCACATTGATGTATCTGTCGGAAGTTAGAAATTTGGTTATAAGCCACATTGATGTATCTGTTGGAAGTTAGAAAGTTGGCTATAAGCCACATTAATGTATTTGTTGGAAGTTAGAAAGTTGGCTATAAGTCACATTGATGTATCTGTCGGAAGTTAGAAAGTTGGTTATAAGCCACATTGATGTATCTGTTGGAAGATAGAAAGTTGGCTATAAGCCACATTGATGTATTTGTTGGAAGTTAGAAAGTTGGCTATAAGTCACATTGATGTATCTGTTGGAAGATAGAAATTTGGCTATAAGCCACATTGATGTATTTGTTGGAAGTTAGAAAGTTGGTTATAAGCCACATTGATGTATCTGTTGGAAGATAGAAAGTTGGCTATAAGCCACATTGATGTATTTGTTGGAAGTTAGAAAGTTGGCTATAAGTCACATTGATGTATCTGTCGGAAGTTAGAAAGTTGGTTATAAGCCACATTGATGTATCTGTTGGAAGACAGAAAGTTGGCTATAAGCCACATTGATGTATCTGTTGGAAGTTAGAAAGTTGGCTATAAGTCATATTGATGTATCTGTCGGAAGTCAGGAAGTTGGCTATAAGTCACATTGATGTATCTGTCGGAAGTCAGAAAGTTGGCTATAAGCCACATTGATGTATCTGTTGGAAATTAGAAAGTTGGCTATAAGCCACATTGATGTATTTGTTGGAAGTTAGAAAGTTGGCTATAAGCCACATTGATGTATCTGTCGGAAGATAGAAAGTTGGCTATAAGCCACATTGATGTATTTGTTGGAAGTTAGAAAGTTGGCTATAAGTCACATTGATGTATCTGTCGGAAGTTAGAAAGTTGGTTATAAGTCACATTGATGTATTAGTTGGAAGTTAGAAAGTTGCCTATAAGCCACATTGATGTATCTGTTGGAAGTTAGAAAGTTGGCTATAAGTCACATTGATGTATCTGTTGGAAGATAGAAAGTTGGCTATAAGTCACATTGATGTATTAGTTGGAAGTTAGAAAGTTGCCTATAAGCCACATTGATGTATCTGTTGGAAGATAGAAAGTTGGCTATAAGCCACATTGATGTATCTGTTGGAAGTTAGAAAGTTGGTTATAAGTCACATTGATGTATTAGTTGGAAGTTAGAAAGTTGGCTATAAGTCACATTGATGTATCTGTCGGAAGTTAGAAAGTTGGCTATAAGCCACCTTGATGTATTAGTTGGAAGTTAGAAAGTTGGCTATAAGCCACATTGATGTATTAGTTGGAAGTTAGAAAGTTGACTATAAGCCACATTGATGTATCAGTTGGAAGTTAGAAAGTTGGCTATAAGCCACATTGATGTATCTGTCGGCAGATAGAAAGTTGGCTATAAGCCACATTGATGTATTTGTTGGAAGTCAGAAAGTTGGCTATAAGTCACATTGATGTATCTGTCGGAAGTTAGAAAGTTGGTTATAAGCCACATTGATGTATCTGTTGGAAGATAGAAAGTTGGCTATAAGCCACATTGATGTATCTGTTGGAAGTTAGAAAGTTGGCTATAAGTCACATTGATGTATCTGTTGGAAGATAGAAAGTTGGCTATAAGCCACATTGATGTATCTGTCGGAAGATAGAAAGTTGGCTATAAGCCACATTGATGTATCTGTCCGAAGTTAGAAAGTTGGCAATAAGCCACATTGATGTATCAGTTGGAAGATAGAAAGTTGGCTATAAGCCACATTGGTGTATTAGTTGGAAGTTAGAAAGTTGGCTATAAGTCACATTAATGTATCTGTTCGAAGATAAAAAGTTGGCTATAAGCCACATTGATGTATCTGTTGGAAGATAGAAAGTTGGCTATAAGTCACATTGATGTATTAGATGGAAGTTAGAAAGTTGGTTATAAGCCACATTGATGTATCTGTTGGAAGATAGAAAGTTGGCTATAAGCCACATTGATGTATCTGTTGGAAGTTAGAAAGTTGGCTATAAGTCACATTGATGTATTTGTTGGAAGTTAGAAAGTTGCCTATAAGCCACATTGATGTATTTGTTGGAAGTTAGAAAGTTGGCTATAAGCCACATTGATGTATCTGTTGGAAGTTAGAAAGTTGGCTATAAGCCACATTGATGTATCTGTCTGAAGTTAGAAAGTTGACTATAAGCCACCTTGATGTATTAGTTGGAAGTTAGAAAGTTGGCTATAAGTCACATTGATGTATCTATCGGAAGTTAGAAAGTTGGCTATAAGCCACCTTGATGTATTAGTTGGAAGTTAGAAAGTTGGCTATAAGCCACATTGATGTATTAGTTGGAAGATAGAAAGTTGGCTATAAGCCACATTGATGTGTCTGTTGGAAGATAGAAAGTTGGCTATAAGCCACATTGATGTATCTGTCGGAAGATAGAAAGTTGGCTATAAGCCACATTGATGTATCTGTTGGAAATTAGAAAGTTGGCTATAAGTCACATTAATGTATCTGTCGGAAGATAGAAAGTTGGCTATAAGTCATATTGATGTATCTGTCGGAAGTTAGAAAGTTGGCTATAAGCCACATGGATGTATTTGTTGGAAGTTAGAAAGTTGGCTATAAGCCACATTGATGTATCAGTTGGAAGATAGAAAGTTGGTTATAAGCCACATTGGTGTATTAGTTGGAAGTTAGAAAGTTGGCTATAAGCCACATTGATGTATCAGTTGGAAGATAGAAAGTTGGCTATAAGCCACATTGGTGTATTAGTTGGAAGTTAGAAAGCTGGCTTTAAGCCACATTGATGTATCTGCTGGAAGTTAGAAAGTTGGCTATAAGCCACATTTATGTATTTGTTGGAAGTTAGAAAGTTGGTTATAAGCCACATTGATGTATCTGTTGGAAGATAGAAAGTTGGCTATAAGCCACATTGATGTATCTGTTGGAAGTTAGAAAGTTGGCTATAAGTCACATTGATGTATTTGTTGGAAGTTAGAAAGTTGCCTATAAGCCACATTGATGTATTTGTTGGAAGTTAGAAAGTTGCCTATAAGCCACATTGATGTATTTGTTGGAAGTTAGAAAGTTGGCTATAAGCCACATTGATGTATCTGTTGGAAGTTAGAAAGTTGGCTATAAGCCACATTGATGTATCTGTTGGAAGTTAGAAAGTTGACTATAAGCCACCTTGATGTATTAGTTGGAAGTTAGAAAGTTGGCTATAAGTCACATTGATGTATCTGTTGGAAGTTAGAAAGTTGGCTATAAGCCACCTTGATGTATTAGTTGGAAGATAGAAAGTTGGCTATAAGTCACATTGATGTATCTGTCGGAAGTTAGAAAGTTGGCTATAAGCCACATGGATGTATTTGTTGGAAGTTAGAAAGTTGGCTATAAGCCACATTGATGTATCTGTCGGAAGATAGAAAGTTGGCTATAAGCCACATTGATGTATTAGTTGGAAGTTAGAAAGTTGGTTATAAGCCACATTGATGTATCTGTTGGAAGATAGAAAGTTGGCTATAAGTCACATTGATGTATCTGTCGGAAGTTAGAAAGTTGGCTATAAGTCATATTGATGTATTTGTTGGAAGTTAGAAAGTTGGCTATAAGTCACATTGATGTATCTGTTGGAAGATAGAAAGTTGGCTATAAGCCACATTGATGTATTTGTTGGAAGTTAGAAAGTTGGCTATAAGTCACATTGATGTATCTGTTGGAAGATAGAAAGTTGGCTATAAGCCACATTGATGTATCTGTCGGAAGTTAGAAAGTTGGCAATAAGCCACATTGATGTATAAGTTGGAAGTTAGAAAGTTGGCTATAAGCCACATTGATGTATAAGTTGGAAGTTAGAAAGTTGGCTATAAGTCACATTGATGTATCTGTTGGAAGATAGAAAGTTGGCTATAAGCCACATTGATGTATCTGTTGGAAGATAGAAAGTTGGCTATAAGTCACATTGATGTATCTGTTGGAAGATAGAAAGTTGGCTATAAGCCACATTGATGTATTTGTTGGAAGTTAGAAAGTTGGCTATAAGTCACATTGATGTATCTGTTGGAAGATAGAAAGTTGGCTATAAGCCACATTGATGTATTTGTTGGAAGTTAGAAAGTTGGCTATAAGTCACATTGATGTATCTGTTGGAAGATAGAAAGTTGGCTATAAGCCACATTGATGTATCTGTCGGAAGTTAGAAAGTTGGCAATAAGCCACATTGATGTATAAGTTGGAAGTTAGAAAGTTGGCTATAAGCCACATTGATGTATAAGTTGGAAGTTAGAAAGTTGGCTATAAGTCACATTGATGTATCTGTTGGAAGATAGAAAGTTGGCTATAAGCCACATTGATGTATCTGTTGGAAGATAGAAAGTTGGCTATAAGCCACATTGATGTATCTGTCGGAAGATAGAAAGTTGGCTATAAGCCACATTGATGTATCTGTTGGAAGTTAGAAAGTTGGCTATAAGTCACATTGATGTATCTGTCGGAAGATAGAAAGTTGGCTATAAGTCACATTGATGTATCTGTTGGAAGTTAGAAAGATGGCTATAAGCCACATTGATGTATCTGTTGGAAGATAGAAAGTTGGCTATAAGTCACATTGATGTATTTGTTGGAAGTTAGAAAGTTGGCTATAAGTCACATTGATGTATCTGTCGGAAGTTAGAAAGTTGGCTATAAGCCACATGGATGTATTTGTTGGAAGATAGAAAGTTGCCTATAAGTCACATTGATGTATCTGTCGGAAGTTAGAAAGTTGGCTATAAGCCACATTGATGTACTAGTTGGAAGATAGAAAGTTGGCTATAAGTCACTTTGATGTATCTGTGGGGGGATAGAAAGTTGCCTATAAGCCACATTGATGTATCTGTTGGAAGATAGAAAATTGGCTAAAAGTCACATTGATGTATCTGTTGGAAGATAGAAAATTGGCTATAAGCCACATTGATGTATCTGTTGGAAGTTAGAAAGTTGACTATAAGCCACCTTGATGTATTAGTTGGAAGTTAGAAAGTTGGCTATAAGTCACATTGATGTATCTGTTGGAAGTTAGAAAGTTGGCTATAAGCCACCTTGATGTATCTGTCGGAAGATAGAAAGTTGGCTATAAGTCACATTGATGTATCTGTTGGAAGATAGAAAGTTGCCTATAAGTCACATTGATGTATCTGTCGGAAGATAGAAAGTTGGCTTTAAGCCACATTGATGTATCTGTCGGAAGATAGAAAGTTGGCTATAAGCCACATTGATTTACTAGTTGGAAGATAGAAAGTTGGCTATAAGCCACATTGATGTATCAGTTGGAAGATAGAAAGTTGGCTATAAGTCACATTGATGTATCTGTCGGAAGTTAGAAAGTTGGCTATAAGCCACCTTGATGTATTAGTTGGAAGTTAGAAAGTTGGCTATAAGCCACAATGATGTATCAGTTGGAAGATAGAAAGTTGGCTATAAGCCACATTGGTGTATTAGTTGGAAGTTAGAAATTTGGCTATAAGCCACATTGATGTATTAGTTGGAAGTTAGAAAGTTGGCTATAAGCCACATTGATGTATTAGTTGGAAGATAGAAAGTTGGCTATAAGCCACATTGATGTATCTGTTGGAAGATAGAAAGTTGGCTATAAGCAACATTGATGTATCTGTCGGAAGATAGAAAGTTGGCTATAAGCCACATTGATGTATCTGTTGGAAGTTAGAAAGTTGGCTATAAGTCACATTGATGTATCTGTCGGAAGATAGAAAGTTGGCTATAAGTCACATTGATGTATCTGTCGGAAGTTAGAAAGTTGGCTATAAGCCACATGGATGTATTTGTTGGAAGTTAGAAAGTTGGCTATAAGCCACATTGATGTATCAGTTGGAAGATAGAAAGTTGGCTATAAGCCACATTGGTGTATTAGTTGGAAGTTAGAAATTTGGCTATAAGCCACATTGATGTATTAGTTGGAAGTTAGAAAGTAGGCTATAAGCCACATTGATGTATCTGTTGGAAGTTAGAAAGTTGGCTATAAGCCACATTGATGTATCTGTCGGAAGATAGAAAGTTGGCTATAAGTCACATTGATGTATCTGTCGGAAGTTAGAAAGTTGGCTATAAGCCACATGGATGTATTTGTTGGAAGTTAGAAAGTTGGCTATAAGCCACATTGATGTATCTGTTGGAAGTTAGAAAGTTGGCTATAAGCCACATTGATGTATCTGTCGAAAGTTAGAAAGTTGGCTAAAAGTCACATTGATGTATCTGTTGGAAGATAGAAAGTTTCTTATAAGTCACATTGATGTATCAGTTGGAAGTTAGAAAGTTGGGTATAAGCCACATTGATGTATCTGTCGGAAGTTAGAAAGTTGGCTATAAGCCACATTGATGTATCTGTCGAAAGTTAGAAAGTTGGCTAAAAGTCACATTGATGTATCTGTTGGAAGTTAGAAAGTTTCTTATAAGTCACATTGATGTATCTGTCGGAAGTTAGAAAGTTGGCTATAAGTCACATTGATGTACTAGTTGGAAGATAGAAAGTTGGCTATAAGTCACATTGATGTATCTGTCGAAAGTTAGAAAGTTGGCTAAAAGCCACATTGATGTATCTGTTGGAAGATAGAAAGTTGGCTATAAGCCACATTGATGTATCAGTTGGAAGTTAGAAAGTTGGGTATAAGCCACATTGATGTATCAGTTGGAAGTTAGAAAGTTGGCTATAAGCCACATTGATGTATCTGTTGGAAGATAGAAAGTTGGCTATAAGCCACATTGATGTATCAGTTGGAAGTTAGAAAGTTGGCTATAAGCCACATTGATGTATCAGTTGGAAGTAGGAAAGTTGGCTAAAAGCCACATATATGTAAGAGATGGAGTTCAGAAAGTTGTTTTTGTGACTAACAAATGTTTATCAGTTCGAGGTCAGGAAAGTTGACGATAAGCCACATAAATGTAACCGTTGGAAAGCAGAAATACTGACTATAAGCTTCTTGTGTGTATCATTTTGAAGTCAGAATTTTGGGTTTAAGCCACATATATTTATGTATCACTGGGAAGTGAGAATGCCCGCTATAAGCTACATATTATTGTATAGGTTGAATTTACGTCACTTATATGTATCAGTTGAAAGTCTAAAAGTTGGCAATAAGTAGGGTATATGTATCAGCCAGAAGTCAGAAAACTGACTACAAAGTTGTCTGTCAGCCTTAAATATCTATCACTTGGCGTTCAGAATGTTTTAGAAGTCTGAAAGTTAGCTGTAAGCCCCAGAAATGTTGCAGTTTGAAGTCAGACAGTTGGCTATAAACCCTATAAATGTTGCAGTTTGAAGTCAGACAGTTGGCTATAAACCCTATAAATGTTTCAGATTGAAGTCAGAAAGTCCGATATAAACCCCATAAATGTTGGAGATTGAAATCAGAAAGTTGGATATAAACCCCCATAAATGTTGCAGATTAAAATCAGAAAGTTGGATATAAACCCCATAAATGTTGCAGATTAAAATCAGAAAGTTGGATATAAACCCCATAAATGTTGCAGATTAAAATCAGTATGTTCGGATATAAACCCCATAAATGTTGCAGATTAAAATCAGAAAGTTGGCTGTTGGCCCCATAAATGTTTAAGTTTGAAGTCAGAGAGTTGGCTGTTGGCCCCATAAATGTTGCTGTTTAAAGTCAGAAAGTCGGTTTTAAGCCACACGTATGTATCATTTGGAAGTTAGAAAGTTGCCTGTCATCCCCAGTATCTGTTTGAAGTCGGAATGTTGAATATAAGCCATTTATATGTATCAGTTGAAATCAGAAAGTTGGCTATCAGCCACATATATGTATCAGTTGGAAGTCAGAAAGTTGGCTATAAGCTACATATATGTATCACTTTGAAATCGGAATGTTGGCATTAAGCCACATATATGTATCAATTTGAAGTCGGAATGTTGGCTATCAGTCACATATATGTATCACTTTGAAGTCGGAATGTTGGCTATCAGTCACATATATGTATCAGTTGGAAGTCAGAAAGTTGGCTATAAGCTATATATATGTATCACTTTGAAATCGGAATGTTGGCTTTAAGCCCCATATATGTATCAGTTTGAAGTCGGAATGTTGGCTATCAGTCACATATATGTATCACTTTGAAGTCGGAATGTTGGCTATAAGCCACATACATGTATCACTTTGAAGTCGGAATGTTGGCTATCAGTCACATATATGTATCACTTTGAAGTCGGAATGTTGGCTATAAGCCACATACATGTATCAGTTTGAAGTCTGAAAACCCTATATATTGGTCCTTCTATGCAGCATAAGTATGTAGTTTCCTTATACAAGTCAGTCCAAAAACAGGGAGTGAGTGCTTCTCCTGTTTGTCTTTTGCAATCAAATTTGATGCCCACTGAAAAGCGTTCGCGTTTCAATTTATGCATATACTCATTCATTGGTTGGGTAGAGGCATTTGGTGCACTTTTTATGATTAAGCCAAAACATCATGGACGTGCTATTTCTAGAGCACCCCTAAAAACATTTCTGAGACAACCTACAGCTGTTGAGCCTGAGTCTAATGCGTTGGGATATAGGCATTCCCTCATCCACGCTTCAAAACTGTTACAAGGTTCGATTTATAACTTAACGATTTTTGTTGTTATTTATTTAAGAATTATGAAAAACAAAATCCAGAAATCATGTGCAACTGTATTGCTAGAACAGCCCTCAGAACGCTTCCCTGGCAATCTGGAGAGCCTGAGCTGCAGGGGCCTAGGGGGCCCCTGACCTTCGACTATTGTGTTAGGATAGTCATTTCATGTACACCTCAACAGTATTACAAGGCTTCATCTATAATTTTGGGACATTTTTGCCACTGTCGTTAGGCGTTAATGTCATTTACTGTTTTATTACAATGACGAAAAATTAGTTAATTCTGTTTCAATTAAATGTTCGTTACATTTGGCCGCTTATGTACCTATAACGTATATGTGTCAATTTCATCCAAATTAGTTTATTTAATTGTGATAGTCGGTCGCATTCATCAAAATACACTACACATATCGGGCTCCACATACAACGGGAATGTTTTCGTTTATTTAATTGTGAGAGTCGATCAGATTCATCAAAATACACTATACATATCGGGTTCCACATACAACGGATTTTTTTTCGTTTATTTAATTGTGATAGTCGATCACATTCATCAAACTACAATGTACATAGCGGGATGTACATACAACGGAAATGTTTTCGTTTATTTAATTGGGATAGTCGATCACATACATCAAAATTGGCCTTATTCTAGTCCATACTGACGGCCTCACATTGTGTTTATACAGAGGTACAGCAGAGAGAACAGTGAGAGCTAGCACAGTATAACTTGCTGTGCTCAAACACATGCTTTTCGGGGTATGGATAGTCGCACACCCCTACCCCCTTCCCCTAAATCCATTGTTACCGTCTCTCGTGCAAGACGACACAAATTTTCCCCATGGTACAATATGCAAATGAAGTGTAGCCTACTGTTATATAGAAATGTAAGGACTTCCTGAAATAAACCGTCCATGGGACGTCTTTCACGAATGGCATTAAACCCTGATTGTTTATGCTGCTATGCCTCTATAGCTAGATCTAGAGCCCAGTCCACATAGGAGTTACATTGTTCACAGATTTCTCACATAGGAATGGAGTATTAAATTCTCATAGTGTAAGTACAGTCCATTATTTTTTTACTCTATTGATCGTTTTATTTGAATCGTCATGAAGAAGGTTTTCCTATTTGAAGTCTGGTTTGATTACCTTCAGTTTTACCAACGTCCAATATGAAGTTATTGATTGAAATAATGTTGTCAAAAACAGTTTATTAAACAATTTAAAGTGGCATGATCTGCCAAAAATAGATGATTTTTTGTTGAGACAGATTTTGTTTAAACTTGACCGATATTACCACTTTTAGTATCTACTCGTATTACATTTTGGACAGCTTCGTAAAGGGGCTTTCACAATTGAGATACGGCGGGTTTACGGCTCTTGCGGTGATGAATTTTGGCCTTCCGTACGATGGACCGCAGCCTTCCTTGCGGGCAACCGCACCTTACCGCGCGGAATTTTTGTGCCGCAAGAGCCGCAGAAAAGTTTGGTGTGCACATGGAATCCAATTTTCGGCCGTGCGAATTTTTTTATTACCTCTGATCCGTGCGGGCGCTAGTACGTTCACCGTAAACCGTTGTATCTTGATGCGCGGTTGTTGCACGATTTTTTTGTGTCGTAAGATGCTCCGTACGGTGAAATTTCTTGTTCTGCCAACCTTGCGGCAGTCGTAAACCGTTGAACGATTCGCCGTCTCGGTCTTGCACTGCCTTGAGTTCACCGTGCGAAAAATACCCTCAGGTGTGCTACAGGTATATATTTTTCTAACGGTTTTTTGGATCTCTGCGCCTTTTTATACTGCAATCACGTCTGCGGAGCCCAAACTCGCCGCACGGTTTGACAAAACGCCGTAAGGCGCCCGCTCATTGGTGCGCGGCGAAAAACAATGACGCACGATGCATCTTGCGGCACGCCGCACGTTCCAACCAATCACGTAGCACCTCCGCTCAACTGTCTCACGGATCACGTGCGCTAGACGTGCGTTGCTTGCGTCACTCCGCGCGGTTCGCCGCAAGAGAGTCGTGGATTAAAACGTGCGGGAACCTTGCCACGTCCTTACGATGCCCCGGCCAATCGTAAAATGGATTATTTTCTTGCGCTTATTTTTCCGATTTTACTGCGGCCCGAAAAATTTTATCTCCACCGTGCGATCGATTTCAGTATTTTGACCGTGCGGCGAAAATCTCAATTGTGAAAGCCCCTTTAATGGTATAAAATGATTTTTAGCTAAATGTATCTGTGCTGTGGGTTTATAAACCCGTCTCGACATCCCCTGAAATAAGTTATCAAATTAAAGTGGCATGAGCTGCCAACATGTTGATATTTTGACGTTATGCTGAAATTATCGGCTATTTTTCTCAAGACTTATAATTCAGAAGCTTTTTAGTGCTTCTAGTCTAGAAAATGTATAAAAGTGTTTTGAACTAACTTTGGCTTAGAATGAATGAATGGTCGTCCCGGTTATTTGAATTTTGTTTACTTTCAAACACTACTCCGTTTCGTGCAGGCCACATATTGTATGGATTTTCCTCATTCCAACGCCAATCATTAAGTTTTTTCATGGCCTTCAAAGCCTCTTACTCTCGTGACGATCAGAAGTTATGAACAAAATGTGAATTTTGGCAGACCTCCAATATTTGCTCGTTTTTAAATTTCTCAACTTCCCTATTCTGCTTTCGAGTGCGTTCAGCTTCGTTGACCAACATTTTTGAGGTTGCCTCGATCCATCTAGGTAATTTATCCCCGTGTTTGTTCATCCTGTCCACGTCAAAGTTAGACATGGGATGCGACAAACAACTATTTAACGCCGCTTTTTGTGTTTACAGATGTTAAATACCTTTTTTTTTTTTTTTTTTTTTTTTATAAAAGTCTATGACGTCACAATTTATTCAAATCCGAGAGGTCAAACGTCATTGCGCCAATTATCGCATATCAGTGACGATTGTAGCTTTTTGACGTCACGAATTTGAATAGATTTCGACATCAAATTGATATATATATAAAAAAACTCTATCCAAGAATTCATGTTAGTATTGCAATTTCGCCATGATGTTTTTTTAGCATGAATTGAGGAGAAAATTTTTTCTTAAAAACAATTTTTAACCAGCTGCGAAACTGGCGATTTTATTAAAAGAAACTGACCAGTAATAGCAGTAAGGGAAAACTTTAAAGGGACAAGCGCGGAACAAGGATTTTTTAAATGTGTGCTTTTCGACTATGTTTATATAGATGTTTCTAGACTGCCATTGGTGACTTTCCTAACTCCCATTTTCTGCCGAATAGGGAGTTTTAAAGTGGCATGAGCTGCCGAATTCACACTTTTTTTCATAATTTCTGATCGTCACGTCAGTAAGAGACTTTCAAGGCCTTCGAAAAACTAGAGGATGGGCGTTGGAATCCGCAAAATCCATACAGTATGTGGCATGTATAAACCATTCATGTATGAATGTTCGAAAAGTAAACAAAATTTAAATAATCGGAACGACCATTCATTCATTCTAAGCGAAAGTTAGTTCAAACAAAAATACTTTATCGTACATTTTCGAGACTAGAAGCACCAAAAATCTAACGGCTAATGTTAAATGAACGACTAGTCAGTGAAAGTTATACCCCTAAACTCCTTTTCTCGCGTGATCTCGCGGGGTTTGAGCCAAACTCTAAAAGGGCTTATTGGGAAATCCTTTGTCTGCTTTGTTTACTGACTGAGAATGGACGTTTTTGTTAGAGATTGATCACGTATTATTGTTCTACTAATCACAATCACAACGGAGAATCCCAACTTGCTCGGTGTCTCTTTTTAAAGGCTCACTGTCAGCAAAAATCCAGAATACTGTTTACATTGAAAGTGTTGACGGTTTTCTGTATTTATTAGATATTACTTTTGTGAAAATAAACTTATTTATTTTTGTTTTGCTTATTATATATGTCAATCCTTTTATCTGCTTTATTGCAGAATTGTTACGGCGGGTTATTTTTCCTGCTGAGGAGGGATCCGAAATCGCTAACTTAATACCAGTGAGATTAAATGTCCGCTATCTGAATTTGTAATATGAACCTCTAAGACGACGAAGCCATTGGATGCAACAAAGATGGAAGATGAACTTCTTATTCTGCAGTAAAAGAGAGGGATGAAAAGTCATAATCTGATAAACTGTTCCTTTCAAGTATCCTTCGGATTGCAACGTCATGAAAACGCCCCCAAAACGCAGACTTGTTGTACTACTACATGTATATGGTGACTTTATTTAATGTAAATCAGTCTGAACATCGAAAAAGACAAACTGAAGAAAGAATTTAGGCCATAAAATATGCAAATATACCAAATGTAAATAACGTATACGGTATTTTTTTTATAAAGACAATGTGTACCCATTCATTGTGTGTATGTGTTTTTCTTATTTAGGCAAATATACCCCCATGTACAGAGGTTTTGGCGGCTACAGAGGTTTTGGCGGCTACAGAGGTTTTGGCGGCTACAGAGGTTTTGGCGGCTACAGAGGTTTTGGCGGCTACAGAGGTTTTGGCGGCTACAGAGGTTTTGGCGGCTACAGAGGTTTTGGCGGCTACAGAGGTTTTGGCGGCTACAGAGGTTTTGGCGGCTACAGAGGTTTTGGCGGCTACAGAGGTTTTGGCGGCTACAGAGGTTTTGGCGGCTACAGAGGTTTTGGCGGCTACAGAGGTTTTGGCGGCTACAGAGGTTTTGGCGGCTACAGAGGTTTTGGCGGCTACAGAGGTTTTGGCGGCTACAGAGGTTTTGGCGGCTACAGAGGTTTTGGCGGCTACAGAGGTTTTGGCGGCTACAGAGGTTTTGGCGGCTACAGAGGTTTTGGCGGCTACAGAGGTTTTGGCGGCTACAGAGGTTTTGGCGGCTACAGAGGTTTTGGCGGCTACAGAGGTTTTGGCGGCTACAGAGGTTTTGGCGGCTACAGAGGTTTTGGCGGCTACAGAGGTTTTGGCGGCTACAGAGGTTTTGGCGGCTACAGAGGTTTTGGCGGCTACAGAGGTTTTGGCGGCTACAGAGGTTTTGGCGGCTACAGAGGTTTTGGCGGCTACAGAGGTTTTGGCGGCTACAGAGGTTTTGGCGGCTACAGAGGTTTTGGCGGCTACAGAGGTTTTGGCGGCTACAGAGGTTTTGGCGGCTACAGAGGTTTTGGCGGCTACAGAGGTTTTGGCGGCTACAGAGGTTTTGGCGGCTACAGAGGTTTTGGCGGCTACAGAGGTTTTGGCGGCTACAGAGGTTTTGGCGGCTACAGAGGTTTTGGCGGCTACAGAGGTTTTGGCGGCTACAGAGGTTTTGGCGGCTACAGAGGTTTTGGCGGCTACAGAGGTTTTGGCGGCTACAGAGGTTTTGGCGGCTACAGAGGTTTTGGCGGCTACAGAGGTTTTGGCGGCTACAGAGGTTTTGGCGGCTACAGAGGTTTTGGCGGCTACAGAGGTTTTGGCGGCTACAGAGGTTTTGGCGGCTACAGAGGTTTTGGCGGCTACAGAGGTTTTGGCGGCTACAGAGGTTTTGGCGGCTACAGAGGTTTTGGCGGCTACAGAGGTTTTGGCGGCTACAGAGGTTTTGGCGGCTACAGAGGTTTTGGCGGCTACAGAGGTTTTGGCGGCTACAGAGGTTTTGGCGGCTACAGAGGTTTTGGCGGCTACAGAGGTTTTGGCGGCTACAGAGGTTTTGGCGGCTACAGAGGTTTTGGCGGCTACAGAGGTTTTGGCGGCTACAGAGGTTTTGGCGGCTACAGAGGTTTTGGCGGCTACAGAGGTTTTGGCGGCTACAGAGGTTTTGGCGGCTACAGAGGTTTTGGCGGCTACAGAGGTTTTGGCGGCTACAGAGGTTTTGGCGGCTACAGAGGTTTTGGCGGCTACAGAGGTTTTGGCGGCTACAGAGGTTTTGGCGGCTACAGAGGTTTTGGCGGCTACAGAGGTTTTGGCGGCTACAGAGGTTTTGGCGGCTACAGAGGTTTTGGCGGCTACAGAGGTTTTGGCGGCTACAGAGGTTTTGGCGGCTACAGAGGTTTTGGCGGCTACAGAGGTTTTGGCGGCTACAGAGGTTTTGGCGGCTACAGAGGTTTTGGCGGCTACAGAGGTTTTGGCGGCTACAGAGGTTTTGGCGGCTACAGAGGTTTTGGCGGCTACAGAGGTTTTGGCGGCTACAGAGGTTTTGGCGGCTACAGAGGTTTTGGCGGCTACAGAGGTTTTGGCGGCTACAGAGGTTTTGGCGGCTACAGAGGTTTTGGCGGCTACAGAGGTTTTGGCGGCTACAGAGGTTTTGGCGGCTACAGAGGTTTTGGCGGCTACAGAGGTTTTGGCGGCTACAGAGGTTTTGGCGGCTACAGAGGTTTTGGCGGCTACAGAGGTTTTGGCGGCTACAGAGGTTTTGGCGGCTACAGAGGTTTTGGCGGCTACAGAGGTTTTGGCGGCTACAGAGGTTTTGGCGGCTACAGAGGTTTTGGCGGCTACAGAGGTTTTGGCGGCTACAGAGGTTTTGGCGGCTACAGAGGTTTTGGCGGCTACAGAGGTTTTGGCGGCTACAGAGGTTTTGGCGGCTACAGAGGTTTTGGCGGCTACAGAGGTTTTGGCGGCTACAGAGGTTTTGGCGGCTACAGAGGTTTTGGCGGCTACAGAGGTTTTGGCGGCTACAGAGGTTTTGGCGGCTACAGAGGTTTTGGCGGCTACAGAGGTTTTGGCGGCTACAGAGGTTTTGGCGGCTACAGAGGTTTTGGCGGCTACAGAGGTTTTGGCGGCTACAGAGGTTTTGGCGGCTACAGAGGTTTTGGCGGCTACAGAGGTTTTGGCGGCTACAGAGGTTTTGGCGGCTACAGAGGTTTTGGCGGCTACAGAGGTTTTGGCGGCTACAGAGGTTTTGGCGGCTACAGAGGTTTTGGCGGCTACAGAGGTTTTGGCGGCTACAGAGGTTTTGGCGGCTACAGAGGTTTTGGCGGCTACAGAGGTTTTGGCGGCTACAGAGGTTTTGGCGGCTACAGAGGTTTTGGCGGCTACAGAGGTTTTGGCGGCTACAGAGGTTTTGGCGGCTACAGAGGTTTTGGCGGCTACAGAGGTTTTGGCGGCTACAGAGGTTTTGGCGGCTACAGAGGTTTTGGCGGCTACAGAGGTTTTGGCGGCTACAGAGGTTTTGGCGGCTACAGAGGTTTTGGCGGCTACAGAGGTTTTGGCGGCTACAGAGGTTTTGGCGGCTACAGAGGTTTTGGCGGCTACAGAGGTTTTGGCGGCTACAGAGGTTTTGGCGGCTACAGAGGTTTTGGCGGCTACAGAGGTTTTGGCGGCTACAGAGGTTTTGGCGGCTACAGAGGTTTTGGCGGCTACAGAGGTTTTGGCGGCTACAGAGGTTTTGGCGGCTACAGAGGTTTTGGCGGCTACAGAGGTTTTGGCGGCTACAGAGGTTTTGGCGGCTACAGAGGTTTTGGCGGCTACAGAGGTTTTGGCGGCTACAGAGGTTTTGGCGGCTACAGAGGTTTTGGCGGCTACAGAGGTTTTGGCGGCTACAGAGGTTTTGGCGGCTACAGAGGTTTTGGCGGCTACAGAGGTTTTGGCGGCTACAGAGGTTTTGGCGGCTACAGAGGTTTTGGCGGCTACAGAGGTTTTGGCGGCTACAGAGGTTTTGGCGGCTACAGAGGTTTTGGCGGCTACAGAGGTTTTGGCGGCTACAGAGGTTTTGGCGGCTACAGAGGTTTTGGCGGCTACAGAGGTTTTGGCGGCTACAGAGGTTTTGGCGGCTACAGAGGTTTTGGCGGCTACAGAGGTTTTGGCGGCTACAGAGGTTTTGGCGGCTACAGAGGTTTTGGCGGCTACAGAGGTTTTGGCGGCTACAGAGGTTTTGGCGGCTACAGAGGTTTTGGCGGCTACAGAGGTTTTGGCGGCTACAGAGGTTTTGGCGGCTACAGAGGTTTTGGCGGCTACAGAGGTTTTGGCGGCTACAGAGGTTTTGGCGGCTACAGAGGTTTTGGCGGCTACAGAGGTTTTGGCGGCTACAGAGGTTTTGGCGGCTACAGAGGTTTTGGCGGCTACAGAGGTTTTGGCGGCTACAGAGGTTTTGGCGGCTACAGAGGTTTTGGCGGCTACAGAGGTTTTGGCGGCTACAGAGGTTTTGGCGGCTACAGAGGTTTTGGCGGCTACAGAGGTTTTGGCGGCTACAGAGGTTTTGGCGGCTACAGAGGTTTTGGCGGCTACAGAGGTTTTGGCGGCTACAGAGGTTTTGGCGGCTACAGAGGTTTTGGCGGCTACAGAGGTTTTGGCGGCTACAGAGGTTTTGGCGGCTACAGAGGTTTTGGCGGCTACAGAGGTTTTGGCGGCTACAGAGGTTTTGGCGGCTACAGAGGTTTTGGCGGCTACAGAGGTTTTGGCGGCTACAGAGGTTTTGGCGGCTACAGAGGTTTTGGCGGCTACAGAGGTTTTGGCGGCTACAGAGGTTTTGGCGGCTACAGAGGTTTTGGCGGCTACAGAGGTTTTGGCGGCTACAGAGGTTTTGGCGGCTACAGAGGTTTTGGCGGCTACAGAGGTTTTGGCGGCTACAGAGGTTTTGGCGGCTACAGAGGTTTTGGCGGCTACAGAGGTTTTGGCGGCTACAGAGGTTTTGGCGGCTACAGAGGTTTTGGCGGCTACAGAGGTTTTGGCGGCTACAGAGGTTTTGGCGGCTACAGAGGTTTTGGCGGCTACAGAGGTTTTGGCGGCTACAGAGGTTTTGGCGGCTACAGAGGTTTTGGCGGCTACAGAGGTTTTGGCGGCTACAGAGGTTTTGGCGGCTACAGAGGTTTTGGCGGCTACAGAGGTTTTGGCGGCTACAGAGGTTTTGGCGGCTACAGAGGTTTTGGCGGCTACAGAGGTTTTGGCGGCTACAGAGGTTTTGGCGGCTACAGAGGTTTTGGCGGCTACAGAGGTTTTGGCGGCTACAGAGGTTTTGGCGGCTACAGAGGTTTTGGCGGCTACAGAGGTTTTGGCGGCTACAGAGGTTTTGGCGGCTACAGAGGTTTTGGCGGCTACAGAGGTTTTGGCGGCTACAGAGGTTTTGGCGGCTACAGAGGTTTTGGCGGCTACAGAGGTTTTGGCGGCTACAGAGGTTTTGGCGGCTACAGAGGTTTTGGCGGCTACAGAGGTTTTGGCGGCTACAGAGGTTTTGGCGGCTACAGAGGTTTTGGCGGCTACAGAGGTTTTGGCGGCTACAGAGGTTTTGGCGGCTACAGAGGTTTTGGCGGCTACAGAGGTTTTGGCGGCTACAGAGGTTTTGGCGGCTACAGAGGTTTTGGCGGCTACAGAGGTTTTGGCGGCTACAGAGGTTTTGGCGGCTACAGAGGTTTTGGCGGCTACAGAGGTTTTGGCGGCTACAGAGGTTTTGGCGGCTACAGAGGTTTTGGCGGCTACAGAGGTTTTGGCGGCTACAGAGGTTTTGGCGGCTACAGAGGTTTTGGCGGCTACAGAGGTTTTGGCGGCTACAGAGGTTTTGGCGGCTACAGAGGTTTTGGCGGCTACAGAGGTTTTGGCGGCTACAGAGGTTTTGGCGGCTACAGAGGTTTTGGCGGCTACAGAGGTTTTGGCGGCTACAGAGGTTTTGGCGGCTACAGAGGTTTTGGCGGCTACAGAGGTTTTGGCGGCTACAGAGGTTTTGGCGGCTACAGAGGTTTTGGCGGCTACAGAGGTTTTGGCGGCTACAGAGGTTTTGGCGGCTACAGAGGTTTTGGCGGCTACAGAGGTTTTGGCGGCTACAGAGGTTTTGGCGGCTACAGAGGTTTTGGCGGCTACAGAGGTTTTGGCGGCTACAGAGGTTTTGGCGGCTACAGAGGTTTTGGCGGCTACAGAGGTTTTGGCGGCTACAGAGGTTTTGGCGGCTACAGAGGTTTTGGCGGCTACAGAGGTTTTGGCGGCTACAGAGGTTTTGGCGGCTACAGAGGTTTTGGCGGCTACAGAGGTTTTGGCGGCTACAGAGGTTTTGGCGGCTACAGAGGTTTTGGCGGCTACAGAGGTTTTGGCGGCTACAGAGGTTTTGGCGGCTACAGAGGTTTTGGCGGCTACAGAGGTTTTGGCGGCTACAGAGGTTTTGGCGGCTACAGAGGTTTTGGCGGCTACAGAGGTTTTGGCGGCTACAGAGGTTTTGGCGGCTACAGAGGTTTTGGCGGCTACAGAGGTTTTGGCGGCTACAGAGGTTTTGGCGGCTACAGAGGTTTTGGCGGCTACAGAGGTTTTGGCGGCTACAGAGGTTTTGGCGGCTACAGAGGTTTTGGCGGCTACAGAGGTTTTGGCGGCTACAGAGGTTTTGGCGGCTACAGAGGTTTTGGCGGCTACAGAGGTTTTGGCGGCTACAGAGGTTTTGGCGGCTACAGAGGTTTTGGCGGCTACAGAGGTTTTGGCGGCTACAGAGGTTTTGGCGGCTACAGAGGTTTTGGCGGCTACAGAGGTTTTGGCGGCTACAGAGGTTTTGGCGGCTACAGAGGTTTTGGCGGCTACAGAGGTTTTGGCGGCTACAGAGGTTTTGGCGGCTACAGAGGTTTTGGCGGCTACAGAGGTTTTGGCGGCTACAGAGGTTTTGGCGGCTACAGAGGTTTTGGCGGCTACAGAGGTTTTGGCGGCTACAGAGGTTTTGGCGGCTACAGAGGTTTTGGCGGCTACAGAGGTTTTGGCCCTTTGGCAGGCGCAGGTGCCAGGGTGGGCGTCGGGCTGCCGCATCCCTCGGCCCACCCCCTTTGGCAGGCGCAGGTGCCAGGGTGGGCGTCGGGCTGCCGCATCCCTCGGCCCACCCCCTTTGGCAGGCGCAGGTGCCAGGGTGGGCGTCGGGCTGCCGCATCCCTCGGCCCACCCCCTTTGGCAGGCGCAGGTGCCAGGGTGGGCGTCGGGCTGCCGCATCCCTCGGCCCACCCCCTTTGGCAGGCGCAGGTGCCAGGGTGGGCGTCGGGCTGCCGCATCCCTAACGTATCTCTACAGTATGGGTTGCTATGGCATTTACGTCGCTTTGTGAAACAGGCTCCTGAAGCCTGGCTACGCCTGGATTTGCTTGCAACGCCTTGAATTTAGATCTTCCTAAATTTCATTATTCTTAATTGAATCTTGTTTGTGCCACCTTTGAATATTGCGTGGTATAGCTTGGTTCAAATTTTTAGGATTCGGGGCTAGACTGAATTTTCCGGGCCACAGAATAAATCATTCGTCATCGCGTTTGTTCTTTACAACTGAACTAAAACTAAGATATGTAATTTAGTCATGTAGTTGACCCCTCTACTGAACTAAAACGGGCAATACTGGATAGATATGTAATTTAGTCATGTAGTTGACTAGTTGACCGCTTCTATTTTATCTTCTGTTTTTTTACCAGAAAAAAAATGTCAAATTGTTGCGAATAAAATTGAGTTTTACCAATTCTTGGTCACATCAAGATTATTCTTCTACAAAATGTACCTAAACAACCATTCTTCAGTATTTTTTAAAATATGTCCTTCGATAGTGAAAGTGGCTTGATTTGCTAATTTTTAATTGCGGATTCGAATCCCGCTCAGACCACATCAAAATGGAAAATTTCTGAATGCATTTTTCACTCGGTCGCTGTCAGTTGCCAGATAGGCCTACTCGCCGAAAGTCATGGGGGTTTCCTCAGGGCACTGGACATGGCTTTGTCTCCCACTAAACATGGTAACATCGCCACATAAGTGAAATAATATTGAGTGCGGCGTAAAACATCAGTCAATTTACCAAAATTGAACACTAACACTAACAACTATTGAACACACCTCTTGTAACGCATAAAAATGTTAAGTTCAAGATGGATCTAGTCGACAAGGAGCGTTACCTATGGAAGCCAAATACGGACATTTTAGTTCGCGTGCTTGGCGACCTCCACTCCCCTCGCAACCCCGCCAAGCACAAGAAGGTCGCAACTCGGGATTGCAAAAAAAAAAGAAAAATGCTATCTTTTTTAAGCGTGTTTCGCGACCATGGCGTATTTCGCGACCCCACCAAAGTCGAGAAAGTCGCGAATGATATAGAATCGCGACCTTATCGCCCCTGCCAGCCTCGCCAAGGTAGCAAAGGACGCGAATGAACTGTTTTTTTAAAATACTTTTTTTTATTAGCGAGGTTAGCGAGTTTGGTGGGGTAGAGAAAGCCGAGAATCAATCGCTTTGGTGAGTCGGGGGGGGGGGGGGGGGGGGGGGGGTCCCGAAGCTCGAGAATAAATTGTCTGTATTCGGCTTCCATAGTTACCGGGGCCTCCGTGGCTCAGTAGGTAGAGCGTTGAATGCTCAATCCGAACAGCCTTCCACCAATGAGCCGCGGGTTCGAATCCCACTCACTCCAAAAACAAAATTGGAAAATTTTCGGACTGGGCTTTCACTTGAACGACCTATGTGGGATGGTCGCCAGTTACCACCGGAAGGTCGTGGGTTTCCGCCGGACAGAGAGCCCGGTTTCCTCCCACAATAAAACTGGCAATGCCGCCATATAAGTGAAATAATCTTGAGCGCGGCGTAAAACACCAAACAATCAATCAATCAACCATAGTTACCATCTTGCCCAATAAATAAAACACCATGCTGGTCGAATTGCCCCCAATCAGACATTTTTAAGGATCTTTTTTAATAAATATCCCGAAAGAAACGTATCCACTGCTGTAGTTTTTCTCCAAAAGTAACTTGAAGAAAATGGGGTAGGTAGAAGCAAAGTCTTAATTGATTAATTATTATTAGCATACTAACAAAATTGTTTCGAACAATGAACTTGGAATAAGGAATTAGGAATGAAAAAATAGGAATAGGGTCCATCACACTATATCCATATTTATAGCTACGCGCATGCGTTAGGGTCTTAAATGGTTTGATCAAAAACTCGTAATTACAACTTTTTTTCTTTCATTTGCGACTTTATTTTCTCGTAATTACGACTTTTTTTTTAAAGAAAACAAATATTTAGAAAAACAAATCTTAAAAAAAAATATTCTTAACTTGGCACCAATTGGCTTCCGTATAAAGTTGGGGAGTTTTACTTGGGGATCCCTTTTCTGCTTTGTCGTGGGAACAAAGATCGACCTGGATTAGCTACCTCTTACTTACCCTTTTTGGCTGCATGTGTGGTGCATTTTCGGTTGTTTATTTACTGACAGCAAAGTAACAATAGCAGAATCACAAGCTTAAAAGCGATGTGTCATTTTAAAGTGGCATGAGCTGCCAAAATCCACACTTTTTTCATAATTTCTGATCATCACGACAATAAAACATTTTGAATGGCATCGAAAAACTAAATGATTGGCGTTGGAATCAGGAAAATCCATACAGTATGTGGCCTGTACGAACCGAAAACGTGTTCGAAAAGTAAACAAAATTTAAATGACCGGGACGACAATTCATTCATTCTAAGCCAAAGTTAGTTAAAAACAATACTTTATCGTACATTTTTTAGACAAGAAGCACTAAAAAGCTTATGAATTATACGTCTTGAGAAAAGTAGCCAATAATTTCAACATTCTGTTTTAAAGTAAAAATATCAAGATTTTGGCAGCTCATGCCACTTTAAAGTTTCCTCTTCAAACATACATAGTTTTGCCGACCGTCAGCGTCAGGCAACGATTGTTCTCTGCTTGTCGCGTCCTCTATAGTCAGGAGGCGTTCGTTTATAGTGTGAGAATATAAGGCGCATGAGCGGTAGCGGAGAGGGTCTCGGAGCCCTGGGCCCTGTTTCACAAAGCGGCGTAGCGTAAGTTTTCACGTAACTGCCATAGCAACCCATACTGTAGAGATACGTTAGTATGAAAGTTACGCAAAAAATACATCTACGCCGCTTTGCGAAACAAGACCCTGATTCGCTTGGCATCGGGTTTTCCCCTTGCGCGCTCCAAAACGTGACGTGAGAAGGCCTTAAAGCCTGGCAACGTTGTTTGGCGATTAATTTCAAGCCTCCCAAATTTCAATACTGTTAATTGAATCTTTTTTGCGTCACCTTTGGATATTCCGCGGTATAGCTTGGCTCGGGTTATTAGGATTTGGTCGGGCTGCTGCATCCCTCGGCCCACCCCCTTTGGCAGGTGCAGGTGCCAGGGTGGGCGTCGGGCTGCCGCATCCCTCGGCCCACCCCATTTGGCAGGTGCAGGTGCCAGGGTGGGCGTCGGGCTGCCGCATCCCTCGGCCCGTTTCACAACCCTGGAGTAAGTTTTTACGTAATTGCCATAGCAACGTATCTTACAGTATGGGTTGCTATGGCATTTACGCCGCTTTGTGAAACAGGCTCCTGAAGCCTGGCTACGCTTGGATTTGCTTGCAACGCCTTGAATTTAGATCTTCCTAAATTTAATTATAGTGAATCTTGTTTGTGCCACCTTTGAATATTGCGTGGCATAGCTTGGTTCAAATTATCGTGATTCGGGGTTGGACTGAATTTTCGGGGCCACAGAATAAATCACTCGTCATCACGTTTGTTATTTACAACTGAACTAAAACGGGCAATACCGGATAGATATGTAATTTAGTCACGTAGTTGTCTATGGCAACCCCTTTACTCGCGGCTTCTATTTTAACTTAAACCTAAGATTTTTCTTGTTGAAATTTTCCACGTTCTATTAAGTGAAATAGCTTCAAAATGTATAAAGGACTGGCATTTTTTCTAAACATATAGCGTCTTTTCTCAAATAGTTTTTTGTAACAAGTCTTGGGTGTCATATTATTTTTAAAATATGTCCTTCGTTAGTGAAAGTGGCTTGAGTTGCTAATTTTTAATTGAGGATTCACATCCCACTCAGACCACATCAAAATTGAAAATTTCTGAATGCATTTTTCACTCGGTCACTGTCAGTTGCCAGATAGGCCCCTACTCGCCGAAAGTCATGGGGGTTTCCTCAGGGCACTGGACACGGTTTCGTCTCCCGCTAAACATGGTAACCTCGCCATATAAGTGAAATAATATTGTGTGCGGCGTAAAACATCAGTCAATCAACCAAAATTGAACACTAACACTAACAACTATTGAACACACCTCTTGTACCGCATAGAAGTGTTGAGTTCAAGATGAATCTAGTCGACAAGGAGTGTCACCTATGGAAGCCAAATACCGACATTTTAGTTCGCGTGCTTGGCGACCTCCACTCCCCTCGCAAGCACACGAAGGCCGCGACTCGGGATTGCAAAAAAAAAAAACCCTATCTTTTCTAGCGTGTTTCGCGACCATGGCGTATATTGCGACCCCACCAAAGTCGAGAAAGTCTCGAATGATATAGAATCGCGACCTTCTCGCCCCCGCCAGCCTCGCCAAGGTAGCGAAGGACGCGAATGAACTGTTTTTAAAAAATACTATTTTTTTATTAGCGTTGTTGGCGTGTTTGGCGAGTTTGGTGGGGTAGAGAAAGTCGAAAATCAACCTCTTTGGATGGTTGCAGTTACCACCGGAAGGTCGTGGGTTTCCTCCGGGCAGAGAGCCACAATAAAACTGACAACGCCGCCATATAAGTGAAATAATCTTGAGCACGGCGTAAAACACCAAACAATCAATCAATCAACAATAGTAACCATCTTGCCCAATAAATAAAACACCATGCTGGTCGAATTGCCCCCAATCAGACATTTTTAAGAATCTTTTTTAAGAAATTTCCCGAAAGAAACGCAGTATTTAAGTTTTTAATTCCCTGCTGTAGTTTTTCTCAAAAAGTAACACGAAGAAAATGGGGTAGGTAGAAGTAAAGCCTTAATTGGTTAATAATATTATTAGCATACTAACAAAATTGGTTCCAACAATGAACTTGGAATAAGGAATTCGGAATTAAAAAATAGGAATAGGGTCCAGCCGAACCCATCACACTATATCCATATTTATAGCTACGCGCATGCGTTAGGGTCTTAAATGGTTTGATCAAAAACTCGTAACTACGACTTTCTTCTGTCATTTACGACTTTATTTTCTAGTAATTACGACTTTTTTTTAAAGAAAACAAATATTTAGAAAAACAAATCTTAAAAAAATATTCTTAACTTGGCATCAATAGGCTTCCGTATAAAGTTAGGGAGTTTTACTTGGGAATCCCTTTTGTCTGCTTTGTCGTGGTAACAAAGATCGACCTGGATTAGTTACCTCTTACTGACCCTTTTTGGCTGCGTGTGTGGTGCATTTTCGGTTTGTTTACTGACAGCAAAGTAACAATAGCAGAATCACAACAAACTTAAAAGCGATGAGTCATTTTAAAGTTTCCTCTTCAAATATGCATAATTTTGCCGACCGTCAGCGTCAGGCAACGATTGTTCTCTGCTTGTCGCGTCCTCTATAGTCAGGAGGCGTTCGTTAACAGTGTGAGAATTTAAGGCGCATGAGCGGTAGAGGAGAGGGCCTCTGAGCCCTGATTCGCTTGGCATCGGTTTTCCCCGTGTGCGCTCCAAAAAAAAAGAGAAAGAAAACATTCCAACGAGTCAAGGAAAGCAAATCATGCCTCTTCAATGTAATTTTCAACTTAATCAAGAATTATACTCTCGTATATTTTCTGAAATGGTTTTCGTTTTATGAATCCAGTTTGACTTCCATGGATAAGGCCTATTGCGGGCAAAACCAATTTTAATTTATTGGAAATGACTTTTGCTGCAATTTTATAGTCGACATTCAAGACAGTAATAGGTCTCCAATTTCTAATGTCATTGGGATTGTTGTCCGGTTTTTCAAACAGAAATATAATTCCACGTGTCTGGGTATTAGAAAAGTCACCTTTATCCAACGATTCTTGCATAGAGTCGTAATTAATATGTTTGAGTTTATTCCTCTCAAAATTGTAAAACTCAGCAGTGAGCCTATCTCAACTTAGTGCTGTATTTGCCTCCATATTCTTTACAGCTTCCGTAAATTCTGTATATTTGAAAGCCATGATTCAAGCTATTCAAGACACTTAGGCACGCGCGTTCTGTGACCTGTCCTTTTTGATATTGTGGGTCAATCGAGATCTCGTGCCATTCTACGAGATCTTCAACACGAGACATGGCTCGAGAGCCGTCGCACTCCATGTTCGCGCATAGTGAACTGTAAGAATCTTACTGAGAATTTATAATGTGTATGATATTTAATTCTCTGTTCTATACTGTTCCCAAAAATGTAACCCTACAATAAAAACCTGTATCGCAAGGCCTTTAGGCAGAAATACTTGTTAAAAATCAAAAATATAATCGGCACTACATCAGCTCATATATACATTCTAAAACAAGATGGCAGCGCCCATGGATGTCAAGGCAAATTATGATATGGACTTCAAGGTATTTCAAGGTATTTTATATGTATTAGGAGAGTAGCAATCAATATAACAAAACAGGTTATCGGCGGCTTAAACGTTACCTACCAGAATTATATCGGATATCTCTCTACACAACCGAGTCAACTATCAGTGTCACGTGTCGTTGTTTACAATTTTAAGGACGTCGACAGCAGTGGCCTCCCTTTGTTCAAGTACGGTAACATGTCACTCAATCGTTTTAGAGTTGATATCTCAACGAATGGCAGAAGGATCAATCTCTATTTTAGACTGATTGTGGGTACCAATCGTATTCTCGCGAGGTCTCCTTTAGACGTGGCTAAGCTTGACCTCGCATGCCTTTAGAGGACATAGCGCAATAATTTGCCCATGCCAGCTTGGGTAACATTTTTAACGGCCACATAAGACAATTATAACAATCCAGATATTTCACCATACGTTTGCAGCTTTAAGAATCATGTGAAAGAAATTTTGGGACTGTAGTTACTGACATATGTTTATAAAATCCTGTTTGTATGTTTAAAGTGGCATGAGCTGCCAAAATTCACACTTTTTTTTATAATTTCTGATCGTCACGACAGTAACAGACTTTGAAGGCCATCGAAAAACTAAATGATTAGCGATGAAATGAGGAAAATCCATACAGTATGTGGCCCATACGAACCGGAATAGTGTCCGAAAAGTAAACAAGATTTAAATAACCGGGACGACCATTCATTCATTCTAAGCCAAAATTAGTTCAAAACAATATTTTATCGTACATTCTCGAGACTAGAAACACTAAAATGCTTCTGAGTTATATGTCTGGAGAAAAATATTCAATAATTTCAACATTCTGTTTTTACGACAAAATATCAACATTTTGGCAGCTCATGCCACTTTAAAAGACGCACGAGCTGCCAAAATTCACGGATTTCTCATAAGTTTCGTTTGTCACTTAGAAGGGTTGATGGTCATGGGAAAACTAAATGCTTGAGGTTGGAATGAGAATATTAATCTATACAATCTGAGGCCTGTATGAATGAAGATAGTATCAGAAAAGTAAACAAAATTTAAATAACCGGCACGAACTTTCATTTATTCTGGGCTTAAATTAGTTCAAAACACTGCATTAACATTGATTCTCGACATTTGTAGCACCAAAATCTTATAAAAAGTACTTCTTGAGAAATATAGCTGGTAATTAAAACACAAATATTAACATTTTGGCAGCTCATGCATCAAGTAACGTAAACGGGGAGTATATTTTCCAAAATAGTTCCATTTTGATGAAGGTGGTGATGCTCCCAGTGGATTCGATTCAACCGTTACTAAGCGCTAATGTAAGTTCCAATGGTCACCAGTGTCTGTAATGTTGGATGTGACTAACGATATACCAAGCTAAAGGTACGAGATGAATATAAAGGGGGTAATTGCGAACAAACGCCAAGTTGAATTTCAAGATTACATTTTTCGAATGATTAAAAGTCAAACGATCAGTTGTCCTCCGAGGTGAACTCTCCAACCCGCATTCCAATGGGGTTTTACGATAAAAATGGCGACTTTGGGTTTCAAAGACACTAAACTATTTCTTAGAGGTGTTATTTGGACTTTAAGACAAGGGTCACTTCCAATTTTAGCTTGTACGAAATCAAATTTTAATTTGTAAATTAAAGATACTAAATGATGTCAAAACTTTTGAATGTTCTTAACATCTTCTAACGGGGAAAATAAAGATCGAAAAACAACCTTTAGTTTTCAATGTAAACAGTTTTAAGGATTTTCGCGCTGAGTGTAACTTTAACTCTCAAAGGGCACCGTGTTTAGGCTATATGAGGCAAATTGCAAGATCCGAAAATTTCCGCCATTTTACTGTCGTATAGGCCTACATATTGGGAACGTGTTGGGATGATCACTGATAAACTTCTTTCCCCTTACAGACCGTTAAATGACGAAATACATATTTCGCTGAAAATTGACCTTTATAGGCCTACCGCCTTTCATCCAAAGTCAATCAAATCTTATTTTCCTATCTTGCAGAAGTTTTAGCAAAAGTGTAAACAACCCTACACAGATAGTCCCTTTAAGACATCACTACGAAGTATAAGCTTGTCGGAATTTTTTGGATCTTTATGTTGCCTCTTACCCACATTGCCTTTTTGATTATAGGCATCGGCACCGAAAACGTGTTCGAAAAGTAAACAAAATTTAAATAACCGGGACGACCATTCATTCATTCTAAGTCAAAGTTAGTTCAAAACAATACTTCATCGTACTTTTTCGAAACTAGAAGCACTAAAAAGCCTCTGAATTATACGTCTTGAGAAAAATAGCCAATAATTTCAACATTCTGTTTTAACGTAAAAAAAAATCAACATTTTTTTTTTTTTGAACCCGAAGGCAATTTTATTACATGATGGAACGTCATGCATTTACAGCTGTTCTAATAGCAATCCCTCTTTCCCACATGACCTAGGATTAGGGAATTAAACCTATATTGGTATACCACCATTTTGGCAGCTCATTCCACTTTAAAAAGACAGCGTGGCCTATGAGGCAGCATTCAGATTCGGCTATTGTAAATTCAGACTTTTGTCATTTTCTTACCTCTCAATCTTAGTGCCAGATATAGTGACAAACTGACAATATTCTTAATGTGTATGTAGGCCTACTTGTTGTTGTTATCGCGTGAGTGTTTAGATTTTTGATTAGATATGTGTTTGTTAATTGTAGAAAACAATGGTCTAACCAGCTGGGAGCGGTCACTTCGCCTTCACCTTCGGGCGTCACAATAGTCAATAACGCTACATACCGGAGCTATGTGTTTGTATGTGTTCAGTATTGATGACAAAATACTATATTTTCTAGTTTTTTTTTTACTGGACAGTTGACAATTTTGTTTTGTCCTCTTCCTTACCATTGGGTTAATGTTCTGTAAATATATTATAAATTGCTTTCTTTATAATGGTAGATTTTGTAGCAAGGTTTTACAATGCGATCTCTATTTTTCTATCAATTCAATTCAATTCAATTTTATTAACTCAGCACCCATCCGGGTAGGGCAAAAACACAAATACAAGGGATAAAAGAAACAAGATATAACAACAATAACAATTGGCTACAAACATAGCATTGACCGTTATACATGTATAATCAATTGTCAATTGACAGCTTCCTTTTTTCAAAGCAAGAGTAAACAAACCAGCCTACTACACAGGCAATAGGACCCGGTGGGTCCAAAAGGAGGAAAAACTGTCTCTCTCTGTCAAGGCCACTATAGTCTCCCCCCCCCCCCCCCCCCCCCCAATGATTTAAGCTTAACAATTCAATTCAATTCAATTCAATTTTATTGTACAAAACACTAAGAGAAAGGCAGTGTACATCAATTTCAAAAGAACAAGAAGTGAGTATATAGGGGAGACCGGGGCGCATTGGGCCACTTTGCAAACTTTTGAAGTCTGACAGAAAAATGATGCACATAAAATTAAAGGAAAACATTTATATGAAAGACAATGTCAATCTGATTAATATCCTTGCTTCATTTTGGCTATTTTATGTATATTTACGAGGGCATAGGCATTTACATTTTTACTAAAAAGTGTCCCAATTTACCCCTTGGGTGGGGTAAATTGGGATTGTCTATGGGGTATATTGGGACAGTGTCAACGTTAAAGTAAAAATGAAATTAACTGATTGCTTGAAGGAATTTTGCTTCTTTATTGTTTTAACAAATGAATAATAGCCTACAAACGGTGTCTGTCAACAATAAAGTTGAATACAAGCGATTAGACAAAATGGCCCTTAAAGAATTTTAGTTGGCACATGGGACTGATCAAAATATAGCTTTATTAAAATGATGCTTGAAAAATCACATGCAACTGAAAGAATGTTTGTACTAGACTTAGTCATTGAAATATAGGGGAAAATCAACATTATAGTTGTATTGTGGTGGAAATGTAAGCATTATGATACCGTTATCCCATGGCCCAATGGACCCCGACAGTTATGTCCCAATATACCCCGAATGACCCCCTTAGCCATTTTGTTTCTCATGGTAAAAGTTGTGCAGGGAGGTTCATTCAAAAACTTTTGGACAGAAACTATGGTTTTACCACATTATGATAAAATAGACACATAAAAACTATGGCATATAACAATGCTAGAAATTGAAAAAATATTTCACCAGTAAAAATTTACATTTAGTCTGAAAAAACAAAAATGTTACCCCTAAAACTTTCCTGTGCTTCCTAAATCGGTCTACAACAGAATGTCACATCGCAAAAGAGGTTTGCCCTCATCTGATGATGTCACTATAAGTATCCTGACATAAAAATTGCCTATAGAGAGCTTGTCTCACTGTACCCCATGTCCCAATGCGCCCCGGTCTCCCCTATAGGCCTACAAAGAGCAGTCTAATGTGCTGCTCATCCTCAACAGACAAAAACGGACAGAATCGACAGTCGGGAGAAATATGACTTTTTCCCTCTATAGCTGTAATGAAAAAAAACAAACTATTAAAAGATATACAATTCATTAATAATCAACGTGCTATGGTAACCTGAAACCCTAGCCATGTAATATTTCATTATGACATTAAATTTAAAGATACTGTAGTGTAGGCTATAATTCATGACTTGTCGAAGAAATAAAATTGTTCAGCCCAGGGTTAAAAAAAAATATATGAAAGATCCAAAAAATTCCGACGTATTGGGAAGGTGTTGGGAAGATTACATGTAAACTTATTTTCCTTGATAGACCGTTAAATAACGAGTTTGATTTCATTTGCATTTCTCACGATAGAACTTGACAAAAAATCACAAATGACTCGTACGTTTCTTATGACTCAAGCTTATGTACGAGTCAAGGTTAAAGGTCAAGGACCTACTTTTTCGAGATAAATAACTGTTCATTGCTTTATTTGTCAAAAATATATTATGGATCATTTGTGAATCAAAATGTACAAAATAAATACTGAGCATTTTACATAGTTATTATAAGAGCTAAACAAGAAATAAAAAATAGGTCATTATTCAGCCCATTGAATTCATCATTTCTGAACTTTACAGAAGGAAGGTCATGGACGTTTTTGGTCGAGGCCGTTGTCTTTGTCAAATCCAACGTGTGTTATGTTTGCCAGCAACAACATTGACATTTGTGGCTTACGGAGTGACCGGTGCGAAGTCACTACCGTTAGAGCTACAGTAAGTATTTTTCCATATTTCCGAAAGATTCTCTGTCATGGAGGGGGGAAAGCTGGAGAACAGTGCTAGAAAACAAACAAGAAACTGGCCGTGCATGGGCGAGTATCTATACTATTTACTATCGCTGTAATCCGTAGGCCTGGTTGGTGGTAGTACATGTACTTTATACTTTATAACCCAGGCTATAGGTCTACCGAACGCAAGTCTGTCTAACTTCGGCAAGCTACGTATAGTCAATAGATATTTTGGCTGTTTTCATTCGTGTCGTATGCATCAGGTTGGGGAGTAGTCCGAAATATCTGCGATGATGATGTAAGAGATTTTCTGACAGATAGGCCATCATCATCGTCAGAACGCATTTGATCAATTTACTGGGAATTTCTTGCCACCCTTCGAGGTGGCAAGACCACCTCTCGTTTCTCATAAAAAATATCAAGATTCTCTTCATAACTTTTAAAAAATAAAATTGCTAACCCAAACTTTAATGTTTTCCCTTTCTCCTCGCGCCAATCTGAAGTCTGTATGTCGACACCAGCCATATATCTGCCCGTTTAAATCTCACATTGTACCAAACCTTTAATTTACAAAAGTCGCCATTTCCATACTCTCATTAATACGTCACTATATGCACGAAAGGTCAATCTGTCACATGACTACCAACTAGCAGGCGATATAGTTCATTGGTCGTGTTGGTTCACATGACTTCAACACGAAAACGACACGACCAATAGTCACGGGGTAGTCTGTAGTCATGTGACAGGTTGACCTTTGCCGGATATAAAGACGTATCAATGAGAGTATGCAGATGGCGACTTTTGTAAACTGAAGGTTTGGTACAGTTTGAAATTTAACCGGGCAGATCTATGGCTTGTGTCGACGTACAGACTTCAAATTGGTGCGAAGAGAAAGGGAAAACATTAAAGTTCGGGTTTGTAATTTTATTTAAAAAAGTTATGAAGAGAATCTTGATATTTTTGATGAGAAACGAGAGGTGGTCTTGCCAGCCCGAAGTATGTCAAGGAATTCCCAGTAAATTGATCAAATGCGTTCTGACGATGATGATGGCCTATCTGTCAGAAAATGTCTTACATCATCATCGCAGATATTTCGGACTAGTTGGGGAGGAAATTCGCCGATTGGCGGGTTCTCCACCGACTGGTGGGTAAACACAAAACAGTACTAGTGACAGTAGTTCGCAATATGTTGAGTGGATTGACGCTATTCTGTTAGTAGTTACGGACGCACAGCCTTCTTATGGCCGTATCAGAATAACCTCAATTCTCGTTTTTGGCGTGGCGTCGAGAAAACGAAACTCATAATTTGCATATACTATAGGCCTAGGTGAAAACAAGTGCTTGACGACCCCATTTTGACTTACTATTTTTAAGTACCTGGATGTCCAAAACCGAGAATCCACTCGACATAGGTGAACAGCTGCTACTCGGCCGAACGACAGAGAATAGATCCGACCGATGGGTGGGTAACTTTTGGACAAAAATGACAATTTTCTCTTTATCTGCTGTGCTTTGCGTTTTCACCAAACTATCGACTTCTACAACAACAGTGCATGTTCTAAGCTTGTTGCGAATGGCTAGTTCCAAACTTGATGCGTGCACTGAAGCGGTTGAAATTTGTTTCTTAAAATTGTCAAACAAATTGCCCCATTTTAAGCATGTGTTTTAAAATTAAAATAAACCAAAATATCTACTCGCATGTTCCACCTATCTGCGTGCAGCGTACGCTCTGTAATTTTCCAAAATGACCACGAGTCGTAAATCCATGCCCAAATGAGGCTGAAATTGTTCAAGAACTGGAAGTGACCAACTCTAAAAATCAAACTTCCTGTCACTCTTCTGATTCACCTCATTTGACCTTTGCTGTTCCGCTTCCATTGTTTCCAACAATTTCAGCCTCATCTGAACATGGATTTACTCCTTGTGGTCATTTTTGAAGCGAATACGCAGATAGGTGAAACATATGAGTAGATATTTGTTTTTTTTTAAAACACATGCTTAAAATGGTGCAATTGTTTTGACACTCTTAAGAAAAAATTTCGAGTAGCTTATTTTGCGTCAACGAAATTTTCGCTATATTTAGCAGCTCATGTACCTTTGTAATGATGATTATTATACGTACCTCATTAATATTCATTAGGCTTAACTCCCATTCTATTGGTCAATACATACCAAGTAATGATTCAGATGCGAGTTTATAAGCGTATAATATAGATCTGACAAGTCTGATTTTACATTTATGGTATCATTTTATCACAGAAAATCATGCAACATATTTTACATAACATCTAGAAGCTTGTCTCCATGTTATTTTAGTCAAGAAGATTATCACTATGCCTATGGGTTTTAGTGTTCATATATACATAACATCTAGAAGCTTGTCTCAATGGTTATTTTAGTCAAGAAGATTATCACTATAGATATGTCATATGTGTTTTAGTGTTCATATATACATAACATCTAGAAGCTTGTCTCCATGGTTATTTTAGTCAAGAAGATTATCACTATGCCTATGGGTTTTAGTGTTCATATATACATAACATCTAGAAGCTTGTCTCCATGGTTTATTTTAGTCAAGAAGATTATCACTATGCCTATGGGTTTTAGTGTTGATATATATATAACATCTGTATAGATCTACTTTTTCTAGTCTGCATACATTGTACAATAGGTGTCATACATAACATCACAAGCTGTCTGTTACATGTTGTGTCTGTTCGGTGTGAACCAGTTATTACATGAACTCTTTCTTTACATTATTTTATGGTCTAGTTTTCAGCTTGACCTAGATTTTCTCACACCTATTAACTAAGCCACATCTACGTTTTAATCACCTGGCTTAGAATTTTTTACCTAGTTCATCTTACCTAACAGGTTTGCCCAGAAGTATATCTTGGGTTTAAGATGATAGTGATCTTAAACTTGTCACTTTGTGTTATTTTATACTACTTTAACCCTCAGCAGTTTTTATACGCCCGGCTTGAAAAGCGGGCTGTATTATGGTATCATCTCCGGAAGTCCGGCTGTCCGGCGTCCGCTGTCCCTTCCGCTCCATAACTTCTAAAGTTTTGATTCCATCTGCACAATTTTTTCTAAGTATATACCTTATGGGTAGAAGGTGTGTCGCAAACTATTTTTAACATCACTGGTTACATAATATGGGAGTTATATTGGATTATGTAATATTCCCTAGTGCTGAAACGAATGCTTGATTTTGGTATTCGAATATTCGGTTCTGCTATTCGAATAGTATTCGAGTATTCGCTTATAAATAGCCCTGACAGCCAAACGACATGAGATCCGATCGAGGCCGCCTACCATGCCTTGCACGTACCTCAGTTACCGGTCGAAAAAATGTTGAAATAAAATAATTGTCACGCATGATTGACAAATTTGCTTCACACTGCAAATCCAACCATCCACAAATTTATTAGAAAACTCGAAAATTCATAACTTGGTTTAAATCAGTTAAAACGTTTGATAACATTCTATGCGTGAACTCTGGCTGCGAGAAATCACTTTGCAGAACGAAAGAAAATGGAATGCAGGCTACTGATTGGATAATATTCGTTGTATCTATGTCAAATAAGAGTTACGTCCCCCTGAACTCTAAACACATGTCCGGTTTGACAGACAGTGTCTCAAATTTGCCGATAAATTCCCAGTTGATCAACGCAATATACGCATCTCTGCCAAATACTTCAATACGTAATAGTTCTTTTAACTATTTTAGGCTAGTGATATCCATTAAAAGCCTACAGATCTCGAAAATGAAGCAGTCAAAACTTACGAATTTCATCCTCATCGATGTCAAACATGGCGGTCGATAAGATTATGTTAGAGAAGCGAAAAGGAATTGAAAAAAACAAGATCTTTACATGGAATATTAAAGAGCTACACTGAAATTTCATTATTCTTAAAATACTAGTGAGTAAAATTTAATTACGTCAGATTCGGATTTTATTTGTTGAAAATTGTTAAGCATCCAAATGAGTTGACGAATATTCGAATAGTAAATCAGTATTCGAATATTAACGATTTAGTATTCGCTCGCGAATATTCGAGTATTCGTTTCAGCACTAATATTCCCTTCCGCTCCATAACTTCCAATGTTTTGATTCCATCTGCACAATTTTTTCTGAGTATATACCTTATGGGTGGAAGGTGTGTCGCGAACTATTTTTGACATCATACATTGCGTAATATGGCAGCCATATTGGGTTATGTAATATTTATTTTTTCTCTCCATAACTTTAACAAATATGGTCCGATGTTTTCAAATCTTTCATGTTACATACCATATTAACAGACAGTGTGTAAAAAAATTGTTTATGATATCAACTATTGCAAATTATTGGATTATGTACATTCCCTTTTATTCTTACTTTCATTTTCATGAAAATAACCTTTAAATTATAAAATGGCTTCTATTTTCCGATTCTCATCAAAAAAGGATTTTTTCAAATTGCAATAATGTTTCTAAATTGATTAAAACTATTCTTAAATCAATATAAGGTTTTAATCAAATGAAAAATACATATAAGGATTAAAGTTGTATCTACAGACCAAGAGATAAGTATCCCAGCTTTGGTCTATTTACCTTGTCAACTTACAGTTAGCTCTCAGTCTCTCTCGAGAGATTTATGGCCTCCATAAAACAGTGGGTGACATTAGCAATGGACCCATAGCCAAATCTATTGTAAATCCATTTGGTCTATGATAAAATTAGAAGTAATAAATAACCTGTAGGTATATGGGGAGATTTAGAATATTGTCAAGATGTCTATGGCCAAATAATCTAGATAAAAAATATTATGAGAAAAATTGTCAAATCTACTTGAATTGGTGTGAGCTGCGAAATTGCCAATTAATTACATTTGTTTAAGTATGATTAGTAAATTATAATTATAAACTGCTTTTCTAAAAAATTGAAACATTTTAGTGCCACCTTTATTGACAACAAACAATTTTTAACATCGTGATTTAACAGCAGCGAGAATTGATGACTTGTACCGTGTACAAATCTTGTTAATAATTGTTGATCCAAATAGCCCATTTTAAATTTGATACAGATGGATTTTAATGGTTTTAGTGGCAAGATTTCATTTTGTTGACATAACATCACCTTTTACCAAGCTTCACATAATAAAACTGGCAACGCCGCCATATACATGTAAATGAAATAATCTTGAGCGCAGCGTAAAACACCAAACAATCAATCAATCATTTACCAAGCTTCAACCTCTTCCCTCTGAATTTTGAAAATTAAATTCAAATAAATATGGAAGGATTTGTTTTGGTATGGCTACAGTTACTGTGCCTTTCCGGGCGTATTTTGGGTTTCCCGAAACTCTTGATTAAAAGTCGGTACCCTATCAACACTAGCTGGCTGGCCTTGTACATTTGATATAGCAAAACTTCCTTGTATTTGATTTATGCCACATTCACGATTATTTCACTTAAATACATGTATATTAACATTTAGTAGTTTCAAGGGGGTGGGTTGGAAAGAGGAAGGTGGGGGGGGGGGGAACCAGGTCTTTGGTCAGAGGAAAAACCAGACCTTCGCCGACTAGGCTACCGGAAAACTCTTCAACCGTATGAAAAATCCAGTCAGTAAATTTTCAATTTTATTTGGTCTGAGTGAGATTTGAAAATGCCACCCATCCATGGAAGGCCTATGTTGAACTCTGAGATGACTGAGCCACGAAGGGCCCCCTCTGGAAAAAGTTATGGGATATTTGAGTGGGGTGCTTTTGTAGCGACTGCTTTGTTACATGTCCTTGTAGTGACACGCTTGATTGCGCACCTTTTCCGAAATGTTGGGGGCCTCCGTGGCTCAGTAGGTAAAGCGTTGGACACTCAATCTGAACAGCCTTTCACCAATGGGGCGCGAACTGGAATCAGAAAAAAAAAAAAAAAAATTGGAAAATTTTTTGACTGGGTTTTTACACGAACGACCTATGTGGGATGGTTGCCAGTTACCAACGGAAGGTTGTGGGTTTCCTCCGGGTATAGAGCCGGGTTTCCTCCCACAATAAAACTGGCAACGCTGCCATATAAGTGAAATAATCTTGAGCCGGCGTAAAACACCAAACAACCAACCAACCGAAATGTATATGTCCGCCATCTTCTTCCCTCCTAGGGTCCTCAGTGAGAGTGTCAGTGATACACTGATAGTCCCTCGGTACAACACAGGCCTTCCACCAATGCGGCGCAGGTTGGAATTCCACTTAAACTAAAAAATATTAATTTTTATACGCCCGACTTTAAAAAAGTCGGTCGTATTATGGTATCACCAGCGCCGTCCGTCCGTCCGTCCGTCCGTCCGGCCGTCCGTCCCGGATTCCCTTCCGCTCCATAACTTGAAGAGTTTTGATCTAATCTTTACAATTCTTTCACAACATATACCTTGTGGGTAGAAGGTGTGTCATGATCCATTTATGACATCGTCGATTGCATAATGTGGCTTCTACATTGGATTATGTAGTATTCTGTCTTAGTCTATATCTTCGTTCCCTTCCGCTCCATAACTTGAAGAGTTTTGATCCGATCTTTACTATTTTTTTCACAACATGTACTCTAGGGGTAGAAGGTGTGTCATGAACCATTAAGAACATTGTCCATTGCATAATATGGCTTCTACATTGGATTATATAATATTCTGTCTTAGTCTATATCTTCGTTCCCTTCCGCTCCATAACTTGAAGAGTTTTGATCCGATCTTTACAATTATTTTTACAACATATAGTTTAGGGGTAGAAGATGTGTCATGAACCATTTAGGACATTGTTGATTGCATAATATGACTTCTACATTGGATTATGTAATATTCTGTCTTAGTCTATATCTTCGCTCCATAACTTGAAGAGTTTTGATCCGATCTTGACGATTCTTTCAGAGTATATACTTTATGGGCAGATAGTGTGTCGTGTACCATTTCTGACATCACCTGTTGCATAATATGGCAGCCCTATTGGATTATGTAATATTCCCTTTTGGCTCCAGAACTTCTTTCGTTTTGATATAATCTCTCCAATTCTTTTAGAGTATATATACCTTATAGGTAGATAATGTGTCGCTTACCAAATTTGATTTCAGTCCACATATTTTTTGTCTGTTTTCAAGAGTTTTTTTTTATCAGAAATGTGTACCTGATGTTTAATATATATATATTAATATATATCAATGCTTTTTTTAGTACACTTGGTCCAGAGTAATACTGGAAGGCAATTAATTTATACATTCTGAGACTGTTTTCTTGGATAATTTAATGTGCACTATAATAACAAAAAAATACCATTTTCCCCACTTTATTACCCATCTGGTATTTATCAGAGTGGCTGTTTAAATAGAGATAAGGGGACAATGACATCCATTGAAGTACCACACAAGGTTTGTATATTTACACACCATTGTATCAGTGGTCAGCCTGAAGATTGTTTGCTTTGTAATAAAACTTTTACAGCCAAGTCCAATAGAACAGTGTCCCAGTCAAAACTGTTAAAATTCAAGAATTGTAAGCTAAATTGTATTGATTGCTCCTTACCAATTATGGAACATAACAGCAATGTCAAAACAGCCACAATATTTCAGTTTTTGCTATTAAAATGTGATTGAAATTACCTGAACAGAAAATATATGTGTACTATAACCTACTGTGGCTGTTTAAATAGAGATAAGAGTATGTATAACGTACTGGTATTTAGTTGCAGCTTCATAAAATTCAGAAGAAAAAAACTTCTAATGTGAACAAGAAATTCGAATGGATGAAATTAAAACAAATGTTATATTAAATGTAAAGTTGTTAATCGTAGCGGTTCGACTTTGCCACGGCGGGCGTATGTTGAGTTTACTAAAACTCTTGTTTTTATTTGATCGCTGTTTGTGGAAGAGTTGCCAGGCACTCGTCAAATGTTGGGGGCTCACTCCCTTGCCGTCATATAAGTCAAATAATCTTGGGTGCGGCGCAAAACATTAATTAATCAGGCTTCCTTCCTAGTATGAATGACAGACCCCATTAACCTAACCGTCTATTCACAAACAGCCACCACACGGTGCATATGTAATAATCTGGCAGTCGTCTACATACGACGATCAAGTGAAAAATCCACTCAACAATTTTTCTTTGGACTGAGTGTAATTTGAACCCACGCCCGATGGAAGGTCTGTGTGGGACTGAGCGACGATCACTCTAATCCACTGGACCGACGAGGCCCTTGTGTTTATAGTTAAATTTTTTTCACAACTGTTAAATTTACACGTACATTCCAGTCAATCCTATCGTATCTTGCCTTCAGAAAGCTTAATTGATCGTCCCATGTGGAAGAGTTGCCAGGTACTCTCCGAAGGTCAGGATTTGAAACCTGGCAATGAGCCCGCTTTCCTCTCAGTCTGACTTCCCCCACTACGTGACGGGTCAACATTTTTCGATGTATGACCTGGAGAGGAGTCCGTAAAGATATTAAGTCATTAAAGGTGCTGTCCTAAATCACGTTATATCTGTTACCTGTTTCATTACCCAATTTTGGCGAACTATCGGAGCAAGAGTTGCAGCTACTCAGTGGAAATCGAGACATGAATAACACACCCTAAAATACTTCCAATATGAAGTTTGACTTCCCCCACTTAACCTGGCAATGCCGCCATATAAATGAAATAAAAACCAGTACATGTAAATCAATCAAACAGCTTCATGAAAATTGTGCTGATTATGCAATCAAATCTTTTATATTTCTAATTGTACTAAATGAGTGAAAAAAATGTAATTAATGAGTTTTTTGTGTTTTTTTATTGCAGGGATGAGTTTACAGACTGAGTTCAGTATTTCTCCAGTATTACTGCAGGCTATAACCCACACATTGACCAGGAAAAGATCACCATCAACAGGCAAGCGGAAAATAATTAACTCAACCCACTTTGATAAAAAAAACGACAATAATTTCGCTAAAATGGATATCGGTCACGCTCAAAAAGTTGTTACTCATCTTTTACACAACATGAATGAACCAGTTTCCGCTCTTCTGTCAAAGGATTGTGACAATCCCACTTCATTACATATTGACCAATCAAATGCGCAGATGCATAAACCTGATGGAAGTGGTGATTCTACTGATATTGACTATCTAAGGCAACGATTGGCCAAAAATCAAGCATGTGAGGAGATTTCAGATGAGAGGATAAATGCCACCGAAAACAGTGAGCAGATTGTTATTTCAGACTCCGATGTGAGTATGGTGAACGTTTTAACAGCAATTGCGTCTCATCATTTAAAATCGTCTGGAAATAATGTTGGTATGCCTGTGCAATTGATGCCGGAGTCTGTGGTGAAAGTGAGTGAACATAATGTTATGGATTCCAGTCAACCACAGTATGTTATTTGTTACGATGGAGATAATGGGCATATTCCGTCACCTGTTACAAAGGAGATTGTAGTATCGCAAGACGACAACCAAATATCTTCAGACTACGGCAATATGCAAAAAATTTATGTCAACTTTAACGGAGATCAACATCTTGATGGTGTCTCTCCTGAGAAAAAGCCAAGGACTGACTTTAACTCTTCTGTCAGTGAAGGTAACTTTACCTTTACTACGGAAACCAGCTCTAATAATATGGTGAATGTAGTTCTCAATGGCGACAGTGCATCGGTGTTAGAAATACAGTCGGAACCCTCAAAGGAGGAACAAAGTGCCCAAGCGCTAGATATTGGATCACCGTGCCCAATTTGTGGTGATAAAGTATCAGGTAGGTACTTTTAGTAGCTTTCTTAAAAAATATGTTTGATTTAATAAAAAAGTCTCTTGTATTATGGTATACTCAGCTTTCTTAAAAAACTTAGGAACTTTTATACGTTTGTCTTAATAAAAAAAAGTCTGTTGTATTATGGTATACTCAGCGTTGCTCCAGAATTTCTTGAATATTAAAAATAAAATGCTTGTTAATTATACGTAAACTGGCAATTTCTTCTTTTCCTAGACCTATCGGTTTAGAGTAGCTTTATTTTGTTTTATCGATAATGAAATGAAACTGCAATGCTGTTGTATGCGTAGTGTAGACACTTCTGCAAGTAGCTTTGGTTATCTATGCCAGTCTGCCTGTCTGTACCAATTACATGTACAGTTTTCAGATATAAGTTGCTAATACATATAGGTAAGATGAAGTGTCCGCATACTAAAATTTTTGATTATTCACCAAGCCCCAGTCTTTTTTAGGTTTCTGAAAGATTTTCCCAGCCGAAATTCTGTTTAAGACAGTCTTTAATATTGAATATGAACATACATGTAGTGTGCTATAATAAGTTTACCCTTGCCGGCGTATTCTGAATTTCTTAAACCCTTAAGCGCGGTATACACTGAGAGTTTTGCTGCGAGCCGACTGTACCCGACTCAACCGGGTTCAGTCGGCTTGAGTTGCGTCGCGACGTAGACCAGTATACACTGCACATAACTTAAGTCATTAATCAGGAGAAACGTTCGAAACTCTCTAACAGAAAAAGGTACAAAAAAGACGCTTGTTTGACGTCACGTGACTGTAGTTTTGATAATGAAGTTCGTTTAACTGTCAGAAAGTGATGAAATTCCCTGTGCAGTTTTCATTTACCAAGCTGTTCGACAAACGATGAGCACAAGTACATGTACATGTATTTCCTGGAACACTTGAAGTTGAAATGCACCTACACAGGGACTCAACGGGCCATATAATTTTATGCTGAATATCGCCCCCTTTCATTCAAACTACATGTATATTCTAAGTTATTGACCATTCGCCTACAGAAACTTTAAGTTTGGCTTAAATTTGTATATGCCCAACTTAAAAAAAGTCTGGCGTATTTAATATTGTATTACCAGTGCCGTCCGTTCGTCCCGGGTTCCCTTCCGCAGTTCCGCTCCATAACTTAAAGAATTTTGATCTGATTTCACAACATACTGTATATATTAATACTGTACGTTTATGGGTAGAAGGTTTGCCATGAACCATTGATGACATCTTTGGTTGCATACATGTAAAGTCGGATCTACATTGGATTATGTAACATTCTCTTTAGTCTATATCTTTGTGGTGTGTTGTCAACCAATTATGACAATTTTTGTTGCATGGTTGCATAATGGTGTCTGTATTAGATTATATGTAATATTCTTTTTTAGTCCATATCTACTTTAGTTTTGACCCGATCCTGACAATTTTAGAGTATATTCGTTCATCAAATAGAGAAATGAAACTCTTCCATATGAACATAGGATTTGAATTTCTGAAATTAAACAAATGGGTTCTATACATAGTCTAGATTAATCAGCCCAACGGAGGGCGTATGTTGAGTTTACTAAAACTCTTGTTACTTTTTGTGCTCGTCTTGAAACCCGTCATTAAAGATTTGCGCTTTATATTTTCTTGATGCCTGCCCAAATGGGGGGCAGATTTATGGCTGGATGAAGGCCTGCATTTTATTCTCAACTGATTTTTTATAAGACATTGGAAGTTGGGTACAGAGTACATGTACATACACACTGCTTTGTCTTATTTGTCTGAGATTGTACAGAGCCTAAGTCACTGGTCTCTTGCTCAACTGTTTACAGAATATTATGCTGTTTGACATTGCCTGTAAGAAGTTCTAGAAGAGATAAATGGTTTGTTTTGAATGCCTGGCATACCTGCCAATTTCTCCAAGTGAAAAACCCAACTGACTTCCTAAAGCTCGGAGTGACAGACTAACAGCTGCTGAATGCACATCTTGTCTGTTTCCTCATCACCTAATTATCCAACTGCACCCATGACAAGTGTTTGGCTAGATTTTAACGTGTGTTACAGTGTTAATAACCTTCTATTAATAGCTTGTATCATAGACATGGCCTTCTTTCTTTGATTTATAGCGACGCTCAATATATTATTTGATACCCAGAAATACCTGCATGGGCAGGACTTATAAGCATGGTACATCACCAAATTTTGGAATTTATTCTACAGGTAGTTGTTTTGGTAATTTTTCGTTGGGTATCCGAGGCACTTGATGTCCATCGACAAATGATGTACAATATTGTGGACACGCGCTTTCTTGGATGACCTATGCTACATGTACCGGTACATGTATAAGTTGCAATTTAATTCCACTGGCCAATCAAACGACCTGGGCAGGGTCCATTTTAGTGTTTCGCTAATTTACCGTAAACAGCAATGTTTCCAGAGTTTAAAACAACAATCCAATTCGTTTTCCGTGCTTTCGTTAGCGTATAACGAACAATTGAAAGTTCTGTGATCTCAGAGATTGAAGTTTGTTCAAGACCGCGGCCATTTGATCAGATTTAAATAAAAAGGGCGTGTCAGTTCGACCAGCTTCGTGATGGAGTAAACCAATGACTTGGCTGAAAAATGATTTGATGGACAATGCTACATTTAGTCTTCTATTGTATACAAGCATGTTGTTGATTGGCTCCCTGGATAATGAAAGACACATGTTTGAAGTTTCAACGTTTCAGTGATATCCAGTCACTTGACATCTGAGAATAATTAACCATAGTGTTTTGTAGGAAAGTCATAAAAGATAAACAAACCATGTTTTGGGACCAGGTAGATATTGTCTTTAAGATGAAGTATAATGTATTTTACCTACATGTATTAAAGTGTTTTTTTCTTTTGAATAGTTTTCTGACTGGGTTTTCACTCGAACAACCTATGTGAGATGGTTACCAGTTACCAACGGAAGGTCATGGGTTTTTCCTCCGGGCGTAGGACCCGGTTTTCTCCCACAATAAAACTGGCCATATAAGTGAAATAATCTTGAGCGCGGCGTAAAACACCAAACAATCAATCAATCTTTTGAATAGCTTTTCCCAGGCATGGGTAGTACAGATTTTTTCATCCTGAATAAAAACTTTGTAAATGTTGAGGAATGGGCTTGCTGTTATAGGAGAAGGTGTCAAATAATTAAACCCAATTGAATAGCTCTATTCAGGAGAATCAACTGTGTGTAAAGCCTGTAATAAAAGAAGATAGTCTATTTTTGTGCCGGGGTATTATTTTAAGTCCTGCCCACAAAAACATGTTTACTTTACTAGCCCTGGCCTGATAGTCACCCAATCTATAAATACTTGATAGCTAGCTACCTACTGAGAACTGCTCATAGCTGGGCATTATTTCTAGGACGAAAATTTGGCTACAATGATAAAGTAAAGCATTTTTGTAGAAATCCCACATCTTTTATGTCTTGTTAGTCAATATTAAGTTTTAAATAGTAGGTTGCGTCACTAGCTCTGTGGCAGAGTCTGTCAGCACTCACCAAATTAAATTTAAAATTTTCTGTTTTTTTTTTAATCCCCTTAATTATCTACTTGCCGAAATTAAAGAGCCCAGTTTTTATTTCGCCCATAAGAATAGCAGTTCATATGGTTATGTTTTTAAGTTTATTATTCGAATGTTTGTCGGCGCCAACTGTGGGATAATTATTGTCCAATGAAAAAAAAGCTTGTTGTTCAAAGTTATTAAGTCCGGAAACCTAAATCGAAATCTTAAGAATTGAAATAAGATAAAACATTGATGTTACAATAAGATGTGGAACAACATAAATACGATGGGGAATGACACAATAAGACGTGGGATGACCTACATGTACATGTAAAAAAAAAAAAAGTGTAATAAGACTTTTACTTTATTTTCAATCAGGGACTGATCCAGGGAAAATTTGGGCATACCATTTCAGTTCAAAATGTTCCAAAAATAAGACAAAAACAACACCTCTGGCCCAAAATTCAACATTAAATGCTATTTTGACATTAAAATCTGTTGGTTTTAAGAATTTGGGCGGATTTTTTGCTTGTGAGTTTGGGCGCCCATACCTGTATACAGGTATCAAAATGTCTCTGGATCAGTCTATGTCAATGTATAACAATCTCAATCTGTACATGTGTACATGTGTTTTTCAAACATGTGAAAATGTGCATTTACAAACAAAACTTAAAGTGTCTTTGGAGAAGAATGCTGTCAAAAACCTTTTTTTGGTCCTGGCTGGTTTTGTTACAATGGTTTGAAAAAATTAACATGGCCCACCTGGCACTAAAATTGTTATACATGTACATGTACCTGGGTTTGCTTAGTTTGATGACCGTCTCAATTTGTACATGGCAGCTTATTAGTCTCACTAAATCCACACAACAACTTTATGTACATAGATGCCTAGTAACCCTGTAATGGGAGGAATTTACACTGAACAAAAACGAAATAAAATTTTTATCAATTTGTAAAGTCCTGAGTACTGACCTCAGCTTGACCTTTAAACAAGAAAAACTTTTTTTGGTTTTGAAAAGTGAATATATCTGTGACATCTACGCATAACTGTGATGGGGAAAAAAGTTTGGTTAGAAACCTCTGATTTTCGACATATACAGTTATGTACGTGGCAACCTTTTTAAGACAATTAATTGAAAACTCATTGGAATTTAAAAAAATATTCTTTGACAAAATGAGATATCTGCGACCCATCAATGGAAGACTCTTGCTCTGTCAACTTAGTCACAGAGGTCCCCCAGATTGTACATTTATTCTTATCAAAATGATTCTCTGTCACTTATGTGTACATGTATGTATCCTGGGTATGTGGTAAAATTGCAAAGTTGTTAAGCATCTAATTTTGATTTCCAACAACTTTCAGGCATTCTTAAGAGAAATGGGTACCTCTTTTTATATAGACGGAGCTGTTAGATGTCTGATTGTCTGAGTGACCCATGCACTCAGTCAAGTTGCTATAAGCCTACATTTCTGATTCTCTTCACAACCAGTCTGAGATACATGTGACACATACTTTATTACAACAATTTATGATGGGGTATAAAGGTCTAAATGATATACCTCTTTTTAATACAATTAGAAACTTGTCTCCATGGTTATTTTAGACAAGAAGATTTTCCCTGTGCCTGTGTGTTTTAGTGATCATAAATATACATACTTTGCTAAGGCAAAGCTCCCTATCTACATGTAGTTTGACATTTACCCCTTAGGGTTCACAATCAAAGTAAACAAAGCTAAGGTCACAACCTTGTTTCTACTGTAGGTACATGTACCTTTTTCTTTAGCTTCAAAGAAAACGGGAGTAGTTTTGGATAACATAGTGTTGATCCTTCCTATGTACATGGAGACAATAAAGAAGAAATAGTTCACAGATGTCAATAAGTGGCATGACCGGTAAAATATCTAGGAAAAATTCTACTGAAATTTAGTTGACCTATTGGAATTTTCTGTTATTTGCATGTACATGTATAATTTTCCATATCACTTGTCTTCGTAGATATATATTCACAGCGTAGTCTTTTCGTGCAGGTTACTGGTTTTACAGATATTTTTCATATAAAAGTCAATGCTTTAGTTTCAAGATACTCAACAGTCAACTTCTCTTGACAATCAGAATTGAGGAAAAAAGCCTGAATTTGGCAGCTCATGCCACTTTAATTTGCTCCTGGAAATGATATATGTCAAGTATTCCATTGTCAAAAGTTATTATTTAACACCCACTTTACTTATATCTGAAGTAATCTTATGCATTTACGCTACCTGTTACAGTTTAATACTTAAAAACTTACGCTGCGCCGCTTCTGTTCGTATATGCAACATAGCGTATGGATTTTCCTCATTCCAACATCAATCATTTAGTTTTTCGATGGCCCTCAAAGCCTCTTACTATCGTGACGATCAGAAATTATGCAAAAAGGGCGAATGCCACTTTAATGAGAATATCACAGGAATGTAGCTTTCCAATATTCCTTCTAAAAGTGAGTCTTAAACTTCAAAATTTACAAGTATAGCCAACACCATTGAGCTGGTTACTGATACATGTACCATACTTTTTTGGTAAAAGGTCACATATAGATATCAATGGCCTAGACTAGTACTGTACTATGAATAACAATGGCCCTGCTGCACCTGTCTGTATCATTCGAATATCCTACATGTATCTGAACATGGCATGCTGCACAGTGCTATGTTATGAAGGTAAATTAAAGATATTTAAAAGTGAAATAAATTAAATCAGATTGGATATAATCAACATAGATTTAAGATTTTTTCTGTATTTCAAATTTCTCAATACAAATGGTTAGAAATGTACTATACATGTATATACATTGTATACAGTACATGTATTACAGTTCATCCTAGAGGCCTCGGTAGTCCAGTGGGTTAGAGTGACAGTCCCTCAGTCCCACACAGACCTTCCATCCATGCGGCTCGGGTTTGAATCTCACACAAACCAAATAAAAATTTCCACTCTGTCGCTTTATGCGGAAGAGTTGCCAGGGACTTGACGAAGGTCGGGGGTTTCCTCTGGGCAATGAGCCCGGTTTCCTCCCACACTAAACCTGGCAATGCCACCATTTAAAAGTGAAATAATCTTGAGTGCGTTGTAAAACATCAATCAATCAATCCCCCCTAAATCTCAACTGTGTATTTTGAATGTCAAAAAGTTAAACATTGTAATCAATTACATGTATGCAGCCAAAAATTGAATTAGTGTGGGTAGGTAGGGGTAGGATGATCTTGTGGTTGGTTCATGCTTTTGTTGTCATACAATGTATGATCTGAGCTGTTGAGTATGATGTTAAGTCCCAATCAATCAATCAATCATTCAATCAATCGAATCAAGTCATTGTATCTTTAATTCTTTGAAAACTAGTAGTACATGTATATCTGACAAAGCTGTGTAATATCACATCATGGAAGATTTAACAGGTAGTTTGCAGATGAAAGATATCAGACAGGTACAGGTACATGTAGTGTGTTACATGTACATGAAATGTATCAGACTGTGTTTAGGTGAAAGATATCAGACAGGTTATTTGTTGGATGAAATATATCAGGCAGTTTGTTGGATGAAAGATATCAGGCAGTTTGTTGGATGAAAGCTATCAGACAGTGTGTTGGATGAAAGCTATCAGACAGGTAGTGTGTTAGATGAAAGATATCAGACAGGTAGTGTGTTACGTGAAAGCTATCAGACAGGTAGTGTGTTGGATGAACTGCATGTATATCAGACAGGTAGTGTGTTAGAGGAAAGATATCAGACAGGTAGTGTGTTAGAGGAAAGATATCAGACAGGTAGTGTGTTAGATGACAGCTATCAGACAGGTAGTGTGTTAGATGAAAGATATCAGACAGGTAGTGTGTTAGATGAAAGATATCAGACAGGTAGTGTGTTAGATGAAAGATATCAGAAAGGTAGTGTGTTAGATGAAAGATATCAGACAGGAAGTGTGTTAGATGAAAGATATCAGACAGGTAGTGTGTTGTCACCCAATAAACCAAGAAGTTGTTATCCAGACTGGTAGTGTGTTAGATGAAAGGTATCAGACAGGTAGTGTGTTAGATGAAAGATATCAGACAGGTAGTGTGTTAGATGAAATATATCAGACAGGTAGTGTGTTAGATGTAAGCTATCAGACAGGTAGTGTGTTAGATGAAAGCTATCAGACAGGTAGTGTGTTAGACGAAAGATATCAGACAGGTAGTGTGTTAGATGAAAGCTATCAGACAGGTAGTGTGTTAGATGAAAGATGTCAGACAGGTAATGTGTTAGATGAAAGATATCAGACAGGTAGTGTTTTAGATGAAAGCTATCAGACAGGTAGTGTGTTAGATGAAAGCCATCAGACAGGTAGTGTGTTAGATGAAAGCTACCAGACAGTTAGTGTGTTAGATGAAATATATCAGACAGGTAGTGTGTTAGATGAAAGATATCAGACAGGTAGTGTGTTAGATGAAAGCTATCAGTGTGTTAGATGAAAGCCATCAGACAGGTAGTGTGTTAGATGAAAGCCATCAGACAGGTAGTGTGTTAGATGAAAGCCATCAGACAGGTAGTGTGTTAGATGAAAGCTATCAGTGTGTTAGATGAAAGCTATCAGACAGGTAGTGTGTTAGATGAAAGCTATCAGACAGGTAGTGTGTTAGATGAAAGCTATCAGACAGGTAGTGTGTTAGATGAAAGCCATCAGACAGGTAGTGTGTTAGATGAAAGCCATCAGACAGGTAGTGTGTTAGATGAAAGCTATCAGTGTGTTAGATGAAAGCTATCAGACAGGTAGTGTGTTAGATGAAAGCCATCAGACAGGTAGTGTGTTAGATGAAAGCTATCAGACAGGTAGTGTGTTAGATGAAAGATATCAGACAGGTAGTGTGTTAGATGAAAGTTATCAGACAGGTAGTGTGTTAGATGAAAGTTATCAGTGTGTTAGATGAGAGACATCAGACAGATAGTGTGTTAGATGAAAGTGTTTTGTGCACTTTAGAGATCTGAATAATCAGGCTATACAAACTATTTATAGACTGATAAACTTTGACCCTGGGTTTGTGGGTTATCTTTCTGGATAGTCTCTTCACAAATATCCATGTTATCATTCTACATGTGGAGTTGTCCGGTCTATCAGATTCTCATTTTTGGATTGAAATAATTTCAGGTAACTTGAGCATAATTTTAATAGGTAAAATGTGAAAGGCCCACTTGCCGCCGTAGCCTGTTTGACATTTGTTAAGAAAACCAATTTGCATGAGCTTACTACAGCTAAAACCACTAAAATTAAACATAGCACACTTAAAGCATGTCCAATTAGGTTTAGAATGTATAAATGAGGGTGAAAAACAAACGAAGAATCGAAGCTCGATTACAACAACAACACGGATCAGTGTTGGTTAACTTAAGTGTTGGATTACCCACATTCAAGCGTTTTTGTCTGTGGTTTTCAGTCGGCAGGCTTTTACAGTCCATCTTACTCAATCGTTAGTTGTATGTATTTCTCAGATAAAGTTAGTAAAAATAAAATGTGTCGTTAAATCGCCCACACGACTCAAACCATTAGGGCACTTGTGCACACGCTCAGGTTTGAAGTTTGTTTACATTGCGGGTACCTGAAAAATCTGTTTTTCAATTTCAAATTAAAAATACTAAATGATGTCAAAACTTTTGATTTCTGGTAAAAATAGAAAGTTCCTAACCTTTTCTGTCTAGGAAAAATACAGAAAACCGTCCCCTGTTTTTAATGTAAAGTCTTCTGGATTTTTGCGGCAAGTGTGCCTTTAACTAATGTATAGTTACAGTATTTTAGCTTTTAAGAGTCCAAATGCTGAATCAAATATATATGAATCGGTTTATAGATGAATGGCTTGATCGGAGATGCAAATAATCTTTTTTGTTTCAATATTTGTCAATTGTATTTTCAGGTTACCATTATGGAATATTTTCCTGTGAGAGCTGTAAAGGATTTTTCAAAAGAACTGTCCAAAACAAGAAGGAATTTAACTGTTTACGGTCCAGGAACTGTGAAGTGAACATAACGAATCGTAAAAAATGTCCAGCCTGTCGATTTGAAAAGTGTCTTGTAAATGGTATGAAATTGGAAGGTAAGTGCATTCTGTTCTTTTGTTATAGTTGTAAGTACCTGTCGAAGGTCGGGGGATTATCAAGTTTTCTCTCCCATAAAAACACCACAGGACTGCCATTTAAGTTAATTAATCTTCAATATGGTACTCAAAAAAATATAATTTGGAAATTTTTTTGATGGGGTATTTTATTTGATGGACTTGTGTGAGATTGTTGTGAGGGTCAATCAAGCAATTTTTCTGCTATTGCACGATCAGAAACAAGTTTTCCATGCATGTTGTCAAATCCCACTTTGTCCAATGAAAGTGTTTTTTTCTCATCTTATTGCCCTTTCCTGGAAGAGGGCTTTCCTCGACCAATAAAGCTGGCCACCATATTAGAGAAATAATCTTGAGTGCGGAGTAACACAGATCAAACACCCATGGGTTTTACTCCCACCAATCTCCGTTTTACTTCAAATTTACTTTTTAGTTTGTTTTTTGGTGAACACATATAGTATTCAATACAATCAATCTGGCATAGACGCTGATATAGTCAGTTTCCTATCTCGTTTAACCTGGCAGTGCCATATAAGTGAAGTAGTAATAAGTGGGGGTACCAAACTTGTTATCAATTACTTACATGTATCATGTGTGCTTCGATTCCTTATATCTATATTTGCATTTTATTTCCTTCATTTTGTCACAGCCATTAGGTCTGATAGAACGAGGGGCGGCAGAAGTTATTATGATGGCTGTTCTCCACACGGGAAATCAAAACCCACACAAAATCCAGTTTCCGTTTCCTATAATAACATTCCTATGATTCAATACAATCACCCGGCCACAGTCAGCGATGTCAGCGGCCATCTTGGATCCACTTCATCTAGTCAGTTAGTTTCTATTTTAAACCGACCAAGTCAAAGTACTGAAGAAGAGGAGAGTCCCATTAAACCATACGTGCCACAAGTGTTGACAGACATTATGAACCTCGAATCATTCTTAAGTGACGAGGATTTATCTCAGGAAATGGGTCAAGAGAAGATAAGCGAGGAGGATATGTATTCCTCGTTGATGCAGCTTACTGAACTCCGCCTTTATAAATTGGTCCGCTGGGCAAGAAATCTACCACAGTTTAGTGCAATAGCAGTGAGTACATTTCATGTATTCTTATATGCCATCAGAAAGTATTGATTCAATGTTTTACTTTCTTTTACATTCTCCGTGGCTCTGTAGGTAGAGCGTTGGGCGGTCAATCCCAACAGCCTTCCACCAATGGGTCGCGGGTTCGAATCCCACTCAGTCAAAAAAAAAAATTGGTAAATTTTCTGACTGGGTTTTCTTCAGACGAGCTACAGTGTATGTGGGATGGTTGCCAGTTACCACCAGAAGGTCGTGGGTATCCTCCCCCAATAAAACTGTCAACACTGCCATGTAAGTGAAATAATCTTGAGCGTGGCGTAAAACGCCAAACAATGAAAAAATACTTTTACATCAGATGACAATGGAAGCATATTTTCAGTTCCTCTGATAGGTGGTGAGGCTTGTTGGCTCAGTCACAGTGTTAGTCCCTTAGTCAAATATTGATGATTGATGTGGTGTGCGTTGGAAACTGATTCAGACCAAATTTCCTCCTCCAATGCTGACATAATTAGTGAAGTATTCTTGAGTGAAAAGTAAAACATCAGTCAATCTAATAGATGACCAATTGTGTCCAGAAATGAATTTAATAAAAATACAACAGAACTGTACGAAAAATTATTAACTTTTTATGGGCCCAACTAGTTAGTTGTATTATAGTGTCACCAGCTTTGACCTTCCGCTCCATAACTTGAAGAGTTTTGACCCAATCTTTCACAGCGTATAGTATACTTTATGGGTAGATGGTGTGTCATCAACCATTTATGACATCTTCCGTTGCAAAATATGGCATCTATTTTAGATTATGTATTTTTTTGCAGACTGATGACCAGATTCTCTTGTTGCAACATTGTTGGTCTGATCTCCTCGTACTGGGTGTATGCTGGCCATCAATATCCTCCTCTAATGAGTTACGCTTGGCATTTGGAAAGTCCATAGACAGGGAGAGGGCAATAGCCATGGACATTGAAGACATGTTTGACCGAATGATGTCTTTAACTTCACAGCTACGGAGGCTACAAGTTGATAATTATGAATTTGTTACGCTAAAAGTTCTGATTTTAATAAGCCCTGGTAAGTAATGAAAGAGTTTTCAATCTCTGCCAAAAACACAATTGCCATTGAACTTGTAAAAGAATCCGTTTTAGTCTTTCTTTCCCCTTTGGGCAACAATGAAAAATAGATTGCAGTTAACATAAAAAACTTAAGTATATTTACTGATAAAATTGATATTATGCAGTATAGACTAATTTTGCCTAAATTTATTCCGGGGGTGTTAGTGGCTCAGTAGGTAGATCGTTGAACCCTCAATCCGAACAGCCTTCCACCAATGGGTCGAGGGCTCAAATCCCACTGTCCCCCCCCCAAAAAAATTTCTAACTGGGTTTTCACTCGAACGACCTTTGTGGGATGGCTGCCACTAACCAGCGGAAGGTTGTGGGTTTCCTCCGGACATAGAGCCCGGTTTCCTCCCACAATAAAACTGGCAACGCCGCCATATAAGTGAAATAATCTTGAGCGCGGCGTAAAACACCAAACAATCAACCTAAATTTATTCCTAATTTTTCTTTATAGATGTCAAAGGTCTGAAAGACCCAGATAAGATTCGAGACCAGCAAGATAAAATCTGTGACGCTCTTCACGTTTATACAGCCAGTCATTATCCAAAGCAACCCAATAAATTCGGTGAAATGCTCCTTAGGCTTCCAGAGGTATCCCGCTGTAGCATAATCGGCAAAGAATATTTATCATCACGTCAAATTACGGGCGATCTCCCATCATGCAGTTTGCTGTTAGAACTTATTCGGGGCGAAAATGAAGTAAAAGATTTGTGATATTAACTCAGCATTTTGCTTCCTATGGTTCATGGGACTTCAGATTAAACCTTAAATGGCAGGGGCGTCTTTGTGGTAACTGTCTACCCACAATATTGTTCTATCTGGCCTACGAAGACGAACACAGCATGGGGTAATACATGTATCACTTATTGGTCAGGAATCAAATTCGACCATTACTATAGCAAGTGTTTCATGGCAGTATGCATACACATATCTTCTTGAGTCGTGAGGTGCGAAAACCTAGGATTGGAATTATTGCCATAAAATACCAGTTTGTGAAAGTGCCTCCTGTGTACAATATAGTTTCATTGTAAAAACCTAGGATTGGAATGAATCATTGCCATGAAAGTGCCTCCTGTGTACAATAGAAGTGTCATTGTGAAAACCTTGGATCAGAATCATTGCCATGAAAGTGCCTAGTGTGTACAATTTAGTGTTATTGTAAAAACCAACATGTAGTCGAATTGGAATCATTGCCATGAAATAAAGCTAGCTGATCCCTCGTCAAACAGAATTCCAAGTCCTGTCCTGAAATCATGATTGACAATACCAAAAGGGTGTACATGTACTTCAGCTATGATTATGGCAGCCGTGGGAACATGTACAATGATTTTTGTTGTAATGTAAAATATTGTTGTTTCTCGTTTTGAACTCTTGTTAAACTATTTATGAAATAATATATTTGACATAATTCTACAAAACATTATTCCAGAGATTGGGATATATAGTTATTGAAATGAATGTTAAAGATCTTGAGTTTGTGGATTGGGGTATTTTTGCATAAAGATGCTGGGATTAGGAAATGTTATATCCTCAACTCAGATGTCCTGCTTGAGAATACTCAGGAGTGGGGGTCAGAGGTCATAAAACATTCTGAATTTATGCTCTCACTGAGTATAAAAACAAAGGCAATATCAAACTAGATGTTGCGGGTTCAAATCCCACTCCGTTTTAAAAACATTGGAAAATTTTCTGACTGGGTTTTCACTTAAACGACCTACAATGTATGTAGGATGTTTGCCAGTTACCACCGGAAGGTCGTGGGTTTCCTCCCACAAGAAAACTGGCAACGCCGCCATATAAGTGAAATAATCTTGAGCGAGGCGTGAAACACTAAACAACCAATCAAACTACATGTAGTTGAGCACGATTTATTAAACTTTATAGGAAGGGAGGTAAAAGTGAAGGTTTGTTTTGTTGTTGTTGCATTTTGTGCAAGTCCTCTGCTGTTTGAGTGTTTGTAAAATACGGGTTGATCATTTCAAATAATATTGGGAATAGACTAAGAAAGTGCTACTTTTCAGTAAAAATCGATTGCAAATCATGGAGAAAGGTTGATTTCAGAGTATACATGTAGCACAGAAACACTAGGCTAGGATTAACAATAACATGATGGAGGAATTCCTGACCGGCAAAGTAAGTAAACCGTAAACCAAGATGAGACGCATGTGTGCAGTTAGATGGAGGCAAAGCCTAGATGGGAACGCGCTGAATGTGTCCGGCGAAAGCCCTATATGTGGAAAAGATGCCAAGTACTCACTTACGGTCCAGGGATTCCTCCCTCATTTAAGCGAGCAACGGCAAAATATAAGTGAAATAATGTGGCGTAAAAATCAATTAATTAAAGTAAAAATTGTTTATCGTGAAATCTTGAGATAGGCTTAATTGTTTGTATGTATTTCTTTTATTTGGGGTTTAATATATCTATTTCAATGATACAAAATAGGTTACCATAGGCCAATGCTCATTTTTATGAAATACAACATTCGCTTTGATCACTAATGTTATCAAACAGGAATGGTGCTTATTGTTTCAGCTTAATTGCGATTGTTTTCTTGTAAATCTGCAATACAAATTGTCTGATATTTCAGCTTATCGGTTCGAAATATTTAAATTCATAATAATCAATTCAAATGAAACCACTGACTGTAAACTGAACCTGACAACCTTTTATTCCACTATAGTTGAAGTCAAAACTAGAACGCATTTTTTTAATGTTGATATTTTCTTTGAAGTGAGTCGAACTACATGTAGGCCAGCTACATGTATCATCGTCTGTGTCACTGAGGACCCCTTTAATAACAAGACATCATGCACAAATTCTAATTGTCTTCTCATCTTGACGTTTTTGCCACCTTCCTGTCAGTCGTTTTCACGCAAGGTCTTTGCCTTATCCCAATTGTTAAGTCTATACATAGCGTTCTTATCTGACGTCACCTCAAAGCCACTATCGCAAGAATTTTCACATGGGGTATTATTCAGATATAATGTTCCTATTTGTTTGCGTAATCTTAATCCCTGGTTAAAACACAATGACAAATTTTCATAACTACATGTATACGATTCTCTTGACATGCATTAACGCAGCCTTCATAATTCAACCAGAAATCGGAGCGCGACAGTTCACCAGATTTTTCTTGATGCTAGGGCAGAGTACTCAAAATCTCACTCTTATACTCGCGTTAGTCTAAGAATGCAAAATGTGCCCTATTCAGCTCTGAATTCTCATAAAAAATACTTCCAGGAGTCCGAGATTGAGATTCCAAACATGTTCAACTGAGTATACAACAGCAATCTCAGCCGGAATGTGAAAAGACGAATAGTTGTTTTGATGTTGCAGTTTTGTAAAGTCAGAGGCAGCTCGGCCATTAGGAAATTAGTAAAATCAAGGCTTTATCATTTCCAAAATTAGTTGAAATAAATTACTGGACCCTGTTTCACAAAGCGGCGTAGCATAACTGCCATAGCAACCCATACTGTAGAAATACGTTAGTATGAGAGTTGCGCAAAAAAATAAATCTACGCCGCTTTGTGAAACAGGACCCAGGTATTACAAAAATGTATTTTCTAAATATTGATAGAAAAACTTAAATACCCTGGGAGACGGTTATTTTACGTTGAGTCTAACTTGGAGCAAGTTCTATAGGTTGCTCAGAATTGAGTATTCAGAAGTTTTATAATCGCAGCCCCTTATATTGTTGATTTTCCAATCCACAGTGTTCTTTGGTAGAAGTTACTTACCGGTAGATAAAGGTAACAACCCTGTCATGGAGACATTGTTTCCCGAAACAACCCCATGTCTGGAGAAAGGGACATTTTGTTTTGGACCTATGATTAGTCGACTGACAGACCAACTTTGTTTATAATGCTAATTTATAGATTTCCTTTTTTTTAAGACAAATGAAATAGATATATTGTACATACATAGATAACATTTAGCTTATGTTGAGAGAAAATGATCGGTGCAAATAAACTAAGCTCTCAACATTTCAAGATTATATAAAAACATTGATTTCATTTAAGAATATAATTTTGCACAGCATTATAAATTGTTAGAAATTAACCATGTCGGGTATATTGGTTTGAATTAAAGGCACACTGATCGCAGAAATCTAGAATGATAAGACTGCTTTGTTTTTTGCCAAAATTTAAGCATCAGTTTTGAAGTATGTGAGTCTCCGTTTAAATTATTCTTTTCGAGGAGATTCCTACCAATTCTGCTCGACTTGTAAAAAAATTCAAGTTGCAGGCAGAGTTAATGTAATTCTTAAAATCACTGTGATTGGATACAAAAAAGAAATTTAATATTCATGGTGTAACAATGGCAAAGCAAAAACTTAACTGATTCTTGCACCAGGAACAACTTTTGTTCAGAAAATTTGCTGGACAAATCCTGGACATTATAGATATTTTATACATGCTTAGTTTCTCTTAGCCATTAACTCGGCATGTTAAACGATTTTTTCCTCTCACAAAGTAATCAAAATCTTGTCCAGATTTGGGTTTTGTTTTTTTGTCATACAATACACAGAATGTGGTAATAATTGTGTACTTTTTTGCTGTGGGGTTGTGTAGATTGTATAGAGCTTCAACTCCTGGTGTGTACAAACAGGGACAGTTTGTTTCGTAATTTATTTAAAATTTCAAATGAGGAAAACCCATTAAATTTTTTCAGTTTTTGTCAATGTGATTTGACCCATTGATTGAACTTCTCAAGTCTGTTCTGTACGTTGCGTGGCCATGATCCTGTAACAATCATTGCCTTATTTTGTAATCATGATTATTTCAGTTGCTGAAGCACTGATCAAAGATGAAATATTTTCCCTATGTAATAGGTTATCTCCTTTTTTATCTGTACATACATGTAGAGTAAGCCAAACCATTTCCATTAAAATTCTGTAAATAAAACTGCTATTTTCACCTTTCAGATGTATACTCAAGTAAATAAATAGTTACATGAATTTGACATTTTTTTTTAGTTTTACTTATAATAGGCCTTTTGATTGATTAATGTTTTTAACCGCTTTCAAAGATTATTTAACTTACATGTGTATATGGGAGAAAACTCTGTGCAATTCTTCAATTTTATTTGGACTGAGTGGAATTAACCTATGACCCAATAGGAAAGCTTGTGACGACCTTAAATGAAATTTGATTGGTTGATTGATGTTTTACACTGCACTTAAAATTATTTCACTCATATGGCTGCATTGTCCCTGGCAACTCTTCCACATACGGCAACAGAGTGAAAAATCCAGTCAGAAAGTGTTCAATTTTTATAATTTCACTCATATGGCTGCATTGTCCCTGGCAACTCTTCCACATACGGCAACAGAGTGAAAAATCCAGTCAGAAAGTGTTCAATTTTTATTTGGTCTGGGTGTGATGCAAGGACGAAAGATCTCTGTGGGACGATCACTCTAACCCTTCATCATATTTGGAGACCAGCATTATGCAACAAAGAGAAGAAAAAAAAAAATAGAACAATGGTGTAAAAAGGGGTCACCCTTACCTTTGTTAAGTCTTATTGGCAACAATTGAAATCTGACTGATCAGGGCTAAATGGCACACTCTGCAATCTTTAATTACAATATTAATTCATTAATGCTGTAAAATTCAGTCAACATGGTTTCAATAATGAATGGTGTCTTGTCCTTTATAAGGAATGATCCCAAACTGCAATTAATATATTTTCCACAAATGAAAAACAACAACATGTTGCTTATAAAAAAAATACAGCTGCAAGTTTTAATATGGCTAAAAACAATATAAATAAAAACAGGCACAGGGATATATATTTTTGAACAGTAAAACACACACATATCTCTTGTGTCCCGAAATACATTTTGCCGCAAAACTAGAACCTTATTCATAGGCAAATTACCGGTTAGTGTTTCGTTTGATACCTCAGTGAAAATCGCTGAAAGGCTTTTTGTATGCCGTCTCGTCCAGACTAGCTGCATCTGTGATGCTTTGCCCTTAGATCTAAGCACTTTTTAATGAGGCTTGACAGTGTGGACGTGATGTCACTGGGAACTGATCGACATTTCAAAAGCAACACAGCTACATTAAAATATGTATTATATATGATTAAAATATGATCTATAAAACCAAAAAAAGGGATATTTCGGACACAAGTTGATTTAACGATATGCTTGGAAATACTTTACAAGAGTTGTTTGCACTAATAATCATTTTGTAAGACATCTAAGTATCTGGTGGGAGATTTTAAAACAAAAATTTAAACAAATCTCCAACATCAGTGTGCTGTTTCTCAATACATTTACGCCCGTCGTAACTTTGCGCCTGGTCGTAACGAAATGTTGAAGGTGTATGTCGTCATGACGTTGCAACCAGCCACAAAGTTACGTTGGTGTCGAGAAACAGCCCCCAGATCAATATTTAAGAAAAATGACAAATTATTGTAAAAGTGCACAGCAGTGGAGTACTGCCATTTCAAGAAAATTTAGTCCGTCCGTTCTAACCACTACTGTAACGTACAATCTTCAGACAAGTAGCACTAAAAAGCGATAATTTAGGATACTTTCCAAATTTTACCATTTAGGCAGATTATGCAACTTCAAGTTATTCCAACGTAATTTCAACCTTTCACATTTTCCTCACAAATGGAGTTAACAATGGTAGTTTATGTTGCTTAAAAATCCTATGAATTAAAAAAAAAAAAAAAAATTCTCAAGTCGAAGCAAACTTTCTAAATTCTAGTTCAGTTAAAAACGTATTTTGACTACCCCCCTCACCCATAAACCCTTTGAATTGGAATGATATTGTTAAACATTAAACAAAAAAACAAACCGTTAAACAAAAAAAATAAACGGGATTTACAAATATGTAACAAGATAAATAACATTAAATATTTTCTACAATATTATTGGTTGATTGATTGATTGAGGCTTAACGTCACACTCAACAGCTAAGGTTATATGGCCAAAAGTACAAACCGTCCAAAAGACTCCCTAAATTATCTGCCTCTGTCTGCCTACTGTTGGTTAATCACACCCATTCTGAGTATTTGTTATTAACAAAACATGATTACAACTGGAAAAGAAAGGAACAATGTAAATTGAAGTGGCCAGGGTATGGAAGCCCACTGTGACCCACTATAGCAGCTGTGTTGCCATGGTAACAATAAACACAAAGCAAGAAACCAAAGAGATGTACATGTTCACTTAAAAAAAAACAAACTTAGCAAACGTATATTTCCCCCACGGAAAAATCAACAAACGGACAAAGAACATGTACAACTACAAGTAAATAAAGTTTCACTGCATGAAAAAAAATGGTGAGAGATTTCCTGTATAATGACAATATCATAAAAGCTCAAATTTAAGTTACGTAAATACTCATATAGAACTTGTTTCACAAAGCGTGTAGTGTAAGTTTTTATGTAACTGCCATAGCAACGTATCTCTACAACATGGGTTGCCATGGCATTTGCTCAAAAACTTGCGCTCTGCGGTATTGTGAATCAGGCCCAAAATATCATATTGACAGGTTTCTCTTTAACAGATAATTTTGTAAAAATAATACCCAACACCCAAATCTATGATAAACATATACATAAACGGGCAATATCGATTAAAAACATTTTCAAGTAACAATAACAGCTTTTACAAATATAGAATTTTTTTTATCTTAAAACATCTTTTTAAGGATAAGAGTAATACAGTATTAGTTCAAATATGAAAAATAGATTCATTAAGAAAAAAATCAAATGAGCAAACCTTTACGATTGACACTGTTGGATATTCAGAAATGATGACGGGGACATTAAGTCTCGGAAAACCATAATGCATCCCGTGTCATCTTACAAAGGAATAGGCAACCTTAGACTAAAGGCCAAAGTTTATTATGCTTTGACAAAAGATAAATTGTAAAGTGTTCAATACATTGGTTATGGAAGCCCGACGTCGCCATTTTACTTAACTTGTTTGGTAACCCTGCCAAACACCACAATATGCCAAAAGTTATCCCAATCCAGCTGAACCCGCTTTTACAAAAGTGGAGTTAGAACCTTGGAAAAATATGCAGATAAAGGGACTGATCCAGGGAAAATTTGGGCATACCAGTTCCAACAATAAGACAAAAACAACATCTCTGGCCCAAAATTCAACATTAAATGCTATTTTGACATTAAAATCTGTTGGTTTTAAGAATTTGGGCGGATTTTTTGCTTTTGAGTTTGGGCGCCCATACCTGTATACAGGTATCAAAATGTCTCTGGATCAGTCTATGAGATAAAGCGCTTTGACAAATCAGGATCGGGTGACAAGCACAGGAGCAAAATGGCTCTATTGGGCTTCCATAACGGTGGCAACTCACAATACAACATAGAGGAAAGGTCAATTTTACTGAAAGCATATTGTGTTCTGAGCATTTCTTACATGATATAAATGGTATAGGGCTTGCAAGTTATCACCCAGGTTTCATGGAATTAATGACAAACAATGATATGATGATTCAACTATTACATTAGAAGAATCCGATGTAAATGTCATGTAGAACGAAAAACGCTCAGGCACATTCACAATGACAGGAAATGTGTGTCATTCTTAAAAGATTTGGGCTTACTATTGGATAATGTCTTGCGATGTAGTTCACGTATCTATGGGGGAGATGAAATCCCCCAAATGGCGATAGTTCGGATATCTAATTCGCTTATAACAGGCAGGTAGCAAACACGCTCCTATTGCACCTAAGGCGATTCCAAGAATGACCAAAATAGCCGTCACAAATGCAGCAACTGTAATAAAACATAAAAAATCACTGAAATTTTTAAAATGTCTTACAAAATATTAGAATTTTTAGCCTGCGAAGAAACTTCAATATATCGTAATATTTGATTCGGACACTGTGTATTACACTATGTTCCAGGAAGGTTTTATAATTTAGTCCATAAACAAACATAAACCAGCTTTAACTCCTGTTCATAAGTTCTTTAAAGTGGCATGAGCTGCCAAAATTCACACTTTTTTCAAAATTTCTGATCGTCACGACTGCAATAGGCTTTGAAGGTCATCGGAAAACTAAATGATTGAAGTTGGAATGAGGAAAATCCATACAGTATGTGGCCTATACGAACCGGAATAGTGTTCGAAAAGTAAACAAAATTTAAATAACCGGGACGACTATTCATTCATTCTAAGCCAAAGCTAGTTCAAAACAATACTTTATCGTACATTCTCGAGACTAGAAGCCCTAAAATGCTTCTGAAATATAAGTCTTGAGAAAAATAAGCAACAATTTCAAGATCCTGTTCTTACGTCAAAATATCAACATTTTGGCAGCTCATGCCACTTTAAGTAAATTGTAATATTTGATTGGGACACTGTGTATTACACCATGTTCCAGAAAGGTTTTATCATTTAGTCCATAAACAAACATTGACAAGCTTTAAGTCCTGTTCATAAGTTCTTAAATGAACCCGTATACTTACCCCCTGTGGTAGTTGTAACTGTGTTTGAACAATTTTTCTCGTCACTGTCGTCTCCACATTCATCAATTTCGTTACATTTCCATGAACTCTGCATACAAACCCCATTAGTACATTGTTGAGATACAGGGCAATCTGAAGAAAGAAAGTGACAAAAATTGATTCTGAGAAGTTTGTCATAATCTTAGTGAACATTCAGATTAATGGATTGATTGACGTTTTACGCAGCAGTCAAGATTGCAAAGTATTTAACTTCTATAGCAACATTGTCAGGTTTAGAAGGGGAGTAACCTCTTTTCACCCGTCCTTAGCCAGGTGAGTACCCGACAACTCTTCCACATCCAGCAATCGAGTGAAAATCGCCTCAGAAATTTTTATTTGGTCTGATAAGGATTCGATCTGGCCCCACATCGATGGAAGGTCGGTGTAGGATAGTGGGATTTTCTATCCAAGAGTTACATTGTTTGTTTTGTTATTATCAACAAACAGCCGAGAACGTATCATACACGCATGCATGAAAGCTAAAAAAAAAAAAAGGTCGAGACTCACATTCACTTCTTGAAGCTCATAATTCTAAATTTAGTCTAAATTAAAACTGCTCTCCAGGATATATCCCTGGCACAACATTGTTATGCTGGCAAAAGTTATTAAAGGGGAATAATGGTAAGATAATAAATGGTACAACGGTAAAAATGCTGGAACTACAAGGAATGCTTATTTTGCTTTAAAAAAGCCTGCCAGACCACAGCAATTTTTGGGCTGCGGGTAAAATCTGGACTGTTAGAGTGAACATATTATAGGACTATCATTTATATTATAGTAAACATTTTACGTAATGGGATCCAAACTTCCAGCCCATTGTTGGAAGACTATTTGGATTCAATGTTCTACAATCTACTAACTGAGTCACAGAACATATTGATTGCTTTATGACAGGTTAGAAGGTATAAAATGGCGCATGCGAATTAGTCTGCTCATAAAAACTATAGGTATGTGGTACGTCATGTTTGTCATAGATGTAAACAATAATACACGATTAGTCCCTTTAACAAAGAGGTCATTTCAAACAAGATCCCTCTTCTATCCCATAGTGACATCATTAGACTTGTGGCCTATTCCGAAAGTAAGTTTTCTAATTTTAGTCTCAAAGTTTATTTCCAGTGGAAAATGTTTGCAGCCAAATAATATATGTCTTACCATAAGTAGTATAGTGGATTCTGAAAGGAAATCCTGGTGCATTCTGGTTCTCCAGATAAGACTTGTACATGTAACGAACCCAGAGTTGATTAGTTCGTGAAAACAACCCGCTAGCTTTGCCATTGGTCAGTTTTAAAGAGCTCAACGGGGCACTATGTGAGGCACCATCTCTAAACTGAAGAATGTTGTTTCTGAAGTGTAAAATACAATTTTGGGGTTATTTTTCGTCTTAAACTTTCAAAGAAAGTGACAGAAACACTTTCAAGTTAAGTGACAGAAACACTTTCAAGTTAAGTGACAGAAACACTTTCAAGTTAAGTGACAGAAACACTTTCAAGTTAAGTGACAGAAACACTTTCAAGTTAAGTGACAGAAACACTTTCAAGTTAAGTGACAGAAACACTTTCAAGTTAAGTGACAGAAACACTTTCAAGTTAAGTGACAGAAACACTTTCAAGTTAAGTGACAGAAACACTTTCAAGTAAAGTGACAGAAACACTTTCAAGTAAAGTGACAGAAACACTTTCAAGTAAAGTGACAGACAGAACCCTTCTGATAAGGAAGAGATTCACAAAGCTCATTTAACTATTTCTACATTCCCTTTTTATAAAATCACAAAAAACAGCTCTCTTTTGAACAGGGTTTAAAACTGGTTTGTGTATATTTGAAAAGCAGAAGTTGAAACAAAACAACCTTCTCGTTAGTTACCTGGTGGCAACAACAAAAAGTGATTAGAAAATACAATGACATGTATGAGACTTCCATAACTATTTGCAAGAACAAGTTCTAGGTCACTGTGATGTCATACATAACCTCCGATGTTACGAACTGCCATGAAAACGTACAGACACAACAGAGATTGTGTATTATGTCACCACTATGAGGGTACATACTCAAAGGACGTCATGTTTTACGTCGAGTGTCACTGAGCTAATTAACTTCCCTAACCATCGTGGAGCGGTAAAGGTAGCATTACATTTTGTATGTCCTGTCCCTAAAATTGAATTTTCTTTTTAATCTGTGCAGTAAATGTCATGTCCTACAGCACACACAACACCAATTAGAAAATTTTGCCCAAAGTTGTTCATAAATCCTTTAACAAAAGCAAAATGGAGATTAGATAACCATTTGTCTATAGCTCAGGTTATAAGTAAAGGCTGTCCAAACGAAGAAGGTGACCAATACGTCACATCTCTATTTAGAAAGATACAAACAAATAAATGAATATGAAACATGTAATTGATTGATTGATTAATCAAGCAAAGCAGTCAAGATGAAATCACACAATATGATTGATAAGCTATAAGCTTCTTTATTTGGTTAAACTTGGGTCTTTGATTTTATGCCATTGTTACCTAACAACCGTCGCCAAGCAACCGTATTACCCAAAAGTGAGACTAGCATTTTTAAGTGGATAAGCAAATCAAAAAACACAAAAAAAAGGATAAATAAAAATAAAAAGGAAAACCAAGATGACTTACCTTGAAAGATTAGAAAAGTTTGAAAGTTCCAGGTCAAATTGGACAATCTGTACTGAGCTAGAGTTATCTTTCCTTGCTGGGAGGTCAATTATCCAGATGGCTTCCATGTCAGCCAAGACAGACTTTGGAAAATTAGGGGTTGAGAAAGAACCTTTTCTGCTGGTCAATTTTCCACCATTATCTGAGAAACAAAAAAGCCATGATTTTTTCACAAAATACAACTCAATGATTGGTTAATTGAAAAGTTATAATGCAATGACATCAGCAAATTAAAAGATCATAAATACACTAGACAGTGTGACTGAAGTTTGACATTTGGCTGCACTGATTGTCAGCTGTAATCTGCGTCCCTGAGGTTTGAGGGGCCTTAGGCCTCAATCAGAGAGCAATAGACTCTCAATCAATACACAAGCCTTCCATTCAGGGGTTTAATCTCACTAAAATCAAAGAAACTTTGAAGAAAGTTCAGAGTGGGTTTTTCTCTTGTTTTGTAACGGTTGCTTGCTACCACCAGAGGTCATTGGATTCTGTTGAGCGAAGAGCTTTACCAGCTGGTTTACCAGCCAGATACACTGTAAAGCGGCCCATACACGATCAATTATATTGTGCAATTTAATTGTTAATAGTCTGAATTGACAATTAAATCGACCGTGTATGGGCGATATTGATGACTTGCACTATTGTATTGAGTGAATCAAACTCTGCTTGATATTTTAAAGCGCAATTCTATTGTGCAACCATGCTTGTGCAATATAATTGATCGTGTATGGGCCGCTTTAGTGAAATAATTTTGAATGTGTCATAAGACATGAGGCCTACAAGCATGGTATAAGTTTATCATCTATCATCATCATATTACTTACCTATGGTTCTGTAAGAGATGTTGAATCCCATGCCAGAGTTACCTCCCTGGTGCAACTCTGTTGTGTTGAAGGTAATATTAACATATGGTCCATTTAGAAGTAGATCATTGGCTGTTGCCACAGAGCCATTCAAAGTTTCAATATCGCTTGTATCTGATTGGTTGACAGATTGTCCAATAGTCAAACTATGTTTTGGGTCAATTTGAAAAGTTTCGAAGCTCAAGTACAAAATGTTCCCGTCCGTCACTGTTGTGTTCCAAATACATAGCAGATTTAAAGGATATCTTTCATTGGGATACAATGGACTGAGAATCTGACCCCAAGATTCCTCTTCGAGATTTCCTCCACAAACTGTAAAAAAAAAAAATGTTCAATAAGTATTGAAGAGTTTTGCTGAGTATATAAACATAGATTTTCCAATTTTTTAGCACTAGAACACTACTTATTTGTTCTTATTGATAAAAAATTAAGAAAAATTTCAAAATTTTGTTTTAACAGAAACATGCAAGATTTTTGAATGCTAGATGCATATGACATTAGACCAAAGTTTTGTAAAGCTTTTGGGGAAAAGTATCAAGAAAAAGTTGTAATCATAGTGGATTGATTGATTTGTGTTTTACGCCAAAACTCAAGAGAATTTCCCTTAAATGACAGCGTTGCCAGGTTAAGTAGGGGAGGAAACCGGGCTCTTTGCACGGAGGAAACCCTTAACCTTCAGCGAGTACCTGGCAACTCTTCTACATATGGCGATCGAGTGAAAAATCTGATCAGAAATTTATCAATTTTTATTTGGTCTCAGTGAGATTCCAACTGGTGACACAGGCCTGTGTGGGACAGAGAGACTATCCCTCTAACCGACTGAGCCACCCAGGCCTGTGTGGGACAGAGGGACTATCCCTCTAACCGACTGAGCCACCAAGGCCTGTGTGGGACAGAGGGACTATCCCTCTAACCGACTGAGCCACCAATGCCTGTGTGGGACAGAGGGACTATCCCTCTAACCGACTGAGCTACCAATGCCCGTGTGGGACAGAGGGACTATCCCTCTAACCGACTAAGCCCTGTGTGGGGCAGAGGGACTATCCCTCTAACCGACTGAGTCACCAAGGGCTGTGTGGGACAGAGGGACTATCCCTCTAACCGACTGAGCCACCAATGCCTGTGTGGGACAGAGGGACTATCCCACTAACCGGCTGAGCCACCAAGGCCTGTGTGGGACAGAGGGACTATCCCTCTAACCGACTGAGCCACCAAGGCATGTGTGGGACAGAGGGACTATCCCTCTAACTGACTGGACCACCAAGGCCTGTGTGGGACAGAGGGACTATCCCTCTAACTGACTGAGCCACCAATGCCCGTATGGGACAGAGGGACTATCCCTCTAACTGACTGAGCCACCAATGCCCGTGTGGGACAGAGGGACTATCCCTCTAACCGACTGAGCCACCAATGCCCGTATGGGACAGAGGGACTATCCCTCTAACCGACTAAGCCACCAAGGCCTGTGTGGGACAGAGGGACTATCCCTCTAACCGACTGAGCCACCAATGCCCGTGTGGGACAGAGGGACTATCCCTCTAACCGACTGAGCCACCAAGGCCTGTGTGGGGCAGAGGGACTATCCCTCTATCCGACTGAGCCACCAAGGCCTGTGTGGGACAGAGGGACTATACCTCTAACCGACTGAGCCACCAAGGCCTGTGTGGGACAGAGGGACTATCCCTCTAACCGACTGAGTCACCAAGGCCTGTGTGGGACAGAGGGACTATCCCTCTAACCGACTGAGTCACCAAGGGCTGTGTGGGACAGAGGGACTATCCCTCTAACCGACTGAGTCACCAAGGGCTGTGTGGGACAGAGGGACTATACCTCTAACCGACTGAGTCACCAAGGGCTGTGTGGGACAGAGGGACTATCCCTCTAACCGACTGAGTCACCAAGGGCTGTGTGGGACAGAGGGACTATCCCTCTAACCGACTGAGCCACCAAGGGCTGTGTGAGACAGAGGGACTATCCCTCTAACCGACTGAGCCACCAAGGGCTGTGTGGGACAGAGGGACTATCCCTCTAACCGACTGAGTCACCAAGGGCTGTGTGGGACAGAGGGACTATCCCTCTAACCGACTGAGTCACCAAGGGCTGTGTGGGACAGAGGGACTATACCTCTAACCGACTGAGTCACCAAGGGCTGTGTGGGACAGAGGGACTATACCACTAACCGACTGAGCCACCAAGGCCTCCTACCATTGGTGGAAGACTCTAACATGTTACAATACTTACTTACAAGACACTTTAACAGACTATATGTCTACCAATACTTCTTACTTACTTTCTGTTGATGAGTAGGTATAATCCGCCTCAACACTTCTCACAATCTGACTTGTTTTGTTGTCATCTTCCACTGAAAACATCAACCTAAAAAGACAACAAAAGATTATTGGTATGGGACAGCTAGAGGTCCCAGAAAAATAGTAAAACATTTTTGAGATATTTTTTGACACAGTGGAAGTTAAGACTGTAATACATCGTTAGAACATATAACCCATGCATATATATCCTTGTGACATCACCAGACCAAGCTTTTAATTGTAATTCTAATACACCTCCAACTTGTTTAACATTATAGAGATAGGGAAACCAGGAACCCATTATCTGATACAATAAAGGGTTCCTGCTGGTTTCAACCACTTTGCGTAAATATGCAGGGGGGACAGGACAGGTTTGTTGACGTCTGCTTCTATTAAAACAAATCCGTCACTCAAAATAAATAACACTGATCTTTATAGTCAGCGATACACAAACCATTGTGTAAGAGTAACGTGTGTAACGGTGTTCAACGACGCAGGAGTTGATGTTTGTGGTATCATGGCAGTAACCGGTCATAGGAACGCGGCCAGTGTACGCAACTAGGAGCAGAGGCCTTCGACGGATCGACGACGTTCCCTCAGCATGACCCTGCATTCAGCAGTGATGCCCCAGGCAGCTTCTTTCACACACGCTCTCCGTGCTCCAGTCCCTCGGACGATGGTCACAGCCACACCGATGTCAACAAATGTTTGTCAAATCAACAACTCTATCAGTCAACTTAAATCTCCAGAAATTTCCAAAAGGCTTTCTTCAAAATGCAAACATATCTGGCGGGACATTAAAAAGTCTGTTGACTTCAAAAGACAAAATGTCATTCAAAAAAGTTTTTTCGTTGAGCGGCAGAATGTCGTTCACATTGATTGGTTTATGCGTTTTGCCATGTGCGTTCTGATTGGCTGAAGCTTTACCCCCCATAAAAACTCCATAAAAGAATAAATTGCAGATAAATAGGAATGGAAATATTCAATTTCTGGTAACTAAAATACTCAATTGGACTTGAAATTAAGTCAAAACTTAAGTTTACGGCTAAAAAATTTGGACTTCTAAGAAACCCTGCATTGTATCCACAGCCATAACAGACTTCTGATTGCAGAATCCTTTCTGTCCACCTCAAAATAACCATATTGTCCTGGAAGTGAACCGTATCATTACAATATCAGTCTATTGTCTTTAAGAGGATCAAGGGGCCTCCAGGCCTGTCATTAAGAATAGATTGGGAGAGTTACAAAATGCTCTCCCAAAACTGTCATGGTGACCTGTTTCACTCTCCCCAAAAATGGTCTTCCAAAATTCAATGGTTGTGCACTTCCTCTCCCATGTTTTTCAGAGAAAGAACACGATCATGATGAAATAAAAGGGTCTGAAGTTACAGAAAAGGATTTTTTATTTTGGTATACTTAATATATGTCAGAATTGTTGTGCAAATTCTGGAGAATAGTTTCATCTTGGGAAACCTAAACAAGGGGCCTGAAACCGGTAGGGCGGGTGATAAACCGGTCTCCCCAGACCCTTCTGGGGAAGGAGAGCAATCACTCTCCCTATATTGATAGCCCTGGGCCTCTGTGGCTCAGTCCGCTCAAACCGAACAGCCTTCCACCAATGGGTTGTGGGTTGAAATTCCACTCAGTCCAAAAAAAAATAAGTGGCTGTCGCTACAAGGCTTTTTGCCGCAGCGGTAATGTAAGGGGCATAACTCTTGAAAAAAACATCCGAGCGCGTTGATTTTATATAGGCTTCTTGTACTTTCTGTATTGAACAAATGTGTGAAGTTTCAAAGTTGTAAGTTAAAGACTTTTTTAGATAATGTGTTTACAAGGCTTTTTACAGCAGCGGTAATGTAAGGGGCATAACTCTTGAAACAAGAGTTTTAGTAAACTCAACATACGCCCGCCGTGGCAAAGTCGAACCGCTACGATTAACAACTTTACATTTAATATAACATTTGTTTTAATTTCATCAATTGAAATTTCTTGTTCACATTAGAAGTTTTTCTTTTCTGAATTTGATAAAACTGCAACTAAATACCAATACGTTTATAGTACACATATGTAAATTCAATTACATTTTAATTGCAAACACTGAAATATTGTGGCTGTTTTGGCATTGCTATTATGTTCCATAATTGGGAAGGAGCAATCTATGCAATAGCTTAAAGTTCTTTTAACAGTTTTGACTTGGACACTGTTCTATTGGACTTGGCTGTAATAGTTTTAGTACAAAGCAAACAAACTTCAGGCTGACCACTGATACAATGGTGTGTAAATATACAAACCTTGTGAGTCAACTTCAGGGTTGTCCCCTTATCTCTATTTAAACAGCCACTCTGATAAATACCAGATGGGCAATAAAGCTGTGAAAAATTTTCTTTTTTTGTTATTGTAGTGCACATTAAACTATCCAAGAAAACAGTCTCAGAATGTATAAATTAACTGGCTTCCAGTATTACTCTGGACCAAGTGTACTAAAAAAAGCATTGATATATATCAATGTATATATATTAAACATCAGGTACACATTTCTGATAAAAAAAAAACTCTTGAAAACACAAAAAAAATATGTGGACCCAAATCGTATTTGGTATGCGACACATCATCTACCTACATGTATAAGGTATATATACTCTAAAAGAATTGTAAAGATTATATCAAAACGAAAGAAGTTCTGGAGCCGAAAGGGAATATTACATAATCCAATATGGCTGCCATATTATGCAACAGGTGATGTCAGAATTGGTATGTGAAACACCGTCTGCCCATAAGGTATATACTCTGAAAAAAATGGTGAAGATCGGATCAAAACTTTAGAAGTTATGGAGCGGAAAGGAATATTACATAATCCTATATGGTTGCCATATTATGCAACGGGTGAAGTCAGAAATGGTACATGACACACCGTCTGCCCACAAGGTATATACTCTGAAAAAATTGTCAAGGTCGGATCAAAACTCTTCAAGTTATAGAGCGGAAGGGAACGAAGATATAGACTAAGACAGAGTATTACATAATCCAATGTAGAAGCCATATTATGCAATGGACAATGTTCTTAATGGTTCATGACACACCTTCTACCCCTAAAGTATATGTTGTAAAAAAAATTGTACAGATCGGATCAAAACTCTTCAAGTTATGGAGCGGAAGGGAACGAAGATATAGATTAAGACAGAATACTACATAATCCAATGTAGAAGCCACATTATGCAATCGCCGATGTCATAAATGGTTCATGACACACCTTCTACCCACAAGGTATATGTTGTGAAAGAATTGTAAAGATTAGATCAAAACTCTTCAAGTTATGGAGCGGAAGGGAATCCGGGCCGGACGGCCGGACGGACGGGACGGACGGACGGACGGCGCTGGTGATACCATAATACGACCGACTTTTTTTAAGTCGGGCGTATAAAAAATAAGTGGCTGTCGCCATCAGGACCCCTCGGGTCTGGGCCAAAGAAACCGAAGATATATTTATTTTCCAGACAATTTGTTGTGAGTGAAAAACTACTCCACATACATGCATCACATTTACAAGGAGGTTTTTGGCTGATAGTCATGTAAGGGGCATAACTCTTGAAAAACATGTCAGAGCACGTCGATTTTAATTAGGCTTCTTGTACTTGCTGTATTAAACAAATGTAGGAAGTTTCAAAGTTGTAAGTTAAAGACTTTTTTAGATAATGTGTTTACAAGGCTTTTAAAGGAGGAGAAAACAAATAAAACAGGCATATACACTAAACGGACGGCGAATTTCCCTTTCCAATGGTACCATAGACATATTTTTACGATTTTCCCCCACCGCACAGTCCTAAAGTGAAGTTATATAAAACCGTTGGATTTCGACTGAGACCGACTTGCTTACTTGGCCGCCATCATCACAACAGTGCTTAGGGGTGTGTCTCCTTCGGCCAATCAGTAGACGCATACCCAGCAATTCAAAGCGCACGTGCGAGTGAAATTGGTCAACTTTCTTAGTCTGCCATTTAAGCCAAGGTTAATTGCTAGGCACATCTGTTTCCGGTCAATTTCTCGCTTTACAAATGGCGGTCCCCATCGTTTTTGTGACCCAATTTAAACATGTGCAATTTTCTGCATCACCATAAAACGCAGGTAAGATTTACAGCTTAAAAATTGATACTCTAAGGGTGATTGTTCGTTACAATTTCCTGTTGTTTTTTTGTTTTCTCCTCCTTTAATAGCAGCGGTAATAAAAGGGGCATAACTCTTGAAAAAAACATCTGAGCGCGTTGATTTTCAATAGGCTTCTTGTACTTGCTGTATTGAACAAATGTAGGAAGTTTCAAACTTGTAAGTTAAAGACTTTTTTAGATAATGTGTTTACAAGGCTTTTAATAGCAGCGGTAATAAAAGGGGCATAACTCTTGAAAAAAACATCTGAGCGCGTTGATTTTCAATAGGCTTCTTGTACTTGCTGTATTAAACAAATGTGTGAAGTTTTAAAGTTGTAAGTTAAAGACTTTTTTAGATAATGTGTTTACAAGGCTTTTTATAGCAGCGGTAATAAAAGGGGCATAACTCTTGAAAAAAACATCCGAGCGCGTTGATTTTCAATAGGCTTCTTGTACTTGCTGTATTAAATAAATGTGTGAAGTTTTAAAGTTGTAAGTTAAAAACTTTTATAGATAATGTGTTTACGAGGCTTTTTATAGCAGCGGTAATAAAAGGGGCATAACTCTTGAAAAACACATCCGAGCGCGTTGATTTTCAATAGGCTTCTTATACTTGCTATATTAAACAAATGTGTGAAGTTTTAAAGTTGTAAGATAAAGACTTTTTTAGATAATGTGTTTACAATGCTTTTTATAGCAGCGGTAATAAAAGGGACATAACTCTTGAAAAAAACATCCGAGCGCGTTGATTTTCAATAGGCTTCTTGTACTTGCTGTATTAAACAAATGTGTGAAGTTTTAAAGTTGTAAGTTAAAGACTTTTTTAGATAATGTGTTTACAAGGCTTTTTATAGCAGCGGTAATAAAAGGGGCATAACTCTTGAAAAAAACATCCGAACGCGTTGATTTTCAATAGGCTTCTTGTACTTGCTGTATTAAACAAATGTGTGAAGTTTTAAAGTTGTAAGTTAAAAACTTTTTTAGATAATGTGTTTACGAGGCTTTTTATAGCAGCGGTAATAAAAGGGGCATAGCTCTTGACAAAAATATCCGAGCGCGTTGATTTTCAATAGGCTTCTTGTACTTGCTGTATTAAACAAATATGTGAAGTTTTAAAGTTGTAAGTTAAAGACTTTTTTAGATAATGTGTTTACAAGGCTTTTTATAGCAGCGGTAATAAAAGGGGCATAACTCTTGAAAAAAACATCCGAGCGAGTTGATTTTCAATAGGCTTCTTGTACTTGCTGTATTAAACAAATGTGTGAAGTTTTAAAGTTGTAAGTTAAAGACTTTTTTAGATAAATCCTTCCACAATAAAACTGGCAATGGCGCCATATACGTGAAATAATCTAGAGTGCGGCGTAAAACTTCAAACAAACAATCAATCAATCAAGAGGATCAAACCCAAACAGTCAAAAGATGTTTTTCTGTACACATACCTGGCTCCATTTTGTGCAGGGATGACAATAACTGGTAAATGATTGACAGAATCACTTGAATTCTCTCCACTTGCCAACAGAATATTTGTGTTGAATTCTGATTGGCCGTCATATACAGTCAGATTGTCAGAGAGTTGAAACCCCCTCATAGATACCCTCAGCAAAAAATTTCCTAAAAAAAAAAAACAGAACAAAACTGTTGACTTCACCCAAAATGTATATATCTCCAATGTGTCTAGGTAACTTAATTACCTCCCCTTTGATGTCCAGTTATACTGACCATTTGTTTAGGTAACTTGGTTACCTCCCCTTTTGAGTGTCCAGTGGTCTCCCGAGAGGGAGAAAGTGGACTTCCTGCATGAGTAAGGAATAAAGGTGTACAAGATACAGGTGGTTGTTGTTGGGTCCTTTTTTACTTTGATTGACATCGGTCAGCTATCATTGCAAGTATTGCAAGTAGCTTTATTCAGTTAACAAAAACAAAATACAAAAAGAGGCTCTAAAAAAATAAATTCATTTAGGGTCTTGATATGAAAAGCTTGAACTGAAAAAGATCTTTTAATTTAATTTTATTGTTTAGTAATACATGTGCATGTACACTGTAGTACTAAACATTTGCAGTTGAGCTTTACAAGTATGTAAGTGGCCAGAAACACTAATTGTGTACACAAAATTAAGGTTTTTTTCTTTCTTGAGAAGATGGCGAACATTTATGAATCACCATTCAGCAAAAAATATGGCGGCGTTGCCAGTTTTATTGTGGGAGGAAACCGGGCTCTGTGCCCGGAGGAAACCCACGACCTTCTGCTGGTAACTGGCAACCATCCCACATAGGTCGTTCGAGGCAACCAAGGGAAAAATCCACTGAGAAATTTTTCAATTCTAATTTTTGCCCGAATTTTAGGTAAATGATTTAGTCCTGAACAGTTCTTTCGGAACACCTATAGGTAAGATGCAACAGTGAATAACCGCCGAGCCTGATGATGTCACACAGATTTATGCAATGCTTTCTGGGTAAATTATACCTTAGCCATTTTTGGTAGGCCAGCCTGCAAACTTAATTTATAGCAAGACATCACTTCCTTGGAAAACACTGTTGACTTAAAGTAAAAGTTGATACTGATAGAGTTATGAAAACAACATGTGGTGTACCGAACTGCACATCTTCAAGTCAGAAACACGACAGATAAGCGCCATCGAAAAATCTGGCATCTTTAACGTCCTCTTCTTGATACAGCATTATTCCTTCAGCCATTTTGTAAAATTATGTGAATATTCCTCAATGTCCCGAAATGCTTTGAGCATTGACGTCATCAAACAATGTCAATTGACTAAATATGTACATGTATTTAAAAAAAACATACTGTTGAAATATGATAAAATAGTTATAATAATTTTTAATGATACACTGACTCAAGAAAGCTTATGTACAATGCATGTTGTTACAATATTGATTGATATTTTATGCCGCACTCAAGATTTCACTGGCCATTTTTGCAGTGGGGAAGAAAACCACTGGATTGTTAGTCCTGTTATGTACCAAATAAAATAAAAATAACAAAAATGAGTCCATTTTGTAATTACCTAAAGACTGGGAAGGCTTAATAATCCAGTTGCAAACTTTAACCTCTGACCTTTCTGCAGTGACTTGACCTTGGTAATGACCTTGAAGCCCTTGAGATACCAAATCACAGACTGGAGAAAACAATGTGAAAATTGTAATAAACAAATTGTGTAATGCTTTGATGATAGGTTATCACATCTCTTGAAAGGCGGAGGGATAACCCACTTGACGCTTCACGTCTCATGGGTTATTCTCCGTCTTTTTCTCGAAAAATTAGAAGTGCTATTCAAACACAACTGTTCAATATCCTCTATATCTTTACAAAGCTGTTAAGCTGAATTAGGGTAACTTGTTCAGTATTTGGCTTGTCAACAGGGGGCTGGAGATCAGTAAATCATATAACAGGATACACCTTGACCTAGTTGAATTGCAGCCATTTTGATTTATACAATGGTAACAACAAACAAGAGATCAGTGAACTGATCTTAGCCCACCATAGAACACTATCAGAAAGTGAGGCTGCTTATAAACGGATCGCAAATTTGATATGTGAAATTTATTTCTTCAGTTGGTGGCTGGCTGGACAAGAACAAAGTTTCTTCGGTAGATAGTGGCTGTTATCTGAAAACTCAAAACCAACTTTCTTCAAGGAGGCCGCACATTAACGCTACTTACCGGAGCTATATGTACTTGCACACAGGCCAGTCAGTGATATCGCTTGTTTGAGTCCTGTACACAATTAAAATTTACAAAATCCAAAACGATTGTACACATGTTACCAAGATGCATTTAGTGTTTGTTTACAAATCAAAAGATAATGTATATCTGTCAAAAGTAGCCCATGAAAAGTGAAGAATGGACGACGTATCACTCGTCTGATGAGTAAAAATTTAAACATGACGAAAGTCAGATTAAAAATTAATCGCAAAAAATGTCCCGATTCGTTCAGAAATAAGAGAACTCTTATAAAAAAATCTTCATGCACGATTTGATATAAATATATGATAGAATAAAAACATTTCAGTTACTTTATTGGTAAATAGCATTTACAATTGCGAAGTCAGTTGCTGAACATAGCTGCCTGAATGCAAATTCGATCGGCAAAATAGTGATTGTACGTTGCCGTGTATTTCATTTCATTTTGAAATATTCCTTCCTTTCAAACTTCGAAAAATACAATATGGATCTTCTTAAGTGTCTTAGGGAACACTCTCCTTTAAAAATATTTATTATTGTTACATTTTTGGAAAGAATTTAGGCGTTTAAAATCCAAATTCGAGAAGGCCATTTTACCGACTTCGAACAAGCCGTGGAGGCCGGCAACATGCATAGATAAACTGTTTCTTATAGTCGCCCTTGGAAATCTGAAAGGAGTCGATTTTGATACGTTTAAAAATTACCCGAGGATTGCAATTTCACTCTGAGGTTTAATAAAGCTCCGATAAATGCCTTTTTTTCACTACTCTGGACTACATGTAGGATATTCCAAAATAACGTCCTCAGTGCCAAAAAATAGCTTATTTGTCTTTAACTGGGTCATGCTTTTAAAATGCCTGGTAGGGGCCCTGTGATTGACAGCGGGAACTCGCACTAGCGAACTAATTTCACCACCCGATTTTAGCACTTTTTAATCATAGATATTTAAATATCTCACTCACTGTCAGTATATTGGAAACAAGGAAAATATATATTAAGATCTGAAGCTGTAAATATAAGGAATTCCACAAGCTTTTATTGTCAAATTTAACATTTTCTTGTTATATATACGTATGCTTGAAGTGTCCGTTCTCACCTAGACAAGTTGGAAGTTATCAGTGAATTGCGCATCCGTTAAAGTAAATTAAACCTCTTTAACCGTTTGATTGATTGACAAAACAAAACACAAAGCAACCAACAGATGCAACATGTGATTTTATTTGTGCATTTTCAAAATCAGTTGAAGTTGTAAGAAAAAATAACCATACGGCGTCAGTGGGGTTTTAGCCGACTTTTCTGCTGTACCGAATGTGTTAAATGAAAACATCAACGACGAAAAAAATACATGTTGCATAACTTGACCATATGAGGAAGCAACACAAAAAAAATTCATCAAGATCCGCCTGGTAGTTTTGTTGAGTCCGCGATCACAAACTATGTAGATAGAAATCACAGAAAAAGCTACCGGCCGCCATTTTGGATATGCAAATGAGCAGCGAGTGCATAACAAGGCCATAGGGTTAACCTGCGCATAACATTTTACGAACATCCTTTCATTACTTTAGAACAGTGATAAAAAAATAATGGCCAATGGCCGCCATTTTGAATATGCAAATGAGCAAAAAAGTGCATAGTGTGCAACGAGACTATAGGGCTAACATGCGTAAATTAGTTTACGAAAATCCTAGCCTTTCTTTACTTTAGGAGAAAAGTGACAAAAAGAAGAAAAACAAAATGGTCGCCCAGCGGCCATTTTAATATGCAAATGAGCAAAAAAATACATAGTATGCAACAAGGCCATAGGGTTAACCTGCGTACAAAGTTTTACGAAGATCCTCTCATTACTTTAGGAGAAAAGTGATAAAAAGTAGAAAAACAAAATGGTCGCCTAGCGGCCATTATGATATGCAAATGAGCAAAAGAAATAAATGTTGCACAACTAGACCATAGGAGAAACGTGGATGTGAAATTTAAAGAAGATCCAACTAGGACTTCTCTTGAAAATCGCGGTCACAAGAGAGAAAAGTGATAAAAAATAGAAAAACAAAATGGTGGCCATTTGAATATGCAAATGAGCTCAGAAAAATAGATGTTGCACAACTAGACCATATGGGGAACCAATACAAAAACATTTCATCAAGATCGGCCTGAAGGTTTTCTAGATTCCGCGATCACAAACTATGTAGGTAAAAATCACAAAATGGCCGCCAGAGGCCATTTTAATATGCAAATGAGCAAACAAAATAGATGTTGCACAACTAGACCATAAGGGGAATATGTCTGTAAAATTTGATGAAAATCCGACCAGTAGTTCTCTTGGAATCGCGATCACAAGAAAAGTTTACAGACACCGGACGACAGACGACGGACCACGGACAAAAAGCGATTTGATAAGACCACCATGAGATCATGGTGGTCTAAAAAAACTCAAACATTCCCAAAATGGACGTTAAATTATAGAAAACTTTATGAAAGACAATCTTTACCTTGTGTATGTCCAGAGAAATCTGCCATGAAATAGCCCCTCAATTCTAAATTACTCGCCACGACAAACATGTATGGTCCAGAGCTCACCACAGGGAAAAACACCTGGTCACTTCTGTAATAATAAAATAAAATCCCTGATTGATTATTGATTGATTGATGTTTTACGCCGAACTCCAGATTCTATTTCTCCTTGCCTTATTCTTTTACACGAACGATCGCTCAGTTTAACTCTTGTAAAAGAAGAGTTTAAGAAACTCATAATACGCCCGCAAGGGTAAATTCAATGTAGCACACTATCTTCACATTCAATATTAAAGATTGCCTAAACAGAATTTCGGCTGAAAGAATTTTTCAGCCAAATAAAAAAGCCAGACTGGCATTTGTAGTCACCGAAGTTAAGTCTTGCATAAGTGTCTACACTACATGTAGGCATACAACAGAAATTTCTTTTAATTACGTTAGGTGACTGTTTTGGTCACCACAAAAAAGCTAGACCCCAATGTACTTTTGATATGAGACACATCGTCTACTCATAAGCTAGTTATAAGTAAAAACATTTTTTTTAAAATTCTTGCAATAATTACCCAGTTACTCAATGCCAAAAGACCTGTTTTGGTTGCAAAAAATATTGAGACCCAAATTTAATTTTGGTACATGGCACACCGTCTAACCATATGGCGTACATCAATCATACGAATGGACGCGCCAATAAGCTAAAACAACCAACCAACCGTCCAACCATAAGCTTCATATATCAGAAGAAACAAAATTAAATGTAGGCAATAAGCTTAAAGTTATGGAGCGGACACTATCATGGGACAGATAACAGTATACCAAAATACGCCCACTTTAAGAGCGATGTACAAAAATATAACAATAATGTCAAAAGCAGGAAAGACATAGGTAGCCTAAGGAGGAGACCACTGAATAAGAGTTATTTTATACCCGTACTATAAATATGTTATCGTAAATGAAGGTGCTAAGCAAAGTAGCTCACGAATCAATATATGCAGGCTAGTTGTTTAGTGCTGGGTATCACATGACCTGTTTTCGCACACCATCAACTGAAGTTTAAATGAATGCCAAATTTTGCTGACATAACAAAACAGTTAGTTACGACGGTTAAATTTCACGAGAATGGTGGATAGTTCACGCCAACTTAAAAAAAATAAGGCATGCTTAGTTGGTGAGGAAACCAAGCTCTTTGCTGGGAGGTAGCATTGTTTTGCACCTGACTTGTCACATGAACAGATGTGGTATGAAAGGATATTATAACATGTACATAGTTATAGACCATTTGCCAGTTTTTTTGCGCAACAATGACATGACGTCATTGCACCAATCTTAGGCCGGACAAGCCCAGCTTCCAATTAGACTTCAGCTGTATTCAGTCGAGCTCCCGCTTGTGCAAGGTTTTTTCTCATTACTTGATCATTTCAGACATAAACTGTCACATTATGGGGTTTCTTTTAAAAATATGTTGTAAAATTGCTGAAAATTTTGAGTTAAAAACAAACGGATGCTTTGTCCGGTGTACTACATGGGGCCGTAATTGTGACATCGCTAAATTACGTCATTCGCAAGTAATTGGCAAATCACCTATTGCCAAGAGGAGAATCAAACTCCAGATTTACCAGCTGAGCTACCCGGCCCTGCTTGATTGATTGATTGTTTGGTGTTTTGCGCCGCGCTCAAGATTATTTCACTTACATGGCGGCGTTGCTAGTTTTATTGTGAGGAAACCGGGCTCTATGCCTGGAGGAAACCTACAACCTTCCGGTGGTAACTGGCAGCCATCCCACATAGGTTGTTCGAGTGAAAACCCAGTCAGAAAATTGTGCAATGTTTTTTGGACTGAGTGGGATTCGAGTCCGCGACCCATTGGTGGAAGGCTGTTGGGATTGAGTGTCCATCGCCCTACCTCCTGAACCATGCAGGCCCCTGGTCCTGCTTGAAATTGTTTGCTTGTTAAATTTTTTGACTTCCTTTTTAAAAAATTTAGGCACCCTACCCTGATGCAAAACCAAACTAGATATGGCTGTGTTCATGGCAGCTTCTACAATGTTCTCAAACAAATGAGCATGCCATTCCTGTGATTTAGACTTTGTAAGCAATTCGACAAAACTTACGTTTTAGTTAGGCTATATGCTCTCAATCGATATATTGTTTTTCAAACTCTGGATTTATCTTAAAATTCAGAATTTAAAGTGGCATAAGCTGCCAAAATTCACACTTTTTTCATAATTTCTGATCGTCACAACAGGCTTTGAAGGCCATCGAAAAACTAAATGATTGGCGTTGGAATGAGGAAAATCCATACAGTATGTGGCCTGTACGAACCGAAAACGTGTTCGAAAAGTAAACAAAATTTAAATAACCGGGACGACCATTCATTCATTTTAAGCCAAAGTTAGTTCAAAACAATACTTTATCATAAATTTTAGAGACTAGAAGTACTAAAAAGCTTCTGAATTTTACGTCTTGAGAAAAATAGCCAATAATTTCAACATTCTGTTTTAACATCAAAATATCGCATTTTGGCAGCTCATTCCCCTTTAAGAAATTTATGAAATAACTGTTGTTTTGGCAGGTCACTCCCGCCCCTAAACTTACCTGAACTCGTTAATGAGTGTGTTTGAGTCAGACGTCCCATCATAACACCTGATGGTAGAGGCTGGATACAGGGAGCTGTTTGTTATCTCAAACCTCACCTGTAAACAGAGAGATAATAATAATAATAATACTTTATTTCAGACACACAGGTCCATAAAACAAGGTTAACAACAATGAATTACTGGTACAGTATAGAGGATATTTATGAAGACTAAAACACACGGGCTAAAAAATCGTGTCTAAAATAACCATGGGGACAAGCTTCTAATTGTGTTAAAAAGAGGCATATCATTAAGATTGCTGTAATAAACTAAACCTAGGCTATGGTATTTCATTAGGTTGACTCTGCTATTTTTCTTAAAAGTAGCAAATTAGATTAGTGATTGATGTGTTACAGCACAATCACGATTTTTTCCCTAACATAGCAGTATGTATATTTAAATTTTCATACGTGATGAAGTCAGTATTAAATTAAAATATACATATTCTAGTGGGCTTGAATCAAGCTCTGTGTGTATAAGAGAATCTAACAATTGAACCGTTCCCAGCAGGGCCGGGTAGCTCAGTTCGTAGAGCGGTGGGACGGTAACCCTAAGTTGTGAGTTCGATTCTCACCCTGGCCCGGAATTTTCCAGGTCAACCAGTGTCGCTTAATTTACTAATTCAGTAATTTCCCTAATGATGATTGCAGCTTGCATAATTAGTCTTGAGCACATATTTTGTTAATTATTGACTGCCCACATACTTTTTGTTCTTGTTCCACTGAGAGGAGATAGTACCAGGTACTAGAGCCATCAAAGTTCACTCCACGTCCTTCTATACTACCATTATTATGAAAAACACCTCCATACTCTAAGGGAAAAACAGATCATTAAAACAAACTTTGCTTTAACTATTGGCATTTTAAATCAAGGAAAACATTGCAGGCAAATATATGATCATTGTTTCCTATATTACTTAATAAATCTATGAAAAATTCAACTATGGAGTGCGGGTGGTTTTACTAAAGCCAAAACACATAGGACAACTCTTACTATATTGTACATGATGGTGTATATTTATGATTGATTGATTGTTTGGTGTTTTACGCCGCGCTCAAGATTGTCACTTATATGGCGGCGTTGCCAGTTTTATTGTGGGAGGAAACCGGCTCTATGCCCGGAGGACACCCACGACCTTCAGGTGGTAACTGGCAACCATTCCACATAGGTCGTTGGAGTGTATATTTATGAGCTTTCAAGAGTCAAGATAGTTTGCTGGTTGGGATAGTTATGGAATGGTAATTGCTCAAGATTGTTACTGGCTCAATATTATTTCTCCCTCAAGATAACTAACTGCTCAAGATTGCTTCCCTTATATGGTGGCTTTGTTGAGTTGAAGCCAGAGATGGGAATAATTATCAGGAATGAATCCACGACCCTCTGTTCCTTTGTTGATTGATTGGTCATGGTCAATTACTCTGTGATACCCTGTAACACCAAAAAGCTTTCACGCTGGGTAATTCTTAACCGTTTCAAACATTTGGCTTGGCTATCTAACACTGACAGAGAGGTAAATTTGGAAACTCAACCATTCATCTAATAACCATGGTAACTGTCCATTTAAGCATTCCTGTTTAAAATCCTTCCCATACACTGTGACTTACTTTGTGCTGCGACAGACAGACGTAGATTTCCTGTCAATAACACCTGGTCCAATGAGATATACACCGAGAGACTGTTACCACTACTGACAAAGGAAGAACCTGAAAAAAGAAATAAGAGTTTTTTTTTTAAATAAAAATTTGGAAGAACAATGCATTTTTGCGGTTTTGGGGATAAAATTTTCTTGAAAACGCCAAACTTGCAACCCAGAGTAAGGTACTGGGGACTGTTTCTTGACACCGACATAACATTGCGCCTGGTCGTAACGTAGTATTGAAGGTATATGTTGCCATGACAGTTAGGCGTTACTGTGTTGAGACACAGCCCCCAGGTCATGAGCACTCAATGTCTTTAGTCTTTAGAAGAATGCAAGAACCTTGAGCGTCTTGGTGGTCCAGTGGTTTAGAGTGATCATCCTTCAGTTCCACACAGACCTTCCATTGATGCGGCGGGGTTCGAATCCGACTCAGACCAAATAAAAATTGAAAAATTTTGAAGTGGATTTTTTACTCTGTAGCCGAATGTGGAAGAGTTGCCAGGTACTCATCGAAAGTCGGAGGTTTCCTCCAAGCAATGAGCCCAATTTCCTCCCTCACTAAATCTGGCAACACGGCCATATAAGTGAAATAAGTGCGGCCTTAAAACATCAATCAATCAATGTAATAGGTATGGGGACCTTGGTAGTCCAGTAGGTTAGAGTGATCGACCCTCAGTCCCACAAAGACCTTCCATCAATGCAGAATGGCTACGCATCTCTCTCAGTACAAATAAGTGGATTTTTCACTTGGTCTCCGTATGTGGAAGAGTTACCAGATACCCGCCGAAGGTCGGGACTTTTCTCACCCACTAAAACTGTCAACGCCACCATATAAGTGAAATAATCTCGAGTGCAGCGTAAAACATCAATCAATCAATCTAATACATGTAGTTACAAAAAAAAGATAATCTCATTTTTATTTTTATGTGTTACAGACCATTCAAGTGGAACTGATTGATTGATGTTTTATGCCTCACTCCAGATTATTTCACTTATAGAAAGTGGATTAACATCTTCCCCAGGCAGTACCACATGATAACGACCCAAAGTTGGATAAAGGTCCAATACCACAGATCAAGGGTGGTCACTTTGTGAGTTTACAAATGCTATCACGTCACAAAGCTGTTTTATGGAATGTGTGCAACTTTTTTCACACGTTTAGACTGGTTACAATATGGCAGTGGTAGAAAGGTTGAGAACCAGCAAACAAACTAAAACATGGTAATACAGATCTTCACTTAATATTTCAACAGAAGGCCAAATTAAATAATTGATGGATTGATATTTTTTGCTGCACTCAAGATCATTTTAATTATATGCCAGGTTTAGTGTGGGAGGAAACCAGGCTCTTTGCTCAGGGGAAACCCCCGACCTTCGGAGAGTACTTGGCAACTTTTCCACATAGCGCGATTAGGTAAAGAATCCACTTTTTAAAAAACGAAAAAAAAATTTCAGTCTGAGTGGGATTCGAGCTTAAGCCTCATCAATGGAAGGCCTGTGTCGGGCTGAGAGATTATCACTCTGCCAACTGAGCCAATAAGACCCCATAATCAAATGAAGTGGCCTTGTGTTACGTACAGCTGAACTGTTAACATATGTATCTATTTCGATTGTCTTAGAATTTTCTCGATTGTGACGTAATGTCTGTTTGTTTACGAAATGTTTCAAGTTTGACCTAATTCCCAACTCCTTGGAAAGTCATATAATTTTAATTCATAACCTGTTGTAATGCGTAGATCCAGGAAGATTCTCGAAATACTCTATTTGTATGCAAATTCTCAGATCTTTCTGGAAGTACTGAGAGTGTATATAGACGTTGTTTTATCGTTATTAGTCAGTCAGTTTTCCAACTGGTCTCCGGTGCTATACAAGCTATATTTTGTTATAGTTCAGATTTATGATACAGCTAGTAAGCTGCTATCTTGAATACGATATTCGACGTATGAGTCAGTTTAGTTTCTATCTGGACTCGGAGAACTATAATATAGTTCAGTTTTCTATCTGAACTCAGTTTACTATCTTTGAATAAGATATTCGGCCTGCTTTGTCAGTGATACCTGACTTGTGAATTCTGTCAAGAATTTATTCTGTGGATATACCACCAGTGTGCTAAACCAGTGTGTTTTCAATATTCTATCCTGTGGATTTACCATTGTGTCTTCAAAGTTCAAGATTCATTCTGGGAATCTATATTTCGTCGATTCGTGGTCATCGGATTTAAACCAGTGAACTTTGTGAAGGATACAGATTTCTAGGAACTGTAATTACTTAACTTGTATGTCATTTTGATATATGTTTTCTTTCCAACGTTTATGTAGTATTTGCCTGTAAATAAGTTAGTCCGTTTGCTTTTTAATATAAATCAAAATTTGTACATAAAATCTGCTGGTTTGTTGTTACTTCTTTTCATTATCATTCGGTATCGTAACACCTTGAAAATGGGTGCCCTTAATTTTGCTAAATTCTAGACCCGTGATTGGATTGATTGATTGGTGTTTTATGCCGCGCTCAAGATTATTTCACTTATATGCCGGCGTTGCCAGTTTTAGTGTGGGAGGAAACCGGGCTCTATGCCCGGAGGAAACCCACGACCTTCCATTGGTAACTGGCAACCATCCCACATAGGTCGTTCGAGTGAAAACCCAGTCAGAAAATTTTCCAATTTTTTGGCGGACTGAGTGGGATTTGAACCCACGACCCATTGGTGGAGGGCTGTTCGGATTGAGCGTCCAACACTCTACCTACTGATCCACGGAGACCCCCCTGTGATTGGAGCATAGTTTTAGCAAATGAACTTTCAGAAATACCTATTTGTAATGATCCTAGGTAGCCAGTTCTGTCAGCGCCAAAAAGGGATCGACCATCCGACACCACAACACTGATAGGCATCTGGTTGTCACTAGTAAGGGAAGCTTGAACGGTACTACCAACAGGGGAGGTAATCACCCATTGACAAGTCAGTGGAAATCGCACAGCATCAGGCAGAGGTAACATGACAGGAATCCCAAAGTCGGTAATTGTCAAATTCTGCAGACAATCTGAAAAAAAAAAATCCTTCAGACTATATTTTCAACAAGTCCTAAGATTTCACGTTTTTTTTAAATTACTAATTATAGTATATCTATCACGCTTTAAAATAAACAGGACCTGTGTTCATCTTTTTAAAACGGAAATTCCGACGCCCTTTTCACTGACAATTTGGTTATAATTTGGCATGTAATTCAAATGTCTTGTAAAAGGTCAAAGGTTGGCTAAAGAACCAATCATTCTCGGACAGCATATATCAATAACCGACTTATTGGCTGCCAATCAAATTCAACCTAAAGTCAATCAAAGTTTGAGTTGTAGATAAAAGCTTACCAGGGTAGATTGAGTTTATCACAAGTGAAAACTCCTCAGTTTTTGTTGAATTTGTATTAAAAGTTATATCCAAGTTTTCTCCCTTGACAAAAACATCTTCTGGAATGGAGGTTCCTTCAGAACAAAAGAGAATCATCAAATAATTATAATCAGTACTTTGTTTTTCGTTAAGCTTAACACGTTGACTGCCGACTACGAGATAACTTGAAGGTGCGAGGGCTCTCCTATTTGGCATTTAAGCTTGTTACGCGTATGGCCAATGTCTGTTTACTGTGCTATTTTTAGCCACACACAGAGTGGTTTCCCCTGATGCTTTGTGAGAAAACCCCGTACGAGAGATGTTGTATCTGGCAGTGAGATTTAACCGTTACATTCATTACGCCAAGAAGTATAGTTATTCTAAAAGATATCTATGTTAAGCTACGAGATAATTCGTACCAGCAGAATCCGGTGCGCCTGTCATTGCGAGATATCTCGTAGTCGGCAGTTGTGTTAACAATAAAGATTGTTGACAAAAATATGAATTCTTTGGCAAGTTTTCAAATCAAGCATAATAGATGGTTGCCTCATAATGTCACAAGGTTTCTAAAGTGGTAAAAACATGGTTGACAGAAATGTATCTTGCACTGGAGGTATAGGGATGCAGCCATGCATTTTGGTACAAGCAGAAGTCTATGAGTGGGGAAGTGTGAAACGCCCTATTGACTCAGACGTCTCTATAAACAGCGCTCTCTCTCTGGGTTAGTCAGATTGATTGATTGATTGTTTGTTGTTTTACTCCGTGCTCCAGATTATTTAACTTATATGACGGCATTGCTAGTTTTATTGTGGGAGGAAATCGGGTTCAGTGCCCGGAAGAAACTGAGCCACTGGGTTAGTCAGAAACCGTAGCTATTCTTCTCTTCGTTGTATGTAGACTTCGGTACAAGGGCTCGTCACATAGTGATCAATCCAAAACAATACCCTGATTTACAACTCATAATTTTTTAATTGCGCCATTAGTCTTGAAGTCTAATTAAGGAAAACATAATCTGTAACTAAGTATGTTCAATATTTTAAATGAAACATTTATCATTACCGTACCTGACAGAACAGCTAAAGTGTTGTTTTGGTTTTTCAAGGTCACCTTGCCAGACGGTATCGAGAATTTTGAGAATGAAACTGTCAAATTTCGGCCTGGACTTACGCTCGAGATTGCGTACGAGCACGTCAAGGGGAGAGAACTCTTGGAATATAATGGACTGGATATTTTCACAGACCATACTGTCAGATTTTGAGAACACTCTAAAAAAATAAAAACAAGAATCAAAGATAATATTTAGTTCAAACCCATTTCTTCTACTGACAAGTTTTACATAATACACAAGTAGTGATAATCTGAAATACAACAGTTCCATGACTGTTATCTAAGTTCACACCCGTCTTTCCTATTTTATTCTATTGTGTGATTTTAAAGCGTGTCCTTTTGCTATGTATATGATATGCTGTTGTTTATTCATTACTCTCCTGAGGATGGTATAATAAATGCCAAAATATTGAGTCTTGGTGAAACTTGTTTCTCGGGTTAATACTACTTGAATATAATTCAATATAATATAAGTAGGTGAAATTGATTGATAGTTGTTTTAAGCTGCACTCAAGATTATTTCACATATTTGTTGCAGATGAAAGGTTTGTTGAGGAGATACTGGGCTCATTGATCGGAGGAACTGCCAACCTTTCTCCATGTTAGCACCTGGTAACTCTTCCACATAGAGGAAATAAACACTCAAATAAAAAAAAACGTCTTTGTACTTAGTGATATTTGAGCCCACGATACATTCCAAAAGCAGTCCCATGAACCCCCCCCCCCCCCCATAAATTTGTACTTGGTACCGTTCATTTGAATCTTTATTTTACTTCTCCTTTAAGTGAATACTCAGCATGGTTTGTTTCACTTGTTTGCTAATGGTGTGTTACCACGGACTTGTGTTAACGCGTGCGTTGACGGATGCGATTGTTTAACAGATAGGATGAAGTGTTTCCATGGACTTGCGTTAACGCATGCGATCGACAGTGCGATCTGTCATAAGGTCACGGTCAAAAGTCAAGGTCATATCCTTGACAACATTTTTTTTTCGGTTTGGGGAAAGAATGTGAATAAGTGGACATCTACATAGCTTTTTCATACAAAATACATTTACAGTACAAACACAAGTCAGTAAAAATTAGTAAACAAACTGACTCAGTGTTTCTGTGGATTTCTATCTGACAGCAAAAGGTCATCAGGGTCGGAAAACCCCTTAAATGACGTCATGATTAGCGAAATCCCTCGTCCGTTACCTCGTCCGATGCGCTAAAAATGGGACAAGCTCCATTCTCCGTCCGTTAACGTGCGCGTTAAAAACTATCGGACTGACCGTGGAAACACTATAGCGTATTTCTGTAGTTCCCATTCTTTGGGGAAAATCGCATCGGTCAACGCACGCGTTAACGCATGTCCGTGGAAACACACCATTAGCTTGAAATGGATTCTATGAGAGGCATACAGGATATATACATTTCTTGTGAATAAATGAAGGCAAATGATAAATATTTAAGAGAAAAATAGAAGTCTTAGTTAAACCGAAATGCTTTTGTTAAGGTTACAAAATAGATTTTATAGATGGCTGCTGGGTAGTTGGGAATACCCATAATGCAATGGCCAAGTGTATGGATGTTTTGGCGTCCACCAAAGTAGGAAATTTACATGTATTGCATTGAAAAATATAACTCATAACAATCACCTGATTTTCTCTTATTTTCTTCTAATTTAATCAACACAAGCGACGGAAAATTTATATGAATCACAATCAACATTCTATCTCTGCTGGCCGATATATCAACTGATACCATGGGTACAGACAATAGATATTTCTATGCAGCTGCTGGGGAGCATGTTGGTAAATCGTGGTCACGTGCTTTAAATGACTGAATTTGGCGGTTGATTGATGTTTATCCCGGCACTCAAGATTATTTTGCTGACGGCATTGCCAGATTTATAGGGGAGAGAAAAAGAAGATATTTGGTTGGTTGGTTGTTTTGTGTTTTACGCCATGCTAAAGATTATTTTGCTTATATGGCGGCGTAGCCAGTTTTATTGTGGGAGGAAACCAGGCTCTATGTCCAGAGGAAACCCACGACCTTCCGTTGGTAACTGGTAACCATCCCACAAAGGTCGTTTTGGACTGAGTGGGATTCCGACCCGCGACCCATTGGTGGAAAGCTGTTCGGATTAAGCCTTCTATGCTCTGCCTACTGGGCCACAGAGGCCCCCTGGATATTTGGATATTTCCAACAAAATTTTTCATGCTTAAACTGTCATGACTATTGGTGAATACACAGAAATGTTGAGGGAATATGTTGAAATGACAGTGTTGCCTAACAATAGACTAACGCCCAGTGTAATTTTTTTTGCTAAACAGCTTCACGAATATAGCTTTATAAACGGAACACCCAAAAGAAGGGGACATAACTTACTTGACTTTGTGGCATACTTTAGCTTAAAACTAGCTGTTTGATTCTCGACAGCCCAATTTCCAGTGAACAGAATGATTGTTGTTACATTATCCCCAATTATTATCTCCCTTAACTCTGCAAAAACGAAAAGAAACAGGATAAGCGAAAAAACATTGAGATACATAATCATATAAAATAAAGCATTTATTTTGACTAATTATTTGACATTTTATTTTGCATGGGTCAGGAAAGCACCAATGGAATATGTGAAGAGACTTTTTGGCTCTTTTAGTTTGCATTTGCAAAACTTGAAAAATGCACCATTGCAAAACTTGAAAAATGCACCAATGCAAAACTTGAAAAATGATTCAATACAAAACTTGAAAAATGAGCAAATGCAAAACTTGAAAAAATTTTCCTTGGTTTTTAATGTTATTGTTACAGAGAAGGCGGACTTATAATCAAGCTTGTTTTTAAGTAAATACCCATCTAAACACAACAGAACGGAATTACATGCATAATTCCCACTTCATAATTTCTCAATGTCTCTCAATGTAAAAATCAAACTACTGCCTGTCATGCAAAATCAAATCACTATATTTAGCACAGGTATGATGGAAAATGAAAACAAAGCTGGTTAGCATGTCTGTTTAAGTCAACACTGTCTTCAGGCTCTACCATAAATTCATACCTGAAGTTTGGGTGAAATTTGCAACAATCTCTGCCCCTTTGGTACCGTCTGTGTTATTTCCACTGTAAATCTCCAGAGAGGCTTGATTTCCTTTCAAAGTTAGCTGGTTCAAGTTGATAATGGTATATCTGGAAGCATTTCTAACCAAGTACCAGACACATGTGACATTGGCATCTAGGTCAGCAGGGGAGATAATCATACCCTCTGTACCATTAACATGGCCTCCACAACTCTCACAAACTGTGTGAAAATAAAATCGTAAGTCTCGTAAGAACTCCTACAAGATTCTGTGATATCTGGTGACAGATGACGCTATTAACACATTGACTGCCGACTACGAGATACATGTATCTCGCAATGGTGGGCGCACCAGATACTGCTGGCACGAGTTATCTCGTAGCTTACCATACATGTATGTATCTTTTAAAATAACTATATTTCTTGGCGTACTGAATGTCTTTTAAAATAACTATATTTCTTGGCGTACTGAATGTCTTTTAAAATAACCATACTTCTTGGAGTACTGAATGTCTTTTAAAATAACTATACTTCTTGGCGTACTGAATGTAACGGTTAAATTTCACCGTCAGATACGACACATCTCGTAGGGGGTTTTCTCACAAAGCATTCAGGGAAACCACTCTGTGTGTTGCTAAATATAGCACAGTAAACAAATATTGGCCATACGTGTATCAAGCTTGAATGGCAAATAGGAGACCCCTCGCACTTTTGAGTTATCTCGGTGTCGGCAGTCAACATGTTTTGGTGACATTGCAACTGCATTTGATGTATTTTGCTCCATAACGTCAGATGTAAACGTCATGTTGGAACAAAAAACGCTCAATCACATGCGCAATTCAATGCCGGTGATAGAAAATTTGTGTAATTCCAACGAAATTTGCGATACATATATTTACAGAATAAAAGATTGATTGTTGATTTGGGTATCCCGCTCAACAATTAAAATCATGTATAGGCTTATATGATAAATGCCAAGTTTAATGATTGATTAAGTAATGTCCTACATTGCACTCAAGATTATTTCACAAATTTGTTATTAGGTCTGAGTGGTATTTGATCTGTTGACACATAAATGGAAGAACTGTGTCGAACAGAGGTACCTGTGCCCCACCAAGACCAAACCTACATGTATTCTGTAATCAATTTGTTAAAGAATAAGTACGGTATAAACACTGCTAAAAAGAGAGATAAATCATTGGCGCAAAACTGACAAAATACAAGTAATTCTTTAACTCTCCCTAACGTCTACTGAAATTGACTAGCTTAGTGCGGTGACAAGACATTATGATTTATCCTCCAAGGTACAATTGCTTGCACTCCCAGTAAACATTGGATTAATCCAAACCAACCCCCCCCCCCCCCCACTTATACATATATGGTAGCATTGTCATGTTTAGCCAGGGAAATGTAATAAAATCTTACTTATAATGGATAACAACTTCTTGGTTTATTGGGTGACGACGTTTCGATGTAGTTCTTACATCGTTATCATAGTCAATGACAATGACCAATAAACCAAGAAGTTGTTATCCATAAGTAATTCTTCACCTTGTTGTACATGTAACCTTTCAACTTCTAAATTTAGAAGTTGAAAGGTTAGATGTTCTTCTAAATTTAGAAGTTGAAAGGTTACATATACAACAAGGTGAAGAATTACTTATGGATAACAACCTCTTGGTTTATTGACTATGATAACAATGTAAGAACTACATTGAAACGTCGTCACCCAATAAACCAAGAAGTTGTTATCCATAGGTAATTCTTCACCTTGCTGAAATGTAATAGATTTTAATATCAAAAGCCACTTTACTGACCTGTGTGTTCTGACCAAGATACCAGGAACATACACACCAACAGAATAAAAACAGTCATTTTTACATGGAGGAGGGGTTACTGGGAACCACTGGAAAAGATAGGATAAAAAGTGGAAATTAATTTCTTAACTCTTGAAAATCTCATGACGAATATTTTCAATAGACTTCGAGTGGTTGCCGTATTAAAGAACTGTGTGAAGTTTCAAAGTTGTGACAAAAGACTTTTTGAGATGTCTTTAAATACCAGAATATTAATTATTAGCAGGTGATAATTTCTAAAGGGGTAGAACTTCTGAAAACAAGAGTTAAAGAAACTCAATCACAAACAGAATTTCGGTTGGTAGAATCTTTCAGTCAGCTAAAAAAAACTAGGGGTTGGTGAATTTTAGTATTTGACACATCACCTACCTAGTATAAGTCAGTGAAAGTGAAACTGAAAGACTTTTGATATACACCGGCGTTACGGTACACGTTTAGGCCTACAAGTAGGCACGTAGGGTCAATTTTAATCATCCATAGTTTGTGTCTAAAACCTATACCAAACTATTCTTCACATAATTATAAGATGTAATTAGTATTCAGTTCCACATGTATAATCATATTTACTTAGAAAAATGATATTTAATAAATCAGGGGAGACAACTTTTGTCATTTAATATGGGCCTTTTCCAAGCATTTTTTTGAATGGTAGTTATTTTTCTGTTCAAGCCAAAATGAGCAAACAGGGTCCAGTGAAATGAACTTGGGAAATGTACGCAACAGAAATGTGAGTGCTTGAACGCTTTTTTTTGGTGGAACGGCGAACTAAAGGATCGAACTGGATGTGTGCAAAGGTAGGGCCGGCTGGGCTGCTTAAATTAGGAAATTGAAAGAAAATCGGCGAACAATAGAGTTAAATGTTTTCCAATATGACACTCATCATCAATATCTTTTGGCAACAGAGTTTGAATAACTTCAACTACCGACCTGGGCCCTGTCTTACGAAGCTCGCGTAAAGTTGCGCAAAGGCCTACAACATGGACCACTTGCGACTAGGACGTAAGTATATATAGTTTTAACACTGATTTACATCCGACGTAACTTACGCCAGCTTCGTAAGACAGGGCCCTGCCTACTACAAGTGCAACTACAAGGACATTTTTAGCTGACACTAATATTAATCTAAGGGCATAACTCAAGAAACAAACCTCGATCACGCCCATTTTCGATAAGATTCCTGTGATATCCCGAGGCTAATGAATAACTGTGCAAAGTTACAAAGTGTGTGTGACTCTAGTAGTACAAGTACTGCCATGGTTCTTTGCTTGGGGCAGTGTATCTTCCTGACCGGCAAAGTAAGTAAATCAGGATAGAGACACACGAGTGCGGCTAGGGGTAGTTCAATTTCCCGAACCTATGGTGATATTACATATACCAACGTTCAGTCTACGAATTCTGAAATGCTGGTCGGTAAACTCCGACGCACTTTTGTTGGAAATTACAAGCCATGAAAATAATATTGTAACTGCTCTGTATGGAAAATTCCTACCTCAGACTTATTTAAAACATATAAAAGATTATTCTTGTCCTCTTTTATTTATTTTTATTTATTTTATTTATTTGGCATGCACCGTTTGACCCAGTTCGAACGTCACGCAAAATGGCGGCAAAGTCTCCAAGAAATGACAGTTTGTTGTTGTTTAAGACAAGGTGTACGCCCTTTGGAATAGTAACATGTAATAAAAGCGGACAAGAATAATCTTTTATGAGTTTTAAAGAAGTCTGAAGTAGGAACCGTCCATACCGAGTAGTTACAATGATATTTTCATGGCTTGTAATTTAAGCATCATTTCCACCTTGTATTTCAAATTCGTAGACTGAACGTTGATATATGTAATATCACCATAAGTTCGGTAAATTGAACTAGGCTAGGGGTAATTCAATAACATTAAATGTCTACAGGTACCTCGTTATTTATGTTTGGATATTTATTGGTCGGTACCAGGTCGACGACCAATAAATGTCAGAAATTATAAATAACGGAGTAAGACCTTTACTAAAGTGAAGTTCAAGTAGGCAGGTCGGGTCAATTTTAATCATCCATAGGTTGTTTCTAAAACCTATACCAAACTATTCTTCACATAGTTATAAGATGTAATTAGGATTCCGTTTGACATGTATCATCATATTTACTTAGAAAAATGATATTTAATAAATCAGGGGAGACAACTTTTGTCTCTAAATATGGGCCTTTTCCAAGCATTTTTATGAATGGTAGTTATTTTTCTGTTCAAGCGAAAATGAGCAAACAGGGTCCAGTGAATGGGCCCTGAAAAAATATACAGACTAGAGTTTTTGTTTTATTTTCAACTTTTAAGACTCACATTTGCTTTTTAACTTTTATGATCGAATACCTTGTACCAACATTTGATGACGTCACCGACCTGCCTAGTTCAAGTAGGCTAGGGGCAATGAGTGGCAGTGGTGCTGGACAAGTGGAATGCTTCGGCTCAGGCTAAATTCGGAACTGAACCTTGAAATCACCCGTGCATTATTTGATTTAGGAGAGCACTCAATATAGCAAATGCATCAACATCCAATAATTAAGCAAGATGCAATTTCTCAATACTTACAGTTTGCAAACCCGAGAACTTCAAGTGTGATTTTCTGCGGTTGTTGTTGTTTTCCAAACTCACTTCCGTTTCGAGGACTAAGGGGCGATAATTTGCTCTTTGCAAATTCATGGGGTAGCCCAAATAAGCTGTAATGGCAGCATTCCTTCTTGTCTATGATAAAAGCAAGGTGTCTTAGACTAATAAATCCCTAAGTTGTAATTGAAAAGGAACTTAACATATTATTTCAAGTTACTAAAATAAAAATTGTTGGAGTAGAAAGAGGCGAACACTTCTTGTGCACGAAGGCCTGAATTAATTCAAGGTGTCTTCTAAATGCTATATAAAGTCCGAAGAAAAAAAAACAATCATTTGCAAGCATATTTTAGGGATTGATCCAGACGGCAGACGTGTAAAAATGTATTTGAATACATAGTGTCCAAGTAAATGTCACCTCAAATGCAGTCATTAACCTGAAGAGTATGCCCTACCCATGCGCGATAAGTATTTGTCAATATCTTCCATATTTAGTTCAATGTTACCGAACTTATACCGGTATTACTTCTGTAACATAACCATTATTAAGTGTATTAGTTCTTTAACTTTTCTCGAATAGTCGACAGTTTTTTTTAAGCACATGTTGTAAACAGCGCATTTGACTTTGTGACATACTTCCCATACTTGTTTATTTCAGCAGCTGACCGTTACCGTGGGTTCGACCTAGAGTTGAGAACGTGGTGTTTGTGGTCAAGATTTTTTCTAGAAGCTGATATATAGTCAAGTTTCTATAGTTATTGACATTTCTATTAATACCTTACAGTAAGATTGTTCTGGAATTTATAAACGTCTATTTAAAGGGCGCAATGTTTGTATTTCTCGGATTACGGTTTCGTGTTATGGAACTGTCAGTTCTTAGTCTGGAAAAGAAAGTGATTTTCTTTCCACTAGCTGTTTGTATAACATTTGCCTGTAAATACGTTACTCTATTATTCAAAATTTGTGCATAAAATCTGCTGGTCTTTTAATTGTTACTTCTTCCCGGTGGAAATGTTTCCCTCGTGACAGTTTACATGCGTTTTTCGACTTTCTCTGCAAATCGTAAAAAGGTATGATTTTTATGATACACGCTTGATTATATTCGACATACCGAATCTCTCTTCTCAAAATTCGACATACACAATTTCTGTTTTCCAAACCAAATTTGCACTTGTGCAAAATATATATAGACGGGAAACACTGGAAATGTGAAAATTCCACCCATGGCACACTAATAGACCTCCGTATTCTTATACGTACTGGTTGCTTTGTTGCGTCGAGCGTTATGACGTCATCTCAACACTAGCTGTCTTTCAATCGTTGCCGTAGATGCAGTGATTGTGACGTCATGACTAATCTGTCAAACTGATATTTCACAGTCACACAAGAGGTAGGGCATGTTTCTTTTATCATTTTGTTGAGAGTTTCATTATCGTTTAAAAACATTTTGGGATTTCAACGTATGCGATCCACAAACCACTATTTATACCGTGAAGCACATGTATATGCCATGCATATAGCAGTTGATATGTCTAGCTTTGCTGGTCTTGAGATGTAGGATATGTATATTAGGTTTGGATCAGGGCGTGTTTTGTTTATATGTTTTTTTGGTGCCATTACTCAGGTTAATTCACCACCCTCTACACAATCCCATCAGTCTGTCAGTCCGTCGACATCTCTGATCTCCTCCCCACCCCTGCAGTCACGGATTCCTAGGCTTATAACTCGATCTTCTGTTTCCCCTTCACCGTTTCCTACTGGGCCTCCCTCCCCTAGATCTAATACCTCTGCCCCTTTTTGTCTACCCCCTCAGAACCGCTCCCCTAGACCTAGTGCCTCTGTCCCCTTTCTTCCACCATCTTTCCCAGTTTCTACTAGGTACGTCCCTCTCCTAGACCTAGTACCTCTGCTCCCTCTCCTCCTCCCCCATCTCCAGTTTTGTCAGCCTATTCTCCTATGAGATATTCAGATGCAGTGATATCCCCTCCAAGAGGTCAGTGCAACCCTCGGAATAATTTAGCTAATTCTAAATTTTGGAAATTTCGGTACACCTCCTCTAAATGGCACATTCCTAATGTAGATAAGAAAGTAACTATTACTTGGGGATTCCAATCTGTCTAGAATTAACCTTGACCCCCACCCTGATATACAGGTAGAATGTTTTCCTGGTGCCAATTTCAATTCCTTTCGGAACCTGAGAAAGTTATCTTGAATATTGGTATCAATAACAAGACAACTACTGAGCCAACCATTTCGTTACATCAGATGCGCAATATGATGACAGCGGTTAGGAAGACTTTTTCCAACTCACTCATCTACTTTGTAGAGATTCAGTCATTTACTAAATTACCGGCCAGTGAAGTTTCGAGTCTGAACCTATATAACTCTTCTGCTTCCAAGATGAAGAGAGTCAAGGTCATACCAAAAATATCTCGGTCAAAAAGTATTTAAAGTATCCTCAGACAAAATTCCCTGGGCCGAAGATACAGCAAATTGCTTGTATACCCACTGGCTTCAAATAATTGATTTAAACTAAATTTGGAACAGGGCATGTGCCGCACTACTTTGGGAGTAAATATTGCTATTAATAATGTAAATAATGAGGAACTCACTGCTGATGATATATCTCTACTCAATAGAGGACTTTCATTTTTGCTTTGCCCGAAATCTTTATCTGATAGGAACCTTTTTATTATTAAATTAGTTCACGTTATGGACTTCTCCAGAATTTTAGGTCTGGGTGATATCTACTGATATCCTTTTACGCCTTAAAGCGGCAACACGCCCCTTCGCACATGTATGATCCAAATATAAATTAAGTCGTAACTCTCTATCAAAGAAATCTGATGGTTTAGCTAATCCCAGAAACCAACATAACCTTACTTGCTTTACCGCTTTGTCTAAGGTATAAGCTAATGGGACATCAAAACATATATCGTTATAAAACTTGCTGATAAATGCTCGACAATAGTTATAACATGTAATGAGATTATGATTGAGGAGGTAGAATGGAAGCTAAACAACCCTTTATTACCAAAAACTTGAAAAGGAAATAGGGCCTGAAAATGTTGGAAATTGCAAAAGAATTCTTCGTTCCCTTGAAGAAAAAGGCTATGTTAATAAAACGCAGTATTGCTCTTTGGAATCTGACCATAAAACTAAAAACTAGGAAGTCACGAGTCCTATTAAACCTTTTGGGTTTTCACTTTTACCCTATCAAATTTGAGTAGAACCCGAGTGCCAGGCCGATTGGCCATGTGAGTTATAGTAAGCCAATGATTTGGCGGCTCTATTATGTTACAACATACATTTTAATCACACAATCTAGAAACTATAAGCACTTGCGTTGGAGAGAGCGCTCTATTCGATTCACAGTCCACATATGGGTCCATTACGACTAAATTTAGATCGATTATTTCACATATATACTCAAGATTATTTCACTTATATGGCGGCGTTGCCAGGTTTGGTGGGAGAGGAAACCGGGCTCTTTACCCGAAGGAAATCCCGACTTTCGGCAAGTACCTGGCAACTCTCCCACATACGGCGATCAAGTGAAAAATCCACTAGGAAATTTTTCAATTTTTATTTGGTCTGAATGGGATTCCAATCCGCGCCGCATCGACGGAAGGTCTGTGTTGGTCTGAGGCACTATATCACTCTTAAGGTCCAAATATACAGAGCGCGAACGCGTCCAACGCGAACACGAACGCGAACGCGACTTTGGAGCAGTTTTGCCAGTCAAATAGAGCACAAACGCGAACGCGGAAAACTGTTGACGGCTTTCGGGGCAGCTTTTCTTTTTCTTGCTGTGAAAGATAAAATTTGGAAGTTAAACCGTGTTTTAAAATTGTTGAAACATATAAACTCAAATAAATTTCAATCACATACTTGCCAGTCCCACACTGTCCAATTGCTTTCCATATGTCTCTTTTTTTCTTGATGTCTTTGAAATCTTTGTCTGCTTTGTTGTACAAAACAGGATTCTTCTTAATTTCCAGAAGCATGGCTTCTGTGTTGTCCATTGTTTTGTCCATTCTTCTTCGCAAAGTAGACTGACGCTAGTGCCTAGCCTTTTCTTTCAACGGTACAAGTTTATATTTATGGAAATGATGCGAAGGAAGTACCTGCTGATTGGTTGATAGCAAAAAAAAAAACGCGCGACTTTTTGAGAAAATTGGCTCTGGAGGCAATCAAGGCGGTCGTTCGCGCGAACAAAAATTTGTTCGCGCTCGCGTTCGCACTCTATATGAACGACATTATATAAATATGACTGAGCTATTCCAGGACGAAAAACCGCGTTCGTTTTCGCGTTCGTGTTCGCGCTCTGTATAACCGGACCTTAACCGACTGAGTCACCGAGGCTCCGTGAATTTAGATACTGGTAGATGTAAGGAGAAGAGCATAATACTGTTTGTTTTTCTTTTTAATAAACCTGGGTTATACATAGCTCATTTGGCACAAATGCTAGGCTCAGGGCTTTATTCCCCGAAGTTATATCCGAGCGGGAAATTACGCCATATCAACCAAAGTTACAAGCGAGGGCCTTGGAGCCGCCTAGTTCTTGGCTGCTGATGATATTAGATGTGATTAAGACTTTCTTAGGCATTACAAAGTTCCACAAACATGTGTAGACAACCGGTGGGACATTTTTACCACGACAAAAACAAATAAATATAGTAAGTTGAGGAATCTGATGGGGGTGGGGGGGGGGGGGTGTGGGGGGTAATGTAGTCGGATGTTTTGGAAGCCCTTTATGGCGACTTACAGTACAGATTAATTGTCATGTGCCAATTTATCCATCACATGACTTCATTTGGGAATCGGTCTATTATGTAACCAAACAACGCAAAGACAGATGCAATGCAATGACAAATAATTAAGGGATCACCCCAGAGCACGAGGGTTCCATACAAGTGTAACTGACATAGATGCCGAAAGCTTTTGTTGTTTACAAACTCTTTAAAATGCAATCACTTTTAAAGATCAATTGGATAAAAAATCTCAAATAGGCCTAATCCTGTGAATCAAATTAGAATTAAGGGGCCATACTCATGAATAATAAGTAGGGCTATAGATCCTTCACTGGAGAAGTGTCTCCAACCTTTTTTGGGTATACAATTACACTGAAAGTAACAATACCAAAGGAACGAAAGAAAGAAATCGTTTTTCTGTCAACGCACCTTACCTGCCAACATTCTCAGATATCCAGTGTTTAAATTTGGATGATCTCTTTGAAATTTTGAACCTGGGCGTCTGAGGGCGAGAGGCGAATGGTGTATTCCACTTTCGCCAACTCCTTTTGTTTGAAATAGAAATATGCAGTTGGCGAAAGTGGAATCGGGGGAAGGTAACAAAAATATGAATATTCTCTAAATAACCATCATCAGCTAACAAAAATGATTCGCCCGATCCAGGTTTGGTCCACTCTCCATCCAAGTCCCGTTTTTGATGCTGTATTTATTCCATTATTCCATCATATATGAGAGACACAATAAAAAGTTTCGGCTTATAGCGCTTCTGTTCAAAAATAAATCCATTTGAACAAAATATCCATAAGAATGCACGGAATCAGTAAAAAAATCACTATTTAAACTAAACGAAAAAGAGATAAGATATATTATTTGTTTATAGCCCAATGAACTATAGAGTTAAAAGCAGAGCCAATTGAATAACTTATTATTATTATTCGAATGGTTCTGTTAAAAGTACAGGCCGTCCGAACCAAGATGGTGGCCAGTGACGTTATCACATCGCCACTCAATACAACGTTGCTCAAACAACGTCATAATACGTAGTCTACCTTTGTGACGTCAAAGTGTCATAACGAAATTTTACGCAACAATAGAAACCATATACGTGTAGATCGTTACCGTGGATGCATTTGTGACGTCATCGATTCTCAGTCAAAGTGATATTTACTGCAATGCAACAGGTAACGTTGATTTTAATATGCGGCTTCAGTATCAAGTATTTTGCCATATATTTACTCCCTCCAGTTTTGTAAGAGATTTTCTGTGGCTCTACGCAATTGCCATCGCGATAGAAAGGAAATGAATTACCATGCGGCTGCTTAAAGGCGTTTTAGTCCGGTCGAAAGGGTGTACTTTTAACATGTAGGCTTATATGTAAATTAAGACATCTCCCCGAAGTAGGCCTACGTTTTTGTGCACAGCACGTGCTTTCAAACATATGTCTATGTCTTTATTAAGTGTAAGTCGGAATAAACATCGGCTGTCTTTAATCCCGAAGTTATCCGACTAGCTCCTGTTGTTCACAAAAACGTAGATCTACTTCGTGGATATGTCTCAATTATTTCTGGTTAGAATGGAATCCACATTTAAAAACTGTTTTTGGTAGTTTACTTTTTAATATATTTGTTCTCAATGTGGGCATAGGAGGAATTGGTATCAATTTTGATTTGAGAATCAAATCTCAAATCAAGTCTCGAACAGTGAGACAAAGTTGATACCTTTTCTCTATATTATCTGACATTTTTCTGGTTAGCCGAAATATCAGAATGAAAATACGAGGTAGACCATTTAGATTGAACTTTCCGAATTGTAGATGGCTGTGTGTGTTTGAGGGTTGAGTCTCGGAAGGGAAGCGGGGGATGGGGGAGGGGGGGGGGAAGGGGCAGGTAGTGGTTATCCCATAATTCAATGAATGTCCAGGCACATTCAGCACCAAGCTATTAATTAAAAAATCCCACAGCGAACGCATCATCTAAATGTATATAAATGTGATTGTTTAAAATAAAACTTTTCTTTTCTTCAGAGTGAAAATCTTAACATGGACAACTACATCTTTGCGCAAGGACTTGGATCTTGCAAGGTAACTGTCTGTCTTGAACAGAAAAAAGAGGTATACTTCTCCCGGAAGGACCAAATCCAATTTTATAGCCTCTCCCCCAGCCTCACCGTGTCCGACAGTCTAGGCGGACAGTCAACGATCAGAACCAAAACACGAAGATTGGATTATCGTGAGTTCATCCTCCGGGAGGTGGAGAGTCGACTGTTTGTGACTGGTAATACTATACCAGTAGAGAATGGACCAATTAAATCATACAGAGGTGAGAAAGAGAAACATGATTACTACCTTATATAAAAATATTTATGATTACTAAAACACACGGGCACAGGGAAAATCTTCTTGTCTAAAATAACCATGGAATTGTACAATTGTATTAAAAAGAGGTTTATCATACCTTATATATATATAGGTACTTGTCAAAGGATGGGGTTTCATTCAAGTGGCATCAGGTACCAAAATGTAGAATTCTGTTTATGAAATGTAGAAATTTGTTAGTGGTAGTAGTCTCGATAATGCATCTATGTAGTGTTTTGATAAAACTTAGGCCACAAATGAATGCACATGCGTCCCGGTTATTTAAATATTGTTTACTTTTGGGACACTATTTAGGTTCATACAGACCTCTCAGACTGTGTATTATCCTCATTCCATCGTCACTTAATTAGATTTCCCATGACCTCAAATCCTTTTTATTGTCGTGACAACCAAAATTAATTGAAAAAAAGTATAAATTTTTGGCAGCTCATGGCACTTTAAGGTAACGACGCCGGTTTTTCCCGCCACTAAACATGCGTGGTGAGGCTGCCATATAAGTGAAAAAATGTGGAATGCGGCGTGAAACATCGATCAGTCCATCAGTTAATTGTTTGTTTTAAATAGTTCTCGAATAAGAAATATACTTTTGTCACCAAGTAGGCCTACCCAGTTTCCGCTCCAAAATAATGGACTGGTGTCATTTTATAACAACCAAAATACTGATGCCGTATAAATGACGTGCAATATCTCAGTCATAACAAACGATGAACGTATCTTATACTATCCATGAGACAAATTTAAAAGAGATCTTTTAAGGACAAAATGATTTCGATTTTCAGGTGTTTGGGATTTAAGTAATGCTGACGAAAGCCTGGATTTTAAAGAAGACAGGAGTGAACTTGGATTGAAATCCTCCGCTAGTGACATTTCTGTATACAGCGCCTTTTCTGTACAATCCAAAGAGACCGTCAAATTGCCAGAGACTAAGGATGGCGGTAAGCATTAGCTGAACTTATTTTAATAATCCAAACTATTGAATATGATTCGTGTTTCGAATAGTAACTTGAAAGCATGGAAACAAAAGAGAGCAAAACATGTCTTGTTCCAATATTTGAATTGACAAAAGATAAAACAGAATAGGCTCTATTTGCAGAATTTATTAAAATGTTCCTATATCTATGGGCTATTGGTTGAGTTCTAAACTAAGCATGGGTCGCGGGTTCGAATCCCACTCAGTCCAAAAATTGGAAAATTTCTGACAGGGTTTTCACTCGAACGACCTATGTGGGATGGTTGCGAGTAGCCAGCGGAAGGTCGTGGGTTTCCTCCGGGCACAGAGCACAATAAAACTGTGCGTAAAACACCAAACAATCAATTAATCAACCTAAACTAAGCCTTTAAAAGGTCGGATAATTAAGTCATGCATGACATTGGCTGTAACTGAATACGCTAGTAGTGGATATTGTGATTCCTTGAAGCTCTCATCAATGTTAGGATTTCTATACAATTCTTAATCGCACGTCTAGATATTTGTTAGGGTACTTCATGTTGCATAACGTATTTAATTTTCGCTTCTTGTAAGAATAGAAATTTAAATAGAAAGCAAACGTATATTAAATAACCGGGCGATTCTTGTCCAATGTTAAACCACATAAAAGTTGCATGAGCTTTTTTCCTTTGTAACAAAATAAGTAAATTTTCTGCTATTTTTCTCCAGAAGGCCAAATTGGGAAACTTTTCCAGAAACCTTGCAAATGCACTCTATCGTGTTGTTTGGAAGTTATATGAGTCTAAAACGAATGAATCCGAATTCCTCATGTTTAAATTTGGTTTACCGGGTATATTAACGATCCTTAATTTATTTTTTTCAGATGTAACAGGTCGCCGCAATCCACTAAAGGTTTTGGCCCGTGCTATCCGTTCTGGATTTCGTAAGGTCCTTGGGCCGTTGAGCTGTATCCGACGCAAAGTGAGACGGGGAGAAGTAAGCGACCTTCCCAGTGGACCAGCAGAATTTGGCGACAAAAACACATCCGCTTAAGAAAATATTGGATTTAGGCTACAATTTGAAACACAAAAAGCCGAAACTTTGAAAAAAAAATTGATATATTTATTTTTGTACAGAAAATTAAAAAAAAGTTTAGGAATGATATCGCCAAGGGCTTTCAGTAGAAGTTCAGATGTTTAGTTTATAATTCCTATGACCTTATTAAAATAGAAATGTTTAAGAAATCTTGATACGTGAGCCCAGCTTGAAATGTGTTAGAAAACGTAAAGAAGACCCGTGTACCGGGACATGACACAAACTAAACAATGCGCATGGGTTTGTGATATTCTATTTTAAATATCATAAAGTTATCTGAATATGTTCTGTTGATAGGAACTAGTTCTTGGTTCCAATAATGTGGCCCTTTAAAAAAGTCTTATTTAATTGTTTGTTTCTTTTATTCGCCATATTGACAATATATCTTTCATAGAGCATTTGATTAAAATAAGTATAGAGCCAAGTGCCCTGTGAGATTACAAGTTCTTAACCCATTACTAAATCAAATGAAGTTATCTAAGGATAACAATAATGAAATGTTCGCGTTAAAACGACAAAAAGTATATTGGGTTATGATATTACAGCCGTATAGTGTAATTTAAGGACGTTTTCTGCATTGTCTGGTTAAAGCAAAATCCGGATTTGATCAGACATCTTGATCACTTTTAGTCCAAGTTTTAAATTTGAAATGACGGAAAGGATACATGTTGTTCAGAACAAATGATACATAATTATACATATACAGGTAGTGTATTTACACAGAATGGTGCTTGCTACAAATGCGGTTTATCCTAGATTTTTTATTATATGTAGTCTTGTTTAATTGTTTGTATGTATGTTTGTTTGTTTTATTGGGCAAAGCTTCCTAGAATATTATTTGAAAGAAAAAAAAAAAACCAAAAAATAACAAAAACGAGAATATATATTTTGCATAGAATATTGCATTAAAAATGCCAGTTCCAACCAATAGTTGCTGAGGAACTTGTTCAATTCCTACGAGAAAATCAACGGAAAATAAATAGTATAGACTCAAACGTATTAATTTCACAGTGAAAATAATGGTCTATATATGTACCATAGTTCGACATGTGGTAAATTAGGAGAAATGCAGGGTAATTGAGACTATTGTTGTAAATAGAGTATTGTAAAGAGCTTTTATACACAATTATGTTTTCTTATTATCTTCACCCCACACACAATCGTAATATAATTTTTATGGAATGTTCAAATTAGATTATTTGGCCAATGGAATTGATATTAAGTTATTTTCTTACTGGTGCTATTAACTTAAATGTGTCGAGCCTCGAATAGTTATCATGTCTGCATTGTACATATTATTAATAAAAGGCAGATGTTATTGTTTTATATTTGCTGTTCCCAGTGTCTTGTTCAATACGAATCGCGTTGTATTTACATAAATTTATATTTCATGGTTTAACTGATCCAAAAGACGTCTCATTTAAGTCAGCGGTCCATTGGAATGGGGTTGGAGAGTTCACATAGGTCAATTGATCATGTGACTTTTAAATATTCGACAAAAAAACATCATGGAATTTTACCTGGCATTTGCTCGCATCTAAGTCCGCTTCTATTACTCTCTGACACTTGGCTATATGTTAGTTACATCGCACATTTAAACACTGGCAGCTATTGGAAACACCCCATGGAGCCTACATAGCTCTTGGGACCCAGACGGCCGGAGATGCGTTATGAGGGTTATTCTGGAAATAAATCTGATCAACTGGCCTGCAAATAATTCGTTCTCTTTTCATGATGTTCGTTCACAAAAGCTAATATTTTTCTATCAACTTCTTAAACATAAACGTCTTCAAGTCGATATTTCTCATGCTATTGGTACCAAAAGTAAATGATTTTCTCTGCGAATCCGATTATAAGAGATATTTCCACTTGTGCGGATATGGGTGAGGCAAAAATCGCCCAATACTCTTTAAATAAGAGGTGTTTCCACTTGTACGGGTGGGGTAAATACTGACCGGATAATGTAGCGATCGGGGCGGCGCCAATGCGGAACCGCACGGTGATTTCCATATTCAATGAGGTAAACCTACTGTGGAAGTCCCTTTCTCTCACAAAAAGTTGGGATTGTTGCTCTTAAAATAAAATAATTCATGGAAATCAGAATTTTACAAACATGCGTTTATATACATCATACCAAGTTTATGTAAGACATAATTCCTTTATCGTTAGAATACATAAATACAACAGAATTAATCCAGTGAAGCTTGTTTTGGTCTACATAGTTCGAAGGAAACCAAAAACACACACAGCGAGCAAAAAATAATTTTTCTTAACCAAGAAAAGTCTAGCAGATTTGGTAACTACATGGGTATTTTGTACAAGAAAATATCCAGATGCCGTACGGACAATCGCACAAATGGAAACACACGCGCCGCATAGCCTACCGTAGGGCTTTCCGTATCCCCACCGTATCCGCACAAGTGGAAACGCCGCTTAACACACGACTAACGTATTTATAGGCCTACAGTCCCCAAATTACTACAATTGCCAATTAGCATATAAGCCAACATTGCGTTAAGACGATCAAATATCAAAGAACAACATAACAAAGGCAGTTTGAGTTTAAAGCGCAGTTCGGAAAACTTTGATCTTCTTTGTTCTTTAGATCCCTCAAAAACTATAGTTGTAGCGTATGTTCGAAGGATCTGCGGCGCAGCCGGGAAAATGACACTTTCTGAGTTTCCTAAACCCCCAAAGTGGGTAATTGAGAGGGTAATAGGTCGAGAGGTCAGTCGAGAGGCCGAAAAGTGGGGGGTCCAAACATACTCTGCCCCCCCCCCCGCCGCTTCCGACGCCAGTGACTAGGTTAACAGTTTGTATTTTCTCAGCCAATGAAAATTGATTTCGGAGAGCTAGGAGGTGGCTTACATAGTGATAGTTTGGTATCTGGGTTATTTGAATATTGGATTGAAACTAACATAGGTCTACTGTACATACTTTAAGCTTTCAATCAATGCCTGATAACAGATTTTTGTGTGTGTTTTTTTAATGTTCACCCAATTTTGAAAATACCAAAGTTTGGCTAGAATAAGTAAGCCTAAAACTGTCAAAATGGCGGTACCCATGTTAAATTGTAGCTTGAAACCGACATGCACTATGTCAACTTTATTTGGTTGTAAAGGATTTCTCATGTGTTGATCTATTTGAAAATGGTAAGGAAAAGTCTTAACGAGATTTAGGTAATTAGCCACAAATCAAAACGTTAACATTACCGCAAATGGGAAATGAAACTGTATCATATAACCTGTAGCATGCGATGAAAATGGATGTATTTATCAACCAATTAAAAGCATGCATTTTAATCGCATGCTACAAGTCTGTACGACAAATCGCACGGTGTGAATGTAGCTTGAAACCGGCATGCACTATGTCAACTTTATTTGGTTGTAAAGGATTTCTCATGTGTTGATCTATTTGAAAATGGTTAGGAAAAGTCTTAACGAGATTTAGGTAATTAGCCACAAATCAAAACGTTAACATTACCGCAAATGGGAAATGAAACTGTATCATGTAACCTATAGTGAAGTGTGAAAAGTAAGTATTTTGTTCTAAATTTTCAAACCACCACCATTTTTGGTGCCGTTGTATCTGGACTACATATTTGAAATATAAAATAAATGAATTCAGTAAAAAAATTTAAATATTCACCACTTTTTCTGAAAAACAGGCTTTTGTAGACCAGGGCTAGGTTTGAGCAGACACAAGACTCTTATTGTAGGGTGTAAAATACTTGTGTATGCCTCAGTAGTGATCCATTCCCATCAATGAGGTCTAGGAATGACATTTCACTTCTTGGAATTATTAATGTTTTTCAAAGCAAATGAGTATTTCAAGCTCATTAGCTATTGATGTAAAATAACCAGACCCCCCCCCCCCCTCCCACCCCCTTCCCTGTGGGTCTGAAATGATATAATCTGTACAAATTGCCCTTTTTATATCTTAACAGGTAAGCTGACATGACTGTGGCCCTGAATTGGACAGTTTTTAAATCACTGGAGAAGTTTTATTAGCTTTCAAACAGTCCAAATGTTAAGAAATCAGACATTTTTTGGACGGGTGGGGTGGGTTATCTCCCCTGGCTCTGCCCTTATGGCAGTCTCTAACCCGGACAGATGCTAACAGTAAACTACAACCAACAACCCATCATTTCCAGCAAATTTGAAGGGTATTTGATGATTCACCTTTTTATAGCGAGGAATAACATTTTGAATTGGTCCTCAGAAAAACTTTAAAATATAAGCCTGGAAACATGAAGAGGGTGGGTGTGTAAATTACCTCGCAAATTCAAAACGACTGGCCGAAAAGCTTTGATCTTTTGAAATTCAATTTGATATCGGTTAATAAAAGCAAAATTATTAAATTTGACAAATTTCGAGGAATTATATCCTTGTTATAGGTCACAACACCCAGTTTGTATTTTCTCAGCCAATGAAAATTGATTTCGGGTATGCAGGAGCTAGGAGGTGGCTTACACAGTGATAGTTTGGTATCTGGGTTATTTGAATATTGGATTGAAACTAACATAGGTGTACTGTACATACTTTCAATCAATGCCTGATAACAGATTTTTGTGTGTGTTTTTTTAATGTTCACCCAATTTTTGAAAATACCAAAGTTTGGCTAGAATAAGTAAGCCTAAAACTGTCAAAATGGCGGTACCCATGTTAAATTGTGTGTAGCTTGAAACCGGCATGCACTATGTCAACTTTATTTGGTTGTAAAGGATTTCTCATGTGTTGATCTATTTGAAAATGGTTAGGAAAAGTCTTAACGAGAATTTAGGTAATTAGCCACAAATCAAAACGTTAACATTACTAAGCAAGCGCATGTACATGTGATTAAAATCAAACCCACATTTTCAATCCATTTTTGACGTATTTTCCTCTTATATCAATTTCATCTGCGCACGTAAATCTTCAAGGGAAAAATAAATTGATTTACTTAGACTTGTCGATCGTTTTCGTCTTCTGATCAAAGAAAAAATCTCATAAACAAATCGATTGGTATAAAGATCAATAAAAAATCAATTTGTTTTCTGCTGCTTTATGCAGTTTGATCAAACGCATGAATATAATGTAAGGCTGAGCTCCTGTCAGTCGTCAACCTAATGAAATATCATAGGATTGGTTTGTTACAACAATTTATGGAGTATAAAGGTCTAAATGATATACCTCTTTTTAACACTATTAGAAGCTTGTCTCGATGGTTATTATAGACAAGAAGATTTTCCCTGTGCCCGTGTGTTTGGGTGAGCATAAACATATAATGTAATGAATGGAATTACTCAAATACCAATATTCTAAAAATTTTCATTTAAAATTGTTTAGGAAAGGATTGAAGATTGTTTTTCTTGTTTATTGTTCTTCGTGAAATTCAATATTACAAATCAAAACTCAAATTCCACATGTTGTTCTAGCTATACCACGATATTTTATCCCTTATGAACGAGTTGTTCAGATAATTTGACACAATGGGCCAACCATGCCCTTAGTAAGTCCCTTTCGGGTTTGGCGGAAGTCCCACGAGATCACGCGAGACCCGTGTTTATGGGTATAGCTTTCACCGATCGGCTGTCCGATTAACATTAGTGCTTATGGAGATCGGCTGTAACCCTGTTGTTATGTCTGTGATTCTCAGCTTACAATCTATACTTTTTAAATAAGTCTTTTTCCGAGACATATCAAGATATAAAACCAAAACACATAGGACAACTTGTACTACTTTGTACATGGTGATGTTTTAATATGAGCTTTCGAGAGAAACTTGTAATTCTCTCATCTGCTATATAAATTTCTCTCATCTGCTATATAAATGAATATTTTTTGTTGTTTGTCATTGACTTTGATAACGATGTAAGAACTACATCGAAACGTCGTCACCCAATAAACCAAGAAGTTGTTATCCATAAGTAATTCTTGACCTTATTGTAACCTTCCAACTTCTAAATGCCATTGGAAGATTTAATTGGTAAAGCCAGTGAGCTACTAAGGGACAAGCTGGGAAGTAGGAGTGTATTTGATTGTAAACACTACTGGTATCAACAAAAAGCGCTTATTTTGTACTTATTAAAGTGGCATGAAATTAGTGGTTATTTTTCTCAAGAGGTATAATTCAGAAGCTTTTTAGTGCTTCCAGTCTCGAAAATGTACGATAAAGTATTGGTTTGAACCAACTTTGACTTCGAATGAATGAATGGTCGTCCCGGTTATTAAGATTTTGTTTACTTTACGAACACGATTTGGGTTGTTATAGGCCACATACTGTATGGATTTTCCTCATTCCAACACCAATCATTTAGTTTTTCGATGGCCTTCAAAGCCTCTTACTGTCGTAACGATCAGAAAATATAAAAAAAAATGTGAATTTTAGCAGCTCATGCCACTTTAAGAAAATGTTAAACAATTAACGGAAACGTGGAGTCAATTTCACGAAATAGTCCCATGTTAAGAAAATTAGGCGACGTTCCCTATCGACTCAATTCACCTTGAACGGTGGCGTTTCTAAGATTTGCTAGTGTTTGAAATGTTCGATGTAACTAACGATATCTCTAGCGAGTGTAAGAAAGTAATAGAAAAGCGGGTAAATGCGAGGAAACGCCATGTTGAATTTCATGATGTTGTTGTTTTGTCGAATGCTTGGAAGTCACAGGATCAATTGACTTTCGAGGCGAACTCTCCAACCCCATCCAATGGATTTCCGGATAAAATTGCAACTTTTGGTCGTAGAGGGTATATCTGTACCTTAGGACTAATTTCAGATTGAACTCTATCATTGGCGAGACGCCAAGACCTATCCTTTGAACCCTACTTTACGCGAGACGATCAGGCGATTTACCGAGCAAATGAGTAAACTGAGTCGGCCAAAACCTATAACTGGCATCTGATCAATATCTTTAATGTGAAACGCGAAGCAAACTTTCTTTTTATATAGATGAGCGGTCAAGTTGGTAAGGTGTTTATAGATTTCAGCTGTACACAGACCATGCGATTGTGGGAAAGGTAAATAACGTTGAACAGTCGATTCACCACACTCGCAGCTAAAATCCAGAATACTGTTCACATAAAAATACAGTGGACGTTTTTTTATTTCGTATTTTAACCAGATAAAAGGAGTTCGGAACCTTTTTATTCATACAAAAGAAAATGAAATTTTGGGCATAATTTTGTGTTTTTAATTTGAAAATTAAAAACATTTGATGCATCAAACCCAGAAGCTGAGAATGTGTACAAGCACGCTAATGTTTTGAACCGTGTAAGCGATCTAAAGGCACAGTATTATTTGACTAACTTTATTAGAGAAATACAGACTGGGGATCGGTTTTGAAGGACACGATAAGCTTGTCGATCTGTTTTAGAGTGTAGACTAAACACAGTCGATTGATTGTTATTTCTTTTGCGCCGCGCTTAAAATTATTTCAATTATATGGCGGCGTCGCCAGTTTTATTGTGGGAGGAAACCGGTCTATCCGGTGGTGACTGGCAACCATCCCACATAGGCCGTTCGAGTGAAAACCCAGTCAGAACATTTTCCAATTTTTGTTTGGACTGAGTGGGATTCGAACCCGCGTCCCATTGATGGAAGGCTGTTCGGACTGGGCGTCCAGCGCTCTACCTACGGAGCCACGGAGGCCCCGACTACACACAAAAATGCACGGAATGAGGGTAATCCGACATTCATAGACCGTAAGCTGTATCGTTCAGGTTCGTTTCGAAAATTGAGACTCTAAATGATAACAATTGTAATCCAAATGTCTCTTTGGGAAGCAGTTGCTTGAATTGCATTTTACCGGCTTTATCGAAAAAAATGCTTTTGATTTCGGGACATTTTTTTCTGTTGGATCACGCCTTTTCTTGCGCACAAAAGCAAGAAGGACCAATGGACTCAAAAGGGCCATGATGTAAAAACACGTGGCTTAGGATGTTTCTCTGCTGAATAATTCCTGATGGAACATTCGAGACTGAAATTGCTGAATTGTTCGTGGATTACTTTTCCCTGTCCATAGCATGTGTTTGATTACCATCGGCTCGTTAATTAAAGTGGCACGAGCTGCCGAAATTCACGTTTTTTTCATAATTTCTAATCGTCACGACAAAAAGAGGCTTTGAAGGTCATCGAAAAACTAAATGATTGGCGTTGGAATGAGGAAAATCCATACAGTATGTGGCCTATACGAACCGGAATAGTGTTCGAAAAGTAAACAAAATTTAAATAACCGGAACGACCATTCATTCATTCTAAGCCAAAGTTAGTTCAAAACAATACTTTATCGTACATTCTCGAGACCAGAAGCATTAAAAAGCTTTTGAATTATACGTAATGGGAAAAATAGCCGATAATTTCAACATTGCGGCTCTAGCCTATTTTTACCTCGCAGCAGATTAGGCTGAGAGAGAGATATATAGACGATGATACAGCGCATCTACTTGCAAGGATGATGCCCGCTCATCTAAGTGCAACTTAAACGCTGCCACCGGAGGATGGATTACTTACATCACTACCGAATGGACGAAGACAGCATTTGAACTGATTTTTTTTACACTCAAATATGAGAATTAAAGCATGCGTATGTCCTGCATGCGTTCTACATTGCAGTTTTTACATCAATTTCCAGCCCGACAAGGATATGGCCTGCACATATTTATTTTTCCAACGCTTTTGAAATTTTTAGAACGGCACATTTAATGTAATTTTAAGTCTCTGTCTCACTAAAACTGAAGAGCCTTCCTGTGGTCGAAAGGTTTGTCGTGGACCGTCCCTATGCAATAATAAGTGAAATAATCTTGAGCGCGGCGTAAAACACCGAACAATCAATCAATCAAGTCCCTATGCAGCTAGAACAATGGACTCCCATGTGACCTGCTTTTTCCCTTGGAGTGCTGTGGAGGTTTTCCCCCCAAAACCGGAATTCTGTTACAGAGATTTTAGCGTCCACCGCCATGTAAAAAGATTTCCAACATAGTGTTTTTGTCTCTGCACAATACAGAAACAAATGTTTGAAAGTATCTCTATTCGGTTGATACATCGGACATATGTCGTCACCAGGGACGCCTCGCTGGGGGAAGATTCGGCCCCAACCACAAACACCTATGCCACATCTATTGTTTGCTTCAATAGGTATAAGAATACCACCATCTCGAAGACAATGCCCCAAGACTGTTGCTCTTCGTCGTGTAACAACCCTTTCCTTCAACGGGGGAGTCCGAGAGGTCCATCCATACCGGTACTGACGGGATACCTTGTTGCAACGCCAACAGTTGTCGAGCTACACTGCTTAGTCGTCTCCCAGCTGACTGGCATATGCCCATATACATTTTCTCAAGAACGGTTGCTGTTGACGATGCCCCTAAAATTCCTAATCCCCAATGGGCTTAAGCTTCCAATTGGAAACACAGTACCGGATTTAGTTTGGATGAGCTGTGAGAAAGCATCCTGCCAGCAGGGCGGCACAGTTATTCAAATTCCAAGATCTCACTAGCGAGGTATCTATACCAAAAAGGAAGTAGGGTGATTAGAGGACGATTTTCGAAATCTAAGAATAGATACTCCGCTGAATAGGGAGATAGATGGCTTCTCCATAATGCTTTGGCCAAGGATGTCCACTGTGCTTCGCTGGAGAGAAGTTGAGATAAACATTTTAGACAAAGTTATTTAACTTTATTTCCTATATTAACTAATCGTAGGCCGCTTTTGCTTTTGGGTAGCTCACAAAATTCATTGGAGTTTCTTATCCTCCCAAAGAAAAGACTTAACGTGATCGTTGAGAGAAAGCTCTTCAGAATTGGTTAATGGTTATAATAAAGAAGGACGCCAAATACCATAGTTTAGAGAGGCTCATTATATTCAAGACTAATACCCTGCATAAAATACTCAAAGTCATTATACATGTAGCTCTCTGATAAGCTCATAGAAGCTCGATCAACTCCGGGGACCATGTAAATCCAAGAAGTGCACAGGTCCGCCGCTTCCAAAGTCTAAAAATAGGCCTTTGGATTTCACGCGGTTAACTTTTGCCCTTGATGCGACTTGGTGCCTGCAAAAATCACCTTCTTCTACAAACAAGGCCATGTCGTCTGCATATTGAGATACTTTCAGAGTTTTTTTTTCAACAATACAGCTCTAGCTAATGGGTAGTCACATGGTAGTAAAACTAAGTTTTCAGAAAAAGTGTTAATTAGGGTATGACCTTGATCAATTCTAAAACAGAAGGGTGCCTCGGTGACTCAGTCGTTTAGAGTGATAATCCCTCAGTCTGACACAGGTCTTCCATCGATGCGGCGCGGGTTCGAATCACACTCAAACCATATTATAAATTGAAAATTCAAAAATTTCTGAGTGGATTTTTCACTCGATCGCCGTATGTGGAAGAGTTGCCAGGTGTTTGCCGAAGAGCTCCATTTCCTCTACCACTAAACCTGGTAAGGCCGTCATATAAGTAAAATAATCTTGAGTGTGGCGTAAAACATCAATCTTTGTAAGATCGAAGTAATAAAAGCGAATGCCGGATGCGTGAAAACATTTTTGATCGATCCACTTGTATTGGTAAAAGGGATCTCATTAAATATATAGTTACGAACAGCTAGTACTATTTTATTTTAGCCAATTAGTTACAATTCACAATTAATAATATGAATACATATAACGAGCTTTTACTGTTTATCAATTAATTGGTTGGTAAATTAAGAAACTAGAAGAAAATTACTTTGTATACAGTTTCCACACACCTAGTGACAGCTTTGACATTTCTCAGAGGAACTTACCCAAACACACGAAGAACATAACACGAGAGAACCAACAAGCAAAAACACAGTTAAGAAATGAACCCACACCGGCTATTGGCATTGAGCTATGCAGCGTCTAAGTTTTTAGGCTCACAGACTTTTGGATTACAATTTTGACATTTACATATATTTAACACACTTTGCCAGCTCATCATATCGACTACAAGAACTACAGTATTAGACACAAGTATACAGAGCATGATCTAAGCATTACAATTGTAAACATTTATCACAAGTTAGACGCTTTTTACGGTGTAGCTTGCCAATTCTCGATTTCCGTGTGACGTCACGATCGCAATAACAAGGCTCCTTATTTGCATATAGGTGAAAAAAAGTCCATGACGACGATATTTTGACTTACTATTTAGAGTGAGACCGTCGCAATTTTAATCGTCAACCGCAGGCCACACAACTTTTTGGCATAGTCGATGTTTTGCACTTTTCAAAATGGCATCCAACGAGTTGTTTTTAACTAGTTTCCAGGCAGAGCGAAAACCACATGACCATAAGTACCCCGGTGCTCCAGAATAGACCCTTTCGGTTTAGAATATGTTTTTCTTGACGTTGTTCGCATTAAGGAATGTTTGAAACTCTCTTTAAACGTGGGTTCCATACAAATGAGAAATGATTAAGGCATCACCACGAAGTAAGTTGTTTGTGAACAACACGAGCTTTCGACACCTATACCGGTGTCTATCAAGCGTTTAATCCTCTTGAAGACGCTTGTCGAATAAGTACATTTAGTCCTTTTGAAGTAGGTTACATGCATTTACAACGTGTTGTAGATTTGCAGGCGCTGTGACACACCTCTATTACATTGTGATAGATAAAATGATCACGATTTGATCCAAAAACAGAGGCTACTGCGCAGGCGTTAATCCTTGGGCGGAAATGGTCTATTGAACTGGATTTGTTCTTGTAACCATTGTCAAGAGAACTAAATGTAATAATTCGACAAGCGTCTCTAAGAAGGTGATTAAGCTTAATTAGCCTCCCATGAGGAATCTATAAGGCCAAACAAACTTGAGTCAAATCGTTGACGGGCATAGGAAGCGCACATTCCTTTAGAATTGCTACTAGATTTCGTGATATCTGGTTACATATGAAGCCATTAAGAATGTTTTTAGTGACGATGCAATTCCAACGGCGTATTTTACTCCATAACGTCTGATGTAAGTTTCTGTAACATTGGAACGAAAAACGCCCAGCCATATGCGCATTGCAGCGCCGCAGACAGGAAATCGGTGGTATTGCTATATAAGACTTGCTTTCTCTATTGGCTATTTGTTAATCTCTCTGAATATGCTTCATTCAAAAAGTGAGTTTCATATGGAAACGTAGCGAGATATGATGAGGGAATGCAGGGTCCGAATTAGTCAACTCCTGAGCAATTTCTTGACATTTTCCCTGAACTCGGCGTTATAGAAACCATAAATGATAGGATTGATAAAGGTAACAATACAAAAGGTATAGAGACTCAATCTGTCAATTAAGTAAACAGCTGGTGTCCAAATTGTTTTGTCTGTGTGGAGTCTGAACAATCTCACTCCGAGGAAAGGCATCCAACAAATGAAGTAGATCCCCGTTATTAAAAATATAGTCTTGGTTCCTTTGTTCAGCTTGAAAGGATTGTTTCTGCCTCCTTTAGTTGCTTGTAGCTGCCTTCCCGGTGAGACATCAATCCGTTTGGTTTCCCTGAAAATCTTGAAGTAACAGAAGATTATGATAGTAGTACCCGGCCAAAATAGACAAACCCCAATTACGGTGCTGTATACTATTTGCCCAGTTGACAGAGACCAGTCAAGTTCACAAAACTGCAAATTGTCCGAATAAGTATAACTGCCAAGGCCTAATAATGGCACAATTGACAAGACGAGAGAAAATGTCCAACTAAAAACAATCATCAAAATACATCTTCTTGTGTTCAAAATTTCATGATAGCGAAATGGGTAAAAGCAGCTTATGTAACGATCCACACTTAAACATGCCAACATTAACACCTCGGTGAAGGAAAGAAATGTCGTCACAGCACCGAAAAATAAACAAATGTCGAAACTATAGCTCCATTTAAATGAAAGAATACTTGGTATTGAAAGAGTACATGTGATTAAGGCAAATAATGTATCTTTTAACGATAAACTGACTACGAAATAATACGAGACTTTATGTAGAGCTCGGCGCTTAAAAACAGTCAGTATAACAAGAGAATTACCCACCAAGGCGAAAACGGAAACCAAAACATAATAAACCACACGGAAAATGTTTTCTGCTGTATTGTCAGCATCATCTGTCGACCTGTTCGAAACGGATTCATTTGAATATAAGGATGTGTTGTCCAATTTGATCTGCATTGTTTAATCCAGTTTGATTGGATAACCCCAGTTCAGGGCAGGATGGTATCTATGTGTCGCCTACAACTTGTAATGAAGAAGAATTTTGCAAGATGTTAAACCCTGCTTGTCCAGCTTTAAAAGCTACGTGTTTATTTGTAGTCCCTATGAGTTGACGTGCAATTGGAACCATCTGAATGGTGAAATAGATTACCACAGTTTGTTACAACCGTCGTCCCAGCTAACTGAACCTTAAAAGAGATGAAGAAAAAAATCATAATATTTATTATAATTCTTGTGAGAGTTTGAACTGAGGTAAAATAAGTCAGGAAAAGAAAAAGTCGTAAATTGTATAATTGGCGTACCCCGGGAGAGATACTTCAATCCATTGATAACGTCAATCATTTGAAACTGAATAGCAAAAAAAAAAAAAAAAAAAAATATAATAATAAGAAAAAAATGCGAAATCTATTTATTCTCTCTTGTTTTATCGATAGATTGTTAGACCGTAAAATTATCAGCTTCACGATATCCCCATTTTAATGTCGCCTTAAAGCGGCATGAACTGCATATTAGTAGTTAGTACAACTGCGTAAATGTTTTTTAACAAACTAATATAATGTAAGTCGGTCAGTCCTTTTAAAATCCTTGAAAATGTTTTAATCAAAGTAAAAAAAGGTTTCAAATGACATATACAGTTTATGGACTGGCTGATTAATGAGATCATTTATGAAGCTCACCAAAAAAACTATACGATTGACGTTGAAATAAGAAAAGAAATAAATAGCCGTGACAAACGTTCATTCGGTGCCGGCACGTATGGTACTTTCCGTACAGTTTCGCGATATCAACAAAAAGCTTCCACAATGTTTCTCCAGGGAAAAATGAACAAAAATTCATCTATTTTGTTTTAACGCGGTAATATACAATTTTGGCAGCTCATGTCACTTTAAAAGTCCTAACAAACACTAGCGTTGTATTCGGTAAGGGGATCTCGAAAAATTGTCGATAAATTTGAGATCGTAAACTAAAAACAACCCTCAACGTTGAATTGGACACATCTGTCTTTTTTGCTACTACTTTTTTTACTACTTCCAGAAATTATCATCATTGAGAGAAATGTCTAGTCATTTGATAGATCGAAATGCCCAGAAAGCCCAGAGTATCCGAGTGCTTTCCGTGTATATATTTGATTCTATATCAACCCGGTGTTGAGATAATACTTTAAGCCATACATACCAAAGATTATTATAAACAGAAAGCTTCTCAATGTCGCATTTCTTGAAAAAAACATATATCAAACAATTCTTTCTTTTTTCAACGAAAACTTTTCTATTTTCGGTATGTCAAGTTGCAATTTATGGAAAATAAGCGTATTTTAATTACTTTGAATTATGCCAGAAACATAAATTTCCATGAGTCAAAATCTAACCTAAGAAGGATGTATGTCATTTTGTGCTCTATTCTAGAATGAAAAAACATGATATGAGCTTATACAGGTCATTTAACTATAATAATACCATTGAATAAATTATCAACTTACATGACATCCGTTTTCTTTTGCTGCATGGGTTTGATGTCTTGTATTAAACATCAGTACAGACTGTCGAGTATGGCGAGATGTTGAAGTCTTTTTAACGTTAAGGTATATCTATATATGAAAGGTGAATAATTACTGTCATTCCCCCGCTCTTGGAAGACTAGCGACGAACCTGCCCAACTCTGTCCGAGGTAATTGGCTGAGGCGATGCCAACCTATCCTTTACATCTGATAAATATATAACTTCAGGGCCTAGATCTAGTCAGGTTCTTTTCCTCTGTGAGCTTTACCTTGGTATTATCTGCCGGTTAATTACACCGTTAATTGAGGAGTGGCGGGAGATGGTCAGTTTCACTGTATGTTACTATCTCATATATCATATATATATATATAGAATATAATGGTTACCATTATGTTTTTGATCTCATGCAAGTCAGATTAACAAAAATTAAACTAATATTTACGAGAAACATTTTTAATGGTATACATGGTTGTATGCCCAAGGGAAAATTTAAATAAGCCACCCCCCCCCCTCCCCAAAACAAAAATTAAAATAAAAAATAAAAATAACAGTAACAAAGAAATAGCCCATGGTAAAAACTACCATTATGTATAATACACTTCAGTTTCCGTTACTTACACTGATCAGTTTTGCGTAATACACGAGTAGTGTCGCTCCATAAAAAAAAGTGGCCAACCACTTCTGATTTTATTTTGTACAGACGTTTCGGTCTGGGTTCTTAGTAGTCCGGGTTTCTGACTTCAAAATGACAATTTTTTTCAAACTGACGGGCGTATAAAAATAGTAATTTTGGAGTCAGAAACCCGGACTAGGTTCTTTGACCATTACCAAACTCAAAATCCAAGTTAACTCAATACTTCGGCACTTTATGTTGCCACCATCAGGAGAGCGCAGATGTTGTGGCATTTTTAAAATATACAGTATTTTGGAATAAGACAGAAATAACTAAAAGCTAGGCCTATAGGCCTCTCCAGGAGCCGCCTACTGGTAAAATTCTGTTTAGGCCTACTTACTTGTCAAACGTAGGGATGTACAGGGTACCCTACAGGACACCTCATTGCGCATCTGAGTGAAATATAGGCCCTTTGAATATATGCTGTGGCGTACCAAATGTCCAAATCTACAATTGATTGGCTGTGTCAAAACTTGGAAATATGATTTACAAACTGCTAGAAGAGCCCAAAACCAGTTTCCAAGGCCTACTTTTAAGAAATAATTTATCTGTGCGTGTTACCAAGCCCTCACGACCAGTTCGAAGTCGGTAAGATGGCTTTCTCAAATTTGGATTTTAAACAACTAAAATCTCCACAAAATTGCAACAATAATACATATTTTGAAGGAGAATGTTCCCTAAGACACAAAAGAAGATCCACATTGTCTTTTACCGAGCTATAAACGAAAGAATATTTCAGAATGAAATACACGGTAAGTTGGTACCGTAGATGCTGCTGCAAATGATTTCGCATATGTAATTTTGTAAATGTTATTTACTAATAGAGTAAACTTAAATGTTTTTATTCAATCTTATGTTCACATAAAATCTGCATGAAGATATTCTGTATAAGAGTTTACTATTTTTATTTTTAAGTAAGTTATGTACTTTTTTCAACTTTAACTCACCCACCATGTTTTATAAGAATTATGTTCACAATAAGGGATAGAACAAGCCCTCGGGCTTTATTCCCGCCCACTCTACTAATATATTTTGATATATACTTTGTAACTCCATTTTGGGTGAATAAAATTAAATTGAAATTGAAATTGAATTGAATTGAATTTTGTTAACGAATTGGGGAATATTTTGCCATTGGTTATTAAACTGACTTTCCATGAATGTTACATCGCCTGCATTCTCTACTTTTCACTTTTTGCTGGATACACATTCTCTTTTAATTTGAATTCTAATCTTTAAGCAAACACTAAATGCATCTTAGTAACATATACACAATTGTTTTGGATTTTGTAAATTTTAATGGTGTAGAGGACTCAAACAAGTGATATCACTGACTGGCCTGTCCGTAGTAGGCAGTATTAAATGAATGAGTCTTAAAAGTTGGTACAAATTAGGAACTTCACTCGAGGATTTCTGCCCGGTTTTTTATTCAAAACTTCATGCAAACATTAAAACGGCGCGAATCTAGTTAAGTTTATCAAAACCATTGCCTAGGTAACAAGCGACTTGATTTAGTCGAAAGCTGTAGGTGTTATTCTTAGTTGAGATTTTGGCTTAAACAGAGTTGTCCGCCATGTTCGACGTTAACTAGTATAGTTTTTAAAACATCCCACACCATAATGGTGTGTTTCCGCGGACTTGTGTTAACGCGTGCGTTGACGGATGCGATTTAAACCAAAGAATGGGAACAGCAGAAATACGCTAGAGTGTTTCCACGGGCAGTCCCGTATTTTTTAACGCATGTGTTAACGGACGGAGAATGGAGCTTGTCCTATTTTTAACGCATCGGACGAGGTAACGGACGAGGGAATTCGCTAATCATGCCGCCATTGAAGGGGTTTTCCGAACCTGATGACCTTTTGCTGTCAGCTCGAATTCCACATACAATACCGAGTGAGTTGTTTTACTCATTTTTACCTGGGATGAATATGAAAGGGATATGAAACGCCTTTGTTTTGCAGTCAGTCGACTGGCAGTTGTTTAGCTCGCTATTGTTCTTGTCAGACTCCCCGTGACGGCATTCTGATCCGCTCAGAGAATAGCGGAAAGCCGTGTTGTGTATTCCGATTCATTCTGAACCATACCGATGTCGTTGATATATGGGCTGCGCATGCCCGTTTGTAAGCTAGCAACAGAAAACAATCGCCATTTTGAATATTCTGACAGTGTTGCTAGCTTATAAATAGGCATGTGCAGCCCATATATCAACGACACCGGTATGGTTCGGAATGAATCGGAATACACAACACGGCTTTCGGCTATTCTCTAAGCGGATTAGAATGCCGTCACGGGGAGTCTGAGAAGAACAATAGCGAGCTAAACAACTGCCAGTCGACTGACTGCAAAACAAAGGCGTTTCATATCCCTTTCATATTCATCCCAGTTTTTACAGACTTACGTTTGCGTTATAAATACATTTTGTTTGAATAGGCCATGTATATGTCCACTTATTCACATTCTTTCCCAAAACCGAAAAAAAATGTTGTAGGGGAAATGACCTTGACTTTTGACCGTAATCTTATGACAGATTGCACTGTTGATCGCATGCGTTAACGCAAGTCCGTGAAAACACTTCATTCTCTCCGTTAAACAATCGCATCCGTCAACGCACGCGTTAACGCAAGTCCGTGGAAACACTCCATTCTCTCCGTTATACTATCGCATCCGTCAACGCACGCGTTAACGCAAGTCCAAGGAAACACTTATTCTCTCCGTTAAACAATCGCATCCGTCAACGCACGCGTTAACGCAAGTCCGTGGAAACACTCCATTCTCTCCGTTAAACAATCGCATCCGTCAACGCATGCGTTAACGCAAGTCCGAGGAAACACTTATTCTCTCCGTTAAACAATCGCATCCGTCAACGCACGCGTTAACGCAAGTCCGAGGACACACTTATTCTCTCCGTTAAACAATCGCATCCGTCAACGCACGCGTTAACGCAAGTCCGAGGAAACACTTATTCTCTCCGTTAAATAATCGCATCCGTCAACGCACGCGTTAACGCAAGTCCGTGGAAACACTCCATTCTCTCCGTTAAACAATCGCATCCGTCAACGCACGCGTTAACGCAAGTCCGTGGAAACACTCCATTCTCTCTGTTAAACAATCGCATCCGTCAACGCACGCGTTAACGCAAGTCCGTGGAAACACTCCATTCTCTCCGTTAAACAATCGCATCCGTCAACGCACGCGTTAACGCAAGTCCGTGGAAACGCACCATAACATGTACAATTTTGGAGTTGAAAATGGCGACCCTTTCGGTCCGTCTTGATTCAGTCATATGTTCTGAAACCATGATCCATCTCAAAGGAATACGAGCCTCGCCCCGTCTTCGACGAGGATCACACTTCCGAACCATCAGACAAAAATATGTTCCCATTGTCGAACTTTCCATATGGTTCTCACTCGAGAATTTCACCAAAGGAACCTTGTTCCGCTGCGCTCCAAGGCGGCTCCAAAAACATATTGACGTTTTACGCAGCGCTCAAGATTATTTCACTTAAAACATATTGCACAAGCGAGATTATTAAGACAGATCATTATGGTTGGCAGTAATATAAATCAATATATACACGATATGCTATCTGAACAAAACTAACTCCTTGCTGGCTTTAAGACTGTGGTTTCAGTAATGGTTTGCACTACAGTTTTGTTTAGATAGGATATTATGTACATATTTTTTAACACTATAACACACGAGCACAGGGAAAATCTTCTTGTCTAAAATAACCACGGAGACAAGTTTCTTATTGTGTTAAAAAGGGTCATATCATTTAGACGTTTATACCCAATAAACCACAACCCATGATATTTCTGTCTTACTCCTTAATACAAATGTCACAAAATCTGTATTATCCTGATAATGGCAAAATAAAGTGCCGACATATATAATTTAACATGGGTTTTACGTTTTTTGGAGTGACACTTCTCATGTAATACTTCAGTTTGTTAGATGTTTTTACTTTATTCTTATGGTCTAAATGTTTTTCAAGATGATCGACCACCACTTGACCACCGATAGACGATTGGATGACGGGTATCCGCCGAATGTGGGGGTTTCTTCGGGACAAATTAAGAACCAGGTTTCGTCTCCCATTAAACCTGGAAACGTCGCCTTGTAAGCAAAATAATCTTAAGTAGAGCGTAAACTCAATCATTCAGACGCTCATCTGACTGCAATCAAATATGGACCCGTGTTTTTCTGTCCAAGATGCACTTGTTTCCATCAATGACAACAATTTTATTGAGTACATACAGTTTGATTTAATTATGGTGGACACTATACTTCCCCAAGATTACTTCTTCTATGCTAGCGCTGCCAGGATTGAGGTATACTCTGTCCTTCTATTGATTTTTCTACACACCATTCACAGTGAAAATCCACTGATGAGATATATCGATAAATTTAAAGGGACATGTCCGCAACCAGGGAAACAAAGATTGTTAAAATGTGTACTATTTAATTGTTGTTTTTATACAGATCAGGTTTCCAGATGGTCATTGCTGACTTTCCTATCTCTAACGGACCGCTGGAGTTTTATTTGGAGATTCCTTTTCCTGCTTTGTTATGGTAAAAAGAATCGACAACTGAGCTGTCTGACGTGGGGAGGGGAGAGGGGGGCTGGTGATTTGGTCCATGACAACAATGCGACTTGTGTCGTCCCCCCGTCCCCTTCGGAAGTGAAAATCTTGTGATTTCTCCCTTATTGGTCTGTCACGATTTGAACTGTAGACTTGGCTAGGGTTGATCCGAGTTTGAACCAGGTCTTTTAGGTGGGCGAATGTTTCAAACCGGGTGATAGAGCCAAACGTTCACTTTGCAGCCGGAAATGGAAAATCAATAGTCTACCAATGCCATCACACTCGGAACATCCTTCGGCTATCTTCGCTCGCTACCGGTCGGCTTTGACACGCCTCGGACAGTCTGCGGTCTTTATACGGTAAATCACCGTATTTTTGGGCTGAATAAAAATGGCGTCGAAAGTAAATATCAAAATTTTTTACTGGAAACGAAAAAAGAAAATAAAAATAATTAGGAATTTATTAAATGCTAATATCATTTCGAAAGATATTTGTTTATATATTATATTTAGCCCGGTAAAGCACATGTTGTGTAACGCAAAGCATCACTCTGAAACTTCGGGGATTTACGTGCGTGAAATACCCTCTGATAGACTGCAGGTCATTTTGAATGTGGCGACCAACAAGGTAGCCGTGTAACGTACAATTTCCATATCCTCTTCAGGGCCCATCGAAAGTGTCCCCGTGATAATGTAAGGGACCGAAACACTCTGTTTGTTAACTTTCAGCCTCGATCAGTTAAATAATTGAAGCATCGGAGGATTCGTGATATGTACCGAAACTGCGTCTGTCTACAACATGTGGTTTTCCGGGCTAAATAAAATATATAATCAAATATTGTTTTAAATGATATTAGAATTTAATAAATTTATAATTATTTTTATTTTATTTTTTCGTCTGCAGTGAAACATTTTGATATTTACTTTCGACGCCATTTTTATTCAGCCCAAAAATACGGCGATTTACCGTATAAAAAGCGCAGACTGCCCGAGGCCACTCTGATAACTTCGGGGATTTACGTGCGTGAAATACCCTCTGATAGACTGCAGGTCATTTTGAATGTGGCGACCAAAAAAGTAGCCGTGTAACGTACAATTTCCATATCCTCTTCAGGGCCCATCGAAAGTGTCCTCGTGATAATGTAAGGGACCGAAATACTCTGTTTGTTAACTTTCAGGCTCGATCAGTTTTATAATTGAAGTATTGGAGGATTCCTGGAATGTACCGAAACTGCGTCTCTTCTTTGCGTTACACAACATGTGCTTTACCGGGCTAAATATAATATATAAACAAATATGTTTCTAAATGATATTAGCATTTAATAAATTTGTAATCATTTTTATTTTCTTTTTTCGTCTGTAGTAAAACATTTTGATATTTACTTTCGACGCCATTTTTATTCAGCCCAAAAATACGGTGATTTACCGTATAAAAAACGCAGACTGTCCGAGGCGTGTCAAAGCCGACCGGTAGCGAGCGAAGATAGCCGAAGGATGTTCCGAGTGTGCCCGAGGCGTGTCAAAGCCCGACCGGTAGCGAGCGAAGATAGCCGAAGGATGTTCCGAGTGCCAATGCCATTTCACGTACGTAAATCCCGAAGTTATCCGGATGACAAGTTAAAACTCGGAATGGCTATGGAAATTGTACCTTGGCTCGAGAAAATGAGTAGATCCTTGTAAATAAATGATCTGGTATTAGTCAACTGCTCTGAATAAAACTTATATACTCAAAGAATACGTACTTAATGAGTATAAACAGGAGCTGAAAATTTGAAAATTAGTCATAAACTCTCATTGTCAAGACAAAACGAGATTTAAAGTGTGGGAAAAGAATCAGAGTTCGAAAGTCAGAAAAAAAACTGAAACTAATTATTGTTATATATATTCTTAAGACCGGTATAAAAAGCTTCAATATTACACGTCGTGATAAATATGACAGAAATTTCACAATTATGTCTAATATAAACATCAGCTTTTTGACAGCCTATGCCAGTTATCAAATCAAGGGCTGGTCTATGGCATAATATTTCTTAAAAGGTAAGGTCCGAAAGAGCGATTTTTATTGAGAACGTTCTTGTCTCTACCCAATCTGACTAAAGTCGACATGTTCATCGAAAAGATGACCATCTCAACTTAAGTTGGATTGGTCTCTACCGAAATATAGCCAGCCACAGCACCTTGCAGACTGTAATATGGGCGTCGATCCGTTCTGCACTAGTTCTGTGTAAACTCAAATAATACAATGGTAGAATTGTGGGCCACACTTCAGCGCTTTCATAGAAATTAAGTCTGTAAATTCTTGCCTTTGTTGCTGTAGTTATCATAAAGGCAGAACAAGGATTGAATGGACGTGAATAAACACATGGGCTTTCAATATATCCTAGCATAAGTATGGGATTTACACTGGGGGGATAAGTTCCTTATAGTACATACCTTATAAATAGGGTTTTTTTCAGTGACTAAACCGGTTTTTTACGTTTTCAGAGTGACATTAGGATATTATTTTGGTCTGACCGAAGCAATGTCGATCAGCTATTCAGAGTGTATGTATGTCAATTTACACACGGAGAAGTTGAACTATAGGGGAAATTAGGTACATACATGTATACTGAAATGGAACGAGGGCGTGCTGTTGGTGTTGTAACATATTACCTTAACTGGTAACTACTTATACTGACTGAGGACTTCGTCGAAAGACTACGGAAACGTCGCGAAACAAATCGGTCTGTACGAATTTAGATAAACGTTTAGCTGACGTATTTGGAAACAACGATTTTAAAGAATTCGTCATCTATTTAAAAAGGAATTCAATCCGTCAACTAATTTCATCCGGTTTCAAGCTAATAAAAACGGACAGAGAAGTTCTCCCTGCTTAACCCATGAAGGAACATCAACTCTATTCTTCTAAGATGTGATAGTATAGGACTCCTGCTAGGCAAAGACAAGGGATCGGTGTATGTTTAACCTTTTGTTTAGCTGTAACTTCCAGAAATTTACCAGGATTTAAAAGCAACTCAAACCCTAAATCTAAAGATTGGTGAATTTTAGGATTATCGTAGATTAAATACCAGACGAGCTGAAATTGAAAACATTACCATTTTTAGTCGGTTGAGCAGGACGTGACTACCAGATTTACTAAATTGACAATGTTTTATACATTTGTACAGTTCCAGTAAAAATATGTGACTATCGGATACAGGCCGGAACTATTGTCTTGCTTGAATCGAAAACCAAGGAAAGTAATTTACCTAGCCTTAAAATACAAAAAAGTCAAACGTAAATTATGGCTAAAAAGAGCAAAATAGGTTTGTCTCTGCTGTTGATTATTATTGTCGCCCTGCTGATAATTACATGTCCAGTGCTTCTTATTGTGTTTGGTGTCAACTTGGGAAAACCTTTTGAGGCTACAAAAGACTTTACGGAAACCTCCTGTACCGTTATAGGGACTCTATTAATCGGAACGATTTCGTGTCATTGTAACAAGGGCCCAAAATGCAAATCTTCTTACCCATGTGTAGAACTTTTAGTCACTTATACCAATGAAAGTGGCAAGCCAGCCAATGCAACTTTGTTCGATAATGACCACAATTTCTTGCATTATGGGTATATACCAATTACAGACAATCGAAACGCGATAAAAGTGAGTATATGTTGATTTTATACCTCTTTGTGACTTTATTTTGCTAGATTTCTTTTATTGAGTGTTATTATAAATGTTGTCTGCACATAGGACAAGTTATGGTCTGTCTACGAGGGCTTCAGTACTATAGCCCAGTAATATGGTAAAAATGATGGAAATACCTGTCTTGATTGTTATCGAACCTATCGATACATTTATCGTAGGCATGTTTCACTTCTATGTCGGCGTTGCCAAGTTTAGTGGGGTAGGCAAGCGGACTTTTTGTCTGGAAGAAACCCCCGACCTTCAGCGAATGAATGACAACTCTTCCAGAAATTTTATTTGGTCGGAGTGGGAATTGAACCCTACATGTAGTCACGTCGATGTAAGGCCATGTGTCGGACTGAGGGACTATCACTGCCGACTTGTTCGCTTAAAGAAAATATTGAGTTAGTTAATTTTAAAACTGTTATTTATATTCAATTAACAATTGAGAATTAAAGCCCAAATAAGCTGATGATATTGACTAAAATATAGAGATGATTATATGCCTATTGATTTATTGTCTATTTAATTTTAAAGATATCTCATACATTGTTCCTACGCTCATTTTCAGTGCTCAACGTATTCCTGTGAAGGTGACCCTGATCAAGATGCATCAGCTGTGGCCGACTTCGTCCAAAGATGGGGCGCTACTGGAAAAACATTCTCGTGTTATTATAACAGAGTAAAGTCGAATGAAGCCTTGCTGGAGAAAGTTTCCGGGATACACTTGACTTTAGGAATCGTCTTACCATTGGTATTTTTTATAGTAGGCATACTCCTGTTGGTCTTCTTCTATCACCGTATTCTAGTAAGGCGAGGGGAAAAGATTTTATGTTTAGGAAGGTTTTATGAAATGCAACCCAATGAGTTATCTCCTCCTATATCAACTATCGAATCCACGATATAAATTTTTCTGATTCAATACACAATACTGATTTATTAAAGATAAAACAAAATAATAAATTTGGGATGAAGATCTTTTGTTGTCTGTTGCTGTTGGTTGATTGATTGTTTGTTTGATTCATGTTTACGCCGCACTCAAGAATATTTCAATTATATGGCGGCGTCAGGCCTATCAGGTTTAGTTTCCGGGAGGAAACCGCCTACATTTGGCGAGTACCTGGCAACTCTTCCACATACGGCGACCGAGTGAAAAATCCAGTCAGAATTTTTTTCAATTTTTATTTGGTCTTGGAAGGCCTGTGTGGGACGATCACTCATTGGGCCACCAAGGCCCCATCTTTTGCTGTCGGACTTTTCATCTTAAAAGTGACATGAGCTGCCAAAAATTCTGATTTTTTTCATAAATTCTGATTGTGAGGAGAAGTTGAGCGTTTGAGGTACCTTGAAAAATAAAGGATTGGCGTTGAAATAAAACATATCAGTAAATAACTATATCGAAGCGAAGATGTGAGCCAAATTCAAATAGCCGGGGTGTATGAGAATATTTGCCTAAACTGCCTTTTCCTAAACTTGTTTTTATCCTCTGAAATTTAGAAATCAAATTTGTGACGCTATGCATATCAGAAAAAATCGTGCAATTAACTGCGTTTGAATATAACAAAAATATTAAATTTGGATATTAAACAAAGAAATTCTGTCTTTTAATCGTTTAAAGCTTGGTTTCTAAACACTTACTTAATCACATATGATAATTAATTAATAACCCTAATAAGAATGCGTGTGTAAGTTAGTTCTTTAAAATGAGACCTTTGTGGTTCTACGTTGACCTTCAGATTACGTTGATCAACCTCGGATAAAAAGCTGCAAGTCAACTTACCGCCAAAAATGTACATTTAACGAGTTATTTAGGGAATCCCGTGTTGCTATTGTTTTGTGCCTGACATTCAGTAAACAAACAGCCAAAAGTATACCGAACGCAGGCCGGTGGCTGTAACTTGAAAAGTCGCTATAAATAGGGTTCCGTGGCCGATCTCTGGAATATACTTTTTGTATGTTTTCTTATATTCCTTAGGACATACTTTAGCACCAAAAAAGTTCGTCCACTCCAAACCCCGGCGTTTTCGCAAAAAAGCCATGTGAAAGGAACACTTTTTCGCATATACAGTGGCCATAGGCAAACTGAGTGCTCTCCCCTTATCTCTATCTAATACATATAATATAGACACATGGGCCCGGAATACACAGAGCGGCGTAGCGTAAGTTTTTACGTAACTGTCATGACAACCCATATTGTAGAGATACGGTCTACGAAAGTTACGTAAAAAAATACATCTACTCCGTTTTGTGAAACAGGCCACTGGCTATTACTTTTTCCACCAATACCTCTTTTTTGGTCGTTTCCATAGACATAGGATTGAAGGTAGACACTATTTGCATTCCTCTGTCGTATATGAGAGAAAAGTAAAAATAAACAGATTTGTATGAGGATCAACATGTTTATGCAATCTATTAACACTATACATGTTTAACACTATATTTTCATCCGATTTTCCCCCGCTGCTTCACGTAACAAACCTGCAAAATATAGTAATAATGTAATTTTAAAATCAGACATGTGGGCCAGACAACATATAATTTAAGTTAGACATCGATAAATGTATTAAAAATTTAATGCAAGCTTCGGTGATATTAGTTTAATCTAAGAATGTTCAGTAGTGAGTGTGGGGGGGGGGGGGGGGGGGGCAATTAAACCTTTTTAAGAGCTCCTCCCACACCCAGCAACACATAGAAACCATTTGCGCTGTAAGGAATATACTTTTTGATTGGTTGTTTAACACTGTATTCAAGTTTATTTTGTTTATATAGTGGCATTGTCAGGATTATTACCAGAAGAAAGTCAATGTCAGATGGCACCCCAAGGTTCTTTCTGTTGGTTTCTGGTTACCGTTCAACTTGAGGCCGACCGATAGTGGGATGGATGGATTAACGTTTTACACCTCACTCACATTTTTTTTCGCATGTATGATGGTGTTGCCAGGATTATTGGAGGACACTCTGACAAACCAGGCTTAATCTATACCCCTCCCCCAGGGAAACCCTGACATTTCGCTTGTTCCTGGTGACCATTCCACTAACATCGTTCATGGCCCCCTGAGTGATCGAGAATTTACCTCGCACATGAAGTGCCACAGTAAATTCCGGATTATTTAAGAAAGACATCTACTTAGTACATAGCAAATCCACACTAAATCGAATTATTGTATTAAACATAGGGGGTATTAACAAATATTTAATCCCCCCCTTCCCCTGCCCCCTTGTCATGTTTAACGTTATAATTTAAACTAGGACACCATACTACACTACAGAACTAGGCTTACACAGAAAATTGCTATAATAGAAAATACAAATCCAGTCTTCGGTCTTGACTTGAATAAGTTTATCTCTAACTATTTTGTGGGGAAGTGTAATCTTTTTCTCTACAACTGTCTTGCATTTAATGCATTGCATTGGTAGCACTACCAATTGATTGATTGATGTTTTACGCCGCACTCAAGATTATTTTTCTTATATGGCGGCGTTGCCAGGTTTAGTGGGAGAGGAAACCGGGCTAATTGTTCGGAGGAAAACCCACGACCTTCGGCCCACTGGACCACGGAGGTCCCGCCAGCACTGCCGAAGACCTAGCCGAGAAATCTTGGCTCTGTCGAATTTTTTTTCCGTGTTCGTCATACGCATACGGAAAAAAAAATCGACAGAGCCAAGATTTCTCGGCTACCGAAGACCGTGTGGCAGTTCGACTGCTTTTTCTCGATCTTAACTTTTTCGGTGTTGGGGCTTGAATAGGAGCTTCAGACTTTCTTTTTTTTTGGCAGCCCACATTCGGTAATTGTTTGTGAAATGCTTATAACAGGATTGATGATACCCAATATTTGTTAAATATGTCATTTTTCTCTCTGACCGCAATGGATTCTTCTGTGTCTAAAAGTACCCATTCTGATTCGATTTGATTTATTCACCAGATAAAATATTACAATTAGTATATTCATAATATATTTGTGGTCTGGCGGGAATAAAACCCCAAGGGACTTATTGTATCTTGTTTAAATTTAAGTCTATCGTACATCTTTTGACACTGCTCCATCTAGTTCTAGTGAAAGGCAAATTCATTTCCCCTGCGCTGTGTGTGTACTATACAGAAATAAGTACTTGATTTTCCATCCGATCGCTCTTCCATCTTGCTGTCATTCTGTATGTTTACAAACTATTGTTTATATCGGAAGTAAAAAATTCAGTGATCTGATTGGCTTGTTCAAAAATTATACCGCCAGAAGCGGGTAGGTAGGCCACAAAGATAGGTCAGAAACATAAATCGATATTCAGTTGAAGATATCTTATAAACGCCAGGGTTCAGAATGGACGAACCTTTTTTATATATTCTTTAGTTAAAGTGGCATGAGCTGCTAAAAGTAACAGTTTTTTCATAATTTCTGATCGTCACGAAAGTAAGAGAATTTGAAGGCCATCGAAAAACTAAATGATTAGTGTTGGAATGAGGAAAATCCATACAGTATGTGGCCTGTACGAACCGAAAACTTGTTCGAAAAGTAACCAAAATTTAAATAACCGGGACGACCATTCATTCATTCTAAGCTAAAGTTAGTTCAAAACAATACTTTATCGTACATTTTCAAGACTAGAAGCACTAAAAAGCTTCTGAATAATACGTCTTGAGAAAAATAGTCAATCATTTCAACATTCTGTTTTAACGTCAAAATATCAATATTTTGGCAGCTCATGCCACTTGAATCATTTATACTGTTTTAAAACTATCGGAATGTATATTCTTGACATCGGCTACGGACTGATCGAATTGAAGCTTCGGCCTCCACTGCGCATTCGACTCTTTTTACCACAACACAGCAGACATTATAATTCTCAAATAAAACTCCCTCATTTATTGGTTAGCATCGTTTCTTGATAACTGTCTAAGAAACAAAATCGAGCTAACCTAAAGTTGAAAGAAAAATGTTATCCACACGTAAGTCCTTCCTTATGTAAATAACCACACAAACGTAAAAAAATAACACAGCGGCATACAAGGAAGCAAACACATCTTGGGGAAAGATAAAACAATCGGTTTAGACAGGTGTCAGTGTAACAAGGTTATATTAACATGCCTTTTAACACACAAGAGAATTTGGTCTATAGGGTGGGTTTTGATTGGGTTCGGGTTTGTCAAGGTGTCCGTTTATACAAGTTTCACTATCTAACCTCGCCTACATAATATCCACGTTGGTCACCTCAATAAATATAAGGGATTCTTTGTACATACGGTATGATTGATTTTTTTTTTTTTTTTTGAAAATATATTTATTCCACTTCAAGAATTTACAGCTTGTGCCCTAAGGTAAAACATAAATATCACAGTTAGGTATCAGGCACATATCAAACATAACAAATTTTCTTGAGATTGTTTCTAAGGTAACATGATGTGCAATTGGCCACTCTCGTGAAGTTTTATATAAGGGTTATTATCTAGGAAACATTTAGAAAATTTCTCTCTATAATTTCCCCACAGTAAAAAAGTTCCTTGTATTACATTTACTAAAGTGCTTCTAAATAGGACCAGTGGAGAGACAGTCTTATTTTCAAAAACTTTATAATTTCTGGCTTTATACATGGATAGTCTAGCCACGCTGCAAACAAGATTTACAAAAATATAATTTACATTCCTGAGATTTGTGCCTAAACCGAACAGAAAAAAATATCGATACGGAATGGCGTTTAAAACAGATGGGTGCTGAAACTGAAAAAGAGCTTCAATAATATCCATTATATATCTGATAAACAAAAAATTAGTTGGACAATCAAAGAACAAATGTATCAAGTTTTCAGTAGATTTACTACACACTTGGCATATATCAGAGTCTATCAGTCCCATTTTGAACACTCTCTCTCCCGTATAAATCACATTATGCAAAACTTTCCAGTCCAATTGCCTGTTTTCAGGACTCTTACACATGGCAAATGGAACCAACCAGAAATTAGAAATATCCAGTGTTGGGAAAATATTTGACCAAAATTTAATACATGCGGGTTGCCGGACAACTTGACTCCTAATACATTTATACAGCTGGTTAGTTGAGAGATTACCAACTGGTACAGTTTTACCCGAAACAGCAATTTCTACAGTACATAAATTTTCATTTTCATTATAAACACCGTCCAATAAGTTAAGCCATTCTTTTGGTATAGAATTACACACAATGTCATATAAGTTCTGGACCGTGCTTATACTTAATAAAGGACAATCGGATAAAATAATCTCTATAACAGCTGCCTTTGGGAGAAAACCTGGGATTACAATGTACAGAAAATCTTTAATACAAACAAGTCCTGACTTCACTAGAATACTGGATGTCAACATTTTCCCTTGGTATTTAATATCAGGGTTATTTACAATAGGTTGAAGAAAAACTTGCTGGGCATGGGAGATAACTCGGGGCGTTGTTTTCATCAAAGCATACCATGCTAACATGACCTCTTTATAGAAACTAGGCAAATGGTCTAACAGTGATTTATTGTGGCACATATAAAATAAACTAACACATAGATTCAGATTATTCCATGAGCACAAATGATATCGAAAAAGCGATTTCCATACCGAATTTTGCGCTGCGTTAAAAAAACGAGCAACAAGTTTTAAACGGAAAGCCTTAATCTTAGAAGCTATATCAGGTAAGCCCAGTCCACCGTTACACTTATCATCAATAATTACATTGTAAGCGACTAAATGGGATTTATCTGACCAAATAAAATCAACAAATACTCTCTTTAGCTCGCTTACTATTGAATCTGTTACTGGCAGCACCCTCATAACATACCATAATTTAGACATTAATAAGGTGGAAATAACCACCACTTTACCATGTAATGAGAGTTTTCTCTGTCTCCATATGTTAAGTAACATTCTAATTTTCACAATTTTCTCTTCCCAATTTTCTTTGAAACATGAATGACTGTTTGGTGATAAATATACACCTAAAACTTTTACACAACCTTGTTTTATAGGTACATTTGAAATTGTAGATGACTTGACTTGACATGTTTTAGAGCACCAAATTTCTGATTTGCCTGTATTAATTTTTGCATTAGAAGCCATGCCATATTTCTTTAAAACTTCGAAAACCTGACCAACCGATTGTTGATCAGTTACAGTTACAGTTGTGTCATCAGCATGCTGGAAAAGTAACGAGGGTGATGCTGACCCTGGTATGGCTATACCATGTATATTCTTATTTTGCATTAACATACAACTTAGGGGCTCAACAGTTAAAACATAGAGTAGAGCAGAAATTGGACACCCTTGTCTAATTGACTTGAAAACATTAAAATACTTTGTAAGGTGACCATTGCACTTAACAGAACTTCTTACGTCTGTGTAAAATATTTGTATCCATTTGCAAAAATTACTACCAAAGCCAAAATGTTTTAATGATTCAAACAAAAATGTATGAGACACCCTATCAAAGGCTTTCTCTTGATCAACTTTAATAAAGTAAGCCTCTAGATTGTCTGTATCCACATAGTGCATTACATCCCTTAAGCTGCAGATCGTGTCCGCAATATCCCTTCCCGGTATGCAACATGTCTGACTGGAGCTAATGACTGAACCAATAACAGTTTTTAATCTATTAGACATACATTTCGATATGATTTTGTAATCTACATTTAACAACGTAATCGGTCTCCAATTTTTTAAAAAAGTTTTATCCCCTCTCTCTTTATAAATCAAAGATAATACACCACTTTTCATACTTCTTGACAGCCTTCCTACAGAAAAAATATCATTGAACAACTCAAGTAATATGTCACCTAAACTATCCCAAAAATGAAGATAAAATTCGGCTGTTAAGCCGTCATTGCCAGGGCTTTTGTTTCGTGCCATGCTCTTCAAAGCTTTCTTTATTTCGTCTAGGGTTAATGGCTCTTCGCACATTACTTTGTCATTTTCATTTATTTTGTGCGTAATACTAGGTAAAACTGAATTCAACATAATGTTCTCATCAATGGGATCATGTTTATACAAATCTGAATAAAAAGAATATACTTCATTTAATAATTCCTTTGATTCACAAACTCTCACTCCTGCTGTATTTGTCACTGCTTTAATTAATTTATTTTTCTGATTTCTCTTTTCTAGACTTAGAAAATATTTCGTATTACGATCACTGTCATGCGTGTTTTGTGCCTTGGATCGTAGAATTGCCCCTTTACACTTTTCTTTTTCAAAATTGGCTAGTTCGTTTTCCAATCTAACAATGCCATCAAGTTTATAGTTTGGAACAATAGCTGCTCGTCTATATTCATGTTGCAGCTTATTTTGAATATCGTTTATTGTTACATACTTCTCACTGAGCTTTTTCTTACTGTATCTTTGAGCAAAACATTTCATTTTGTATTTTACATTATCCCACCAAATAAGTATATCTTCTACAAACAAAGAACAGGATAAATGTTTCTCAATAATTTTTACAATCTCAGAACAAAATATATCATCAGACAAAAGATCGTTATTGAAAATATACAACCCTGGACCCCTTTCCACACCCAAGAAAATCGCACTTAATATGTATTTTAGAATGGTCACTAAAAGACGTGTCTTTAATATATACATACTCACAATTACTCAGTAAACTTCTAGATAACAAACACATATCTATTCTACTTTGTTGGAGTTTGTCACCTACATGTCTATGCCATGTAAATTGAACTTTATCGGGGTTCCTTTTCCTCCAAACATCACACAATTTATAATCATCGATAAATTTTACAAGCGTTGTTCTTGATTTATCAATTTCTAGTATGTTTGTATGTCTATCCACTTTTTCTAAAACCGTGTTAAAGTCTCCCAAAACAATCAAATTGCCTTGGTCGACCTTTTTCAATATATTTTCAAAAAATAATTGCCTTTCGCGTACAATGTTTGGGGCGTAGACATTTACAATGTTTAATTCAGTGCCTTCAAAATCAACTTTTAAAGATATAAACCTGCCCAGATCATCTGAAAAGGAGGACTTTACATAAGTATTAAATGTTTTACTAACTACAAAAGCAACCCCTTTGTAACTATCTGTAGAATTATTGGCATATATAACACCTTCAACTAAATTGGAATATTTATTAACAAAATTATTATCCCAGTGCGTTTCTTGCAATGCAATGACGTCTGCTTTTAATTCGCAATTAAGGAGCTGTTTTAATTTACTAACATCCCTGAGACCATTACAATTTAGAGAAACAAAAGTAATCATTATACTAAGAAAAAAAGTAAGAAAATTTAATCCCGCCATTAATGTTATTGATTGTCAACTTTCCCACCACCCTTCTTTACATACGGAGTCAGTCTTTTAGCTTTGGCTGTGTTCGGCTGGGTGTTTATCCTTTTACTTTTCCTGGTTTTCACTATAGAAAAACCCGAGTTTTCAGAGTTAATGTCACTGGACCCACTTACCGACTGTTACGGTACATCCCAAATAGAGGCACCTTCTGTTGTTTCGTCAATCTTAGATAGTTCAGCTGTTCCGTTTTCATCGCATTCCTCGATTACATTATCCTCATCACGAATTATTCCCTCAGTAGATTTCCCTGGTAGTATAGAGAGATCATCCACCTTGCCTACACCGTTGGAAACCTCAATACACGGATCGGTCATATTTTCAATCCCACAACTACACGGCTGACCATCACACACAGTGCACTCACTGACCTCTTTATCTGAAAGGTCACACTGACACTGGTGTTCAAAATTGCCACAACTTTCACATACCTGTGCTGTACACTGCCTTATTACGTGACCGTTTTGGTGACACCGATGGCATGAAATTTTATCACAATTCCGGTAGATATGAGTATCAGATAGGCATAGGGAACAAACCTTTAGTTGATTATCATGAACACATTTAAAATAATCCGATCCACTAGCTGTTGCAAATTTCATGGCATAGGGTAATGATTTGATGTTAGGCGGAAATTTTACCTTAACATACCTTGTCCCGTCCGCTATTTTCGTTCCTTTATGACATCTCCGTCTTATTCCCGATAGTAACTCAATATCTAAATCTTTCAACTTTTTCCCTATCTCTCCATCCTCCGTGTAACTGGGTAAATGCATAAATGACACTACCACTGTCCTACATGCAACGGGATAACAGTCATAATGGATTCCACTAATCTCAAGTCCATCGCATAAAATATCAAACACCTGTTGATCGGCCACAGTTATCTCGTACGAATCAGCCCCTCTGGGGATACAAGCAAGCAAAGAGTTCAGCCCACACTCTTCTTCAATCGCCTCAATCACATTTTCAGCAGAAATAAATTTAACATCTTTCACCATTACGGTCATCGATAGCTCTTTGCTATATCCACCTTCTGATATACCGCTCGACCTAGCCATTTCGAGATTTTTCCCCGGCCAAAGGCCGATGAATATTGCGAAACAACAACACCACACAATTTAGATGAGCTTCCAAGACACGTCCGCTCACCTCGAAGGTCAGCTCGACTCCCCTCCCTCGGTATGATTGATTGATTATTTGATTGATTGATTGATTCTTTGATTGTTTTACGCCGCGCTCAAGACTATTTCATTTATATGGCGGCGTTGCCAGTTCTATTGTAAGACGAAACCGGGCTCGATGCCCGGAGGAAACCCACAACCATCCAGTGGTAACTGGCAACCATCCCACATAGGTCGTTCCAGTGAAAAACGTACGATATGAAAGTCACACACTATTAAACATAGTAAATAGAACAAGAATATCGTCCGTTCGAGGTGTTGGTAGGCTATTCTACCACGCACTATGGACGGTGTAAATAACACTTATATATTTATGAACACTGAAACACACGGACACAGAGGAAATTTCCTTGTCTAAAATAGCCATAGAGTTTCTAATTGGGTTGAAAAGGGGTATATCATTTAGACCGTTATACCCAATCATAAGTTGTTGCAATGAACTAAAAGCCATGATATTTCATTAGGTTGACGACAGGCAGGGATTTTGCCGTAGTCAATAGAATTTTCTGGAACAGATAATTTGGCCAGCAAATCAACAGTAGGTTCGATAAAGCTAGCATGCCGATTCACTATAGGTTGTAGAAAGTAATCAATTAGCTGTGATACTCAACCTTTACTACCACAATCCGAGAGAATATGAGGCCCTGTGGCATTTTAGGTTTGGGTTATTTTTCAGTGGGTTTGTAAATTTTCGAAATATAGAAGACCATGCTTAAGATGATATTCAAAATAGCGATACTTTCAACATTTACAGGCCAAATTTCCGTATCAAGTTTTTGGTAATGATTGATTGATTGGGGCCTTAAGCCCGCCGCAGACGAGAGCTATCGCCTTCGCCAAATTTCATTCGTGCCACTTGGCTTAAGCAGATAGCTCCCGTCTGCGGACAATTTTGCAAGAGATTTTGGTCATTCGTGGCTGAGAGCCGAATATCTATCGTGTTTGATAATTTTGTCCACGCGTGGACGTTTCCTCCTCGTCTGCGGTGAAGAAAGCAATTAGCTTTCACTTTCCTTCAAGTGCGCATGCGTGCAGATGAGCAGTCAAAACATGACGTAGCCTACTGTCGAAAAGGCCGTTCTATGCGAAAACTTTTCCATGGAGTTAGACGAGGAGTTAATTCATTTGTTGTTGATGTTAAAACGACGTCGAAATCGGCGACGTACTAAAAGAATGATTCGAAGAATGTGGAAAAAACCGTGGATATCTAGAAGAATTGGCCAAGGCACTTATTTAAATTTAATACAGGAAATAAGTACAGAAGATCCTGAACAGTTCCATCGTCTTGACAGAAAGTCGATAGCGTTTATTGCGGTCTTTAAATTCAGCTGACCGCACATCATACAGGCAGGGGTAGTCAATCCATGGATCAACAAGTTTATCTTCTAAAATAGCGTTTGCTACAAGGTCGGTGGTTGTCGCCATTTTTAGTGGCATGCATGTGATCATCTGCACGCTTGCGCACATGAAGGAAAGTGAAAGCTAGTTGCTTTCTTCACCGCTGACGAGAAGGAAACGTCCACGGATTTATGAACAACCTTTGGAAATATTTTTATGAACAACCTTTGGAAATATTTTTCTAAGTTGTAGAACATGCACTTTAAAACTCTGACCAAAAAGAAAATTAAATTTCGGTCGCAGCACATACAAAATTCAAGCTACGTTTGCCGATCTACAATTCTTACGAAAGTTAATTATCCCAGAGACACATGACATCAAACAGGACCTCTGTAGTGTACGTACCCTCACAGTGATGACGTAATAAACGATTTCTGCTGTCTCAGTACGTCTTCGTGGCAGTTTGTACACATCGAAGGTCGTGTATGACGTCATTTTTCCAAGTAGTTACGAAAAATACGGAAAATATGCATATTTCCTCCCCGTTCTTTTTTGACTACCAGGGAACTACCGCGAAGGTTGTTTCGTTTCAACTGATGTTTTTCAAATATACATTTAGTCCATAAACAAACACAAACCAGCTTTAATTCATGTTCATAAATCCTTTAACGTCGCACTCAACAGCTAAGGTTATATGGCGACAAAAGTACCAACTGACCAAAAGATCTCACCCAGCCCCATCCCACCTAAATTTTAATATTAAAACCTCCACAGACCATATGAACGCCAGGAAGGCTAATGTATTTGGCATACTTAGTTTTCCTCAAAGCTAGGTAGGCGGAAATGGCTATGGCAAAAACCACACCGCCCTCAGCCCGAGGGTTTTTGGTAATGAAGAGGGTTGCTTAGCTGTCGATCAACCTCCTCAGTGTAGTCCTGTCTTGACACAGTAACTGGTGCCCAGCCTTTATCATCAAGTTAAATAACTATCTTTTGATTTCCCCTTGGTTACTTTAGGCAAGACATAGGTAAGGTTATATGAACTTCTATAAATATTTCAACGTTTTAATCAAGATATCGGTATCGTTATCAAGCATATGCTCGGGTTGTAAACAAGCAAATATAGGAGTAACATTTGCCATGCAACTTAGATACTTAGATATAAATTCTTTTTGTATGTATTTATCTTGCATTATATTGCGAAGAATGAGAAGAAATTAAAAAGCAACATGTAGTTCCATTGCATCGTAGAATTGTTAATGTCTAAATAGATTCTCTAAGTTTTCTCTGAACTCCGTGTTATAAAACCCATAAATTATAGGGTTTATGAAGGTGACGATAGAAAAAGTAAACAGCGTCAGTCTATCTAACGTGTAAAGAGTTGATGTCCAATTAGTTTTATCCACATAAAGTCTGTATTGTCTAACACCAACGAACGGCATCCAACATACAAAATAGACGCCTGTTATTAGAATTATCGTTACAGTTCCTTTGTTTATTTTAAACGGAGTATTTTGTCCGCCGTTAGCCAGCTGTGGTTGCACTCGAGACGTGGAATTGATGCGCCTTGTTTCAATGAAAATCTTAGCGTAACAGTAAATAAGAACGGTTGTTGCCGGCCATACAAGGCAGAATCCAATAATCTTTGAATACGTTTGGTTACTTCCAAACGGAGACCAATCAAGTTCACATAATGTCAAGTTTTCTGAGTAAGAGTATCTACCGATACCCCACAAAGGTAGAACTGCACCTATCAGTGAAATCATCCAACTTACGGTTATCATCAGCAGACAGCGTCGGACGCTCAATATTTCCTGATAGCGAAGCGGATAAAAACATCCAATGTAGCGGTCAACGCTCATGAAAACCAGCACGATCAACTCACTGTATGATAACCAGGTTGTAATAAAACCGAAAAAGACGCATACACCTTGGCTAAAAATCCATTCACCTATTATAACACTTGGTAAGGGAATGATACACGTTATTATAGCAAATGTGAAATTCTTAAAGCATATACTGATCACAAAGTAGTACGATACTCTACGTAGATTTGGGCGTTTATAGACGGTCAGTATCACCAAAGAATTCCCCACTAATGCAAAAACAGAAACAAAAATATAATAAGTACACAGTAGTATACGTCCTGAAAGTGTTTCGGTTCCACAAGATGATGTATTAGAAAGTGAATCTTGTAGGCACAGTGATACGTTCATAGCCTGTTCCTTCATAGTCCCATCTATAACGTTATGGTTCTCGGTTTTGTATAAAGTCAACACATTCTCCTTCTCTGATCAAATATGACCACTGCTCCGGACAGATCTATGAAATACAATACACAGGAAATAAATATAAATTCGCAGCTAACCAAGAAAACAAATACATGTATACAGGAATCGCATTCAATAATGGCACACTGGTATTGACGGGATTGATTTTTGGCGTAGAAAACTATATAGGTAAGTTTTTATAATGGTTTCACGAATATGGTACCGTTGCCAGGTATAGTGGAAACTGGTTTCTTTTTCCAGAGAAAAGCAGAACCTGGCAGCTGATTCACACTGGGCGATCCAGTTTCTCTGAACTGAGTGGGACATAAACCCGTGACCAATCGATGGGATGATTGTATTGGACTGAGAGATTATTGATAGGCCCACCGTCGACCGAAGCCCCATCAGTATTGTTTTCATCTTTACGTTTAGGATTGATTGATTGCTCCGTGTTTTAAGCCGCGCTCGAGATTATTTCACTTATATGGCGGCGTTGCGAGTTTTATTGTGGGAGGAAACTCACGAACTTCCATTGGTAAATGGCAACCATCCCACATAGGTCGTTCGAGTGAAAACCCAGACAGAAAATTTTCCAATTCTTTTGGCCTTAGTGGGATTCGAACCCGCGACCCATTGTTTACGTTTAGGAAGTTATTCAACGGTTGAAATACAGTACTTTTTTATAAAGTGTGAAATAGTACTTACTGTCAAACAAAGTAAACCAAACTCCGAATATCAAAGCCAGTCTTTTTATATTTTGTATTTCAACAGTGCCTATGATCCATCTGCTAGGAACAAGCAGTAACACTAGTTTTACCTGATTTCAATCTGCGAAAATCGATTTGGAAACAGGCTTTGTAGACTTGTAGCTTTTTTGTTCGTCACTTTAGGTGAAGCCACGAAGGTTTAACTTATTGACAATTCTTGTGTTTATATATGTTTAAGATGAATAAGTGATGATTTCGACACATCCTAGTTAATGGCCTCACTGTGTAAAGTCTATGAAGCCTGGATGATATTGTGTTTAGGCAGCAGATTATAATGTCACAGTCAGCTCAATCCAAACAAGGACTAGCTCTATACATGGATGGACAGGTATTGGTGCGAGCCATTAAAGTGATTATGTTGGTACTTCTGAATGCAAACATTGGCATTTACTATAAAGGGATAGAGTTAACAACGTTAGGTGCAAAAGTCTTTTTCAAAGATATCTTGACAAATATAGTAAGCTAAAAATTGTATTGGAGTCTACCGTGATGAGCTTAAAGGAAATGTAAAGGAAACAACTCAGTAAATACAAAACAGGTGCGGTAGTTTTTTCTTTCTGGCGGTACCAAAGCCATATCTGGACGATTTTCCTCGCCAAATTGTGTTATAAGAAAGTTAAGAAGCGTTATGAGAGAACGTCTGACTGACTCGGCAGCCATCGTCATAGCATTGCAAGCATTACCATATACCGCAGGCGTAGAGCGACTTAGTATATAGGCAATGTAACCGCGACCGCCATCTTGTTTTTTCGAGTGACTTCCGGTAGGATCTGTCAGTGCGATCGCCGATGTCAGGGTCCGGTCAGTTTCAGGTAATTTTCTTTATATTCGGCTTTTAGCTGGGGCGATTGCATGTAATTTTTATTTTCCTCAGTGATTACTGAGTCTTTCTACATCCTCATTTAAGCCTGACATTCTCTGAATTTCTTTCACGCTAGGGAATTCCCTTTTACAACTAATTACGCTGAAAGGTATTTCCCCACTTTGACATTAAAAAAACATATGATCCAAATTCCGCGTTTTGTTGAAATTTGGTAGGAATCTAGCCAATCATATGTAAAAACAGTGTGCAAAGTTTGACATTAATGCGCCAAGTAGAACTCTTAAAATATATGCTTAGTTGACAGCTCCTCCAAATACATACTGAATCCCATTGACAACTATTCATAAATCATAGTTTACTGAGGTTTCCCACCACAAGCTATCACCACAACTTTCACCGATTACCCCTTAGCATGTACGTAGTGGATTTTTTAGTCCGAATGGGGCTTTTCATATTGGATTCATGTTAATCGCTGTCATAAGTGGGATGGTTGCCAGTAACCAACAGAAGGTTAGGTTAAATCAGGACATTTAATTCACAAGTAAAAGTGTTTGTACAGAAAGGTTAGCTTATCGATTATTAAAGCTGGTCTAAACCAATTATCTAATGGATTGCATTGACGGTGTTGATAAAATTGAATAAAAAGTCATAAATACAAATTTTCTATCATTATTTAGATAAAAATTTAACTCCTGTTTATACTTTTAAATGGAATTACACTTTTCCTCCAAACAATTTCTAATATTTAAAATTTATTGATTTTCTTTGAAAGAAAATCTGCAATATATACTGATTTTCTTAACGTTAACATATAAATTTGTTTTAAAGCTGGTCTAAACCAATTATCTAATGTATTGCAATGAGGCCGTTGATAAAATTGAATAAAATGTCATAAATACAAAGTTTCTAGTATTATTTAGTTAACAGTTTAACTCCTGCTTATACTTTTAACTTAAATTACACTTTTCTTACAAACAATGTCTTCTGATATTTAAACTTTATTGATGGAAATGGAAATCTGTGGTATTCTTAAGCATTAAAGGATAAATGTGCAATTATTTTTCAGAAATAGGACAACCTCTACTAGAGTTTCAATTTACAAAATTTGGGGACTGGGGATGATATTCACCACATCGAAGTGTTTGTTAAATATTTCTACAAGAATGGCATGGTATTACCAGAGATCTACAAGAATAGAGTGGTGTGACCAAATCAATGAGATTGTTTATCATTTTAAGTGTTTTATGATAAATATTTGGAGATAAAACATGGACATTTGAAATGTTCTGAAAAATTAAAAAAGACATCAAGCTGCAATCATCATCAGGGAAATTACTGAATTATGAAATATTTCTACAAGAATGGCATGGTGTTACCAAAGATCTACAAGAATATGATTGTGTGCCCATAATCAATGAGATTGTTTATCATTCTAAGTGTTTTATGATAAATATTTGGAGAGAAAATATTGACATTTGAATTATGCTGAAAACTTAAAAAACATAAGCTGCAATCATCATCAGGGAAATTACTGAATTAGTAAACGAGAACACAGGAAAATTTGAATCTCTTAAATGATACTTTTTGAACCACCACCACCCCCCCCCCCCGCACTTGCAAATAACAGGCCTGACCCACACACACCTGCCAATGATACATCATAAACAATCAAATTCTAATAAAGATGTGTGAGTGAATTTTGATCATTATGCATTCCAATGGAAGGATATGGATGAGTGAGTGAGAGAAGATTTAACATCGGTTTAAACATCATTTCAGTCTTATCGCAACGACGATAGGGATGAAATAACCTTTGGTTGGTGCGTGAAGAACTAAAAATTGAAATATTTAAAATCTCATAATTACAGTCATCTTTTAGACACAAAGAAAATAGAAGAAAAAAAACAGTTTATTATTTAATTTTGTAGTGCACTGTATATGTTACATAAGTAGCCAGTACTATATTTACATTTCGTTTATTGTTTTAAATAAAACATTTTCTCCTTTTTTGTACATTCATCTGTGTACAGAAATACAAATATTTTGATCTTTTAAACTTGTGTTTTAGCTATTTAACTTTGCGTTGTCCTCCAACTAAGACTACTTCTGACTTGCTCATGTTTAACCAGTCTATTATATTTCAAAATTTAAGCCCAGTAACCGTTTTGGCCCTCTGTTATCCATCATTAGTGTTGGCGATCTGAAAAAAAATATGAAAAATATATAAAATATGTATATAAACCAAGCTTTATAACTGGACCTGTTTAAATTTGTCACAGGATAGTCATATGCAGACAATTATAGAAGAAAATAGACCTGAGTAATTTTTCCAATTCTGTAGTTTATTTTATATAGATATATTTTTTATGACCACTAAAACACATGCTACCGTTACAGGCCAATCTTCTGGTAGAATTCCAAATGCCCTTGCCATATCATAAGTTTGGGGGAAAATATTAACCCATGAGTGATTGATTGTTTTGTCTTTTACACCACATAAAAGGATTACTTAATTTGCCCAGTGGCACAAATTGCTGGAGAGATAGAAACGCTCAACCTTCTGTTAGTTCCCTTCAAACATCCCACTTATGACAGCTATTAACATGAATCCAATATTAAAAATCCCATTCCCATTGATATTTTTGTAAATTTCCATTTCGAACATGCAAAGGGTTAATCAGAGAAAGTTGTGGCGTTAGCTGGTAAAAAAAGAAAATTAAACCCCCAGTAAACTATGATTTATGAATAGTTGTCAATGGGATTCAGTATGTATTTGGAGGAGCTGTCAACTAAGCATATATTTTAAGAGTTCTACTTTGCGCATTAATGTCAAACTTTGCACACTATTTTTACATATGATTGGCTAGATTCCTACCAAATTTCAACAAAACGCGGAATTTGGATCTTATGTTTTTTTAATGTCAAAGTTGGGAAATACCTTTCAGCGTAATTAGTTGTAAAAGGGAATTCCCTAGCGTGAAAGAAATTCAGAGAATGTCAGGCTTAAATGAGGATTTAGAAAGACTCAGTAATCACTGAGGAAAATAAAAATTACATGCAATCGCCCCAGCTAAAAGCCGAATATAAAGAAAATTACCTGAAACTGACCGGACCCAGACATCGACGATCGCACTAACAGATCCTACCGGAAGTCACTCGAAAAAACAAGATGGCGGTCGCGGTTACATTGCCTATATACTAAGTCGCTCTACGCCTGCGGTATATGGTAATGCTTGCAATGCTACCATCGTCACAGCAAAGCGAAGTGGCGTGTCCCCTCGACCAATCAGCATACGCCTAGCTCATCAGTCAATGCACTAGAACAAGATAAATTAGTCAACTGTGAAAGTCTGCTATTTAAACCTAGGTTAATTTCAATCGTTTCGAGGCGCTGATAACTAAATACAAACACTCTAATTACTCTGACATATATACACAAGGAAAAAAGTTAAGCATCCCATGCTGAAATTAATTATTCACAATAATGTTAACTGTAATGCCAGTTATAATGATGATAAGACTGATGTCCTATTGGACGATTGGGGCAATTCATGTGTGACAGTAACGCAAAAACTGCACGTAATGTGACATGAAATGTTTTTTGAGCATTTACGCAAATTCAGTATGCTTCCCCTTAAATGTTTTGTACTTAAGGCCGGTTTTGTGCAACGTGGACTCATCTTCTGTGAACATGGCACGAAGGAGGATATCAGAGGGGCAAAAATGGCAAAGTATCGGTATACACTCCGCAGGGATGTCGTACAAAGCTATCGCACGTCAATTAGGCTACCATTATACAATGATAAGCAGATTGGTGAGAAAACACGATGAAACTGGTGCTGTGAAGGAACGACCAGGCTCGGGTCCACCACCTGTAACACCACAGCGTGAATATAGGGCACTGATCCGACTGGTACGACGTCATCAACTTGCATCAAGTCCATCTTTGAAGCGGCAATGGCTACCCAACCGACGTCTGTGCACAAGAACCGTGAGAAACCGATTGAAAGTTGCAGGCCTGAGGGCAAAGATAGTCAAACGCCCCCTACGGTCAGATCGCCATTAACGGATACATTTGGCTTGGTGTTTAGCAGGACGAGCTTGGAGTTTGATGACCGGGCGAAGAGTTCATTGGTCGGACGACATTTTTTTACTTGCTCAACGTCACGGATGGGCGAACGAGGGTTTGGAGACACAAAACACAGCGTATACACCCAAGAACTTCCATCAACATGTTCCTTATGGAGGGGGCTCTGTAATGGTTTGGGGGTGTATCTCTCACGATTGCAAATTGAACTTGTTCGCTATACGAGGAAACCTCGCAGGTGACCGGTACATTCGGGAGGTCCTGCAACCACCCATTAGGCTCAATACATGTGTACATGGATGACAAAGCCAGACCTCATGGTTCCCAGACAGCAATAGCCTACATGTACTTCCAAAACGAAGTTGTAACAACTCTGCCTTGGCCCGCCGTGAGTCCGGATTTGAATTATTTAGAGCATATTTGGGATAGGATGGACAGAAACATTCAAGCCCTAGCCGTACAAAATCTTCAGGAATTGGAAGCCTCATTACAATTTCACCACCCGATTTTAGCACTTTTTAATCATGCATATTCAAATATCTCACTCACTGTCAGTATGATGAAGACAAGGAAAATATATATTAAGATCTGAAGCTGTAAATATAAGGAATTCCACAAGCTTTTATTGTCAAATTTAACATTTTTTTGTTATATACGTATGCTTCAAGTGTCTATTCTAACTTTGACAAAGTTATCAGTGAATAACGCGTAATTTAAAGCAAATACAACCTCTTTTACCATATTCGAAGATTGAAAAAACAAAACACTATGCAACATGTGATTTTATTAGTTCATTTTCATAATTAGTTGAAGTTGTAAGAAAAAATAACCATACGGCGTCAGTGGGGGTGTTAGCCGACTTTTCTGCTGTCGCCATTCGATGTCTTCTGTAATGACGCAGGCCAGCACTCTAAGTTCTAACGCCATATGACGACAGCGGTACCGAATAGGTAAAATGAAAACGACGACGAAAAAAATACATATTGCATAATTTTACCATATGGGGAACCAACACAAAACAAATTCATCAAGATCCGCCTAGTAGTTTTCGTGATTCCGCGATTGAAAGCTTTGTAGGTAAAAATCACAGAAATAGCTACCGGCCGCGATTTTGAATATGCAAATGAGCAAAAAAGTGCATAGTGCACAACGAGACCATAGGGTTAAACTGCGTACAAAATTGTACGAAGGTCCTTTCATTACTTTAGGAGAAAAGTGACAAAACGAAGAAAAGCAAAATAGGTGCCTAGCGGCCATTTTAATATGCAAATTAGCAAAAAAGTACATAGTACGCAACTAGGCCATAGTGTTAACCTGCGTACAAACTTTTACGAAGATCCTCTCATTACTTCAGGAGAAAAGTGATAAAAAGAAGAAAAAAGAAGAATTTGATATGCAAATGAGGATAGAAATAATCTTGCACAACTAGACCATAGGAAAAACGTGTGTGCGTGAAGTTTAAAGAAGATCCGACTAGCAGTTCTCTTGGAATCGCGATCACAAGAGAGAGAAGTGATAAAAAGAAGAAAAATAAAATGGTCGCCTAGCGGCCATTTTAATATGCAAAGGAGCCCAGAAACATATATGTTGCACAACTAGACCATATGGGGAACCAACACAAAAACATTTCATCAAGATCGGCCTGGTGGTTTTCTAGATTCCGCGATCACAAACTATGTAAGTAAAAATCACAAAATGGCCGCCAGCGGCGATTTAAATATGCAAATGAGCAAACACAATAGATGTTGCACAACTAGACCATAAGGGAAACATGTCCGTAAAATTTTATGAAGATCCGAACAGTAGTTCTCTTGGATTCCGATCACAAAAAGGACGACGGACCACGGACAAAAAGCGATTTGATAAGACCGCCATAAATAAATTAAATAAACGGGACGACCATTCATTCATTCTAAGCCTAAGTTAGTTTAAAACCATACTTTATCGTACACTCTCGAGACCAGAAGCACTAAAAAGCTTCTGAATTATACGTCTTGAGAAAAATAGCCAATAATTTCAACATTCTGTTTTTCGTCAAAATATCAACATTTTGGCAGCTCATGCCACTTTAACATGCCTTTTAACACACAGAAGAATTGGGTCTATATAGTGAGTTTTGATTGGGTTTAAGGGTTTGTCAAGTGTCCGTTTATACAAGTTTCACTATCTTACATCGCCTTCATAATATGCATGTTGGTCACCTCATTAAATAGAATGGATTATTTGTACATACGGTATGATTGATTGATTGATTCTTTGATTGTTTTACGCCGCGCTCAAGACTATTTCACTTATATGGCGGTGTTGTCAGTTTTATTGTGGGACGAAACCGGGCTCTATGCCTGGAGGAAACCCACAACCATCCAGTGGTAACTGGCAACCATCCCACATAGGTCGTTCCAGTGAAAACATACGATGTGAGAGTCACACACTATTAAACATAGTAAAACTGTGTCTGTAAACAAATAGAAGAAGAATATCGTCCATTCTAGGTGTTGGTAGGGTATTCTACCATACGCTATGAACGGGATAGATAACACTGAAACACACGGACACAGATGACATTTCCTTGTCTAAAATAACCATAGAGACAAGTTTCTAATTGTGTTAAAAAGGGGTATATCATTAAGACCGTTTTACCCAATCATAAGTTGTTATATAGAGGATATTAACTGGTCTCGATGTGTATACCATAAATATTTCATCGAGTGGGATGCGAAAAGTGATATTTTCACGAGTGGCAAAGCCACGAGTGAAAATGTACATGTTCGCATTACACGAGATGAAATATTTATGGTATACACATCGAGACCAGTTAATTTTCTCTTTATTATATATCTAACAAGATACATATTTTGATTAGAAAACAACTACGTAACGAAAACAAAACTATGCCAAGGGTTCATGTCTCAGCCACTGACCTATATACCGAGCTATATAGGTCAATGGTCCGAACTACCACGGTGCACATGACAAAGTAGTTTGACAAAGAAATTCATTCAGTTAACTTATTAAAGAAAACTATTCTTAACCCCCGAATCAAATTACTTATATTGTTTATTAAGATCAACAACAAAAAAATTATGCGCTCTTTCGTCGCTTTTTCGTTATTTTTCGCAAAGTCATTATTCAAGACGCGCGCATTTACACATAGCCAATCACGTGGAGTGATAGTGTCAAATTTGATCGAAGCGAGGAAAAATATGAAAATTACAAAACCAATTTTAATATTAAAAAAAAAAATACAATCACAGTTCAACTGAAATAGTTCGCACCGCACTTTCAAATGTATAAAGAGTATTAGATGACGGAAAGTGCTTGAGTGCAAAAAGAAAGTGTAGGAAAAAAATGCTTAATAGTGGAGCACGGTCGAGGATGATTGCGCTGCCTGTGGCAGTGGAGCGTCAAGTCAGGAAGACACATCAACGGGAAGGACGGCTTGGTAGCCCTGGCTTGCCGTGATCAAAGTAGTCCCGGCTATCAAAAGTGATATCATCACTGTGATGATATCACAAAAATTGTTATCGTCACAGTGACGATATCAGTTGCTATTTTCCCTCTGATATGATTTATATCATGTTGATAGTTCTCTATATTTCATTGCCAGATATATAATAAAATGAACTAAAACCCATGATATTTCATTAGGTTGACGACAGACAGAGATTTTGCCGAAGTCAATAGAATTTTCTGAAACAGATAATTTGGCCAACAAATCAACAGTATTTTCGATAAAGCTAACATGCCGATTCACTGTAGACTTTAGAAAGTAATGAATTAGCACTGATACTCAACTTTTACTACCACAATCCGAGAGAATATGAGGCCCTGGGGCATTTCGGTGGGTTTGTAAATTTTTGAAATATAGAAGACCATGTTTAAGATGATATTCAAAATAGCGATACTGAAATTTCCAACACTTACAGGCCAAGCTTTCTTATCAAGTTTTTGGTAATGAAGAAGGTTGCTAAAGCCCGGTATACACTGAGATTTTTGCTGCGACCCGACCCGACGCGACTGTATCCGACTCGAGTCGGGTGCAGTCGGCTTTAGTTGCGTCGCGTCGTAAACCGGTATACACTGAACACAACTGAACACTCGGAACATCCTTCGACTATCTTCGCTCGCTACCGGTCGGCTTTGACACGCCTCGGACTGTCTGCGCTTTTCTTACGGTAAATCACCGTATTTTGGGGCTGAATAAAAATGGCGTCGAAAGTAAATTTCAAATTTTTTTACTACAGACGAATATAGAAAAAAAAAAAATAATAAATTTATTAAATGCTAATATCGCTTAGAAAGATATTTGTGTATATATTTTATTTAGTCCGGTAAACCGCATGTTGTAGACAGACGCAGTTTCGGTACATGTCAGGAATCCTCCAATGTTCAATTATATAACTGATCGAAGCTGAAAGTTAATAAACCGAGTGTTTCGGTCCTTTACATTATCACGGGACACTTGTGTGGGGTCCTCAAGGGGATTTGGGAATTGTACGCTTCACGGCTACCTATTTGGCCGCCATATTCAAAATGACCTGCAGTCTATCAGAGGGTATTTCACGCACGTAAATCCCCGAAGTTTCAGAGTGCACAACTGGATACAGGCCACAGTTTCTCACTTCCGGAAATATTCCTAGGGACGAAAGAAGTTCCAGATATTTTTGTGTGTTTTTTTTATTATTTTTTCCTGGCCCCCTGCATTTTTTTTCTGGGCATTTTTGTAGTTTTTATGAAAGGACAGGGGTTGAGTTACTGTCTGGAAATGATTTTAGAAGTGGAATGGGACCAGTTCAGGTGGTGTAGATCTGGTAGTTGGGGGTGCTTTGGTCTATTAACATGCGGCGGAATATGTGCAAAGAGACCCCTATCAGCTGATTCTACTCGTATCTCAAAATTTCTACCTTGAACCTATGAAAAAATTGTGCTTAAAATACTGCCAAAGGACTGTTCAAGGCCCCCACCGAAGGATTTGGTTCAACGAAAGTTAGGGAAGGTGCTGTGAGAGCAGACATTAACATTACCGCAAATGGGAAATGAAGGAAAATGAAACTGTGACCTGCTGCCAACTGAAGTCATTGGGAGACATGGCATTCGGAACTCTCTAGCAGAAAAAGGTACAAAAAGACGCTTATTTGACGTCACGTGACCGTAGTAAAGTTTCTGATTGGCTTACGGATTCAGACTCTGTACGACGATCGTCGCAAGAGTGGATACACTGTCTGACCAGACCCGACTCAACCCGATTCTTGATCAAATATCTAGCACGTCCAGATCACTCCTGACCCGACGCAACTGAAGCCGACTGACACCGATTTGCGTCGTGGACTGGTATACACTACACTTTTTCTCTGCGACGCGACGCGATTTTCCAGTCGGGTCGGGTCGCAGCAAAACTCCCAGTGTATACCGGGCTTTAGCTGTCGATCAACCTCCTCAGTGTAGTCCTGTCTAGACACATTAACTGTTGCAGAGCCTTTATCGTTAAGTTAAATAACTATGTTTTAATTCCCCCCATGGCTACTTTAGGCAAGACATTCTGAAAAGGTAAGGTTATATGAACGAACTTCTATAAATATTTCAACGTTTTAATCTAGATATCGGTAAGGTTATCAAACATATGCTCGGGTTGTAAAGAAGCAAATCTAGGATTTGAGAATCAAATATTGCGATGCAACTTAGATACACAGATATAAATTCTTTTAGTATTTATGATCACTAAAACACACGGGCACATGGAAAATGTTCTTGTCTAAAATAACCATGCAGACAAGTTTCTAATTGTGTCAAAAAGAGGTATATCATTTAGACCGTTACACCCCATAAATTGTTGTAACAAACCAACGTATGGTATTTCATTAGGTTGACGACTGACAGTAGAATTGTTAATGTCTAAATAGAGTCTTTAAGTTTTCTCTGAACTCCGTGTTATAAAACCCATAAATGATAGGGTTTATGAAGGTGACGATAGAAAAAGTAAAAAGCGTCAGTCTATCTAACGTGTAAAGAGTTGATGTCCAATTATTTTTATCCACATACAGTCTGTATTGTCTAACACCAACAAACGGCATCCAGCATACAAAATATACCCCTGTTGTTAGAATTATCGTTACAGTTCCTTTGTTTATTTTAAACGGAGTATTTTGTCCGCCGTTAGCCAGCTGTGGTTGCACTCGAGACGTGGAATTGATGCGCCTTGTTTCAATGAAAATCTTAGCGTAACAGTAAATAATAACGGTTGTTGCCGGCCATATAAGGCAGAATCCAATAATCTTTGAATAAGTTTGGTTATTTCCAAACGGTGACCAATCAAGTTCACACAATGCCAAGTTTTCTGAGTAAGAGTATCTACCGATACCCCAAAAAGGTAGAACTGCACCTATCAGTGAAATCATCCAACTTAAGGTTATCATCAGTAGACAGCGTCGGACGCTCAATATTTCCTGATAGCGAAGCGGATGAAAGCATCCAATGTAGCGGTCAACGCTCATAAAAACCAGCACGATCAACTCACTGTATGATAACCAGGTGGTAATAAAACCGAAAAAGACGCATACACCTTGGCTAAAAATCCATTCACATGCTATAACACTTGGTAAGGGAATGATACACGTTATTAAAGCAAATATGAAATTCTTAAAGCATATACTGATCACAAAGTAGTACGATACTCTACGTAGATTTGGGCGTTTATAGACGGCCAGTATCACCAAAGAATTCCCCACTAATGCAAAAACAGAAACAAAAATATAATAAGTACACAGTAGTATACGTCCTGAAAGTGTTTCGGTTCCACAAGATGATGTATTAGAAAGTGAATCTTGTAGGCACAGTGATACGTTCATAGCCTGTTCCTTCATAATCCCATCTATAACATTATACTTCTCGCCTTTGTATAAAGTCAGTACATTCTCCTTATCTGATCAAATATGACCATTGCTCCGGACAGATCTATGAAATAAAATACACAGGAAATAAATATAAATCCACAGCTAACCAAGAAAAAAATATCACGTTCAATATTGTTACACGGGCATTGACGGGATTGATTTTTGGCGTAGAAAACCATTTAGGTAAGTTTTTGTAATTGTTTGTTTATCTTTAAGTCATTATTGGTCTACATTGGCATAACCCTAGCAATTTGATGACATCTTCAACGGTTGAAATACATTGCTTTCTTATAAAGTGTGAAATAGTACTTACTGTTAAACAAAATAAACCAAACTCCGAATATCAACCCCAGTTTTTGATATTTTGTATTTCAACAGTGCCTATGATCCATCTGGTAGGAACAAGCAGTAACACTAGTTTTACCTGATTTCAATCTGCGAAAATCGATTTGGAAACAGGCTTTGTAGACTTGTAGTTTTTTTGTTCGTCACTTTAGGTGAAGCCACGAACACTAAACTTATTGACAATTCTTGTGTTTATATATGTTTAAGATGAATAAGTGATGATTTCGACACATCCTAGTTAATGGCCTCACTATGTTAAGTCTATGAAGCCTGGATGATATTGTGTTTAGGCAGTAGATTATAATGTCACAGTCAGCTCAATCCAAACAAGGACTAGCTGTATACATGGATGGACAGATATTGGTGCGAGCCATTAAAGTGAGTATGTTGGTACTTCTGAATGCAAACATTGGCATTTACTATAAAGGGATAGAGTTAACAACTTTAAGTGCAAAAGTCTTTTTCAAAGATATCTTGACAAATATAATAAGCTAAAAATTGTATTGGAGTCTACCGTGATGAGCTTAAAGGAAATTGAAAGGAAAGAACTTAGTAAATACAATACTTTAAAGGGGCATGAGCTGCCAAAATTCACAGTTTATTCATAACTTCTGATCGTCACGACAGTAAGAGGCTTTGAAGGCTATCGAAAAACTAAATGATTGGCGTTGGAATGAGAAAAATCCATACAGTATGTGGCCTGTATGAACCGAAAACGTGTTCAAAAGTAAACAAAATTTAAATAACCGGGACGACCATTCATTCATTCTAAGCCAAAGTTAGTTTAAAACAGTACTTTATCGTACATTTTCGAGACTTGAAGCACTAAAAAGCTTCTGAATTCTACCTCTTGAGAAAAATAGCCAATAATTTCAGCATTCTGTTTTAACGTCAAAATATCAACATTTTGGCAGCTCATGCCCCTTTAAGTGTGTAGAACACATCCCTAGAGCAGAAGGTCAACAGCGGGTATAGCCTCCATAAGCTTCCAACCTGCGCCTCAACCCTCCAGTGAGACGTCGGATCTGTTGAAGGCTTAACTGCGCGGATTTGATTCCTTCAGAGCACATTTGGGATAGGATGGGCCTAGAGCCTAGTGCAGGAATTGGAAGCTGCATTACATCGGTATTGGCGGCAGTTACCTCGGCCTTCAACAGACCCGACGTCTCACTGGAGGGATGAGACGCAGGTTGGAAGCTAATGGAGGCTATACGCGCCATTGACCTTCTGCTCCAGGGATGTGTTCTACACACCCAAAGTGACATTTTTACTTCAATATGTTCGCCCTGTGAAGCCAGATGGACTCTGGAGTTTCATACTTACAAGCATCTTTTTATTTTGTTAAAATACACTTTTGATTTGGCTAACGATATCCTGAATAAATTGTACAGCTCATTGCTATTAATGGTGATTTCTTATCGACAGAATGTTGCACTTTATGACTTTATGATCACAATCGTTTCTGCAACATCAGTTTGCCAACAATCTCCCTACACCAATAATTGTATCGGTCGGTCCCGCCTTTAAAGGGGGGTGCTTAACTTTTTTCTTTGTGTACATATGTTTCAGTTTTATAATAGAAGTAAAGTGGCTCGGCCTCAGAGTCAACAACGTACAGTCATTGTTTATAAAAGAGTTTGAAAGATCTACGAGTCAAGCTTAAACTCCTTTGTCTGTCTTCTACCTAGCAACCAAATTACAAATTTTCACTTTCTTTTCCCATTACAATACATTGTTTGATTTGAGTTACCCGACTTCTTGCCATAGCTGAAGATCAGTACAGTCTGGTGAATAGGCCTATATTACTAAGCATTCCAGAAAATACGATCTATCATTGGGTATCAGGATCGGAATGACATACACCCCTTTTTAACACAATTAAAAACTTTCCCTTTATCCGTATGTTTTGTGTTCATAAATTGTTTTAAAACAAAAAAAATCATCCACACCTCAGCACACAGTTGGAAGTAGTCTGTAGCATTGTTGGACTTTCTTAAAACATATTTTACTTTTACCTGCTCATCTTGAATTTTCATAAAAAAATATGGTTATCATTTGAAATCTGTCTTTTAAAATTTTACCAGTTTATTTCATTTATTGGTGTTCCAACCGTACCTGTCTTCTCCTACCTTACATGGATACAGTTCGCTTACTATTTCCAATCGTCGTTTTGTCATTTCCCTTTGTTTTACCAATGTACGTTCTTTTATTCTTTTATCAATGATTGATGTTTTACGCCGCACTCAAGATTATTTCACTTATATGGCGGCGTTGCCAGGTTTAGTAAGGGAAACAGGGCTCATTGGCCGGAGAAAACCCCCGGCTTTCGGCCAGTACCTGGCAACCCTGCTGCATGCAGCGACCGAGTGAAAATCCACTCAGAAATTCTTCCATTTATTATTTGGACTGAATGCGATTCGAACCCGCGTAGCATCGATGGAAGGTCTGTGCGAGACGGAGGGACGTTCACTTTAACCCACTGGCCCCCGCTCCGTCTCACTCTCTTAGACCTAGAGCATCTGACCTTTTTTCTGCCACCTTTTCCAGTTTCTACTAGAGCCCCTTCCCCGAGACCCAGTACGCAGACTCTCTTTCCTACGATGCAGTAATATCAGCGACATAATATAAAGGCCACATAAGGGTATTATAGAATTCCCACTAATAACGTTCTCAAATGTCTTTTTTCGATAAAAATGTACATTGACAGTGCTTTCACTAAGGCATTAAAATGGGGCAAACATAATTGTAATGGTAAACTTCGACCATTCAGAATTCCTATTCTTTTCTTTTCACCATTAACTGTCAATTCTGCTGCCTCTACTCAGATTAGTTCACCACCCTCTCCTCAACACCTCGGTTTGTCAGTCCATCGATATCTATCATCTCGCCCCACCTCCTCAGTCACGTATTCCTAGGCCTGTAACTCGACCATCAGTTTACCCTTCGTGATAATGTAGTTGGCAGCCAAACTGACCAGACGCAGGTTGAAGGGCTGATTATTGTTTCCCTTTTTTTTTCTTAGCGTAGGGCGATAGTTCATGTACATTAGGTACATCTTTAGCATTGTGGTTAGGCAATCCTGTATCGGTGTTGTACCGCGTGGGCCTAGAGCTTTCCAATGATGAGGTTTTGCCTGTCCTTAAATCCAAAAACTGTGTGAAAGTGGAACGGATGTTTAAAGGCCATCAAAAAACCAGTAGGCCTACTAGCTGTATGCTTCTTCATTTTGAAACCAAAGATCTACCGTTTGAAGTTGTATTGGGATATGAAGTCTTTGATGTCCGCCCCTATGTCCCCCCGGTAGTTAGATGTTTTAAAAGTCAACACTTAAATCACTTTGCATCTGAATGTAGGGGAAAATTGTGCTGTCCACGCTGTGCTGGTCCTCATAAATTTGAGGACTGTGATCAATTGAACCGACCCAAATGTGTCAACTGTGGCTCCGATAACCATTCCTCAGTCAGTAAGGCTCAATATACAGTGTATTAAAGTTAATGAGAAAATTTCATTCTCCCAAGCCCTACGTAATGTTCGTCAAAATCAAGTTACTAAAAATCTTCCTGATGTTGAACTCCCCAAAAATCCTAATGGTAAGTCGGAGGTTGATTCACCACCATCACAGAATGCCAGGCAACCACCAACTCCTACATTATATGTTAAAGTCAAGCCTGTAATGAAATCTGTCTCCACTCAAACTATTTCTACATCCTGCTCCCAAACTGACGATATCTCTGCCACGACTGCTGCTAAACTTATATCACTATTTACTGATGTTATTGTTCAAACTTTTGAACTATCTAACCCTAAAGCTTTTGCTACCTTTGTCTTTCACGCCACCACAAAAATGTTTGGACCTGAACTAATCAATTTTAAAAAATTGAATGCTGCTTTAAAAGAATGTCTTAGATCTGATAGTAATGAATAATGTATTCTTACGTTTTCTCGTTTACTCATATTCTTTCTCTGCTGTTAACAATGGCGGTGAACATTTTACATTATAACATCAATGGCATTGGTTCTCATGGACAAGAGTTCAAGTTCTATGTTTCCTTTAAATGCTTTGCCTGATGTCATTTGTTTACAGGAAACCAGACTGAAATCTAATATTTCTTTTAAGATTCCTGGTTATTTTATTAGTCGCAAAGATAGGCAAGCCAATGGCGGTGGTGGGTTACTTATGGCTTTCAGAGAGGGGTTATCATTCTCGGAGGTTCAGTTGTCTCCCTTGTGTGGGGTGGAAGCCCAGTGTTTTAACATATTTAATCACAATAAACACCCTATCAGTATTGTCAACTTCTATAACCCCTGTAATGTTTCAAAAGCTGACACTTTTAGTACAGTTTTTAATCATTTTCATAAATCTTGTATGATTTGTGGCGATTTTAATGCTAGCAGTGTTTTGTGGGGTAGTTCAGCTACAAATCAGAATGGACGGATTGTGATGGATTTTTTAGACAACAATGACTTATGTATTTTAAACGATGGCTCTGGCACTCGTTTTAACAGCCATACTGGAAGTTTATCCCATATTGATCTGTCTATTTCTTCACCGGATCTCGGTTTACCCGACACGTGGTCTGTAGACTATGATAATCCATGTGGCAGTGACCATTATCCCATTCACATTTCTTATTCTTTCTCACTACATTATAACAATAATGGTTTTCCACCCAGATGGTCTGTTAAAAAAGCAAATTGGCCGCTTTATAAAACAGAATGCAAATCTGCTATATGTAATGATTTGTTTGATAATGACATTGATATTTTTTGTACAAATTTCATAGATGCTGTCAATTACGCTGCTACGAAGGCCATTCCCAAGTCCAATGGTAATGTACCCTATAAAATGCCTGTACCCTGGTGGATGAATGACTGTTCGGCTGCCATCAAAGAACGCCGACGTCTTAAAAATCGAGCTCGTAGAAGTCGACTTATTGACGATAATGTTTGTTTTAAAAAAGCTAAAGCCTTTGCGCAAAGAACTATTAAATGTGCGCAAAAGACTCATTGGCGTAAGTTTTGCTCTCACATTAATTCTGACACGTCTGTTAAAACTGTATGGAATCAAGTTAATTCTATTCGTGGTAAAAAAGCTATTATCCCGATTCCTGCTCTTTCTACTAACAATGTCTCTTATGTAACCAATTCTGATAAGTGTGATGTTTTTGTCAATACGTTCTCCTATGTGTCCAGTTCTCAGAATTATTCTCGTGAATTTTTAGCTCATAAAGAGCGTATTGAAGATAAACATCTATTTGATAATATTCTTTTCGATGATATGCCAATTAACAATGATTTTAATCTGTCTGAATTAAAACATGCCTTATCATCTTCTAAAGATTCTTCTCCGGGTGAAGACGCCATTCCTTATAGTCTATTGTCTCATCTACCAGAGCAATGTTTATTGATATTGTTACTTTTATATAACACCATCTGGAACAAGATGAGACTGCCGGTAGCCTGGAAGCAGGCTGTAATTATTCCAATACCTAAGCTAGGAAAAGACCCATCTAGCCCTCCGTCTTACCGGCCCATCGCTCTTACTTCTACTCTCTGCAAAGTCATGGAGAGAATGATTAATTATAGACTTACGTGGTTTTTATTAAAGAATAATCTTTTCTCTCAGGTCCAGAGTGGTTTTCGCAATAAGCGCTCTACAGTCGATCATGTTGTCTCTTTAGAAAACTCCATTCGACACGCTCTGTCATCTAAATCATATCTACTTGCTGTTTTCTTAGACATTGAGCGTGCCTATGATATGGTTTGGCGAACTGGTGTTTTAATCAAAATGCAAAATATGGGTTTGGGAGGGAAAATACTGGGTTGGGTTAAGGATTTTCTGTCGAATCGTCAAATCAAAGTTAGACTTGGGAATGTTTTTTCTCCATTAGTGCCTATTGATAACGGTGTTCCCCAGGGGAGTGTATTATCACCAACCTTATTCAACATTGCCATAAATGATTTACCTTCTGTTGTTCCCCCTAAGCTGACAAGTTCTCTATTTGCTGATGATATGTCTATGTGGTATATGTCTAAAGGTGTAAAGCTATGTTTGAAATATTTACAGGAAGGTCTAGACAGTGTCATGGATTGGAGTCGACAGTGTGGTTTCAAGTTTTCTACTGTTAAAACTGAAGCTGTTCTTTTTACCAAAAGGTTGGCAAAAATGGATAAATATGCTTTACTGCTGAATAATGTCCCAGTTAAATTGTCCGCTGACTTTAAGTATTTAGGCATGATTTTTGACAAACGTCTTACTTGGTCTCCTTATATCGATTATATATCTGTTAAATGTCGCAAAGCTCTTAACTTGCTAAGATGTGTTTCAGGCCGCCATTTGGGAGCCGACAGGAAGTGCCTTTTATTATTATACAAGTCCCTGATCCGGTCACGGCTTGACTATTGTTCCATAGCTTATGACTCTGCTAGTAAGTCTGTCAAGCTCAGTGCTCAGCTCAGTGTGCAGCCCTCCGCATTTGCACGAGGGGTGGTCGGTCCACTCCACTCAGTGTTATGCAAGTTTTTTGTTATGAGTGGCCATTGTACATTCGGAGGCAACTACAAACGGCTAAATATACATTTCGTTTAAAGGCTGCCATAAATAATTCTGCTTCTCTTGTGCTTCGGCCTTCTTACTACGATGCTTTTTATGTCGATAATGATAAGCCACCTTTCTCTTTTAGTATCCGTTCACGCCATATTTCTGAATTTTTTAAATGTTACTGATATTAATATTCAGCCTGGCTGTATTCCTGCTTTTCCCCCATGGGAACTTAATGCCCCTTATATATCCACAGAATTACATTTTAGAATTAAGAAATCTGATAATGCTGCTATTTCTCTGTTATGTGCTTTGGATCATATTAAATCTAACTGGGGTCACAGTTTACATATATTTTCAGATGGTTCCAAATGTCCAGAAACGGGTAAAGTTGGGGCATCTTTTTGTGTCCCCGAGATGAAGTATGAAAGATTCTTCAGGCTATCTGATCATATTTCTGTTTTTAAAGCTGAATTATATGCTATTGTAGCTGTCTTGAATTTTCTGCTTGACTTAAAGCCAATGGATGTTGTTATCTTTACAGACTCCTTGAGTTCCTTACAGGCAATTGTAAACTATTCTTGGCAGAAATCTTCAATTGTAATATTTGAGATTTTACATCTGTGTACAGCATTAGGGTACCAGGGGGTTTCCGTGGCGTTTGAGTGGGTTCCTGCTCACATTGGTTTACCAGGTAATGAGCATGCCGACTCTCTCGCTAAACGGGCCCTTCTCTTGCCTACAGTATCTGTTTCGTTACCGCTCTCTCTTAAAGAGGCTTTTAGTGTTATTACACCCAGGTTTATTCAACTATGGCAGGACCATTGGGATACCGATGAGACTGGTAGATTCTTAAATTCTTTTAACAACAATGTATCACTTAAATACTATCTGTCATTGCCATCTCGGTTGCATGAAATTCGCGTGTTTAAACTTTTATCTGGGCGGTTATCTACTAATACATTTCTCCATAGAATTGGAAGACATGATACTGGTCTTTGCGAGGAATGCCTCGTCCCGGATACTGTTTCTCATCTCTTATTCAGATGTAGACGTCACACTGATGCGCGTGCTCTGCTGTACAAAGCTCTTTCCAACGCTGGTGTTTTACAACTTCATGATATTACCTCTGTCTTAAGCCCAAGGAAAAACCACAACAAAGTGTTCCAAGCTGTTGGAGATTTTTTACAGCGTTGTTACCGATTTTTCTTTTTTTTTACTTGTGACCCTTTTTTTCCAATCCAGACAGTGATGAAGCAAACTCAATGTAATGTAAGTTGCGCAATCCCATAGTGGTTGCTCTGGTATTAATGCTAATCTTGTCTTTCTCCTAGCATTGTGTCTACGTAATGTTTTTGGCGTGCATCATTCTCATGGATGGGTAAGCGCCCATAAAAATTCAAATTCCCCCCCCCCCCAGTTTACCCTTCGTCGTTTCCTACTGGGACCGCCTCCCTAAGACCTAGCACCTCTGCACCCATTTTCTACCTCCTCAGTCCGGCTCCCACTAGAAACTTGTCTCCATGGTTATTTTTTAAAGAAAATATCTCGGTGCCCGTCGGTTTTGGTGTTCATAAACATATAATTTTATTTTTCCATATTTCATGCAGTGGAGCCAACCAATCTTTAATTTTGAATTGAAATGATTTATCAGAATATAATGAACAGAGCATTTTGATTTCTCTCGTGTCAACTGCCTTATCCACTGTCCTGCTTCTTGGCCAATATCAGATATCAGATTCGATCCAAGAGGTTAGATGCCGTTGGGTGTGGAAAAGTAATATATAGATATAGTAGACAAAATGACCGCAGGATCCGATTGTGACAACAAGAAGCCATTCCAAGACTTAGCAGATCTCAATGTATTGGCCATGTTTGTGGACAACAGTCCAGTTTTGTTCTTTACAGCTCCGTCAACGGAATCATCTTTATGATGTCAACTCAAGATTGGTTTGCTACACTGGGTAAACGAATGGCAAAAGATATCCCTTGGAAAGGTTTTTATTGCATGGCTAATTTGCAAGGAAATACTTGCTCCTTATGTCAATTTAGTTCAGTTTAGAGGAGATACCTATCTAAACCTGTTATCTGGGCGCCTCTAAACTGGCGCAAACATCTCCGCAAATAAAAATTTGTATTGTACCAAAAGGGCATCAAGCACTCAAGAACGCGAATTGCCTTCGTTATCGAACTCTATCCGCATTAGAACAGGGAAACAAAAATAATGGACTAATAATGTTCCTCTGAATGATCGGCCAGTATAGACCACTATAAATCATCCGATGGTAAACAGTCACTGTCATACATTTAGGTACGGACTGATTTGGCCAATAGTATGTTTCCTTGTAAGGAATATAAGTAAGAAAATTCGCCACAGATGTTAGCTTAGCCCAGGGTCGAACCTGGATCGCAACATGACGAGTTAAGCGTACTAACAGTTAGAACACCACAAAGGCAACGGTTAAAGAAAATAATCTTTGTCATGTAACATGTAAACCTGAACGGAAAGGAGATCAATCTCATCTGATCGAGTAAAAAGACATAGGATCTGAAAAGTACTTGGAGAATATGATAGTTTTCTTCTCACAATATGGTGAATTGGAAAACGATCTGTCATTATGGATTCCGATACGTGTTACATGAAGGACAAACCCAAATTTCTGTTATCAGCAGCTGATTTTAACAAAGGTGCTTCATTATGTATGAACAAAAAACTCCCACAAATCATTGTACAATGACACAATGTACAAAGTAACTACTATAAATCATGTAAAGAATACGTACATAAGGAATATTTCAGCACTGAAAACACTCTGAAATTCAGAGTTGAAGTTTGAGGTTAGTAGATTTTGCATAGAAAATAAATCTTAACTCACCGGACTCCAAGCCATGAAAACTGTATTGTGCACGACAAAGTATGTTTATATTAGGATAACGGTTTCGTGGTTCTGTACACACCCTTTATTTTAGGGTCTATTCATAGGCTGTTACTAAATATTTCATCAGGATACGTTTTGATCCATGGATAGAGTCCCAAACTGCTGGTTACGTTTCTTTTTTCTGTTTTTAATTTTGGAACTCAATCTTGGAATAATCTTTAACTTCGGACCTCCATCCTGGTATAATCCTTAATTTCGGACCTCCATTCTGGAATAATCCTTAATTTCGAAACTTTATCCTGGAATAATCCTCAATTTCGGAACTATATTCTGGAATAATCATTAATTCCGGAACTCTGTTCTGGAGTGATCCTTAATTTCGAAACTTCCTCCTGGAATAATACTTAATTTCGAAACTTCATCCTGGAAGAATACTTAATTTCGGAACTATATCCTGGAATAATACTTAATTTTGGAACTCCATCCTGATATAATCCTTAATTTCGGAACTCCATCCTGGAATAATACTTAATTTCGGAACTCCATCCTGGAATAATAGGCTACTTTATTGCGGAACTCCATCCTGGAATAATACTTTATTTCGGAACTCCATCCTGATTGATTGATTGATTTTCACCATATTCACCATAAAATCAGTGTGGTAGTACAGAAGTTGTAGTAGGTGTAGAAGGCGGGAATAAAGTTCCAGTGGAACTTGTTCTATCCCATTAATAAAAGAATATGAAATATAATTGGAAGAAGGCGGTAGATAATATGTAGTGAATAAACAAATTTAGAAAAAGAAAGTAAATAGATTAAATAAAAGAACATATGTACACTTATCCTTATGTATCATACCAGTGAAGCAGATAACATGTTTATATATGTAGTAGATGTGGCTTTAATGATGTTTTGAAAAGTGAAGTGGAAGAAATTGATTTTAACTTAGCAGGGAGGTTGTTCCACTCTCGAGGACATTTAACTGCAAGTGTATGACGAGATAGGTCTGTTTTGAAAAAGGGTCTGTATAAATTGTTATCTCTGGCTCTTGTTTCATAATGGTGAATATTTGATTGTTTAGTGAGAAGTGTTCTTTGTGAAGGAGGCACACGAAATGGGTGATGAATAAAGGAACTTCATCCTGGAATAATACTTAATTTCGGAACTCCATCCTGGAATGATACTTAATTTCGGAACTCCATCCTGGAATGATACTTAATTTCGGAACTCCATCCTGGAATAATACTTAATTTCGGAACTCCATCCGAATATAATCCTTTATTTCGGAACTTCATCCTGGAATAATACTTAATTTCGGAACTCCATCCTGGAATGATACTTAATTTCGGAACTCCATCCTGGAATAATACTTAATTTCGGAACTCCATCCTGGAATTATCTTTACAAAAGAACATCCGTATAATAGTACACATTTAATGTGTTCGTCCAATGGCAACATAGCAACAGGTATTGTCCTTGATGTATGCCTACACTGATTAGAATGTTCACCTTTCACAAAACGATTGCATGATTGCATTAGTGTTCTGTTATGAGTTGTCATAAGGCGCTGCGAAGCTTCTTAACCTTTCTTGTGGCGAATTTAAAACAGTGGACAGTTGATATCGGTTGTTGTCTTGACTTTTGAGCTAGTTTCCCGTAAAAACATAAGGATAGACATACAGATAAAGTTGTAATACAACGAAATTGATCTGAGCAGAAATATATCCACCGTATAATAATGGTGACGGTGGTGTATGGTCAGAAACATTTTCACAACGAACTGTTACTGTCAATGGACAATTATTCGCGCATCAAAATCGCGTAATATTGCACTAGGCTACTTTTGTCAATGTACTATCGCTGAGCAGGCCTACATGTCCGGCCACAGATATGACCCGGACTAGGTATATAGCTAAAGCTCACTTTAACTCATGTTCTAAATTAGCTTTTGTAAGAAATCCAACTTGATTTGAGACAAATTGCTTTCCCAACTGATTATATATATTCAAACGTCTGCAAATCTAGGCTCTGGTAATTTTGAACTGTTACTTAGAATGGAGAAACTGGTGCAGTTTAGCATGAAGGATACAGTTATATTGGACAGTGGTTCTTTTGTCTGGAATTAACCATGATGACCTGTTTTCATAGGAAACCTAATGGAAAGACGATGTCGGAATTTTCCTGTCGTGGTCATTTCTACGTCATAGCGTAGAAATTTAGGCTGCTTGAGGTTGCTTAATTAATAATTTATTAAATACTAATATCATTTAGAAAGAAATTTGTTTATATATTTTATTTAGCTCGGTAAACCACATGTTGTAGACAGACGCAGTTTCGGTACATATCAGGAATCCTCCAGTGCTTCAAACACCAATGGGTCGCGGGTTCAATTCCCACTCAGTCCAAAAAAAATTGGAAAATTTTCTGACTGGGTTTTCACTCGAACGACCTATGTGGGATGGTTGCCAGTTACCAACGGAAGGTCGTGGGTTTCCTCCGGGCATAGAGCCCGGTTTCCTCCCACAATAAAACTGCCAACGCCGCCATATTAGTGAAATAATCTTGAGCGCGGCGTAAAACACCAATCAATCAATCAATCAACCAATGCTTCAATTTAACTGATCGAGGCTGAAAGTTAACAAACCGAGTGTTTCGATCCCTTACATTCTTGTGTGGCCCTCAAGAGGATTTTCGAATTGTACGCTTCACGGTTACCTATTTGGTCACCATATTCCAAATGACCTGCAGTCTATCAGAGGGTATTTCACGCACGTAAATCCCCGAAGTTTCAGAGTGTATGACACCTGTGTTGGACAAAAGGAATATCACTGCCGACTGAGTCACCGAGGCCCGCGGATGTCTTTGAAGAGGGTGGAATTAACCTGGTTTTAGTGGGAGATTTTGAAAGTTGACCAATTTGTTTTGTGCGTAGTGGCACATGGTATTTTCTAAACTTTAACAGTATTTTACGGAAGAGAGGGGAGATAACCGTTGACCTACAAATCCATGAGTTAGCTCTCCGTTAGCTTCACCCTTGAACTTACAGTTTGCCACTGACTGGCTTACACGGCAAAGCGAGAATCTTTCAGTCCGATTCCAGCCTTCAATCGATGGGTTGCGGGTTTTAATGTCACTCAGTTCAAAGAAAAAATTAAAAAAAAAAATTAAATATGAATAAAACCTTAACCAATTCGACCAAACTTACAACTGAATATTGTTATTTTCTCTCTGCGTGCGAAAAACAACATATTCTATTTTAAATTACATCAGATCGTTTCCATCGTAATGTATGTGAAGGAATAGTTTTGCGATACAAAGGGGTTGGCACAGTCGTTGAAGTGTTTAATTTCCAGTTGCCTGTATACATGTATGGATAGCGAAAAGGCACAAATGTAATTAGTTTTTACAAGATTTTACATTGTGTATTGGCGGAGGGGGTGGGCTAGATAGGATGGGAGTACGTGTTGCACCAGACTTTTTTGAAGAATTGTTATCTACGTGACTGAGCCTTGAGCCATATTTTCACAGATGTTTTCACAATTCCGATTGTCAAGAAAGTTCAAGGGTTTGAAGGTCATTAAGAACTAAAACAATAGTATCCCCACGCATAAAATTTATCAATGTTAAGTAAAGTAGAAATAGTCCAAGATAGACAACAGTTCATTTACAAACAGGATATCCCCACCCTCACTTGATAGCAATCATCCTCACCAAGTTTTAATAATATTCAATACAATCTATAGGAGGAAATGCATCGAGAAACCAATATCAGGTGGAACCCAGAAAAAACAACAGGCACAACATTCCAGAAGGTAACAATTTAGTCCAAGCAGGAGCATGTGGTTAAGCAGGGCTATGATAAGGAGTATACAGTGCTCCGAAACACTCTACATGTACGTCGGCAGAAACAAGCACCCATTGTCTACGTCTTCCAATACTGCCGGAAAAAAGTAATTACTCTAAAAATAATAAAACCAGTACAGCCAAAATAGTAGGTGCACATCATCGCATCATTTCCAACATAAAACCCGTGGGAGTAGATGCGAGCATCCATTGTCTATTTCTTCCCATACTGTTGGAAAACGGCAGTAACATTGAAAATAATGAAACAACGAAGCCGAAATAGGAGGTGCACTTCTTCGATTGATATCCAGCATGTCCACCAAGTTTCGAAAAAATCCGATAAAAACTGTGGAAGGAGATGAGATTACAAGCATCCATTGTCAATCTCGTCCAATACTGTCGAAAAGGGGCATTAACTCTGAAAATAAATTAACCAGCGCAACCAAAATGAGAGGTGCACATCCTTGCAAAAGTTTCGAAAAAATCTGAAAAAGGCATAAGAGGAGATACGATGACAAGCACCCATTGTCTTTGTCTTCCTAGCTGTCGAAATGGGACAGTAACTCTGAAAATAATTTAACCAGCGCAACCAAAATAGGAGGTGCACATCCTCGAATGATACCCAGCATGTCCACCAAGTTTCGAAAAAATGGAGAAAAACTGTGGGAGGAAATGCGATGACAAGAAATGATTACGTACGTACGGACGGACGGACGGACGGACGGAGAAGCTAATCGTTATATCCCCCGCATTATATGCCGGGGGGGGGGGGGGTAAAAAAGGTCGGCGTTGAAATGAAAAATGTGTTCACAAAATGTACTCAGCATATAAACTAACTAGATATAGTACCTAAAATCCTATATTTTGCCGTTTATTTGTTTTAGAACAGATACCGTATGGGCCTAACCCATAAACCAAAAAATATTTTAGCCCCAAAAAAAAAAAAACCAAAACAAAACAAAAAACAAACTTACACACACAAATGACGTCTTATTATTGAGAACTTTACAGGAAATTAATAAACTCACAAACTTGTCTTCAATTCCATTATGCTATTGTCATAATAAATTACGTTTAAACTAAATTAATAAACTCAGTGTCGTGACGTTATACAGAGCCTCTGTGCAAACAGTCACAGTTGAGATAACATCGTCTTCGTGATTGACTGAAACGTTAAAGTGGCATGAGCTGCCAAAATTCACACTTTTTTCATAAGTTCTGATCGTCACGACAGTAAGAGGCTTTGAAGACCATCGAAAAACTAAATGATTGGCGTTGGAATGAGGAAAATCCAAACCGTATGTGGCCTGTACGAACCGAAAACGTGTTCGAAAAGTAAACAAAATTTAAATAACCGGGACGACCATTTATTCATTCTAAGCCAAAGTTAGTTCAAAACAATACTTTATCGTGCATTTTCGAGACTAGAAGCACACAAAAGCTTCTGAATTATACGTCTTGAGAAAAACAGCCAACAATTTCAACAATCTATTTTAACGTCAAAATATCAACATTTTGGCAGCTCATGCCACTTTAATGACAACCCAAAAGTTAAGCATGACGTCAAATACGAAGATTTTTTCCGTGGTGGTGATGTAATATGCCTATTTTCAATTGCTTCGTTCGTGTAGGTTCAATGAGTTGATAGCAATCTTGCATTATATTTTCTAAACACATATTTAGTCAGTTTACAAATACAAGTCAAATGGGGTCTGGTCGAAAAACATTTAAATATGGGGTCACATTGTTTTTACTTTATGTAATGTAGCTGCTAGATGAACCATCTTGCCACACACATATGTCTTCCTTCTTTGTTTACATTTTGTGTATTTCTAAAGGTTATAATTCAGATGGTCGGTTTCCCAACATGTGGCAGGCGCAACGTGGTATTCAAATTGTTATATAACATAGATTGTGTAGATCTGTGTGTTTCGGTCAATGTCGAAGTTTGACACATATGCCTAGGTAAGTGGAAGAAAAGTAGAACAGAAAGCATCTGAGAAGTTAGTGTTTTGATGTACATGCATATATATCGGGCTGGCCAAGATATGATTACATGACATGAAGATTGATGTTTTATGTCGCACTCAAGATTATTTCACCTATATGGCAGCTCTGCCAGGTTTAGTTGGACAGAAAATCGAACTCCTTACCTGGAAGAAACCCTCGACTTTTGGAAAATAACCTGGCAACTCTTCCACATACGGCGAATGAGTGAGAAATCAAATCAGAATCTTTTTAATTTGTACCTGATTTGAGTGGGATTCGATCCTGCGTCGTATCGAAGGAATATTTATGTCTATCACCCGAACGACTGAGCCACCCTTGTGAAATCATAGGCCTAATATTAGAGAAAACTTAGACTAAGTGCCTTATGGATAAAATGCTAATAATATGGCGTTTTGTACTAAAAATGAATGGCATTTATCGTGATCCTTAATCACTTCTTGCAAAATAATATATTGTAAATATTGTTATAGCACATTGAAAAAAAAAACACCCTCACAGTATTATTTGAGAATCAATAACCCGGTAAGGAAAAGAAGAAAACAAATATGGAAATAATATAGAAGAACTAGCCAAAAAATGATACATATCCAGCCATATCCCCATCTTCCACACCAAAGTACACAAAAACAAAACACTATTGAAAACACACTTTGTTTGATTAATGGAAAATGGAATAAATTCATAAACAGACCACCAACATGAGCAGAAACTTTCAAAAGTTTCCTTTATTTGCGATTGTTTCTATAATCTTTTACATGTGTTTAAATCCCAAATTGTAGCGTTTCATTTTGGCAAATTCTGCTTTTTATCTACATGCCTGATGATACATGCAACTTTGATAGCCTGCCTTTCCAGTCAGTTTAAAGGCCCACTTGCCGCCGTAGCCTGTTGAACATTTGGTTAGAACACAAATTTACATGAGCTTACTACGACTACAACCACAAAAACTAAATATAGGATACATAAAACATGTCCAGTTAGCTTTACAATGTAGAAATGGGGGTGAAAAACAAACGAAGAATCGAAGCCGGGTAACAACAACAACGATCAGCGTCTTTTAACTTAGTGGTTAGATTACCAATTTTCCGGCCTTTTCATCTGTGGTTAAAACTCAAAATATTATCGGCAGGCTTTTCGAGTAATTCTTACCCGATCGTCAGTCTGTATTTCTTAGAGAAAGTACGTAAAATTTTCTGTGCCGTAAAATCTCTCACACGAGTCAAACCACTCTGAAACTTGGGGGATTTACGTGCGTGAAATACCCTCTGAAATACCCATTTTGAATATGTCGACGAAATAGGTAGCCGTGAAGCGTACAATTTCCAAATCTTCTTGAGGACCCCACAAAAATGTCCCCGTGATAATGTAAGGGACCGAAACACTCGGTTTGTTAACTTACAGCCTCGATCAGTTATATAATTGAAGCATTGGAGGATTCCTGATATGTACCGAAACTGCGTCTGTCTACAACATGTGGTTTTCCGGGCTAAATAAAATATATAAACAAATATCTTTCTAAATGATATTAGAATTTAATAAATTTATAACTATTTTTATTTTCTTTTTTCGTCTGCAGTGAAACATTTTGATATTTACTTTTCGACGCCATTTTTATTCAGCCCAAAAATACGGTGATTTACCGTATAAAAAGGTGGACATACAACTTTTAAAACGAAACGATAGGACTGATATGTAGACTTTTTTGAGGAATCAAGAAAATATTTGAGAACGTTTAAGGAACATTAACTTAAGAGTATATGGTAAACTGGTTATTTTTTTCTTCTTCTTTGCCTTAATTTATCACCGTTCACTTATGTTTATACCAGTTTCTACAATTCACAAAACGGTTAACCTGCAGCCTCACGTTTCTTAACTTTCATATAAAACATAATTTGTCTTTAATCGATAGCAGAAAAACTTGTGGTTTTAACCTCGATCAGGTTTTTATGACATGAACGCATTATGTATTAACCACTTAACATTACGACATATTTCATAGTTTAATAGCTTGTAAATAAACACAGTCTTGGTAAAGAGTGTCAAGCTTTTGTTCCTATGCTCTAAGGCACTGGTTAATCGCTTGCAAAAATCCAGCCTGGGAAAAACGTATTTTATTTGTTCATTCGTTGGTCTCAGACACTGTAGGTCCTACTTAGATATTTCTGGTTAATACAGAGCTGAAGGATACGGTTACTGTTTAAGTGGTATGTGATACCTGACCTGTGTTAAATGTTGCTACAGTGAGGGTCAGCGATAAGCAGGGGGTCGGTCAATGGGGCAAGGATTGTTTTGCATTCGGGATGCGGGTCGGCTGGAGAGCGGATGTCCGCAAACTGTAGGGGTTTAAGTCTATCATCTGCTCAGAAACACTAAAGCCTCTAAACAGATGCTTTTATGGACTGTTTGTTAGGACTTGTTTGGCACGGTTGTGTGCATATGTTATGTAAAAAACTCTTAGCGGTTACCAAACTATGTTGACGATCATGTTGACAGTGCAGTAAGCCTACAGTCAATGCAATTATCGTGGATGGTTTGTTATCGTGATCGAGATTGGGACCATCGCTTGGTGAATTGTAATGGTGGATAATACACCCTTAATTTCATATTTGCAGTGAATGAAAGATAAATATAGGCAGAGGTTAAGAGTTTACACTACCGAGTGCAGTCGACGGTTTGGGTCTAACAAAGGCTTCATCGAGCTGCTCCCTCGAGTGACGTATACTGCGACCTTCTATCAGGAAGTTATGAAAGTTAGTGTTGAGAGGACGATAGTGTGGGGTGGCATGTGACACATTTTTCAAATCTTAATTTGCTCAAAACAATGTATGTTACATAACATATAACTATTTCAAGTGTACAGGGGTTGTGATTGTAGTAGAGTTTCGTCCTAACTTAATCTAGTATAAACACATAAGATCGTGTGTGTTACGTCTTATCGAACACGTGTGTCTTTAGATCCGATCTCTCTCGATCGTGGTTTATATAACTGTACCTCGTCATAGTGGGCATGGTCGACGTCTGGCTTTAGTTGCGGATGAGTTTTCTATAGTCTCTATATCTAGTGTAGATAGTTTCAAGATGTTGTAATGAGGACATATATATCCACCGTGGTGCCTGGCAATGGTGAAGTCGAACTGGACAGAAGGAGATGGACCTTTTTTATTACGGTAAGTCCGTGTATTATTTTCATTTGTTCTAAAGTTTAATCCTGAAATTGTTAGAATTAGTCACAATGCCATTGTATATAATTACTATAATTAATATGACGAATTTATATTCATCTCAACCATAAGGATATGTCATATAGAATATGCTACAATTTATATTCATCTCAACCATAAGGATATGTCATATAGAATATGCTACAATATGTTTTCTGTACTTCTTTCTGCGTTTCTGGGGGGGGGGGGGGGGGGGGGGGGGTGACGGGATTCAGTAAGGGTAATGGATTTCGTGTATTAATGTCATGTTTGAGTCCTCAAATTAAGTCAGTAGGTTTTTATCATCAATCCTAATTCATGGAATTATTGTCATTTATCCTCAAATTTCATTTGAGGATTGATGATAATAATGTGATGATTTCATTTGAGGATTGATGATAATGTGATAATTTCATTTGAGGATTGATGATAATAATGTGATGATTTCATTTGGGGATTGATGATAATAATGTGATGATTTCATTTGGGGATTGGTGATAATAATAGGATAATTTCATTTGAAGATTGATGATAATAGTGTGATAATTTCATTTGGGGATTGGTGATTATAATAGGATAATTTCATTTGAAGATTGATGATAATAGTGTGATAATTTCATTTGAGGATTGATGATAATAATGTGATAATTTCATCTAATGATTTATGATAAAAACTTATAATTTCATTTGAGGATTGATGATAATGATGTGATAATTTCATTGGAAAATTGATGATAAGAATTTGATGATTTCATTTGGAGATTTATGATACTGATTATGAGAGAAGCTTTAATTCACATTTATTCCTCTTCCCCAAATAACCCCTAGTTATTTCCCCCAAATAATGAATAAATTTTGATTGTGGTAAAAAAGAGATATAAACATTTTACATCAGCCTTTAGTTCGAAACCGTTCGAAACAACTGGTGTGTTTATCAACAAGTACTGGATTTCTTGGTGTAGTCATTATACTGTATTCCATTACGATATCAGGGTCGGCGTAATACGACACTTGACCCGGTGGTTAATTAGAAAACAAGCATTACTTTGACACCCTGAACTTAAATCAACCCTCGGTTAGGAGAGTTGTTAGGCAATGCGCCTAGACCATAGACTAGCCCGGACAAAATTCCTTTACAAGTCTTGTTTTTGTAGTTTCAACACAGAAAAGCGTAAAATGAGTCGAGCTCTATTATCAGCAATGGTATAAATTCCATGATATTATTTAATAAACACTATTTGATATACTCGATACGTTTGGTCTAAACTAAGTTTTATCGGAAGTAAATTCATTCGCTTTTATCTAAACTTAAACCCACTTTCAAAGTTGCTCAAATTATGTTAGGTTTAATGTTGAAATGATGGACAATTTTTCTCAAGAAGTACAAAATGGTAAGGTTTAAATGTTATAAGTCTAAAGAACGTCTTTACAGTAGTGGTTTAACTAACTTAGTACTAAGATGAATAAACGGTCGCTCAGGTTATTCAAATTTGTTTACTTTCAGAACACTATTTCGGTTCCGTTCGCACAGTCCATAGGCTGCAGGATTTTCCTGTTTCCATCGTCAATCATTAGTTTGTCGATGGGTTTCAAATCCTCTTATTGTGTTGACAAAAGTGCACATTTTGGCAGCTCATGCCACATTAACCCTAATCAGATTTCAGCAGGCATACGGTTAATTTGCCATCCAGTTTAGTTTTAAATTAAATACAAATACCTTCAAGGGATAAAAGGCGAAGCGACCATTGTGTCGTAGGTGACAGGTCATTTCGTCCATAAACCTTTTCGTCCAAGACATTTCGTCCATAGGTTCAAGTCATCTCGTCCATGAATTTAGGTCATTTCGTCCATAACATAATCCAAGGGAAATTTAGCAGCAGCGTTGGCTCTGGTCAGGAATAAAATGTCTCTTTGACAGAACATTTAATAAGTATTTGTAATAATCAGCCGATGGACGAGTTTGGTGATGTTTTGGAGACAGAAGTAATATGAATTATCTTGCCGCACGGTAGCCCGCTACCAAATAGCTATATAAGTATTTAAAGTGGCATGAGCTGCCATAATTCACACTTTTTTCATAACTTCTGATCGTCACGACAGCAAGAGGCTGTGAAGATCATCGAAAAACTAAATGAATAGCGTTGGAATGAGGAAAATCCATACAGTATGTGGCTTGTACGAACCGAAAACGTGTTCGAAAAGTAAACAAAATTTAAAAAACCGAGACGACCATTCATTCATTCTAAGCCAAAGTTAGTAACTTGGTTTACATGTTATAGGCGGACATATATTGAGCCAAAGTCTTGGTAAAGTAGGCCTAATCTCGCGGTTCATTTGTCTTGTATAAACAAAGGTTTGAAACTATCCTCAAAACTGATAAGAAGAAAATCACTGAAACCACTCTCTAAATTTTCTCTATGGGCCTCTGCTTTCTTTGATTGTCGGACACGTTAACAGTGTTCACGATGACACTTGAGTAAACCCATACTAGCTTTTTGCGTGTATATGTATTTTTATTTGCCTTTTTACTGTCTTTTACAATAATTTACGATCAATGTACTGTCGCTAAATAAATTCAGTTTCTCACTTGGTTGATTTTGTTTTTAGTGAAAATTCTCTAAGTACTAGCCTACTGCTATTATTAATATTACTTTTTTCATTTGGAAATAAAAAACGCAGGATACATGTATGTTGCATAAAGGAGGCAATTCGTATTACTTCCGGGTTAAGATCGACCACAAAAAAAACTACTGGAATCATAAACTCATGGACTTCTTCCGTGTAAATACTGTCCTATTACTTAAACCATTGAATCTCTTTAAAAGAAATGAACATTCCTTTGTTTTACGGCTTTAACCTATCGTCTAAGATCTCAAAAATTGTTATGGACGAAATGACCTATATTCATGGACGAAATGACCTAAATCTCTGGACGAAGTGTCTTGGACGAAAAGGTTTATGGACGAAATGTCCTGTATTCGTGTCGTATGCATGTGAAATCACATCACCCTTTTAGCGCCGAATAAGTTTAGGGTATCTTTGTATATTTTGAAGCTTGTAACACAACCAGGAGTGTGCGAGACGAGAGTTTAATTTCCTTTGAGTATCCTTTAGTTTCTGGGAATGAGACTGATGCGAGGCGTCTGGGAATTCGGCCATGTAATGTTATTACCATTCACATAGCGTCAGTAGTGGTAGATTATGGGAGATGGGAGTTCACAAGTCAAGCAGCGGTTTCGAGGTTAAACTTAACAGATATCCATTCAGTCAATTTACATCCGTCAAAAGCCACGGGTATTAATTTTCTTGACAGCTCGACATACAGAGGGTCTAGAAAGGGGTACTTGCATGTATTTGGAATTCAATGGCATTCTTGTCTACGTTTACACATAGCATAATATATTTATGAACACTAAAACACACGGGCACAGGGGAAATCTTCTTGTCTAAAACAACCATGGAGATAAGTTTCTAATTGTGTTAAAAAGGGGTATATCATTTAGACCTTTATACCCTATAAATTGTTGTAATATAATAAATATAGACGATATTGAACATTTGTGTTCGAAGTGCTCTTAAACTTTTCGAGTGTGTTATCCAAGGGCCATATGAGTGCCATTGAATTACAGCTGTACAATATTCTGTTTATTATTTAGACATGTCTTACCTTATAAATTATTTATTAAGTATAAGTTATAAATTTAAAGGACAACATCCACAAAATTAAGACGCATCAGATTTTCATAATGCATAGGAAATTTCAGGGACCAAGCTTTATTCTACTGAGAAACACGATGAAAACGCGATGGTAAATATTTACTATCGCTTCATTTCCACAGTGTTTCTGAGATCAAAATATTGGCGGTGTAGTAAGTAAAGCGCAATGAAAAGTATTTTTCATCGTGTTTCCCTCGTGTTTTACATAGCAAGTGAGCCAATTTCATAAAGTATAACACGAAAATAAATCTTGCTATATTTTTCATCGCGTCTTAGATTTCGATTTAGCCTGGTTGACGCAATGTCCCGTCTCGGCCATCCTAGTTTCCTTAGTTGCATACTCGTGTTAAAAGTCATTTTCATTAAAGTAAAGGTCTATCGTTGGAGTCCTAATCAGTCAATTAATTACACACTTCAACAACTTTTCGCTTGTCGTTATTTACTTCAGTTTCCCATGGTTAGGTTGTAATATAATTTCATTTGCGGTGAAATATCTAGCAGTTAGTCGTGTGATAGTTAACAGTTTCCATATCACTTGGTATGTACTTATCAAGAACAAAAAGCCGCTCAAACGATTCCTTTGTTCTACATCGCACTTATGTTTCACGATCATTCTACGGAAGTCCGTTCACATAGGACTTTGACATACTTATTTTAGTTAATCCCACAGCAGCGTATGTCTCCAGTACGGATTATCAACACAGTTACGTAAAAAAATAATCTTAAAGCAGTTTTGTGAATACGATTGGGAACTCGCTTTCCTATCAATTAGAAATCATAAAAAATTAAATTCTGAATACTGGTTATCACTACATAGCTATGTTAGCGAAGGGCGAGAATGAAATGTTAAAAAAATACTATTTTTTAATAAAGTTGATTAGTTTGGCGTGTTTGGAGAGTTTGGCGGGGTAGAGAAAGTCGCGAATCAATTGTTTTGGGCGAGTCTGGCGGGATCGCCAAGCATGCGAACTAAAATGTCCGTATTCGGCTTCCATACTTAAAGGTACATACACATGGCTTGATATACATTGAACCACGATTAAGTATAGTAAACTCCTCATGTAAAGAAACTTAACTACTTGTGACATATTTTGATATCGCACTAATTAAGTGCATGGTACTTTTACTCCTTGCCAGAACACAGTTTGACGGGAATGGTGTCAATGTAATTGCCTTTATATGCCTAACATATGTTGAGAGACTTGCAAGTTACACACGAGCAAGACATAATCACGTGCAAAGATGTTACATTAAGTACTGTGCGGTCTTGGTAGATAGATCATATACATTTGTCACAAAACGCGATATCCCAAACACCAAATACGTCACGAGTACCGGATTAGGTTTTAGAGGTGGTGTGACACGAGCTGTGTGTGCGCGTCTGTAACACACCAATTGCTTAGTGACGCCATCGGGACATATTGAGGGTTGAAAATCTGAAATAACTTGTTGGTCCACTGAATAGCTTAGCATAATGCAATAGCAAAGTAAATACGAATACATTCAACAAACACATATTGACAATTTCAATATTTCGACGAAGGTATATTTGTCATCTTCAGGAAAATGAAAATGACAAATATACCTTTGTCGAAATATTGAAATTATTTGCAGTGATGCGTGTCGCCCTTGCAACGGAGCGGTTGCTTCAAATGTTCCCTAATTTTTCGACTGATGCCAGTAAGCTTAAGGTCTGTTACCTGATAATTACAGATCAAGCTTTATTTGGGATAAATTACAATAAGGTAACAATGCCATTGCAGACCCTTTTAGATTAAACTCATGTCAACAGTCTTCTCGTTATTTATTGGGATTACACTTTCTTGAAAATGGCCGACATTCTTCTACCGATTTTGGCTGAAACCCCAATGTCCGCTGTAGTATCTACCAGTCAACTACCTCCTTTTTTAGAGGAGGCCGGTTGGCTGAATGGATAAGACAGCCGGCATTTAGTGCTGGCGATAGGTACCCGGTTCGATTCCCGTTTCGGGTTTCATCCAAAATCGGTAGAAGAATTTCTGCCATTTTCAAAGTGTAATCCCAAAAAATAACGAGAATGCTGTTATACTCACTTTCTAAAAGACACTAACTAATTAAACTCATTCCAACATGATGTTGTTTGTTGACTCTTTATGGAAAAATGGAGTAGGGCCTAGTTTACATATTTCACTGAAGTAATCGTACACGTAAAACAATACACGATTTATTGTGTGTTAATAAACACAATGGCAACGCGTCAGCAATCCAGATCAACATCGGATCTTCTTACGGTCCTTCGGTGCCGATTATTTACTTAATCAGTAGGTTACATAATATGTCAGTGTGCCAGGTATTTTCTTTTACTTGGCTATCGCGGGAGGGCGGATTGTTTCGGAATCTCAATGCCCGGGAGAAAATAAAAGGCAATTTGGTTTAAGTCAAGCCAGCTGTATCAATTCACCACGGAGTTTAGACAGCTTTTATACACCTATATCCAATGGGTTAGCCTTGTCTATTGTTCGAGTCGGGGAGTGTGATGCTTTAGTATGAGTAGGCCTGAAGTTTGACGACGTCACTCGAAAAAAAGGGATATTGAACAGGCCATGTTTGTATGACCGCTTCGTTACAACCCCTTGTACACGAATCACTGCAGATCTGTATACTTTTCTGTGCATTATACTTTTCGTTGTCCATGTTGGTTTAAACATGTTTTATTTTGATTACGGAACAGCATTAAGCCAAGCCTTATTGTGTTGCTCATGTGGGTCCCTCGATAAACCCAGACGCCAATAAGCAATCTGTCTATCGCCGAACAGATAATCGACTGTATCCCCAAATTCGACGAAGATGAGAAATTGTCAACGAGCAGATTTCATGATAGGGAATAGAGCCTCCAACAATGCATATGGCCGCCACACAAGCCTCTTCCGGCTGCATACATCTGGATAAAGTTAAGACAATCCTCTTGTATGTTGCCTCTCAATGTTTGCAATCTGGTAAACAATGAACTTCCGACGGAAAGTGTAAAGGGGAAAAAGACAATATACCGAGGATATGGTATCTAAGTGTTTTTGTAGCATAACCCAGACGGTCTGGAATCTTCCTTATACATTCGCTGTAGTATGAAAACATGCCGGTGTTTTAATTTGGGGTAACATATTAAAGTGGAATGAGATGCTGAAATTTATATCTTTACATAGATATGCTACCGATTGCGCTTGAGAATATTTGTGTTTGAAGCTAAATGAGTGACTTAGAAATAAATAAAATAAATAAAAATACCGTTAAAATCAACCACTGTTATGTGTTAACAACTGACAAATTTCAAATAACCGGGAGGCATTTTCACATATGAGAGTTTTTTAAAAACTACATAAACTCACATCCAACGAAAAATCCGCTATATTTGTAACTCATTCCGATTGCAGTTCTGTTTAAGTGAAATAGTGAAATATGCAAACGCACGAATAGGGAAATATACAAACGCATGAATTTGGTAATCTATGTGAAAACGCACCTGTCAAGACCGTGGGTTGTATTTTAGTTTATATTTGACTTACAGACAGCTTTCCGGGGCTATGATTATCATTACTGTAATATATTACTCGACTAAACTCACAAAATGAGCGGGACACTTCCAGGTTATGAGAAAGTGGCGCTACCGTATAAGAATTTAGTACTTTAGACGAAACGGTAGTTTTATTTATATGAAAGACCTAGCCCAAGTGGCAGAATAATTTCTCCCTTCAATATTTGAAACCAATGCACCTAAATCTAGTTAGCCTATAGGTAGACGTCTGTGTCGCCTACACAACGGGATGTATGTGTTTTTGTAGACCAGAACTGCCACGAAATCTTTAGACGTGAAGTTTTTTTTAGAAATCGTGTCCTCTCCATAACTTAAAAACTATTGGATTTCAACTTTTTCAGATGTAGCCAGTTTACATGCAGACGATATGTCATGTACCAAAATTGAATCAAATTTGTAGGCGACCAAAACAGTTACCAAGTAGATATTTACAGAAGTCATGTCCACTTTTGAATGGGTTTTATTTGCTTATTTTGTCAAATGTATCTAAATTACAAGGTGTCATGTAACCAAACTTTCACAACAACCTTCAAGTATTGAGTAATTGCTCAACACGTATTGCATATTTTAAAAAAATCTTTTACAAAAGTAACCATGTGTGCTGTCAATGTGTAGTACAACAATCAACCAAATTGGCGAACATAGTCATTTGGCATTCAGTAATTGAAATAAAAGCAACCTATTATTTTTTGTGCATTAGGGCTTTATGTGTTCTAAGACATCTTTCTGGTAACCATGGTAACTTGTGTACATCAACTGTGTCCCAGAGCATATAACCCACAATAATGCTCTACTAAATGCAGATTTGCTTAAGTTTGGCTACCAAAAACTCCCCAAAAATTGAATTACTTTCTTTATAAAAAGTTAGATTCACTTACAGGTTCTTGTGAATTTTTTTCCAAAAAGTATTCTTGAAAAGATGAACTTGTCTTTGCATTATTTTGCTTTATTCGCCTTTCCAATTAATCACCAATTTCTCAATAAACACATTCCGTACATCCAGAAAATGTCTATATCTAGATGGCAGTGACCATAATAAACACTGTAGGTGCCCTGTATGTATAATACAATATTTCTGGCAAAACACATGGTTACAGTAAACGATGGAAACTGTTGTTAAAAGCCTTTACGTTTCTGTTCGTGTCGCCATACCAATGTTTTTGTAAAACGCACCTTTTTTATACATGATCGGGAAACCAAAAATATGTCATATTGTCAACTCAAGGACGTACATACATAGTGTATTCCAAACTGCTATATGGTCTCAACCACCAACTCTTATACCGGGGTTTAAGTCGTATCGAACTTACTTATATTTGCTCAACCAAGCATTCACTACATAATTCAGCTGAAGCAATTTCTTAGAAGGTTCATTTAATATTGGGATTCAGTTTTAATTGCTCGTTTTGCTTTCCACTTCAGGTATATTTCTGATTCTAATGTTAAATGGATTGCTTGAGGAGGTACGGACTTTGGACACCGACAACAATGAAGCATGTGGTCAATTCGTAAGTTTATCTCAACTTTTATCCAAATTATGCTTCAACCTTTTTATTTTTGTTGTATACTAAAGCCAAATGACGTCACTCAAATAGCACAAATTGTGTTTTGTGGGTAAAATAAGGAATCTTGCTCTGCAAAGATCAGACGTGACAACGCCGCCATACAACTGAAATAACCTTGAGTGCGGCTTAGAACATCAATCCATCAATCAATTGATCGAGTCTAGTTTGAATGAATTATGTTTGGAGTTAACATGACCACATTTTACTGTGGTTTAAGTTAACATCGATTAAAGCGGTTGAGCTGCCAAAATTCACACTTTTTTTTATAATTTCTGATCGTCACGACAGTAAGAGGCTTTGACGGCCATCGATAAATGATTAGCGTTGGAATTAGGAAAATCCATTCAGTACATGTATGTGGCCTGAACGAACCGGAACAAAATTTAAATAACCGGGACGTCCATTCTAAGCCAAAGTTAGTTCAAAACAATACTTTAGCGTACATTCTCGAGACTAGAAGCACTAAAAAACTTCTGAATTATACGTCTAGATAAAAATAGCCGATAATTTCAACATTCTGTTTTAACGTCAAAATATCAACATTTTGGCAGCTCATGCCACATTAAGGTATAGCCTTTACCAGATAAGTCCTTATCATAAATATTAAATAGAATGGATGAAAAAGAAATGAAGAATAGTTATATAGGAAAACAGATCTGTTACGTAATTATTGAAATTAAAGTAATACTTTTTATTATGTACCTGACAATGAAATATAGAAAACTATTAGCATTATTTAAACTTTAATTGCGAATGTCATTCCTATTGTTTTGTAGAACGAACTCGATGGCCATTCACAGTTTTATTTACACGGCCTTTCACCTTCAAATCACAATGAGGAAATACATTTTCAATATCCAGCTGAAGATCATATGAGGTCTAAACAAGCAGGTAAAGTTTAAGATCTCTAAAGGCTGTATTTATTGCGCGAAATCAATATCATCTAAGTTATTCAATAATATCAAATGACTACAGGTACCTCGTTATTTATGTTTGGATATCTACATGTATGGTCGGTACCACGTAGTCGACGACCATAAATGCCAGAAATTATCAAATAACGGAGTAAGACCTTTACTTTAGTGAAGTATCATCTAAGCTGTTCAGACAGTGGTCAATATCATCTAAGCTATTCAGACAGTGGTAGATATCATATAAGCTGTTCAGACAGTGGTCAATATCATCTAACTGATCAGACAGTGGCCAACATCATCTAAGCTGTTCAGAAAGTGGTCAATATCATCTAAACTGTTCAGACAGTGGTCAATATCATCTAGCTGCTCATACAGTGGTTAATGCCATCTAACTGTTCAGACAGTGATCAATATCATCTAGCTGTTCAGATAGTGGTCAATATCATCTAGCTGTTATGGCAGTGGTCAATGTTATCTAAGCTGTTCAGACAGTAGTCAATATCATCTAAGTTGTTCAGACAGTGGTCAATCTTATCTAAGCTGTTCAGACAGTGGTCAATATCATCTAAGTTGTTTAGACAGTGGTCAATCTTATCTAAGCTGTTCAGACAGTGGTCTATATCATCTTAGCTGTTCAGACAGTGGTCAATATCATCTAAGCTGTTCAGACAGTGGTCAATGTCATCTAACTGTTCATAGGGTGGTCAATATCATCTAAACTGTTCAGACAGTGGTCAATACCATCTAACTGTTCAGACAGTAGTCAATGTCGTCTAAACTGTTCAGACAGTGGTCAATATCATCTAAACAGTTCTAACAGTGATCAATATCATCTAAACTGTTCAGACAGTGGTCAATGTCGTCTAAACTGTTCAGACAGTGGTCAATATCATCTCAACTGTTCAGACAGTGGTCAATATCACCTAAGCTGTTCAGACAGTAGTCAATATCATCTAAACTGTTCAAACAGTGGTTAATACCATCTAAACTTTTCAGACATTATCATCTAAACTGTTCAGACAGTGGTCAATATCATCTAAACTCTTCAGACAGTGGTGAATGTCATCTAAACTGTTCAGACAGTGGTTAATATCATCTAAGCTGTTCAGACAGTGGTCATTATCATCTACACTGTTCAGATAGTGGTCAATGTCATCTAAACTCTTCAGACAGTGGTCAATATCATCTAACTGTTCAGACAGTGGTCAATGTCATTTAAACTCTTCAGACAGTGGTGAATGTCATCTAAACTCTTCAGACAGTGGTTAATATCATCTAAGCTGTTCAGACAGTGGTCAATATCATCTAAGCTGTTCAGACAGTGGTCAATATCATCTAAGCTGTTCATACAGTGGTCAATATCATCTAAGCTGTTCAGACAGTGGTCAATATCATCTAAGCTGTTCATACAGTGGTCAATATCATCTAAGCTGTTCATACAGTGGTCAATAACATCCAAGCTGTTCAAACAGTGGTCAATATCATCTAAGCTGTTCAGACAGTGGTCCACATCATCTAAGCTGTTCAGACAGTGGTCAATATCATTTAAGCTGTTCAGACACTGGTCGATATCATCTAGCTGTTTAGACAGTGGTCAATATCATCTAAGCTGTTCAGACAGTGATCAATATTATCTAAGCTGTTCATACATTGATCAATATCATCTAACTGTTCAGACAGTGGTCAATATCATATAAGATGTTCAGACAGTGGTTAATATTATCTAAGCTGTTCAGACAGTGGTCAATATCATCTAACTGTTCAGACAGTGGTCAGTATCATCTAAGATGTTCAGACAGTGGTTAATGTTATCTAAGCTGTTCAGACAGTGGTCAATATCATCTAAGCTGTCCAGACAGTGGTCAATATCAACTAAACTGTTCAGACAGTGGTCAATATCATCTAAGCTGTTCAGACGGTGGTCAATATCATCTAAACTGTTCAGACAGTGGTCAATATCATCGAAACTGTTCAGACAGTGGCCAATATCATCTAAGCTGTTCAGACAGTGGTCAATATCATCTAAGCTGTTCATACAGTGGTCAATATCATCTAAGCTGTTCAGATAGTGTTCAATATCCCCTAAGCTGTTTAGACAGTGGTCAATATCATCTAAGCTGTTCAGATAGTGTTCAATATCATCTAAGCTGTTCAGACAGTGGTCAATATCATCTAAGCTGTTCAGACAGTGGTCAATATCATCTAAGCTGTTCAGACAGTGGTCAATATCATCTAAGCTGTTCAGACAGATAAGAACAAATTAAATATGTCAATACATAAAAACATGTGCAAAAAATCCGAGAAATTTAGTTATTTCAAAAGAAAATTAAACATTAAGCACTGAGTAGCCTCCCTCTCAGCTGTAGTTCTAAATGGCATCAGTAGACTATTAATTTTCCATTTACCGTAATGTTAAAGTTTGGCTCTGTTCCTTGGTTAGAAACATTCACCCAGTTAAAATCCCAGGTATGAACTCAGAACCACTCTAGTCAAGTTGCAGTTCAAATCTTGACAGACCAAACCAATAAGGGGGAAATCTCAAGATTGTCACTTCTTTATGGGATAGGAGACACAAGTTACATGGTTGTCGTGAGCCAAATCCCCCCCCCCCCCCTCCACACACACACGCACACCGTCAGACAGCTCAATCCGCCACTTGTATTCAATCTTCATATTCACTCAATATGTCGGACTTCATGTTGTCATCTTCAGGAGTGAATTAGAAATTTTCAGTGGAACTAATTGTTTTTTATCGGTAAAAGGTAATCATTCTTCCCTCCCTGTACACAGTGTTATCTATATATTGAGGTTATTGGCGTTTTTCCATTAATGAAATAATGTAGGCCACCAATCCACATTTTGTATGTAACGTTTAGATATATTAAATCATTCAACTCATTTCTACCCATTTGTTGTAGAAGAGGCTACTGAAATTCCTTCTTCGAACAAGGATACGACGGAAGGGGAAACGAAGGATCATACATGTATGTATTTATAAAATAAGCATAATTGTAATTTCAAATCTAGGAATTTGTGACGCCTTCGGAACAATGATATTTGACGTTTGAATTGACGTCACCTTGTTACGTCAACACTTTGTCTATAGGACATTTTACCTCATAATGTTGTCTCTGTGCATTGCCCAAACATCTTGTATACGTTAAATCAAGTTGCCATCATTACTTGTGTTATTAGACCAAAAGCTTTCAAGACGGAACTGGTAGTTTAATTTCAAATACACCACGCCCTCTTAAAAAATCATTTGGACGTCGATAGCCTATATATACCTTTCAGAATGTTCCAATGAGCATAGGTGGAACTGTTCAAGAATGTTTTTACACAACAATCATTCTGTCATTCGTTGAAGCGAGTCAAGTAAATGAAATCAGGAAATCGGGCTTATATAAAACGCTTTTACCTGTTGTTAAACTGAGTAACCATGACCGATAACGTGTAAACCCAGGCCTTACAAAATTTGGCGTAAAAATGTAGGTAAGCCAGCAACGTGGGCCGGTTGATCAGGATGTAAGTGCCTGTAGTTTTAACACAGAATAAGGTTCAACGTATCTTAGAACATGGACCTAGTGTATGCTAAAGAATATATTATTTTTAAACCAAACCGCTTTACTGCTTTATTTTAACACCCCTCAATCCCCGAAATGCTTTGCCCCTACTTTCCAAGTGACGTCATCAAGCAATCGGTCAATTGAGATACGTTTTTTCACACAATTATCACATTATCCGCGGTGAAGATTGATTGATTGATTGTTTGGTGTTTTACACCGCGCTCAAGATTATTTCACTTATATGGCGGCGTTGCCAGTTTTATTGTGGGAGGAAACCGGGCTCTGTGCCCGGAGGAAACCCACGACCTTCCGCTGGTAACTGGCAATCATCCACATAGGTCTTTCGAGTAAAAACCCAGTCAGAAAATTTTCCAATTTTTGGACTGAGTGGGATTCGAACCCGCGACCCATTGGTGGAACCGCGGTGAAGAACGGGGGGTTGGAAGTCTTACTGGCCAGGGTTAAACATATGTAATATCTTCAGCTAATCCTACTTGTTTAATTTACCTTTCTTATGTTTATTTCTTGCAGGCAAAGATCTTCTACCATCGGCCACGTTTGTGACCGCTCTCTATGATATCGGTAGAGGAGATTGGGATATTTTTCCTCGGCCGTATTTCATTTATCAAAACTACTTTAAGGATGTTTTGAAATTGAATGTCAATATGGTAGTGTTTGTCAATAAAACAGACGAAGAGTTTGTTTGGGAGAATCGTCGTGAAGCCGAATTAGTTAATTCCACGAGGGTATGGACCAAATCGTTCAACACATTGCCTCTGCATCGACATTTGTCACGTGTCACACAGGTTGTCCAATCAGAAGCTTTCAAGGACCAGAACAACAATTTACGTCACCCGGAAGCCTTTTCTCCTGACTATATTATCCTTATGAACTCCAAGCTTTCTCTTCTTAAAGAAGTTGTCGTAAAGAATCCATTTTGCAGCTCTCATTTTGTTTGGATAGATGCTGGATATGGTCACGGAAAGGGCATTTTGCCGCCAGATGGCGCCCCATGGGTACCACATGGATTAATCGATGTCCGTGAAAAAGTCACAATCATTCAGTTAGAAAGACCGATTCTTTACGAGCATTATTCCATACAAGATTTATTTAAACTTGGGGCAAGATCAGCCTTCATTGGTGGATTTTTCGGCGGCGATGCGGTGGCTATAAAACAATTGACAGCTCTTCATAAAGACGTGTTTGAAGAGTTCCTTGACAACGGGTTAGTGCACGAGGACCAAATGATGATGTTAATGTGTTACTTTAGAAAACCAGAGTATTTTAATGCCGTTGAAGGCTGGTGGTATGACGGTTACAAACTCTTCCACTGAACAAGAAATACATTTAGTTTATCTTTACAATAAACATTTAGCTTCTCTTACCTTCACGGTCTTTGTAATTCCAAAAATCCACAACGGGACCTCGTGAAGATGTTTTAACTTTTTTCTGGACCGTTTTTTTCTTATTATAAAGACAAATAGTTAGGAATTATTTGTGTGATAATTTTTTTTCTGAGCGTTTAATAAAACAATGATCATTCTATTGGAATAAATATATTCATTTTATCATGTTAGCAGTATATTTACAAAGTATAAATTCGTAACGAATATGTTTAAATATTCGTCTTCCTACATGTAAGTCAAGCTGAAAAGTCGATACCACTGATCTCTTATGGCAAAGGGTTATATAAGGCAGTGAAGGTGGGTGGCTGTCAAAGCATCGTCATCTATACGATGGAGGCTTTTGCAAAGTGCCGGGATCCGTTTCTCAAAACATTCCCGCCTGACGTATAAATACTGCGACTTATCGTAAGGTAAAAACGTATTTACATAATTCAATGATAATTAGCCTTATAACAGCCAGACTTCTGATACAACAGCAAGTAACTATAAAGTCATACCCCTTTATGATCTTCCTACTGACTTCGTTAAGCTAAGGGCGTATAAGAACAGATGACGTAATCACGTCACTATCCATAACAACCAACGTTTTAGCTCAACTTAAATTAAGTTAAGAAATCTGAGGTCTATGCGCTCTAGAACAACGTTTGAACGTCGCTGCATTTCACTTTCTGACAAGTATTTTAGGTAAGATCTGAACAGCCATTGCCTTGTACTCAAGGATGTTCTCCTTGTTTTATAAAATATTCCACAATATTGTGATCTACAGTCTATCATATATAAACTTGTCCAGTTAATGTAATAATTTCCTCTTAAAATGCAACTGCTATGGTCATCAAATCCAATTGTTTTCGTCAATAATATGAATCTAATGCTGAATGTTTATTTTTCCTATGGAAAGACATGCTTTATCGCCATCAGAAATGGATAAAATCTTTTCTCAAGAGACGGTTAATACTTTGTTGACTTCAAAAGAAGTTTCTTTCAACTTATTGGTGCAAATTGTACTGTATGAAATAAAAATGAAAAATTTAGATTTTAGTGTTATGCTTGTTTTGATAGTCTGAGCTTTTTAGGGCATATGTAATCAGATGTTGATGTAAATTGTTGTATTTCATCACTTATCTATATACAAATTTGAAATTTTAGTCAAATAAAAGGATTGATTGGTTATGCCACTATCGGAGATATTTCATTTATATGGCGGCGTTGCGAAAGCCTAGCGCACGCGAGAGGCACCGGCTGAGCTGCAAGGCACGCGTGGCCAAGGGAGCAGCAACAAGTTTCAGTGCAGACGATGAGCTCTCGGCTGAGGCAAGTTCCTGGCCACCCAAGTTCACTGACCTAATCAAATGTCCCTACCCTTGTTATGTAATATTCTAAGTGATCACGTGTTTCAATAGGTACACACAATTGGCCTCTCTCTCCTCTCAGCTCAGCTGGCAGCTCACGTTGCGCGCACACGGTGAGATTCTTGCCACGCGAGACAGGAAATATTAAACATGCTAGATACTTTCTTCACCAACTCGAGAGGCGAAAATCTCACCAAAATTTACGCGCACACAGAGGAAACAGCTTAGCTCTCAGCCACGCGACCTGGCACGTATACATCGAGTTTGCATTGTATTGTATTGTTTGTCTTAACGTTTCATATTTGATCCTTCGGAGTAACCTAATGGAATAGCCCCATGGGGAGAAGAGCTTTAAAAAGAACAAAACAAGCCTGACTAAAAAATGTAAAGAATTACAGTTTCTATAAAATCTAAAAAGCTGAGATTTAATGACTCCCTTGAAAGTGTGGAGAGGATGGTATGACCCAGCATGTAGCAGTTGATGCGTGTCAGTAGTTTTGAAGAATAATTTGTAATCTAGATACCCAGTAGTATGATATGTATGACCCTTGTAAATAGTTACGACCAAAAAATCCACAGAAGTGTGATCAATAGTAGGCTATAGTTTAATGCTGGGGTCGTGAGAATTAAGAGTATCAATGAAAATATGAAGGTCTTGGATCGTATACTGACAAATGACAAAAATGTCATCCAGATACCAAAGGTAAATCAAAGGTTCTTTGTGACATTTGTGAAGAATATCACTCTCCCACTCAGCCATAAAAAATACAGGCAAAGTTAGGGCTAAAACGTTTCCCCATACCACATCCTTTAATTTGCTGAAAGATCTCCCCATTTAATTTAAAATTATTACCTTTTAAGCTAAGTTCCAACAATTCTAAAATATCTTTCTTCGGACGACGGTGGTCAGGATATCTTTATAATGCTGATTTAATACAGGTGTTTCTATTTGTGGATTGATTGATTGGTGCTTCACTTGCATGGCGGCGTTGTCAGGTCTAGCGGGTTAGGAAACCGAGATCGTTGTTCTTCGGAGAGATCGATTAGCATTTTTGTTTGGTCTGATTGAGAATCGAGCCAGCACCGCATCGATGGAAAGCCTGTGTCGGACAGACAGAGGGACAATCACTCTAACCGACTTAACAACCCCACCCCTCCCTCTGAAGTCTCTGTTAGAATATCCTGTCTAGCTAAAATTCAAAAGTCAACAAACCAGCTGCAATGGAATTCCAAATCGCATTAAACTCGTCATCAAACCGTCTATCAAGGGAAAGAACTTAATCAATAATTATCCCAACCCATTCCCAATATGTGTACGACATTAAATGTGTGATTTTTGTTGTTATTTGCTTCGGATACAAACCGCATAAATCCTCAAAACTGTCTATACTATAAACAATATACGATTTTCTTTATTTTTTGCCAGACAAAAGAAGCTACGCACTTTCTTTTTTGCTATTTGCTCATTTTGTCTTTTTAAATATGAAATCGAAAATTTAATTTGTGAGTAATCCACAAATGAAAAAAACCCAGGCGAAATGAGTTAACGGTAGAGATTTGGTCTGAGAGACACAAGATTTTACAAATGTCAGAAAGTCTACAGTGGCATGTTAATGATGAACTTCTCAAAAGCAAACGTTGAGCGTCTACAAATACCTGGGATAATTGCTTTTAAGACCGAACCTTTCTGGTTCACGAAGATATTTATAAATGGTTGAAAGCTTCAGTTGTTTAAGTAGCATTTAGAAGTTGAATTGTCAATGGAAGTTTCTTTAAATATTCGAGCATTTTATCAAATATCAAAAAAAGTTCGCCAAGAGCTTTCCAGCTTACACATTTACACAAAAAGACAAAAGCAACATTAAATCCAAACCCCCTACCATATCATAAATCATTTAAAAGTTGTAATCACTTGAGCCATTTCGTGGTCATAGTGGATTTCATATTCAAATATTAACAACATGTTTGGTTAAAAGTTTCTTGAATCATTCAAGAATTTAGACGGAACATCTACGATATGCAATGGGAAATGAATTTTAATTCTTATTTATGGATAGAATAGCAGATAATTATTAGATTTGATTACCCTAACCATGCTTGTCATTAGCATAATTCAATGTTCACTATCAGATTCCTTTTCACAAATCATATTTCATCACGTGTTTTGCTGTTGATCGTGCGTGACCTTAAAGCAATCTTTAGAGGTTCTTATCTTATATATATATGATCTACAACGGCGTTTAACCTTTGTCAACTTTCCTGAGGTGAATGACATTATGAGAAATAAATCACGAGAAGGAATGTTCCAGTAACTTAACGACGTTGTTCTACCTTAAAGTGGCATTAGCTGCCAAAATTCGGGTTTTTTAAAATAAATTCTGATTGTCTAAAAAGTTCAACGTATGAAGTACCTTGCAAAACTAAGGGATTGACGTTGAAATAAAATATTGGTACAACCAGTACCCTGTATGAACTAAAGATATGTGCTAATAACGGACAAAATTCAAATAGCCGGGATGTATGACTTCATTTTTGGGACTTTTGCTGCTTATATAACCACCTTAACGTACATCCTCAAGATTCGTATCAACTGAAACTTCTTATTTTGTAATTTCAGATAAAAAGAACCCACAATTAGCTAATTCTGTTTCAACGAATTCTGTTTGCAGCTCATGCCACTTTAACGGGTTAGAACAAGCCCCGTGCAGTTTTATTCCCGCCTGACCACGAATATATTATGAATTTACTAATTGTAATATTTTATCTGGTGAATAATTCAAATCAAATCATGCCAAAGAGTAAATTCGCTAGTATATGAACTCAAAGTGAAGGACAATATTTTGAAAGAAAAAGAAAAGGAATTTTTGTTTATACATTTGACATTTCATTTTGAAGGGCAAATACGGAGTTTTTAGTCGATAGATATCTAATGAATACAGTTAAAGCGTTAAGTTCTCTTTAGAACTTAGATACGGCTATACTATGTGTTTTGTGGCTTTAAGGAGGCAGTGGAAATAACGAAAAACATGTTTTTCATGCGACATAAGTATGTTCTTCGTGCGACATAAGTTACGCCACTATAAGCAGCGGGTATTTCTCTTTTCGTTCAACAAACCCGCTTTTTCAGTTCTAAGGCAGGGAAGTGTGAAACTGCAGCTGTTGATAGGAGAGAACCGTAAGAATCAGATGCTGTTTTGGCAAAAACCCGTATGAATATTTGCCATGTACTAATAGTTAAATATTATCTTTTAGTGTTGAAGCTGAAAAGATGTCAAACTTATTCAATTCATCGTTTGAAACCAACGGAATAATACTAAAACGTCACCAGCTTCAATAAAAGAGGAGGGTGTTCATTCATAACCAAACAGTCATTGTTTGCAACACTGTTGAAGGACTTGCGATAGTCTTTCATGTCAGATCAAGCCCTTCACCAATTGATCCCTGGTTCAGATCCCGCCTTTAAACTATAGCAGCACACTTAAGATGTACTTATACAGTTCTATAATCATGATACAGGCCGATGTCTACCAATGACCTTCAATGAAGTTTGTCCCAGTATCGTCTTTGATTCGCACCAAAGGAACTCGATAACAAAAAGACAGGTCAAATAAAATCCGTAAACATGAATGGCCGATATTATGTGATATAACAGTCATCAACTTGGCATATTTTAGACACTCGATTTGCGTTTTTAAGTTTAAAATCATATGTGCTTATATGAGAAACATCACGTGATAATGGGCAAACCTTGACAGGGCTCATTATGCTGACCATACATGGCGTTTTCATTGATAAAGAATTTAACCAATCCGAGATCTCGTGTCTCTTAGGATGGGTTTCATGGTTGTTGACTTTGAAATAAAATTCATGTTATAATTTGGATTTTGCACATTTGTCCACAGCCATTTAGAAACATGACCACCTGTACCATCGTCTTCGTTCTTTTTCTTGGAATAGGTAAGTTTTACTGACCAAATCTTATGTATATAGACACTGGTTTTGACAATGGCGTTATATATACTAAGAGGCCATCGGTGATTGATTTGGTTGTTTATTGTTTTGACCAACTCAAACTTATTCAACACATGAGTTTAATTAGTTAGTGAGTATAACAGAAAGTGAGTATAACAGTATTCTCGTAATTTTTTGGGATTACACTTTCTTGAAAAATGGCGTCACCCAAAATCGATAGAAGAATTTCTGATATTTTTCAAGAAAGTGTTATTCCAAAAAATAACGAGAATGTTGTTATTCAACACAACCTAAAACTATTCAAACTCACATGAAAACGGTACTGGAAAAGATGGTTAATTGTCAAACGTTTATATCTGTCCTGGCTTTTGTAAATTGCGCAATGAGTATTATAAATTTTGTTTGTTTTTCAGCTTTCCAAAGTTCACTTGCTGATCCAATTGGTAAGTAAATTTGTGCACTCTCCTTACGATAACCAACTCGATAAAACACCTATAGTTTTGCAAAATTACAACGATAACACAACACACTTTTTCCTCTCAAAGTACACATATTCCCAAATTTAATCAACTAATTCTGAGATGGATGCGAGGTTTTGCGTTTGATGTTGTTAGAATTACAATTCTGGGTGACTTCTGGGTGCTTAGTAATTGTAAAAAGTATTTTATTTAGCCTAAATGTTTGAAAGATGAAATATTGACGAGGATGACATATTTTCAGAGAGAAGTATTTACAAGCGGCTTGCCAAGTGAACACACGTTTCAACTTACCTGAAACACAAAATTCAACGTGAGGTTCAATCTAACCCTAAAATTAAACACTTCAGCTTAGATACATTTAAGTTGAATTTTGAATCACAACTTTTGAATTTTTTAATATGTACGATCAGGCCAACTTATGACGTCGATGGCTTACAGAAACTAGGGATATGATACAATAATGCTGTTCTGTTAAGTTGCACAAAGCCTTACCTATAAACGTCAAGAGGAAATTCAATATTTAAAACCAAAAACCTTATGTTATCCAGTATAGAATATATCTATCCCCCACCTTTGCATATAATTGAATTGAAAGATCGACGTCATAAAAACATGTTCACTCATAGCTTATTTTGGAGAAATAAAACCCAGCAAAAAAAAAAAACAAAACAAAAACAAACAAACACAAAATAATGAAAAAGCTATCTCTTAAAAGCACGAAAGCATTATCTGTAAAATAAAATATTGTGTATTGTATATGTAAAGTGTTCGTTTTGTGTAACGTTAACGTTAAACGTTTGGTCTCTTGTAAATATCCCAGAACTCCGCCAAGAAATCTATTGTTTTTCCAGTTTGGTTCTTTGCAAAAATATATAAGGGTGTAGATAGAACTCCCCATATGTTCATTCCCCGTGTTAGTTAAATGCTAGTGAAGGCCGAAACTACGCCAGTCTGTCCCTCTTTCAATCAATTTATACCAGTGATAAAGCACCACATATTTTCTTAATCCGGAGAATTTAATACTATCGTTGTTTTAATGTAAAGCCTGCTAACTTTCTTCGTTTGCGATATGATAAAGAATGCATTTTTAAACTAAACCAACAACTTATGCCCTTGGGTGTCCAATAACAATGATCTTGAACGTTTCAAAACAAGGTCCCAGTTACAGTATAACGACTTAAAATACAACTGTTTGAATTATCTTTGTAAAGCCAGCCGATAACCTTGCGTCATAGATTCTCAAATATACGAATGGTAAACAGATAAAAAATAGGTTAGAATCCAGATAAAGGTAGGATTCTATACGACTTTGCTAATTTCATGAATCCATTTTCTTTTAAACCTAGCAAAGGTGTCGTATGAATGATAAACTTTTGAGAGCTTACGAAACAAAACAACAACCAAACAAACAAAAAAGAAAACAATAACCAACCATTTAAGCATCATGCAACCTAATTTAATATTGGTTGCTGGGCGTATGAATGTTTAAGTTAAAACAAATTACTATTTATTGGAACTGTAACCTGTTATTTTCCCTCTTATTTCTTAATACTGTTTCTATTTCTAACTATTTCTTTCTGGTAAAATCTTATCTACATTTTGTTTATTTACACTTGCTAATGATACCTGTATTTAGACACCAATAAGAGTTACGCATAACATTGTTTTTTTAAGTTTTAACCGCTTTGACTTTGAAGTCAGGAGAATTCTAGAATGCCCATTATTTTAAAAGATAACCTTAGACTAACCTTATAGTTTTCCAGATTTATCAATGGAATAAACGATAAAGTTTACGGGGCTATCAGTTCATGGCATATGTCTTGTTTCCCATACTATCCTCATTGAGATAAGGCTTTAACTTTCATATATAGCACAATGTCATGCAAACGATGATTAAATCTAACCTACAACATACTTTAAACAACCTTTGGCTTGACTTCTACTGTACTTGATCAACAGTCCGAGTCAACCGTCAACGGTGCTTATATAGTGAAATTGTAAAGAAAACAAAAATAAATATTCAAGGCATTGGCAACTTATAGTAAATCTAAGTTAAGCAATGCCATAGAAATCGGCTTAACAAACGGAGAATGTTTAAGAGTAATAAAAGAGGGCAAATCAAATTGGAATAAGCTGTGAATATAGACATTTTTCGACATGATGTACCTTTAACGAAAGAAAACGGACTTCCTTGGCTTTCTTCCATTACCAATACAATATTGTTAACACAACCTAACTGTTGTTGGTTATTATAAATGATTCGTATAACCATTATTTCTCAGTTGTAAACGGTTCATTAAAACACATATTCCGGAGAAAAAAAAACAAAACAAAACACACAAAAGTAAAAAAAACAAACAAAACAAAATAATCAAAAAGCAGATTTAGTGAGGAGAAAATCGAACGCTTTGTCCGGAGAAAACCCCAACCATCGGCGAGTATCTGGCAACTCTTCCACATAAGGGTGACTGAGTGAAGAACTCTCTCAGAATTTCTTCAATTCTATTTGGACTGAGTTTGATTCGAACCCCAGACTTATATATGGAAGGCTTGTTTCGTACTTAGAGTCTGCTAACTGAGCCCCTTGTTGTAGTAAGACAATGTCAAGTCTTCTGTGTTTACTAGCTGAGCCCCTTGTTGTAGTAAGATAATGTCAAATCTTCTGTGTTTACTAGCTGAGCCCCTCGTTGTAGTAAGATAATGTCAAATCTTCTGTGTTTACTAGCTGAGCCCCTTGTTGTAGTAAGATAATGTCAAATCTTCTGTGTTTACTAGCTGAGCCCCTTGTTGTAGTAAGATAATGTCAAATCTTCTGTGTTTACTAGCTGGGCCCCTTGTTGTAGTAAGATAATGTCAAATCTTCTGTGTTTACCAGGTGAATCTAAAGGACCACTGTGTTTCTTCTGTAATGCAGTTGAAAACCCTGATGATTGTGAGACAGTTATAACATGTAGCGAACACGAGGTAAGTGCATGTGCCCGTGTGTTTTAGTCTTCATAAATATATCTATTTGAAAGATCTACTAGTTATGGCTATACTCCCATGTCGGTCTTCTACCTAGGAACCAAATCATATATTTTATCTTTCTATTCCCATTATCATATTCCCATTTATCAAATTGCTTAATTTCAGTTTACCCGGCATCTTGCCATAGATAAATATATATCTGTACAAGTTTGTAAATATATATTATAAAGTAAATTCTAAACTGTATTCAACCTAATGCAATATCATGGGTTTTAGTCTATTACAAGAACATATGATTGACTCACCCCCTATTAACACAATTAAAAACCAGTCTGATTCGTCCAGAAGATTTTCCCTGTGCCCCGTGTTTGTTAGTGTTCATAAATATATACATTTGAACAGAGCAATTATAGAAACTTGTCTAAATAGCTTTCCTAGTTAAAATATCATTCTTTTTAGTGTTTGTTTCTCAATGTATCTTTATTTTCAAAAAAAGTATTCCATTTGAAAGAAAAGAAAAAATATATGATTCAAGACATTTGGTATGGCATTCGTGAATCCAAGTTCAAAAATAGAAATGGATGTAACATATAGGGAATATTTTTAAAAAAAGAGGAGAAATAGGCATGTGAATGGCGCTCAACTCGATATCATCGAGAATTTATCATGCAATATATTGTCCACACATAATAGCGTTTGTTGATTGTCCACACATAATAGTGTTTGTTGATTGTCCACACATAATAGCGTTTGTTGATTGTCCACACATAATAGCGTTTGTTGATTGTCCACACATAATAGCGTTTGTTGATTGTCCACACATAATAGCGTTTGTTGATTGTCCACACATAATAGCGTTTGTTGATTGTCCACACATTATAGCGTTTGTTGATTGTCCACACATAATAGTGTTTGTTGATTGTCCACACATAATAGCGTTTGTTGATTGTCCACACATAATAGCCTTTGTTGATTGTCCACACATAATAGCGTTTGTTGATTGTCCACACATAATAGCGTTTGTTGATTGTCCACACATAATAGCGTGTGTTGATTGTCCACACATAATAGCGTTTGTTGATTGTCCACACATAATAGCGTTTGTTGATTGTCCACACATAATAGCGTTTGTTGATTGTCCACACATAATAGCGTTTGTTGATTGTCCACACATAATAGCCTTTGTTGATTGTCCACACATAATAGTGTTTATTGATTGGCCACACATAATAGCGTTTGTTGATTGTCCACACATTATAGCGTTTGCTGATTGTCCACACATAATAGCGTTTGTTCATTGTCCACACATAATAGCGTTTGTTGATTGTCCACACATAATAGCGTTTGTTCATTGTCCACACATAATAGCGTTTGTTGATTTTCAAGTAGAATTAAATACCGTTGATCATATATCTTTAAAACGTCTATCGGAACGCCCTATACTGAACAGTGTTCCCAATTAGGTAATGCCTAAGTTAATCTGTTTTGTGGGGACATTAAAGGTATGAAAGGATTGATTAAGATTATTTTGTTTTTGCCATTTAAAAGGAGAACCTAATTTATATCCAAGCCGTTTTATCTACCGTGCTTAACAAATAAGGCCACTAGTTACATGTACCATGTGTCTTTGCTTGTTATGCAGTTAATTTGTCATTCAAGAACTCTTTGTTTCTATAAGATATGTTCCATTTTCAGTCCTGTTATACAGAGCGCTTCATTTCAAAGGAAAACCACGAGTTCTTCCGTTTGGGATGCAAAGCAAATCCTGTAAGTCAGAAACCTTTCAATTATCTGAAATCAAAGATTATAATTTAGTTCAAATAGATCAGTTCGGACTCGGTGGCCCATTCGTTAGAATGATTGTTCCTCAGTCAGACACCTTCCATCGATGAGGTGCGGGTCTCGAATCCCACTCGGACCAAATAAAAATTGGAAATTTTTAAGTGGACTTTTCACTCAATTGCCATATGTGGAAAAGTTGACAGGTACTCGTCAAAGGTCAGGGGTTTTATCCCGGGCAATGAGCCCGATTTCCTCCCCCACTAAACGTGGCAACGCCACCATATCAGTGAAATAATCTTGAGTGCAGCGTAAAACATCAATGAATCAATCAATCGGGCTCAGGTATATTCAACTTCCAGCACGGCTGTTTGAACCCTTTTCAGTCTGAACAAAAGCAAAAAATGGACAAATGGGCTAAAAATGGCAAATTTTCGCTATACCCCCAACAACAACATGAATAGAAACAAACGATACTATACATCGGCTCACTTGCTGAAACGCAAACATAATGATACAAATAAGAAAGTACTTCTTTAAATGCCTTTTTCTTTTGTTATTCAGATTTGTGATTTACTAAAAGATTTCCAAGCCAGCCATGGTACCACAGGAACAAACTGTCTGTCATGTTGTGATGGAAAATATTGTAATCAGAACCTCTGCAGGAACAGTAAGTCCAGTAATCAAATAACATATGACTTTGCAATGTAATATAACCACCGGCGTGAAAATATTTCAGAAATACTAAAAGCTTATCACAAATCATTTTTTTCGAACCACCCGACCATCCGTAAAATTGAAAAAAAAAAACCCAATGTGGATCGATAACTAATAGATGGTAATCTAAAGCAGATAGAATGCGTTCATGGAAATTGCTGCTTCTCTTAGTCAAGCATTATTCTCAAGTAGACAGTAATCACTAAATTGTTATAACTTTGGGGACATTCAATTAATTTCAAAAGCACAAGTTCAAAGTTGCATGAGCTTCCCAAACAAATAGCCGATAATTTCAACATTCTGAGGAAAAATATTCTCCCAGCTCATACCACTTTAAAAATATTTTTTGGTAATCTTTGTTAAAAGAAAGTATATTCCTTTACAATGTGAATAAATTGTAATTACCAATCAAATTTTCTGTTGACGCCCTTTTTATTTAACGTATTAACACCACGAGCCAGCCTTGTTAGTCCCCAGTGTGATTGGAATAAAACAGGTTTAAAGAGATTAAATGTGTATTATTGTTTACATTGTTCAAAATGTTTCTACTGATTTAAAAAATAAGACTAACTTAACTGGATGAAAGGTAGTAGGTTGATTTTCAGACCAAAATGTACAATTAACGACTACTTTAATGATAATTAACTGCTCTTTCCAACGCCTTCACAATAATGTGGGAACTTTTTTGATCAGAAATATGCCTATATACAGTATGTGGCCTATATGAACCAAAATAGTGTTCGAAAAGTAAACAAAATTTAAATAACCGGGACGACCATTAATTCATTCTAAGCCAAAGTTAGTTCAAAATAATACTTTATCCCACATTCTTGAGACAAGAAGCACTAAAAAGCTTCTGAACTGTGCGTCTTGAGAAAAATAGCCAATGATTTCAACATTCTGTTTTAACACGAAAATATCAACATTTTGGCAGCTCATGCCACTTTAAGGTGTGCTTTCTGTAGGAGGAACACTGTTGACTTTGATTGGTGTAACTGACAACAAATCAATTAGCGTAATGCGTAACAACATAGGATCAATTCGAAATGTTATCACTTGAAACTGTTAGAGAAACTGTTTTCGTTTTCAGGTACCTTGGACAGGATTCAATGTTACACTTGTGATAATGTTCTTACTCCTCATGAATGTGAAGCCGTCACTACCTGCGATTATGACGAGGTGAGTGCTTGGTGGATTTTCTAGAAGTTAATAACATAGTTGTGCGATTCATTTAACTGAAGATGTTTTCCAGTTCTGAATGTCTGATTAGGACATACTTGTTGTTGGTGGCTTTCGATATTAAACGCTGATGCGAAGTTATACTATTGTCATATGCTAGAACTAGATTTGATAGACAGCAACGGGACTTTACTGAAAGCAACTTTACTGCGTGTTTACACTTAGGTGTGTCGCTTAGCCCGCCCCCCCCCCCCCCCCCCCCCGATAAACTCCAGCGAAGGCTGTTTCTGAACACACTTACCACCATCGTAACTTTGCACTTTGTCGTAACGTAGTGTTGAAAGTATATGTTGTCATGACAGTTAGGCCTTGCAATGGGCTTACGTTGGGCGTAAATGTTTTGAGAAACAGCCGGCTGAATACTCCACCATGGTAGAGGTGTTGAATGGGTTCGATTTCCCTGAGAAAGACTGTGTAATGGTCATTGTGAACACCCGCATTGCACAGAGCTTACTGTATTTTCATAGACAGTCTTTTTCGCTGATTTGTTAAACTATGTTTATTGTTAGTATGTTTATTATTTTCATATTTCAGGTTTGTGCAGCTGAAGAAATCGTAACCGACGAGTTCGAAATCCGCTATAATGTTAAATGCAAGCAAAAGCAGGTACGTTTTGGAAACCGGGCAATGTTTTTCATACCTTGTAAGCCAATATGTCAGCAGAGTCCCCAGTTAAAATTTTCCTAAAGTGTCTCTACCTCATTAGGGAGATAGTCAAAAATAACCTTAGTTATCTAAATGACCATCTGAATCAGTACTAAAAGGTCTAACAAAAGGAAATCGTAATATCATACAATATCATCACATATGTCCAGCTGAAAATAAAATAGGCTATGGTGTTTTAGTCGTGGACATCTAATTTATCAATCCTAACTTGTATTCCCCTGCAGGCTTGTGCTCTTTTGGGCGAACCCAGTGTTGTGAAACCTGTTGGCAAACGTCAAGACGAGCTTTGCGACCAATGCTGTACCACTGCATTCTGTAACAGGGATCTGTGTGGGGCAACACAAGGTAAGAAATATACACTCAAGCTTAACAGTCTTGGTGGTTCAGGAAACCATTTTCCTCAGCACTCTATAGGCCTACAGTCTTGCAATGTTCATAAAATTGAACTTTGATTTCTATTTTATTTTCAGTTACCTACACTGTGGCAAAAACAACAGCAACTGCCGGACCATCATCTCCAACAACGCCTTCCAGTTAGGGAGATACCATCTTGTATTATCTTCTGACTTCCGCTTTGCTTCATTACCCAATCAAATTCATTCTTACATCCCGATTATTGATATGTTAACCTGAACAGATGTTCAACGCGGACTTTCAATATAAAACTTCTGAAAAAATAAAGTTCGTTTTGTTTATTTTTTCTTGATACTCGAATCCACCAATTGACCCTTATTTCTCTATCAATCCGTTTTTCACTGCCGCATTGGATATCCGTTCAGATTAGCAGTCATCATCCCTGTAGGTCTCCACCTACAAAATGGTGAGCGGCACTTGGTGACCGGAAGTAGTCTGTGTTCTGGGGTAGGAACCTAACCGTTCCAAATGTTTATTATTGTCAGCCTACTTGTCTGCTTGCTTTTCAATGAAATGTGTTTAGGCTTATTCCAAGATAGACAAAATCGTATGCTTTATGGCTCATTGTGATCACGAGTTTATTTTCGGAAAGAGTGAGTCGTGTTGAAGCCAAACAGGCCTACTGTAAAATAAATGTAACTCTTCATTATGAGTAAGTATCCGATGGGAAAATCAATTGAAAGGTCACGTGGAACAAGTACCTAAATGACATTTTAAAAAATATACTCAATGTCATGACTTTTCATCCTCATCTCCCCTAGTGCTCTATGCCTAGAGGTTTTTCATGGAACAGTTTTGATTTATTTTCCTAGAAGCAAATGGTACTTGAAACTATTTTAGGAAAACGCTCATCATTGATTTTTTCTTTGTTCGTATTTTCTTTATAAATTAATTTACGTCACTCCTTGTCAGATGTCATTCTGGTGTTACACGAGTGCATAACAATAATTTTAGAGTAACAACACAAAACGTTAAAATAGAAATCCATAAGTCCTTGCGTTATATTTACTGTAACTTACTGTTCCAATCAGAGCTCAAATAATGTGTCAGGAAAAGGACAAGATTGGTTGATTGATTGGTAATAACACCACACTCAAGATCCCCCCCCTCCCCCTGGCAATTGTTCAACCTTATCGCGATCCGGTAAAAATCTGCTCTAGAATTTAAATTTTTGTCTCTGGATCGGAACTCAAAGCATTTACCCATCGGTTAAAGGCTTGTGTCGGTGTGTCGAACTAAGAAACTATGGATCTACGAACCCGAGCTACTGACGCTTGAAACGGCAAGTTAAAGGAATTTATATGTGACCTTTCAAGCAGGCTTTAGATACAGTTTCGCGGACCCAAAGATTATTTTGATGAACGTATCTTGTCGAAAGGTCATCAAGTGTAATGTGTTTGCTTCGAGCAAGGTATAGTTTATGAACGTACCAGTCGGCCTAGCGACAAACTCTAGCAATTTCTTAAATCCCCCAGAAACCAGCCTTTGAGCTCGTGTTCTGCAGATTAGGGTCATCAGTAATAAACAAAATAGTATGGAAACAAAAGTCTGCCAATTCAATTCCGCGGAAAAATGGCGCGCTATTTGATTAACAACAAGTTCCAGGTGTACTGCTTACAGTCATATTAACTTATTTCCAGTGACATCCCAATTGACGACTATGCAGGCCTCTTCAAGTAAACCAGAAGGTAAGTTTTAAAAAAGTTTTAGTAAAGAGTAATGTGTTTGTGTTTATAAATATATAACAAGTTTTCAGGACCATTTCGAAATCCTGCCTATCGAAAAAAATCCCCCTTAAACTGCAGAAACTAAAAAGTACAATAGGCGATTTCTTGAGAGATTCGCGTTAATCTCGGTCTGGACAATTCTTTTTTTAAAAAGAATCTTGATAAAATCGATTCGATTGTTGTAAGGTTTTTGTATGTCCCAATGAATATCGTAAGGTAAATACATCTTGAATGAAACTTCCACTGAATGTAACATATACGACTAAGTGACGGCTTTTGTATCACACAGATCTGGAAAAAGGTGAATTGGAACAGTTCGTATATTATAAAGGGGTTTCTTAATGTACAGTATAAAAATATTTATGTGTTTAGAGTTTGCATGAAATTAGCTTGTGTAGATTCGCATCGGGGCGTAGGATAAGGGACAAAATAAAACAAAAACAAAATCACCATAATACAGTCCAATGCTATTACTAATATACGCTAACTATTGTTTCCTTTTTTTGAAAAATACTTTCGGCTTATTGTAACGTCACTTCCTTTTTCTGAATTTCAGCAGCCTCTGTTACCCAAGAGCCCACAGAAATATCAACACTCGGTAAGACGCTAATTGTAAACCCATGTAACTGTGTCGACAATCAAGAGTAAACAGCAAATATATCTCAAGGCGTTTTAATAGCTAGCACATGTTTTGTAAAAAAGAACAACAAAGCTTTAGTAAATACAACAACTACACGCACACACACTCACAGATAAGCGAAGAAGAAATGCATTCTTAATATATGCTTGAAAGACGACTCAACTTTGTTTCGTTGTATTTGCAGGAGATGGTTTACAATGTTACGTATGTAAAAATGATTATGGAAATCCGGACAAGTGTAAAACCGTGAAAACCTGTGAAAAAGGGGAGGTAAGTTAACCTTAAATTTCTAAAGAATTGCAGTTGTCTCCCTTTCATTTTTGCAAGACGTCAGTTCCGATCATAGAACCGTTTAGTTCTATGTTCCGATGAACTGGAGATTCACAGTTAGCGTAGAATTTTTTACTTTTAAAGATTTTATGAGAATGTCCAAAAACATCTCAAAACACAATTTATTTTCTTGTTTCAGATTTGTTTTATGGGGAGATTTGAAAGCCATGTTCAGTATCGGTTCAGATGTATGGAGGCAAATGTAAGTGTAAAATACTAGTTCTGTGTCTGGATGGAAAATAGTTCTTCTCTACAGTATACTTACCAGTAAATGTATCCTCTGTCTTCATTTAGCTTTGCAACCTGATTAAGAAGCTAAGGTCACGTTGACAAATACGTTTTAAACTTGTTTTGGAGGGAATTTCGATTGTTTCTTTATATGGAAATCAATGTCATGGACATTGGCTAATCCTACCACTGAGTCTTTATTGAGCCAGAACCAAAGACGTTATCAAGTTAAATAATTGGGACACTTTTCGAAATGTTAGGTTTTCCATAAACGACATAAGTATTGTACCTTGACATTTCTCTCGAATCAACTAAACTAAAATTTCTCAATAAAATGACTAAGGCGACGCCATTTTGTTTCTTATGTTTTGCCCTGAACTATCTTGCCTGTTTTCGTCTCCTTTATCGCATATGTCTATTCGGTTTTGTACAGGTTTGTCTGACGGCTCAAAACGACACGGACCATCATATTAGTCCAGTCATCGACTTTTATAGATATCTCCATGTTGGATGTTGTTCTACACCACTTTGTCGTGGGCTACAAGTTACAACTTCTGGTTTGTGTTGCAAGACCGCCTTGATATAGTTCATTATTTTAAATATAAGTGAAATAATCTTGAGTTCGGCGGAAAATATCAATCAATCAAAGCATTTCAAGATTGTCAAATCCACTGTAATGAACGCGTGAGAACTTCACTATGCTAAATGATATGTTCTGTAATTTCACTTAATACTTAAGACCGATACAAATACAAGGAAACAAATTACGGTTGAATCCGAACGTTAATAACCCAAATAAACATTTGAAAATGCTATATGTATAAAAGTCTATTGGCACCGATTCAAAACGTTGGCTGTTCTACATTATCATTATTGTTACACATGGATATATATATGTGCATTGTCTTCTCTCCCTGCCGGTGCTGCTACACAATGGAATTTTAATATGCTCGTGGGGATTCATAGAAGTCCCAAATTTACGAACCATAACTGAAAGTTGAGTTTTTTAGAAGGAAGATTTGATTACCGACCCATTATAGGGTTAAATTGAGATAAAATCTATGTTACAAACATATTCTAATTCAATACTTAATTTTTCCTGAAAAATAAAACCTATCCCTATTCTCTTTTACATCATACATTTCTAACAATGGTAAAACACGCACAGTCATTTAAGTTTAAAATAAAATCAACTATTCTATTGCCATCATTCAGGGGATGTACCTAATTAAAGTGGCATGAGCTGCCAAAATTCACACTTTTTTATAACTTCTGATCGTCACGACAGTAAGAGACTTTGAAGGCTATCGAAAAACTAAATGATTGGTGTTGGAATGAGGAAAATCCATACAGTACGTGGCCTGTACGAACCGAAAACGTGTTCGAAAAGTAAACAAAATTTAAATAACCGGGACGACCATTCATTCATTCATTCTAAGCCAAAGTTAGTTTGAAAACAATACTTTATCGTACATTTTCGAGACTAGAAGCACTAAGAACCTTCTGAATTATACGTCTTGAGAAAAATAGCCAATAATTTCAACATTCTGTTTAAACTTCCAAATATCAACATTTTGGCACCTCAACATCGTTTTATCTTGTAAGACAAAGTCTTCCCTTATATTCTTCTACACGGTCAACGGCTGAATAGATATCGCAAGTCGCAAATTCTTACCGATATTGTAGATAATTTTCCCCAAAATGTCTCAATTCATTAAATTTAGGTTATTTTAAAAGTATTTTGGTAAGTAAAAAGGCTTCCAAAGTGCAAAATGAGCCGTGTTTGGTGGCACTGAAAGGGACGCTACTGGTTCCACAGTATCTAAACATGACAATGACGGCCCTGATCCGTGATCGTTTGACTGCGATTTCTAAATACCTTTCCCTGTTAAACTACGATTTTTGCGGCGATATCTATTGCGCAAGTTTCAGTTTCCTCATCCAAATTGAGTTAAAAAAAACAACTTTCAAAATGATTTTTGAACTGAACATATTGAGTTTTTGTTACCACCAAATTCAGTTTTAAACTATTTATGCAATTTTAATAGAATGTCGATAAAATGGACGTCTATGCATCCTTTGCTTGCTTTTAGGCTTCATTATATATTGGGAATGTCACGGTGACCTACTTATTGTTGGTATACTGTTGCTTGTCACTCCCTCTCTTTCCCTTTCCAACCTATTACGCTTTCATAATGGTATGGTTTCATGATTTAATCTAACGAATACATTTGCTTATCAAATTATAAAGAAAAGAACGTATGCACATAGCAAAGACAACCCGAAGTAAATTTTGAGGTGTAATAAAAGGTCTAGATTAACTTACCAAAAGTCTTCGACCAATATAATTTGAAAATGGGCATAATAAGTTGATGCTGTTTTTCAAAGCAACAAATTTAGATGTTGTTAGAAAAGGTTTGTCTAAAAACTGTGAAAACAAACTCTTGCATTCCTTCTGGTAATGTTCACTGGGGTATATTGTTGTTTTCCCTATACAGCATCCACAGCTTCCACGTCTCCCTCTACAGCCAACCCGAGAACATCTGCGCCAACAACTGCGGAACGATCGACAACTACCCCAGTTACAACAACTACCAGGGCTCCAACAACTACCAGGGCCCCAACAACCACCAGGGCCCCAACAACTACCAGGGCCCCGACGACTACCAGGGCCCCAACGACTACCAGGGCCCCAACAACCACCAGGGCCCCAACGACTACCAGGGCCCCAACAACCACCAAGGCACCAACAACTACCAAGGCCCCAACTTCTACTCCAACACCACCAACTACCCGAGTACCTACAAGTACTAGAGCTCCAACTACGAAGAGACAACCAGCAAGAACCTCAACGACAGCCCAAACCACAAGGGTCCCAGTAAGAAGAACGACAAACGCAAAATCCCCATCCACGAAAACCACAAGCAAATTGGCAGGGACTATGAAAGCAACCACAACAATGAGGCCACAAACTACCAGTAAGCCAAAAAAAAGACTAAACGGGTTTAAACTGCAGAATATACCGGAAGCCTAATGACGTAACTTAAAAAGGAGTAGTTACATTGTTCGATGCAGTCTGTTTTGCAAAAAGCTCATGTAGCGACTATACTTTTCTGTGCAGACTAAATTCGTCAGCCATGACAATTCTCTCGAAATACCCAAAATGCATTGCACTAGCAAGACGCCCTTAAGCAAATGGTCTGTAAATCGATATTATATCGACATTTTAGTTTTAATTGAACTCAGTAAAGAAACGTTAAGATATTCACGTTTTATTTGAATTCAAAATTGACTTAATTATCGCATTCAAAGATTTGCAGTAATGCTATGCAACAAATTATATTGTAACTATAATTCAACGAAGACACTTTGTTTATTTTGTTACAGTAAAAAATGAACCAACGTCTACGATTATTAACGCCGGTAAGCACCTTATTACTTCTTTTCCTTAAAATAATATTTGAAATTCATTTTACCTCTTTTCCTTAAAATAATATTTTTAATACATTATAACTTCTTTTCCTTTAAAGAATATTTGAAATTCATTTTACTTCTTTTCCTTAAAATAATAGTTTTAATACATTATTACTTCTTTTCCTTTAAAAAATATTTGAATTTCATTTTACTTCTTTTCCTTAAAATAATAGTTTTAATACATTGTTACTTCTTTTCCTTTAAAGAATATTTGAAATTCATTTTACTTCTTTTCCTTAAAATAATAGTTTTAATACATTATTACTTCTTTTCCTTTAAAAAATATTTGAATTTTATTTTACTTCTTTTCCTTAAAATACTATTTTTAATACATTATTACTTCTTTTCCTTTAAAAAATATTTGAATTTCATTTTACTTCTTTTCCTTAAAATACTATTTTTAATACATTATTACTTCTTTTCCTTTAAAAAATATTTGAATTTCATTTTACTTCTTTTCCTTAAAATACTATTTTTAATACATTATTACTTCTTTTCCTTTAAAAAATATTTGAATTTCATTTTACTTCTTTTCCTTAAACTAATAGTTTTAATACATTGTTACTTCTTTTCCTTTAAAGAATATTTGAAATTCATTTTACTTCTTTTCCTTAAAATAATAGTTTTAATACATTATTACTTCTTTTTCTTTAAAAAATATTTGAATTTTATTTTACTTCTTTTCCTTAAAATACTATTTTTAATACATTATTACTTCTTTTCCTTTAAAAAATATTTGAATTTCATTTTACTTCTTTTCCTTTAAAGAATATTTGAAATACATTGACTAAGATTTGTAGTTTTTTTACAACGGTTTTCAGTGGATTATCTCTAGTATATCTCTATTATCGCTATGACTTTTCGGAAATGTATATGTGTTATGGATTTCAGGCCCACCAACTTGCTACAAGTGTGCGTCATTTGACCCTAACAAGGAGAACTGCACGGCTATTGTCAACTGTTTGAATGATAATCAGGTTTGTTTATTCCATCAAATAACTCAACATAACTCATAAGTCTAATGACGTAACTCCAACATAATATGCATTTGTGTGAACTTGGTTGGCGGTGTGAAAGTAAATTGGAAATGATTCTGTAAGAAAAAGCATTGCTCGGTCGCCAGTGGAGCGCGCCATTTACATGTACAAATTGACAAGAAGAACTATTAGTAAATTACTTCCCTTGCGACTTTATTTGTATCTTGTATGACAATCACTTGCAATATCAGACGCAAGATTTCCTTTTCTGAAATTTCTACAACGACCTCAACAAGTCGCGCAGTCACTAAATGCAGCCTGCTGCGCTTTCAGAAAAGGTTGATATACAAGCCAGAATAAATTGCAAACTAATAAAAGTGTTTTTCTTTATATATTGTATGATATTACGATTCCTTTTGTTAGACTTTTCAGTACTGATTCAAATGGTTATTAAGATAATCCAAGCGGGGGTTTACTTTTGACTATCTCCCTAATGATGTAGAGACACTTTAGGAAATTCTTAATTGGGGACTCAAAATTTGCTAAAATGATCGAAACCAACTTAGGTTTAAATGACAGGCTTCCAGAGTCTCTTGCGTACATGAGCTATGCGTATGCTGATTAGCCGAACGGGACACATCAAACGGGGCTAGGCAAACATTGAAATATCATCTTGTATTATTGTAAAATACATTTTAAGAATTTTGTTGGTGGAAATAAAATATTTCCAGTTTTATATAATCGACTATTCGTTTCATTTTTATTCACAGAAATGTTTCGTTGGACAAGATCACGATAGTAACACTCATTCCCTGTGTCTTTCACAGGAGGTAAGTGACGTCATTGGGACTATTCAACGTCAGCGATTCGAGCGTACAAGCCTTGCTTGAGCATTACGTCATTTGTGAAGTTATTTGTGGAGTGCATCATTACTGTGCTTTTATTAAAATGGAGGGGGGGGGGGGGGGGGCTCGGTGGGCCAGTGGGCTAGAGTGATTGCCCCGCAGTCCCACACAGACCTTCCATCGATGCGGCGCGGGTTCGAATCTCACTCAGACCAAATAAAATTGAAAAAAGTCGATTTTTCACTCAGTTGCCATAAGTAGAAGAGTTGCCAGGTGATCGCTGAATGATGGGATTTTCCCGTTTTTCTGAAATGATTGTCAAAAGCAGTTTGTTGTATTGACATTAAATAAACATATTGGTAAAGCCAGATTTTGAAAATTGATAAGGTTTAGTGGCGCAAGTAAAAGTTTTCAAGCTGCGGGTGTCGTGCATTCTCGTTATGACTGCCAGATAGTAAACAATAGTAACGTGACAACTCTTTAAATGTGCTTTTGAGGAGGACAATTTGCTTTCGGTCTAACATCTGAGATTGATTACCTCTTATTTTTATACTAATCTGAAGGTTAACTAAAGACAACAACAAACTTGTTGTGTCCTTTAAGCATCTTAATAATTTAACACGCCTTGTCATATTAACGTACATTGTGTCATGGTTGCAGCGTTTTTCTTTTGATGAGCCGTCTTCGACAAATCCGATACCCAGTGGACAGAGAGTGGCATAAGCGTTGAATAACTTCCCGATTTTGAAAGTATATTTTGTATAAGTTCTTGTAGTTGTTTTGGAAGTCGTTGTATATTTTCCTCGTGCTTCGCACTCGAGGCCACACCTCTCAGAATATCTTCCATACCCTCGGGAAGCCATTCAATAACTCTAACTTGTTTGTACTGACCTAAGAGCTGTTTTCTGTTTTAGGAGTGTGATTTGATGTCCGATGATATTTTACATAGCCGGCTTTATTATCACCAAGGGGTCAAGTACAGACATGCAAGATGCTGTGGCCTTGACCTTTGTAATGATGTTCTGTGAAAGGTCAAATTATTTTTGAAAGACAGAAATGAATTAAAAAAATAGGATCACTGAAATTTTTTCGTGTAAACTCGGAAAGGATGAGTGGATTTGAATTAAAATCTAAAGAAAAAAGCCTAGGAATCTGTAGCACTCCTCCCAAAAAAATCCCTGAAAGTGTTAATTGATAATTGACTTTGTTAATTACTACGAAATACTGCCAAGGATAATATGCAGATTTTTGTTTGGTTTAATTAAGTATATAGTTAAAGTTCCAATTTGTTGTTATGTATTGCCGAATAGAATCATACGAAAACTATATATTACCGTAGGGAATTTCTTTTGGCACATTTCTCAATAATTCTGTCGAAATTTTGCTAGTGTGATACACAATAGTGTTAGAGTGTTTTACACGGCGTTGAACGAAATTCTTTAACAGATTACTACCTCAAGTGTTATTACCAGTTATTGATTTTTTTAGATTTTCTCACTACCTCAAAGAATAGCTTCAGAACAGCAGTAGTTCAAATACTTGTTATTATTTTAGAAAAATAAACCAATATGTTCTCCACGAATTCTCTACCTCAAGTCGTTACGATTCAACACTAATTTGTTTCTGTGTTTACTTACATTGTCAATTTAGCCTGTCAATAAAATATACCTTCATTGAAAATTACTGATTGTTTTCACAATGTTATTGATACCTGTTCCGTGAATGTTTGCGGTAGGAAAGTTTAATATAGTACACAAGTAGCGTAACTCCGAAAAACCTAAGACCCATATTTGACTCAATATTTCGGACTTCATTTCGCCATCATCATTGACTCCTGGGTCAAATATGGGTCTTACGTTTTTCGGAGTTACGCTACTTGTGTACTATGTTAAACTTATCAGTGGTACAAATGGATTTAAGTTCAACATCTCACCCGATATACATAGAGCGATGGCGATATCAAATTTTTCTTAGATGTCTAGTAAGGGTGGGAGTAAACTTCTTTCTGATATTTGAAACGTAAGCTGCGAAAAAGGCAAAGAAATTGATTTATTCTCAATTTTCTCTCTTAATTCTCAGCAGAATGTTCAGCTATATTTTAAATGCTCCGTGCTGTGCCAATGTCCTCCGTGAAATAGCGCTATTTTTGCCATTACTTATCGGCAACACACAGCTCACTGTTATGGACGTGATTTAATTATAATGAATAACGCTATTTAGGTAGCGTTTTTTTTTAAATTTTGAAATGAAGTTAAATTGTATAAACTTGATAAAAAAAAAACGAATTAGCTAAGGTGAAAAGATTTTGTTTTCGTGTTTTTATGACTGAGTTGATATATAACAAACCAACAACATTTGCCCGTCCTAATGACGATGATTCACATTTCACATTCATTACCTACATAAACTCGCAGAAGTGAAAAAGCGACTTCTTATCACACTCCCTTGGCAATAAATAACACAATATTCCATAAAATTCTACTGACTGAAAGCTAACTCCTGTATGTTTTCAACCTAATGAAATATAGGTTTCTGTTTATTGCAATAACTTTTTAACAAGATAAGAAACTTATCTACATGGCTATTTTAGTCAAGAAGATTTTCCTTGTGCCCATGTATTTTAGTATTCACAAATGCATAGACTCGCAAAATGGCGAATGTTTCATAAATTCGGGACAAAAGGTCTGATTTTTTAGGAGGAAACCCCTAGATCTTCGGTGAGTACATGGCAACTCTACCACATAAGGCGACCAAGTGATTGATTGAGGTTTTACGCCGCACTGAAGATTATTTCACTTATATGGCGGCGTTGACAGGTTTAGTGAGGGAGGAAACCGGGCTCATTGCCCGGAGGAAACCCCCGTCCTTCGGCATCTACCTGGCAACTTTCCCCACATACGGCGACGCGATCGAGTGAATAACCCACTCATAATTTTCTTGAACTGAGTTGGATTCGAACCCGCTTGTCAAACTGAGAGACCGATGCTCGGCTTGACTGAGCAATTGAGCAAACTAGTTGTAGAGCTTACTCTATGGTGTTAAATTTAGAAAAAAATGTCTAGTTGCTGTTTTACGACGCCCTCAACATTATACTGGCGGTGTTGCTAGGCTATTTGAATTTTGTCTGTTATTAGCACACATCTCCGGGTCAAACGGCTTTATCGGTATTTTTTAATTAAATGAAATGTTTTAAAATAAACGTCAGTATTTTATTAGCCAGGACGAATATTTTGAATTCTCGTCTGCACTTCTCGAGCTCTCATATTGACATCGATAATGTTTTATCGAAAATTTCCCATTTTGATGAAAGAAAACAATTATAAACTCAAAATTATATTCAGCAATTTGATCTTCTTCCATAGTATTTTATAGTTGCCGGCAAAACATATGACAGTGGTCCTTAAAAATATATATTCCGACTTCTCTGCATATAAGATATAAGTAGGTCCAACATTTAGATATCCATCCACCTCACCTGTATGTATGTACCTCAAGGTATAATATGCCCAAGAAATAAATTGTACGGACCGGGGAGTTCCATTTCTCTTGTTGTCGTATATGCTATTTAACAATTAACGACGGAATGAGAATATATTTGAACGTTTCAGGCACCCTAACAAAACTAACGTCTATATAATTACGTTCTGTCACGTAACTTTAGTAGAAATGAGCAGCTAATATATATATGTCTAGAATTCCAACTGTTAAAGCGATTTACATGATTTAAAACACTTTACGGGTATTACTACAAACGGAAATAAAATGTATAATTCATTGATTGATTTTCGCGATTATTTAGGTTTAGTGAAGAAAAAAAACAAAAAAAAAACTAAAAGTTGCTGAAGCTGAAATGTGAAATCGAATACATCAGCATTTCACAAAAATTTAAAAAAATAAATAAATTTAAGCGCCAAAACCAGTTCCTGTCTAAATTTAAAGTTTTTGTTAATCACGAAATACATGTTTGTCTAACCACCCAATGAAAAAGCGCAGATGTCAAAGAAAACATTTTCCTTTTAAAGATTGAATTTACCAAAGATGTTGGCTCATAAACTTTAACACGTGCTTCTTAGTTGTGAAGTTTCGAGTCATACTGCTAAACAGTTTTTAAGTGATAAGGTTTTTACAAATGTGTGACGTTATCCACTCAAAACGCCAGTTTATTGTTAATAGAACCAGTATTTTCGTCGAAACTCGTGTTACTGTTGAATATGATGTGGTTGTATATGCTGGAATAAGATATCAGTTTCCTTCCATATGATGTTAATTTTCCTCGGCATATAGGGGAACGCTCTGTAATATGCTTGAAACTAAGACCAATTATTGAACAAAAAAAAAAAATAGATTGCTTGTAAACGGTAATAAAAACTATTTGCTGGCATAATTTTGGTCTTTTAACGTCCTCTCAGACCATATACATTAAAAGTAAATAAATTCATTTTTGGAAAAATGCTTTACACTTTGAATCTAATGAAACAGTTTTCTTTGTTGTTAATCGATAAACTTCCTGAGGTACGCCCCCGTGTGAGTTCCGGGGGATAAGAATTGGCTCACAGTTCCCAGGCAAGCTTGATCGTAAAAGGCGACTAACCTGGGGCAAATTTTTAATTATTATGGTATAAACCTATCTGTTAACATCACACTCTATCAGAACAAAAACACATATTTACAAATCTGTATATTATAAAAATAGTTATTTATATAAATTGTTTATTGTTGCTCCATTGGAGATAATTGTGATATTTCTTGTTTTTAATCTCCAAAAATAATTTACTCAGTGTTTTACCCGTTTTTATTATTTCTGTTTCTGTAATTTTTCTGTTCCAATGTATTTTTGATGTAAAAAATGCATGATGATTTAATTTCTTTTCGCCGCCGTATAAGTGAAATAATCTTGAGCGCGGTTTTAAACTCTAATCAATCAATCAATCAATCAATCCTGATGTACGTAAGTGTTTGGGTTTCTGATTTCCCCTCTAAGCTTCCATAGATTATGTGAAACCACGCGTTAATCGCTCTCTCGACTCGAGATACAGAGAACGTTGGATACAAACAACGTGACACATAGCCCGTGTGTCTCCACCGACCCCTGAGTATTAACCTCGGAATCAATTAGACACACGTTATGGAGAATTGGCCATGCGGAAGGCAACACAATTTCTTACGAAGTGGGTTTTGGGAAGTATGGATGGTACTTTATATTATATTCTGTTCCCGACGACGGGAAAAGAGGTTTGAAGACCAGCTGAAGAAGTCATACAAGACAATAGATCCCCCGGGAAGTAGATTGAGAGAGCGAAAATTGACTTTTAATTAGAGATGGTGGTAACCTTATGTCGCTACTTAGACTGAATAGAGTTGGATTGCTACAGGAGATTTGGAGGGTCGTTCTCTTTGATTCCGGTCGTCTCCACGTCATAGCAGTGACACGTCTGAGCGACCACTTCAGAAATCGGTAGAAACTATTTCTAAAAGGGGTTATTCTAACGGTCAACACATCCCAGATTTGCCAATGAATTGGCTCACTTCAAAATAATTTATAAAGAAATATCAACATCTCCGATTTCGTTGAAAGTCGGAGCAAAAAGCCTTCAAGGATATGGGAAACATTATGAACATGGTCTATTGTTATGTAACTGCATTAACTGCCAGGAAAAAATGTCCACCCGATAAAGGTTTTAAAAACTATTTTTCTGCATGCATATATATAAAAGAATAGAGATAGAAGCCATCATTCCGAATATACGGTTATGACTACACAGGTCTAATTTTTATAAGTTGGAGTCTAATTTGAAATGGATTTTGTGTCAAGCTTTCTTCCAAACGTCTTCATTTTCTTTTGCACGCGATCAGTGTCTCTAGTATTGGTTGTTAAGATACTTCAACATCGTCCATCTATAAGGGGTGTCATCGAACTGGTTAAATTAATTACAGAGGCGTTCAGTTTACTCCTATGAATAGAGAACCGTTGGAAAACAAGTGGTAGCTGACACGAGATCCCCCTTGGGCTGAATATAATTGACGCCTAATGTGACGACTTAACCCACAATTCCATATTGTATAATATGCTGTGGGGAGTTTTTAAAGCGTTTCTTTGTTGAAAAGGGAGTTGGCGATAGAAGCAACCGATGCCCAGGCTTAACCAATATAATATCACGAATTATACAAACAAGACAACATCAAATGCACTCGATATATATGGACAGCTTTACCGTAATTATTATCGAGAAAGGTTCCTTTCTATTTTGCTATACTTATCTTCAGTTTCTTGAATTAAATATATAGTTTCTCTGAAAAATACCTAGTTGTAAGCCAAAAATTCATTTACAATGTATAAAATGTCATTTATGTATGAAATGTGTGATAATCTGATAAATCCTATAATTAGGGAGAATCTACCACAGGCGAGACCAAATACAAACCAATCACCAGAAACACACGTATAAACAAGATGGCGACCGGTATCAAGTGTTTCATTTGTTCAGAATCACACTGGATTCGATCAAGCGTAAACAGTGACACGCTCCTGAGTCTCTCTAGGTGAAAAGTTGACAGTTTCAAACTTTTGTCCACAGTTAACGTAATTATAGCAGAGTTCCTGAACGATGACATAGCTAGCACCGATAGGCTTTATCTTAATGGTATTACAAATGATATTTTAAATCAAAAGCAGAATATACAATACATAAACAGATTCCGGATGACGCCAATTATAGTCAATTACATGTAGTCTGATACAAATGTATTTTGTTTTCTCTCGACAGTTAATACACAACGTTATGGACAAATACAACGTCTGACAATTTCGTTTTAGAAAAATAGTAAAATGTTTGTTGCTAAAGGTAGAAAAAAATACAAATGGTAATGTATGATATAATATACTTGGTTGAGAAATAAGTCATCATACATTCACAATCAATTTTTATCAATGCTAACTACAATGGATAATTTTTAAAAATATTTCTTTTTCGAGCTATTGGTTTTGAAATATCCAAAGTCTTTAGTAAGACAGAGACATTGAATGCGCAAATGCTGCCAATTGTAGTCTTACATTTTCTTCATTTCTATGTCGATTGGGAGTTGCAGATACTTCAAAGTTTTTTAAACCTACGTATGTCTTTAAGAGATCATTAGTTCAAGTGCAACTGAAATATATATATTTATGAACACTAAAACACACGGGCATAGGGGAAATCTTCTTGTCTAATATATATACTTATGTTAGTTCCATAGTTTCGTAGCGCATGATAATATAATGTACATGAAGATTTTTCCTATACCCGTGTGTTTTAGTGTTCATAAATATAATTTACATATCTGTCTGAAGTGTACCCAATCTCTAAGCTTTTCAGTTTCCAGCAATTAATTCATTTAAAATGACAAAACGTGCATGTTTATGGGTTTTTTCGTTAACCCTCATATTAGTACAAATATAAAAAGCACTTCAATAGATGGATGTCAACGTTTTTACTCTCCGTGTATTAATTCTAGCCAAGGAGTGGTTCAGAGAATTAGTACGAGAATCCAATCATCTTTACAGCATGTTCCCTCTAGTGTTTTACAGACAAAACTGGTATTTAGCAACGTCTACTGAAATAACGTGAGTCTTTGGTTTGGTTACATGTTCATTTTATTACTGGTAGTCGATAAACGTCCATTTGAAGTGGAAAGGGCACAAGAATGGACTTCGGCTTCCCGTCATTATCCGTCACTCTCGACCCGAGACGACCCAAACGCTGGTTACAAATACTACAGAACGTTGTCACGTGTTCCACGCTCTCCCACGAGTATTAACCCGAGCATCAATTAGTCAACCGCATTGGAACAACGCCATTGCTTCTCAACTTGTGGAAGGCAACACAATTTATAATGAAGTGGGTTTTGAGAAGTAGAAATTGCACTTTACATTGTCTTCATTTGCCGACGGCGGGGGAAGAGGTTTGAAGGCCTGCTGAAAAAGTCACACAAGATTATGAGTTCCTTTGAAAGTCGATTGAGAGAGCGAAAACTGATTTTCAATTAGAGATCGTTGTAACCTCGTGCAGCTACTTCGACTGAAGAGAGTTGGATTGGTACATGGGATTTGTGTTTAATCCCAGTCTATCGATATTCTTGCCTTAGCTGGAGATACGTAAGCATTGTCAGTATATTACAAAGTCTTCCAGAAAATACCGACTTAGGCCAATCTCCTGTCCGTCAACCTAATGAAATATCATGGCTTTTAGTTTACTAAAACTTATGATTGGGTATAAAGGTGTAAATGACATGCCTCTTTTGACACAACTACAAACTTGTCTGCATGGTTATTTTAGACAAGAATATTTTCCCTGTTCCTTTGTATTTAGTGTATATTTTTAGTGCACATCATTTGTCATGCGCCAAATTATCCCTCATATGACGCCATTAAGTCTATTTAGATGCTTAGACATAAAAAACAATCTTTTCTGTATACGAGGTTTGTTCACAAACAACATACAGCTGTACTTCATGATGATGCCCTGATCTTTTGTCAGAAGTACTTTAAATATAAAATGTGATTTGTTTTTAGAATAGCCAAAAAATAATAATAGTAACCATAGTTAAAAAAAAAGAATGCAAAACTTGAACGATTCATTTTTTGGGGAAAACAGACGATCCATGCGGATTCTGTTTTTTTCCGTTTTGGTAATCTGTAAGCATTTAGTCAAATATTTAATGGGGAAAGAAAGTAACTGGATTTTCTTTTTCAGCTTCAATAGTTTCCAAGCATTTGTGACTCTTTCGATTCGAGACGTTATGAAGGCTGGTTACAAACGCTATAGTAAATTGTCGCGGGTTCAACACTGACTGGCCGCCGAGTATTAACCTCGACATCGATTAGAGAAAAACTCAGGAATAATATTAGTTATATGACGCCCTTGCGTGGGTATACGGGTAGATATTTGGTGTCTGACATTGATATTTTTCCGAGGCGAAGCCGAGGAAAAATATCTGTCAGGCACCAAATATCTACCCGTATACCCACGCAAGGGCGTCATATAACGAATCTATCACCATCCAGAGCAGCTTGTTTACTTAAAACTGAGTTTATTCAGCTGTTCTTTATTCGATTAGTTCACAAAAATGTCATGGGTTGAGTGTATTTAGCTAGGTCTACATGACGTCGCGAAAGAAATAAATTCTATTGTGACGTTGCAAAGTTATATCGGTTTTCATGATCTTTGAGACCAGTATAGCGTTCAATGCTGACGAAACAACATTCTAAACTGACGTCACAATAGGATTTCGTCTTGACTGAAGATTGCTGTGACGCACCAAGACCTTCACTCCGTGGTAATAACAGCGCGTGAGATCTTAACTCCGGGGTTATACAGAATCAAATATACACACGGAAAGCACTGGGATGCAGACTCACATTCTGAGCGTTTCGACCAATCAAATGCCAAGAAATTTCTCTCAATGGTGATAAGGGATGTTCCATAGCGCGTCAATACGGATAAGGTAACCGATTTTTGATGAAGGGAGGTTTGGGAAGTGAAATTGGACATCATATTATTTTATTATGGCTGATAGCGTGGCATGAGGTTTTCTTACAAGGAAATGGGTTTGTTTGAGAGATCGTGATAAATGTATATCGTTACTCAGTGTCCAGTTGAATTGATACAGCACAACTGGATATTCGTCTGGAGTTCATGTAGTCATCTTTATGCGATTGCCAAAGTGGTCATTGCAAAGGTCGCTAAAGACGATTTAAAGGTCAAGTCACTCCTGATTTGGTCACGAAAGAGCCCACTTCAAACAAATAGCAGCCGTTTTGGTTGTCATAGGAAATCGTTACAAAAAGTCACATACTAAATCAATTGTCCCGCATTCACCTTGAAAAAGGAAAGGAAATTTGCTATAAATCCTACGAGGTTAGAAGTAATGTTTGTGGACTGTTGAAACTAATTTAAAGTTGTTCATCCGATGTTTCCCCAAGAAATGGTCCATTCGAACGCTCAGGAGAAGCTTGGATTTTGGCCTAAATCTATCAAGTTGATTGTGTTAACTGCGAACATTGACAAGACCCTCTTATATTAAAACAAAACCCAGTCTTTAAAAAAGCCATGCGAAAAAAATCTTTGGGGTGCGCACCATAGCCTTGTAAATCAAATGGTAAAATAAAACGTCAATCTGGCGTCATTTAAAGAGGCATGAGCTGCCAAAATTCACACTTTTTTCACAATTTCTGATCGTGACGACAGTTAGAGGCTTTGAAGGTCATCGAAAAACTAAATGATTGGCGTTGGAATGAGGAAAATCCATACAGTATGTGGCCTATGCAAACCGGAATAGTGTTAAAAAGTAAACAAAATTTAAATAACCGGGACGACCATTCATTCATTCCAGGCCAAAGCTAGTTCAAAGCAATACTTTATCGTACATTTTCGAGACTTGAAGCACTAAAAAGCTTCTGAATTATAGGTCTTGAAAAAAATAGCCGATAATTTCAACATTCTGTTCTTACGTCAAAATATCAACATTTTGGCAGCTCATGCCACTTTAAGACTCCAATTATTATCTAATCCGTTGAATAAAGGGATGCAAAGTGCAGTCTTTTCATTTGCGCCGCAGATGCCAAACACAAACCTTTGGAAAGGGAAAGTTTTTGGATTCAAACTGTTTATCCATTGGGTTTTAACTTGGACCTTGGAAGGTGTCGTGAAAAAGGTATTATAATAAGGAAGTTTTTATTTTGTAACGATACGAATTGTTTGTAACGATAATAATTGTTTGGTTTTGGTTAAACAACTTATCAAATAGATTTATTAAAGCAATAAAGAAATGTACAAACATTTACTGTCAGCTCAGTATCTTCAATGTCGCTGTAAATAAGATGTCGCCGAAAGTTTGGGTGCATTTATTGCCATTTGTCTAAATGACCACTTGTCTGAACCCACAATTAACACGAAAAATTACGTTCATTTGATTGATTGATTGTTTACGCCGCACTCAAGATTATTTCACTTATATGGCGGCGTTGTCAAGTTTAGTGGGAGAGGGAACGGGGCTCTTTGGCAGTAGGAGACCCCGGCCTTCGGCAAGTAACTTGCAACACATTATTCGAATGTGTGATCTAAAATTGATTTATACAAAACGTGCAAAAGGTCTAGTCTCCGAAAATCGAAACAAACGACAGTCAAAAGCTCGATAAATTTATTTTTATGGTTTAATTTTATTTGATTTTGATGGTTTTTCTCTATAGTCATTTATAGCAATCCAAGATTTAACTTCATTAGTTTCTTCAGGCTGATCAAGATTTTGAAAAGTAATAATTCTTATTTGTATGTCTGAATTTTGCGTTTATTATATATAAAACAAGTGTTTGAAAGATAAACTGATCGGGGCTAAACTTCCTTGTCTGTCTTCTACGTAGGTTTTTCTGGTGGTGGTGGAGGGGGGGGGGGGGATTTTCGCTTTCGTTTCCCATGATCTTATAGGATTCAAGCTCAGTCTATCTATGAATTTTATCCAAATTCGACCCAAATTATGTTTTATGAAAAAGTACGTGGACAGTTGTATAAAAGACATATCATACATAGATTACTTTCTTTTCTCATGATTCTATGGGTTCAATCTCTGTCTGCCGATATTCTTGCCATAGCTTAAGATGCTTATATATAAGCATTGTCAATGTATTACAAAGTGTTCCAGAAAATTTTACTAACTAAGGCCAGGATCATGTCTGTCATCAACCTAATGAAATATCATGGGTTAAGTTTATTACCACAACTTATGATGGGGTATAAAGGTCTATTTGTTATACCCCCTTTTTAACACAATAAGAAACTTGTCTTCATGGTTATTTTAGACAAGAATAATTTCGCTGTGCCCGTATATTTTAGTGTTCATAAATATATTAAAAAACCTTTCCATTTACAAAAAAATGCAATTTATATCATGTAACATGATTGGTCTTTATATTCTATATTATCAGTAATAACACTTTGTACCCTCACTACTAAGGGGTAGATTTTATAAAAAAAGACAAAACTTGTGAATCTCTACGGGGTAACAGTACTTTGATCTCGGGATAATCTTTAAGGACATTAAAAAACCCATCTTAAACATTTCAATGAAAAACACGTGTCCGACTTTTGTTTTTGTTTTCTTTATACCTGACCAGTCCACTTGAGATTTTGTATTACAAGCTTTTCACTGCTGGAATATCTGAATGTTTTTATTATCTGTAAAAAGGGCAAGCTGCGAAAAAACATTTCCGCTAAGATAAGGGTTTTGTTATTTTTCCTCAAGAGTACAAAGGAAGATTGAGTGTATATTATTATTAAGGTCACTTTTCGAAGAAAAAAACGTAAAATTTGGCGTCAATTGATCTAACATGAATTTAGATTCGGCTGTAAGACTTTACAGGTTCTATAAATACATTTCTTTATTTCAACATAATGGAGTTATCTATTTATGAAGTTGCTCTTGACACAGAATAAACACAAGCCGTCGTTTAATAATATATATGCTAACGATTATGTGCTTTTGGAAGCGAAATGTATTTTATTCGAATATGACAATCTATAACATGGGATATAGATACCGTAACCGAGTGAATAGTATTTATATGAATTTAGATCGCAGCAAAGACAATGCCACCAGCTGTAGGCGATCAGACAGCGCTCGGACGATGAATTTCGGACGCGCAAACGGACCCCTATTGCTATAGCCTAAAAAGGTGTCCTATCGACTTTTATATTGCACGTTGTTGTTTTTTCAGACTGACTTTCCTACTTGTTCAACTGTTTAGAATAACTGATTTTAATCCTTCCCTGGTAAGGAGTCCCCTAGCAATAACATTCTTCATCCATTACCTTTCATCATAACCTTGTTAAACTGATTTAATGGCCGCGGATAATTTAGATTTACAACACAACGTAATAACCTGGGTGCAAAATTTTATTGCTGCATAAAAGCGAAAATCAAACTTTTGAAGCCCAATACTTTTCTACCCCGCCGGTTTAACTTACAAACAGTGTAATACTGTTCCGTATATATTTACTCATTTCTAACATACTTAAAAATTGAATACTTTCAATGCTTGAATAACCCTGGATATACATGTAGTTTAACATATATTTATATATTTTCTGACAAATAGAGACGTTTTGCTAAATTATTTTATGTTGAATGGCGAAAATATGACTAAAACCCCTAATAACCACATCCGAATTAAGAGAAAAGGTTCTAGAGTTCTAAATAACGATTCATACATAATAGTTCTACTTTTCTTGGTATAGTTGGCCAGCGTTGGGCTTTTATTCAAATATGTAAGAAATGTGACACACAGAGGCATTTAGTCCAGTACTCGGTAATTTAAATACTGATTCAAATGCACAAATACGTCTAGCCACAATGGGCTAGTTATATTTGATTCTATAGTTTAATGCAGATTTGATAAGGGTTGGGTTAATATTGTTTCTGGTAATCAAAAATCTTTTTAAAACCGGAGTATTCTCTTACTCGTCTAGTCTGGAACGAGAATAAAAATCTCTTTACAGTAGAAAGGCAATATAAGACATTTGGTTTTATAAATTTTACTTTTAAACGAAAGCTAAGGATACAAATTTTAAGCGTGCTGTATTCATTCAATTTGTCAAACAAGAGCTTCACAGTACACGTGCGATCACGTGCGCGAATAACAAGGTCGCGGACGGTCCTAAGTGTTGTATTTGTTCAGAGCCATAAAGAATTTGATCGAGCGTAAAATAGTGACACACTCCAATCCTCTGATTTGTCAGTTGGCAGTTTAAAACTTTAAGCCACTTCAGTTAACTTAATTACGACAAGAAAATTATAGACACAGGATTACGAGAAGAGCGAATTAAAGTACTCGAGAGAAATGGTTAATATGCCTGTATATTTAAAACCTAAAGTTTAACCTATAAGGATTTCCGTGCATCATTTTTTTCTATTGTGTTGTTTGTAAGAAATACGCCTTGCAATGATTTATCTCTTGGCAGTTAATTGAAGCTAGTTCTATCTGTCTATTAACTGTTACAATGTCGCTGACACGTATGTGACATGTTCTTTATGTCGAGGTCAATCGTCAATGATCTCAATTAAATCTGTTCTTTTATAATACACGACGATGCCCAATTATATTTGAACTTCACAAGACTTGACAATTTAGACTTGAGATATTTCCATAAACAACGTATAACTAAAATTTAACCATATTAAAATCATCAAGCCTCACTGCCCAAGTCAATAAAAGAGTTAAGATTAAAATCATCTAAAAAAACATCCTAAATATAGCTCATCGCAGTGCATTATTGCAACAAATATTAGGCCGGTTATTTGGAATACATTTATGTGCTCTGATATATCATTCCAGTCTGTGAAATTTCACCTGGGGGGGGGGGGGAGGGCAGGTGAAAGGAAGTTATGTATTTGCCCGAGGATGTTACCTGCCAGGTAGGGTTAATTAACCCATATAAGATCACTCAGTGGGTATCTGATCCCCTGGGTACGCCCAATGAAGTTTTAAACTCTTTCACTTAGCCAGGCAGGGGCTCTGAATAGCCCCAACTAAAACTAGACTCTTGATGTTGGTTTCTGTAGGCTTGTAGATTGATTGATTGATTGTTTGGTGTTTTACGCCGCGCTCAAGATTATTTCACTTATATGGCCGCGTTGCCAGTTTTATTGTTGGAGGAAACCGGGTTCTATGCCCGGAGGAAACCCGCGACCTTCCGGTGGTAACTGGCAACCATCCCGCATAGATTGTTCGAGTGAAAACCCAGTCAGAAAATTTTCCAATTTTATTTGGACTGAGTGGGATTCAAATCCGCGACCCATTGGTGGTGTAGGCTTGTAGAACAAAGTGGTGAAAATTGGAAATTCACTTCAAACTTGTGCCGCTAAATACTTGTGTCACTAAAAAAATCACCGTTATAGAAATTTTATTAATAAAAGAAAATCCAAATAAAAGGGCCTGTACAGCTCCATGGGGTTATTTGTTCAGAGTCCCAAACGTCTCCATATGACGCTCTTATGTTACTTTGAAAAAGCCGAAAACCACTTCAAATCTTTGAAAGAAAAAAACACATGTCTGTGTCCAGTTTTTCTTTGTCCATTTAACAAAGTATGAGAGAATCCTTATTTCGGCGTCGATGTTTTTATTTTTTTAATTCTAATTTGATTGACTCCGGCTGGTAGTTGACAGCAGATACACAAGCCGTGAAAACATCATCCATTGTTGGAAGAATAAAAACTTTTGTGTTAACCAAAATCTCCTATATAAACCTCAAATCTTTCAATGGCATTTAGAAGTTGAAAGGTTACAATAAGTGTAAGAATTACTTATGGATAACAACTTCTTGGTTTATTAACAATATAGTCTCAAAGTTCACCCGCAATAAACCAAGGAGTTGTTATCCATACGTAATTCTTCACCTTATATAAACCTTCTCTGTTACAATATACTGGAAAATGTGATTTCGTTCCTAATTGTACGACTTACGTATTTTTTAGTGAAGCGAAATAATAATATGACCATCTGTTTTAAACAGATTTTCGTTCATATACTAGACACAGGAATACCAGATATGGTTACATTCATAGAAGAAGTAAAAATCTAAAATCTGCAAGAATAACGGACCTATTAATCCATTGTTTTAATTTAGATTCTTTCTTTTTCTTGACAAATTTCCAACATTTTGTTTGGGTTAAATGGCCATACACATATATTTGCAAAAAGTCGGACTCGGGCTGAAATGCACCTTGGTAAAATAGTAAAATGAAGGCACAACCATCAGAATACCAAATACACAGAAAAAAGGACCGTTTATCTAGCATCAGTATAGGATTGATTGATGTTGTACGTGACGTTCAACATCATTTGACCGATATGGTGGCGTTGCCAGGCTAAGTGGGGGATGAAACCGGGTTCATTGCCCGGAGGAAACCTCCGACGTTCTGTGAGTACCTGGCAACTCTTCCACAAACGGCTATCGAGTGAAACGTCCACTCAGAAATTCAGCAATTTTGATTTGGTCTAAGTGGGATTCGAGCCCGCACCGCATCGATTGAAGGTCTGTGTGGGACTTACAGTATGGAAATTTAAATTAGAATTTTAGTTTTTGTCATTCTTCTTCAAAAGTGCTTATCATGTTTGTTGCTCATATCCCGATGAGTTGTTCTGACGTAAACTAGACTGTTATAAAAATTACAAATGTGGTAAATTCCTTGGCCCAAGAGCTGTGAATCTGGGAAAATAAAGGCACTTTTTTAGAGATCTTTTACAGGCTACCAGCTATTATTAAGATTAACCTTCATTTGTCTGGGTAAGATTAACTTTATTAAATATATATAGAAACTTTATTCCTTCGAAGTTCGTTGCTTGCCTCTGAAGGCATTTGCAAGTAAGATACCTTATTGAGACAGGTGAGAGGAAGTTGTTAAATGTTTACCCGAGGATGTTACCTGCCGGGTAAGGTTAATTAACTCCCAATAAGATCACACACCTTTAAGTTGATCTTATTTGTAACGCCTCGAGACTTTTACACCTTTTTGGTCTCGTGTGTTCACGGGAGATATTGTCCTTCAAATGTAGTTTTATTTGTTTTTTTGTTAGTTAAGAGGACACTGAGGGGTCAGCCTGTATATGTTTGACAGTTAATCAAGCTACTGCCTCTTCCCATAACATAAGTCGATGTCCTAACAATTAAAAATCAAAAAAGAAAATGTAAAGAGGGTATGCTTTTTTAGTTCGACCGGAGTTTGATAAACGGTCCGCGCACGTATCTATGTGGATGCATGTTAGGTTCCATAATTAAATCTGCCCACTGATCACAAGTTAACAAAATTCTAAATATAACGTTTAGGTAGGATACTGTTCGACTAAATTAACAACTGTTCTAACAACGAAAAAAGTAAAGACGGCATGCTTTTTAGTTCAACCTGATTTTGATAAACGGCTCGACCGCATGTCTATGGGCAATCATTTTGTGTTCCATAATTATATATGGCCACTAATCACAAAAGAGGAAAAGTCTAAATAAAACATTTTTGCATAAATCTGTATAACTCTATATAGATTAAAATGGTTTATTTAAACTTTTTGTATACTGATGATTAAAATAATTATCTTTGCATGGCTGAAATCTAACTTTGTTAGAGTGCCTTAATTTTTGCTAGATAGATTTTTAGGATGTACAAACGTAAAGCGTTACAATCCCTATATATACCACATCCTCCTCTCAGATGATATGCATATTATGTTTCTTAAAGTGGCATGAGATGCCAAAATTCACACTTTTTCATAATTTCTGATCGTCACGACAGTAAGAGGCTTTGAAGGCCATCGTAAAACTAAATGCTTGGCGTTGGAACGAGGGAAATCCATACAGTATGTGGCCTATACGAACCGAAATAGTGTTCGAAAAGTAAACAGAACTTAAATAACCGGGACGACTATTCGTTCATTTTAAGCCAAAAAACAATACTTTGTCGTTCATTCTCGAGACTAGACGCACTAAAAAGCTCCTGAGAAAAATAGCCAATAATTTCAACAGTCTGTTTTAACGTCAAAATATCAACATTTCAGCTCATGCCAATTAAAATCAAGTAGAAAATATTTTTGTCGTTTTTGCGAATTTCCGTTAGCGTTCATTCGTTAAGACACTTAAACAAGATTGGAGAGGTGTTAATATAGGCCGTAGGCCTGTTCACCAACCAAATTTCATTTCATTGAAATAAAATATTGTTTAAACTAACTGAACAAGATTCACATTGTCACAAGCCGTCAAAATATCAACATTTTGGCAGCTCATGCCACTTTACAATAAACCATCAATAGCCTTTTTTTTAAGATGGCATGAACTGCCATATTATTTATGAACGCTAAACCAGACGGGCACATGGAAAATCTTCTTGTCCAAAATATATAATAGACAGATTTAACCAGCCCACCTCCTCTCTTTAAAATAACCATGTAGACAAGTTGCCTATTGTGTTTTCCTATTGTATATGCCATATTGATATGTTTCTGTTAATCTCTTTAAGTGGCATTTAGGAGTTGATCATGATATTAAGAAATGAACACAGTTGTTTTATGGGTTGCAACTCCTGGATTTTATTGTACACAAATCCAGGAGTTAACCCATAAAAAACTGTGTTCATTTCTTAATATGTTTCTGTTAAAACAAACTTCCGTCTACCTAATTTCTAATAAGCTACTTTTAAAAGCAAATTTTCATTGTAATTTTGCAAATAGTTTAGTTTATTTTCTAAATCAGCTTTCCAATTACTAGGGATATAATATTGAAAAAGATTTCTGATTACCGTAATTTATTACAATTTTGAAAGTTTCGATTTAGAAGTATCAACTATGATGTTTTATCTTGAGTTTGGCTGTCTGGATGTGTTAGGTTTGTCTCTAGGTAGTGTGAGGTCGATTAGGGAGAACAGGGTTTAGTGGGCATATTTAACAGCTGAAGCCAAGCGCCCGTTTTACTCATGTCATTCTGGAGACAAACCCATGGTTGAGTACCGTGGTCTACGAGCATGACGTTTGGGTCAACGATAATCGTCTTGTAGTCTAAAATGCTATAGTTATGAAAACATGTCAATACAATCTACCATGAGAACACAAAAGTTGCCCAGTCCATCGTGAAAATCATAACAGATTCTTGGTCAACATGTTTTCAAATACAGACGTAAAGCCAAACGAATAAAATGTTTTCAACTGATCTATGTTGATTTTTATATCTTAAATCCAGATTTGATTTTTGGAGTGTAAAAGTCACGTTTCAACGAAGTTTAGAAGGATAATGATAATGATATCTATGAGAAAACTATGTTTAAGCCTTCCGGTCTTCCATAACACATCATAATGCGAGTTGGTTTATTATATTTATTTTAGATTATCACAAAATATTATTCCAAATTGTCCAGGATTATTAGATTGGTTTAACATGCATGGTTATAATTGCATGAAATACATGCAGAATATTTCTTTGTCTGGAGACTCATCTCTGCTACAAAGATAAGGATCATTTATATCACAGTCAAACATTAAGACCAATGCAATACAAAAAAATGTTTGTTGAAAACATTTCTAGAATTTAAGAATAAAAATACGTTTTAAAAGTTGCTTAACGGCGACTTGACATGCCCCTGTTGTCTTTAGCCGCGGATCTCTAGCTTTTCGTTTTGAGATTTTGACGATCGAATTTGGAGCCGCGAAGGTTGCCCCATTATTGGGTCGATACAAAGGGGGTGACGTGAAGAGATTAATTTCGTTGTTTTACAGCCTATGTTGTTGTTGTATATTATACTTACCGCCGTGTTTGGGCGGATTGTCCTGTTGTGACAAACACATAATTTTAATCTTTTCTCGATGAGGAGTTCCCAAACAAAACATTCTGCATCCATTTTATGTAATTATAACCACGTTAAACCAATCTAATGGACCTGGTGAAATTTGAAGAAACAACACAACGGAAGCGAATCTATGGCTCAATAGGTTTAAGGCGTATACAAACAAATATGAAAGAAGCCGCATTCTGGTTTATTGTGTATGACTGAAACGCAATATAGTTTTTTATAGTTAATCTCATTTTTTTTAAGTGGCATCAGCTGCCAAAATTCACACTTTTTTCATAATTTCTGATCCCCACGACAGTAAGAGGCTTTAAAGTCCATCGAAAAACTAAATGATTGACGTTGGAATGGGGAAAATCCATACTTTATGTGACCTATACGAACCGAAATATAGTGTTCGAAAAGTAAATAAAATTTAAATAACCATACATTCATTCTAAGCCAAATTTAGTTGAAAACAATACTTTATCGTTCATTCTCAAGACCAGAAGCACTAAAAGGCTTCTGAATTATAAGTCTTGAGAAAAAAAGCCAATGATTACAACATTCTGTTTTAACGTCAAAATATGAATCTATCATGCCACTTTAACCAGTTAAACTGAGGGAAAAAACGTCAAAAATTGTCTATGCATAATGAAGACAAATTCAACAAAGATATGAATCTGGACCAATTCAAACTGTCCTTTGATTCCATATTTGCCAAATTGTTGATCAAGAATGAATATAAAAAACGTCCATACTGAACCTTAGCAATAGTATGGAATGCCTCGAATTTATGAGTATGTTTTCTTCACAGTGTAGTTGTTCTTTGAAGCAAAATGTATATGCAGGCTAAACAATACATTTTCGTTTAGTTTTAAAGTTAAAGCGATTGTTGGATGAATAACTCAGAATTCCTATTATGTGAATCCATTTACCATGGGTATGGTTAATCCTGTTTCAGATAATCATTCATCCTGTTATGACTGGCGATATATTCGCCTATAATCCATCGTCTAGTCAGAAATTCAGTTTGTTTTTAAATGAATATAGACAATGTGTGCAAATTCAACAAAAACCCCGACCAAAAAAAGAAGATTTTTGTGAACAGCCAGTAGTCAAAATAAAGACCGTTGTAAAGACATATGTTACATAAAGCGTTGTCTATGACATAGAGAGGACATTCAGATAAGATAGGTGCGAGTATATTTATGGACACTAAAACACACGGGCACAGGGAAAATCTTCTTGTCTAGACTCAAGTGTTCGTAATCCAAAGCAAAAAAAGAAAAAAGAATTCGAAAGGCATGGCTAATACAGATAAAAACACAATATCATTGTTGCAAATATAATTGAAATACAACCTTTCTCGGAATTCGTTTATCAGATAGCACAAGTTATTTAGAACAAAATTAAAAATGAAATGCTAATTGGCAACCTTTGTCGGGATTCGTTAATCTCCCATTAAAAAGTTTTATGTCTAATTTGTAGTCATTTCAATGTGTTAATTTCATTATAGCCGCAATAATTTCGTCTATTGTTAAACAATATCCTAAGCATGCTTTTATATATTTGAAAATAAAGTCACAATGGCACAAGGCTTTTATACATGGATATCGGTAGTTGGCTTAGTTTATTCCATAATAATTAAAACGCAAAGCTAAATGATTTTTCAAACTAAGTTAATTCAGTTTGCATTTAATAATGTAATGGACACCTTTTCTTTATCCAAACGTGTTAATGACAGAGTTGAAATCCTATTTCCAATAATCGATAATTAAATAAAGAAACAAAGTAAAAAGAACATGTTTTTATTTATTTATTTCTATATTTCATTTGAAACTTGTTACTTTTCGTAGGATAAAATAACCCATGCAGATAGCAATGGTCATTCATTAACGCATAGCATAATGTTTGACAATAGTTGAATTAATGTACTGGGTCTGATTAAATTATTGCATTGTAATTACCACCAAGAAAAAATAAAACTGTATATAATTAATGTACAGGGATTTACTGGCTGTCAAATTGTACACTTTTCCAACATATTTCGATTTTCAAAACCAAATATGGCTTTACGTTAAACGAAAAACTAAATGGTTTATTTATAAGCTCGTTTATTCAATGCCTGGATGACTTTTACGCATCATTTTGAATTATATTCTAGATCTTACTGTTTATAAATCTAATTTCGGATGATTTTAACCGAATAGCTGACATTATCCAGATTTTCCAGTTCTGATAAAATACCGAAATGTTGACAGTTCATCTCACTTTAGACAAATTATTCTCACGATGAAATGAGCAACTTTATTTTCTCGTGCTGCATTATCTTGGCATGTTTTCATGACTATAAATTATTAGGCTGCAAGACGATGATCTGTTACTCGAATGCCATGCCATCGTAGACTACGGGACTCAACCATGGGTTTGTCTGAGGGAATGACAGGAGTAAAAGAGGCGCATGGCTTCAGCAGATATACCCGCCAGACTTCATTCTCTACTTGAATCCAAGTTACTTGGAGTTCAACATGACACATCCAAAAAGTCAAACTCAAGTTTAGAGTGATGACAACCATAATCAATACGTCCAAATTAAAAGTATCAAAATTGCAAAACTTTAATTAGAAAAGAAATCCTTTCCAAAACTATATTCTTAGATATTAGAAAGATGACCCAACTTTTTGTTACATAAAAATGAGAATTTCCTTCAAAAGTAGCTAAAAATCAAAACAGTTAAACTTATGGCGTTCTTAAGAAAATCTACGTTTTTCTAGACCTCTCTAGATTCATTTTGGATTTACTATTTTTGTGTAATTCCGTGACCAGGGCAGCAAGGTGAATGATATATTTATGATTACTAAAATTATATATTAGTTGAACTTGCAGAAAATGAACCGTTTTCAGAAATCAATCAACATCCTTGATGGGTTTCGGTGTTGATTTTGGGTGCCACAAGGAGCTTTGCTTTTACAGGGGATTTCCATGCGGTTATTTCTGAAGGGAGACATTTAATAGCGCCTCCTTGAAAAAATTATTATTAGGCCAAGTGATAGCATATACACGTTTTATAACAGACTAATTTACGAACCAAAGCCCATTGGAGAAGTTACATCCTTGAAATAGTTTAAAATAAACAGAGGCCAAACTTTCATTTCATTCATATATACACTAAAATCCAATGTGTTGCGTTTTTAATAAATAAGTTCCACAAAAATTAAAAATATAAGTTGCAAAAACTTAAAATGTAATTCACAGCCGCTTATAAGGTATTGTTTTACAGTATATTGCATGCATAATATCGGGATAGAACAAGCCCCATGGGGCTTTATTCCCACCAGTTTTCTCACTATTTCCTTCTTTTAGCCATATCAAAGCCATTATTCTGTTTAAAATCCGTATTATATTTATTTAATTATACTGGTAAATACAAAATCAAATCAAATCAAATAGTATTGCCTGGTTTTATCGAATCTAAATGTTTCATTTTTAATTTCCTTTTTTTAGATCAGTCGGCAGACCATAATTATCGAACATGAGACTGATCCCCTTACACATGCAGGCGAGCCGTTTATCAACATTCGATGGAACTAAAAAGCCAAGTTTCTCAGACCGAATATTTTTATTTCGCTTTCGGGATATTAACTAGATTAGTTTCAGAAGTCAGACTTTACAAAACAATAAAAGCTTTCCATTTTACATAGGAATAACGACAACAGCTATAGCACCAGTGATAAAACGGAAGGGCAATATCTCCCGTGAACACACGAGACTGGTAAAGGTGTGGAAGTCTCGAGGCGTTACCAATAAGATCATGTTAAAGGTGTCTGATCTTATTGGGAGTTAATTAACCTTACCTGGCAGGTAACATCCTCAGGTAAACACTTAACAACTTCCTCTCACCTGCTTCAATAAGGTATCGTATTTTGAAATACCTTTACACTATTTGGTAAAATTTAGCAAGACCAAAAAGTTTGCTTTTGAAGAACCCTAAACGAAAACTGGCCGAGCTGGTGAAGTGTTAGCTCCCAAGTCGAACGCAGGCCTTCCATCTATATTGCACCTGTAGAGAGCATAACAGTTATAAAAAATGGTGGCTAGTTTAGCCCAAGAAGAGCGAGTTAGAATCCTTTACAGCTAAATCAAAAGTTATTTGCATGACGGTCATTACTTAGTCTTTAGGAATAAATCCAGCCCATTTCACAGACCTAAGAGATCAATTTTGTTTCAGTCAGTGATTTTTTCACCTCAAATTATCAGATTTTCTTGACAAACCAGAACAAAAAATAAAGGCAACTTGTGTTATTGAAAAATATTTTTACTGGTATTATCTACATGTAAATTTATTACTCTATCAAATTTATGAATTCTACTCTCTTTGTCAATAGAAAAACACAATTTTGTAATACATGTGATGTCAAACTTAACCTTAAGCTGATTTTTAGATGTAACGGAGAAATAGCCAACAGCTTTGAAATTTTGTTTTAACAGAAAAATGTTAACATTTTCGAATCGCAGCACATGCAAAGCAAAATGAAGTCTTAAATGTTGCTAAACAGGGAATTGATAGCCTATTGGCCTACAACCCTAGTTCTTGGCCCAGTGTCTCTAGTTGTTCTTTGTATCTTTTATGATTTACATGATCGAATTTAGAGCCGCGAGGGTTGTCCCATTATGGGGTTCTGGTATAGGGGGTGGAGGTGAGGAGATTAGTTACACTGTTTAATACTGAATGTTGTTGTTGTATATTACATTTACTGTCGTGTTTGTGCGGCTTGTCCCGTTGTGATATACACATAATTTTAATCTTTTCCCGGCGAGAACTACTAAACAAAACATTCTGCATCATTACGGATAATTGCATTCCCATTAAACCGATCTAATGAGTACGGGGAATTTGGAATAACAACACAAAAGACGCGGATCTGGGCTAATTAATTGTAATTTGAAATATGAAAGAAGCCGCATTCTGATTTATCATGTACGACTGAATAGCAGACATTCTTTAAATTCTAATCTCACGTCCAGTCAGTTAACTAACGAACAGTTTTAAGTGTCTTCAAAAACTGCATGACGAACTATTCCACATAAACATGCTGTATACACCCCCCCCCCTCCCCTTAAAAAAACTGCATGACAAACTATTCCACATAAACATGCTGAATACCCCCTCCCCCCTTAAAAAACTGCATGACAAACTATTCCACATAAACATGCTGAATATCCCCCTCCCCCCCACCTAAGATGAAATACTTTAATAGAAATCTGAGGCCCGATTAATTCAAGGCATTTTATTTATTTGATTTTACTTTACCATTTGCCAAAATGGTGACCAAGAAGAACGCCAGTCATAGTCTGAAATGTCTACATCAAATAATTTTGAAATGAACAGAAGTCTGGTATTTCATTTAGCAGAGATCTGATTAGGATGTTACAGGTAATGTTCATGTAATAACACAGTGTTCATCCAGTTACATTGTTAACATAATCCCATACAGTTTTGTTAATCTTGTTTCGCTTAATCAGAAATCCTGTTAAGACTGGTGCAAGTGGTGCTCGCTTAATCCATGGTCTAGTCAAAAATCAAAACAATCATGGTTTTTAATTGAATATAGACATTTGTTCCAAAAATGAATTAAAATTCACGTCGTCAAAATTGAGAGAGTTGTAAAGAGAGATGTAGCACATAAAGCACTGTCTATGATAGAGAAAAAATCAGGAATGAACAAATATGCACATATATGCCTATAGAGATACACAGAATCAGGATATACAGAAACCCCCAAAAGACCAAAAAGAAAGGCATGTGTCATATAGATGATGATATAAATATATTTTTTATTATTACAATGCGTTAATTTGATCGAAGTCAGTACATACGTTCTTCTTTTGTTAAGCAATATACTATGCGTTGATATATGGACATTGCTATCTGGTTTATTTTATACCATAGTATTTAAAACGCAACGCTAAACGAGGTTTCAAACTCAGTTAATGAAATTCGTACTTTTAGCTTTTCTCCATATGAATGTGGTAATGTCAAAGTGGAAATCATATTTTAAATAATAGATCAGTAAATAAATGAACAAAACAATAAAGAGGTGTTTTCTGTATTCTGTACTTTATCTAAGATGTGTTTCTAGCCAATTCACGTTATATATGTCAAAATCATGTAAATCACTTGTTGATTGCCTTTAAGGAATTTTAAAGGGTGTCAACATTTGTACTTTCCTACATATTACAGTTATCCAGACAACTATCTATTTTGCTTAATCAAAAAAAAATTCAATGACAATGTGGCCTGTGCAAAGCCATTCTGCATCTGCAAATACAATTTAACTATCGGGGCTGCTTCACTTGGATTTAAAACACTACCTTGACATACTATCTAGTTTTTAGTAACGAAAAATTAAAATGTAAGCAGCCCATGTCACTTTAAATCAATTGATACAATTATTTTTAAGATTCTTACAAATAAACGAGCAAACTCATTTTTCTAATACTATTATTTGGCATGTTTTTATAACTATAGAATTTTAGACTACAGGAAGATGACATGACTCAAATGCCATGCTGGTAGTCTACGTAACTCAACCATTGGTTTGTCTGGGGAGTGACATGAGCAAAGCAGGCGAATGGCTTCAGCAGATCTACCTGTTAATCTACCTGGAGTCAAACCTGACATATGCAGACAGTCAAGCTAAAACATAAAAAAAGATTCATAATCGATACATCCGATTGGAAATTGAAAATAAGTTAAAATAATAAAAGTACAAAGATAATGCAGACAAATGCAGCTATTTGATAAATTAAAATGAAATTAGTTTTTAAAACTAAACATCTATTGATAACTAAATATAATTGTGTCTTCTTTGAGTGGCATTTAGAAACTGGAAGCATGATACACAAGAACACTATTTATGGATAACAACTTCTGATTTTATTTCGTAGCGACGTTTCGGTCTGGGTTCTTAGACCATTCTCAAGCTAGCTAAGAATAAAATCGTAAGTTGTAATCTATAATAAGTGCTCCTGTGTAAATAGAAGTAATCTAATTTGTATTCCATACGGAATTGGGGAAAGGGGGTAAATTGCAAATGCAAAAACAATTCACAAAAAAGAAAAGGCGTTTTTAAAGTAGCTTATCAAAAATTAAAACACGGCATCCAAGCTAACTAATCAAAGATAGGACATTTATTTATATCGCAAGTAATCTAATAAACATACCATTGACGGGAGACAGACATAGCCATGGTTATATCTCTTTGCACTTATGTAAATGTAAGCTATATAGAACAGATATCTTAACTAACTGGTTATCTTTAAATAAACATGGTCATATTTAATCCATGCACAGATATTTATTGCAGTTGCCGGTTGAATAAAACGCAAAGCGGTTCAATTTATTGTTTTCTATCATTGTTAGCAGTCCCACCGGGTAATGCACCAGAACGAAAAAATTACTAATTAGGTCGATAACAGGCCCAGATACAATTAACGAATTACAGGAAAAAAACGCTACTGTTGTCGGCTGCCTTCTTCCGAAGAATAATCTTTTAATGAAATTAACTATATTGGCATAACCTTTAAATTGTATATGTCATTAAAGCAGACGTTTTGTGTGTTCTACAAAGTCAGGACAGTAAACGCCACTGCCAATTGTTTTCCTTTATCAAAATGCCGGTGAGCAAACAAAGCAGACCGTCTCTAGATTTTTTTATTTTTCATTGGTAGGGCATCGACTATTGTTGATGGTTGGGATGAGGGGGTGGGGGGGGGGGGGGGGGGGGGCACAACTTGAGTAACTGTAAAAAAAACTGACAAAAACATATTGAGTGTGCACTAAAATAAGGAAGAAACAAATAAAGCAACAAAGAAGGACAAGATCTCCCGTGATGATACGAGAACGGCGAAGGTGTAGAGGTCTCGAGGTGTAACAAATAAGATCAACTTAAAGGTGTGCGATCTTATTGTGGTTAATTAACCTTACCTGGCAGGTAACATCCTCAGGTAAACACTTAACAACTTCCTCTCATCTGCTTCTAAGGTCTTATACTTGTGAACAAATGAAGGAACCTTTTAGAATAACAGGTAGGCTGTAAAAGCTCTCTTCGAAAATACCATTTTTTCTTTTGTCAGTTTCGAAGATTCACAGCTCTTGATAAACACTCTTTGGACAAAATTGAGGATATTTTCAGTCCGTGCGGAACGCGAGCGACAATTTCGACAACGCATCTTATTGAAAAAGAATTTCACGAGTAATGCCTATACATGCACTAAATTTCTATTTATGAACACTAAAACACACGGGCACAGGGAAAATCTTCTTGTCTAAAATAACCACGGAGACAAGTTTCTAATTGTGTTAAAAAGAGGTATATCATTTAGATCTTTATACCCCATCATAAATTGTTGTAATAAAGTAAACCTATGATATTTCATTAGGTTGATGACTGACAGGAGCTTGGCCTTAGTTAGTAGAAATTTCTGGGACACTTTATATTACGCATCTTAAGCTATGGTAAGAATTTCGTCAGACTATATACATGTATTATAGGGTCATGGGAAAAGACATTGAAAATTTACCCTGTGATCAACAGAAAACAAAATCTTGTAATATATGTGATGTAAGCCAATGCTATGCTGAAGTCCTGTGTAAGAAGGTAGCGCAACTATGATAGGCACTTGATAAATGATAAAAATAAGGTGTATCAAATCTAACAATGGCATTTAGAAGTTGGAAGTACAAATGAAGACGACGATTACTTATGAATAACAACTTCTTACTTTATTGGATGACGACGTTTCGATGTTGTTCTTACATCGTTATCAAAGTCACCCAATAAACTAAGACGCTGTTATCCATAAGCAATCGTCGATGATCTACCACTGGAAAAATGTTTAAACTTTCAGGAAAAAGAAAGGTTTTAAAAGTAGCTTAACAATATCTCAACTGGTCTATTTGCATACCGTTGTAGTCTCTAGCCCCTTTTCTCTAGCTGTTCGTTTTGAATTTTTAGAAGAAAACAATATGATTAAATTTGGAGCCGTGAGGATTGTCCCAATCTAGGGTCCTGTAACAGAGCTTGGGTGGGGGTGAAATCTAATAGTTCAATATACTGTATAGTGTTGCTGTATGTTACATTTACCCTTAACTTTGGCGGCTTGTCCCGTTGTGATACACAAATGAATTTAATATTTTTTTTCCGTGCACGTGGGGAGCCACCCAACAAAACAATAATTTATCCATTACCTGTAATTATAACCAAGTTAAAGCGATCTAATGACTCTGAGGAATTCGAAATAACAACACAACGGATGAAGACTTAGACTTAATATTTGTAATGAAGTAAACAAACAAATATGAAAGAAGCCGCTTTCTGATTTATCATGGATGGTTAAAAGGCAATATAGTTTCTTTCATTAATCTGACGTCCAACCAGTTTAACTGACCAATAGCTTTATCACAATCTTCAATATTATGGAATAAATATTCCACATAAACCTGGTTTATACCTGGTCATTGTTATTATAATAACCCAAAATTCGTCTTATGTTAATCCAGTTACCTTATCAATATAATCCCATAAAGTAAGGTTAATCTTGTTTCCGTTAATCCAAAATCCTGTTAGGACTGGTGTATTCGCTTAATCCGTCGTCTAGTCACAAATAAAGAATATAATAGTTTTCAATTAAATATAGACATTTTATTCGAATTAATCCAAAGCCTGAAAAAGCAAAGAACTATATGAAAATTCACGTGATCAAAATAGAGATAATTGTAAAAACAAATGCCGTGGACGTAGCACTATCTATGGTGTAGAGAAGAAATATCGAGATATTCAAAATCGGGCTTTCGAAATCCCAAGACGAAAATAGAGGACGAAATACATTGCGTTAAACAGATGACAACACAACTTTGTAAAATTTGTAAGATGACATTTTAGAAATAAATTTGCCACATTTGTAAAAGTTGAGGGAATCCGTTCATCCCTTAGTTAAACAGTTTTCTTATTTGTATTAATTACTATATGTTAATTTGATCAGACCAGGTACAAGCATTTTCCTATTGTCAAATAATTTACAATGCGTTAATAGATTGACATTACAATCAGATACGCAAACCTAAATGATGGGTAAATATCTGTTAATTCAGTTCGCACTTTAACAAATTCTCTTGATTGAAATGTGTTAATGGCATCGTTCAAATCCCATATTTAATAATAGATAAGTAAAAAAATTAACAAAAACAACGGGAGCTTGTTTTTCGATATTTCGTTCTGGATCATATACCGTATTTAAAACTTAATTCGAGTAAATTCAAGTAATATATATCAAAACATGTACTTACAATTTGACCACCTTCCCCAGATGTTACAGGGTAATTGGCCGTTGGTGTTTTTCTCACATATTCCGTAATGTGGATTTGACTTAACCGAAAAACTAGAGCGTGAGACTGGTGTAAACGATTGGGTTTTAAACTGGGAATAAAATTTAAATAACCGAGATGTACGTTTATTCACTCAATGTCTAAGCGCTTCAAAACGATGGCTTCACCAACATTTTATTGACCTTTTCTGGGCTTTCTTCTGGAGAATAATTGATGAAGTTTTGCAGCAGCGAGGAAATATCGAAATGTACGCAGTTCAAGTCCCATTGAGCAATTTGATGCAATAAAATCTAACCCTATTAACTGCACTGAATGGATAGATAGGACAGAGTAACGAGAATACTGTTATGCTCATTTTCTAAAAGACACATAATTAATATGAAACAATCTTGTAGTGATTCTCGCGATAAAATGGGCACTTTATTTTCTCAGGCTACATTATTTTGGCATGTTTTTATTACTATAACATTCTAGACTACAAGAGGGTGATTGTAGACTCAAATGCCATGCTCGTAGTCGACGTAACTCAACCATTGGTTTGTCTGGGGAGTGACACGAGCAAAGCAGGCGAATGGCTTCAGGGGATAACTCTGCTTAGCGTCGTTCTCGTTATTAGACTCCACACTACCTGGAGTCAAACTGGACACAAAGTTTAGTTAATGGGCAACTAACTCTATTTCCTTGTGCTACATTTTTTGGCATGTTTTCATAACTATAACATTTTAGACTACAATATGATGATCTATGACTCAAATGTCATACTCGTAGTCTATATAACTCAACCACTGGTTTGTCTGTGGAGTGACACGAACAAACGAGGCGCATGGCTTCATAAGTTGTCCTTACTAAGCTTTGTTCTTGTTATTTGATAATAAATAAATACTAAACAATCAAACCGAGTTTAAACGCAAAAAGTATAAACCTATTTGATACTTCTATATTGAAAGTTTCAATAGAATTCCTTTTCGATGATGCTATATTGTTTAGACAAAATAAAGACGTAGAAAATAAACGTAACTATTTGGAACAATAAAATGAAAGTTTTAGCTTATTAGAAATTAGGTACACAATACAGAATCTAAACACGTATTGATGGATAATTCTAAAATTTTGTTTAAACAGAAAGTTTGGCAACTCATGCCATCTTAAAAAGAACCTTTATTAACGGATTATTGAAAGCAACATAACAAGTAAATCATCAGAAATTGACACTGTGGCATACACAGGAATTACATCCATTTACGTTTGTGCATCATAGAAATGTATGACTCTTCCCAAGAAAGTTACATTTCAGCCATGTAGAGATAATTACTTTAACGGTCAGTTGGAAAAAAGTAAAGCAGTTCAATCTACATGTATATAGCGTTCGAAAGGACGATTTGTCTTGTTTTTTTATGTGCCTCGAAAAACAGTTATTTGTATTTCTCCAGTTCTTTACATTCGATTTACCATTTTTCTAAACCCTCAATAGATTAGCAAGCTGTATATTCTATTTTATTTTGTAAAATAAAAAAATATCGTTTTTTTAATTAATTGAACCTCTCTGCGCCGCCGTGTGTATTTTGTCTGTTTGTTCTTGGTATTTACGGGAACTTTTCATGCGGATTTTCAATGAAATGAGTCACCTGATATAGCCTCCTTGAAACATTAATATTGGCTAAAACGATAATGAATAAAAGCGTTTTGGGAGACGACTTCTCGGACCAAGCCCAGTCTAGAAGTTACTTTTGTGAAATGGTACAATACAAACACAATCTGAATTACAATCACACGTATACTTCAAAGCAGATGTTTTGTGTGTGTTTTAATAGATCAGGACAATATAACAGTGCATCATTTGATGGAACCGTATCCTGGAATGTTTTACTTTGAATTTCATTTTTGTTTAATTTATAATCATGGAACACGTAATAAATCTAAAATATTCATGAACATTAAAACAGACAAAAATCTTCTTGTCTAAAATAACCATGGAGACAAGTTCCCCTTGTGCCCCTTGTATATGCAGACGGGCTGTTTAGCAAAATTCGGTCAAAATATAAAGCAGACGTATCTAAAATAACGGAATCCTGCAGATCGTTTTTTATTTTTCACTTTTAGGGCATTTTGTGTTTATTACTTCGGGAAAGCAGCTTTACGAAACGGTAAAAACTAAAAACACTTTATTGTACACTGGACTAATGACACAATAGAAAACTCCGGTGATAAAACGGAAGGACAATATCTCCCGTGAACACACGAGACTGGTAAAGGTGTGGAAATCTCGAGGCGTTACCAATAAGATCAACTTAAAGGTGTGTGATCTTATTGGAGTTAATTAACCTTACCTGGCAGGTAACAGCCTCAGGTAAACATTTAACAACTTCCTCTCACCTGCTTCAATAAGGTCTCGTATTTTGAAATACCTTTACACGACTTGGTAAAATTTAGCAGGATCAAAAGGTATATTCTAAATAAAGAACCCCAATGAAGACATTACATATTTTCGACACAACATGCTAGAATAAAAACATCCGCTTGTAGAGGGATTTTCTCTCTATCAGTAGAGAATTTTACAATAAGCCTCTTTCGAGTTTGGCTAAAGCCCCGTGAGATCACGCGAGAAATGAGTTTAGGGGTATAACTTTCACTGACTAGCCGTTCATTTAACATTAACCTCTATGGTGATCGTCTATGGTGATCGGCGGTTCCAAAGAAAGATTTTTCTTGTTTTTTCTTTATATGGCTCAGAAGCAGTTCTTTGTATTTCTCTAGTTCAAAGTTCTTTTACAATCCATGCATTTTTTTCTAAATCGTCACTAGAGGTTTCTTTAGTTTTACTCTATGTTAGTAACGAAATTGGGTTTGGTACGTCCATTTTATGGAATATCCTCCCAACCCCAGTATCGTTATGTAATACAGTCATCGACAGAAAAAAAAAACAATATTGTAATACACGTGATGTAAGCCAATGCTATGCTGAAGATGTGTTTAAGAAGGTTGCGCAGCTATGATAGACAATTCTTAAGCTAAATGATAAAAAACGTTTTATTTAAAATTCCGCTATTAATATCTTAAGAGATAAAGAACAACTTCTAGAATAAACATAGGTTGTGTTTAAAACTTTTACGAAGAAAGAAGGTTCTTAAAATTAGATTAACAATGGCTTGATGATCTGTTTGCATACGGTTGTACTCACTGGTCCCTTTTCTCTAAATGTTCCTTTAAGATTTTTACCTGAAAAAAATATTATCGAATTTGGAGCCGTGAAGATTGTAACAATATAAGGTTCCGAAATACGGCTTGGGATGGGGACGTAAATTTAATTGCTAAATACTGTATAGTGTTGCTGTATGTGACATTTACCCTTAACTTTGGCGGCTTGTACCGTTGTGATACACAAATGAATTCAATCTTTTTTCCCGTGCACGTGGGGAGCCACCAAACAAAACAATAATTTATCCATTACCTGTAATTATAACCAAGTTAAAGCGATCTAATGACTCTAAGGAATTCGAAATAACAACACAACGGATGAAGACTTAGGCTTAATATTTGTAATGAAGTAAACAAACAAATATGAAAGAAGCCGCTTTCTGATTTATCATGGATGGTTAAAAGGCAATATAGTTTCTTTCATTAATCTGACGTCCAACCAGTTTAACTGACTAATAGCTTTATCACAATCTTCAACATTTGTCGAATAAATATTCCATATAAACCTGGTTTTTACCTGGTCATTGTTATTATAATAGCCTAAAATTCGTCTTATGTTAATCCAGTTACCTTATTAATACAATCCTATAAAGTAAGGTTAATCTTGTTTCCGTTAATCCAAAATCCTGTTAGGACTGGTGTATTTGCTTAATCCGTCGTCTAGTCAGAAATAAAGAATATAATAGTTTTCAATAAAATATAGAATTTTTATTCAAATTCAGCCAAAAGTCTGACAAAGCAAAGAATTATATGAAAATCCACGGGATCAAAATATAGACAATTGCAGAAACAAATGTCGCACACAAAGCACTGTCTGTGATGTAGAGAAGAAAAATCGAGATATTCAAAATCGGGCTTTCGAAATCCCAGGACGAAAATAGAAGACGAAAGGCATTGGGTTACACAGATGACAACACAACTTTGTAACATGGCATTTTAGAAGTAAATTTGCCACATTTGTAAAAGTTCAGGAAAATCCGTTCATTCCTTAGTTAAACAGTTTTTTATTTGCATTAATTACTATATCTTAATTTGATCAGGCCAGGTACATACATTTTCCTATTGTCAAATAATTTGCTATGCGTTAATAGATTGACATTACAATCAGAAACGCAAACCTAAATGATGGGTAAAACTCTGTTGATTCAGTTCGCACTTTAGCAAATTCTCTTAATTGAAATGTGTTAATGGCATCGTTCAAATCCCATATTTAATAATAGATAAGTAAAAAAATTAACAAAAACAACGGGAGCTTGTTTTTCGATATTTCGTTCTGGATCATATACCGTATTTAAAACTTAATTCGAGTAAATTCAAGTAATATATATCAAAACATGTACTTGCAATTTGACCACCTTCCCCAGATGTTACAGGGTAATTGGCCGTTGGTGTTATTCTCACATATTCCGATTGTCCAGACAATATGTGGATTTGACTTAATCGAAAAACTAAACAATTCAATGAGCGTGAGACTGGTGTAAACGATTGAATTTTAAACTGGGAATAAAATTTAAATAACCGAAATGTACGTTTATTCGCTCAATGTCTTAGCGCTTTAAATCGCTGGCTTCACCAGCATTTTACAGATCTTGCTGGTGGAAACATTGTACAATTTGGGGCTTTCTTCTGAAGAATAATGGATGAAGTTTTGCAACAACGAGAAAATATCGAAATGTGCGCAGTTCATGTCCCATTAATTAAATTGATGCAATAAAATCTAACCCCATTAACTGTACTAAACAGATAGATAAGACAGGGTAACGAGAATACTGTTATGCTCATTTTCTAAAAGACACATACTAATTGAACCGATACAATCTTGTAATGATTCTCACGATGAAATGGGCACTTTATTTTCCCAGGCTACGTTATTTTGGCATGTTTTTATAACTATAACATTTTAGACTACAGGAAGATGACTTATGACTCAAATGCCATGCTGGTAGTCTACGTAACTCAACCATTGGTTTGTCTGGGGAGTGACACGAGCAAAGCAGGGGCATGGCTTCAGGGGATAACTCTGCTTAGCGTCGTTCTCGTTATTAGACTCCACACTACCTGTAGTCAAACTGGACACAAAGTTTGGTTAATGGGCAACTAACTCTATTTCCTTGTGCTACGTTTTTTGGCATGTTTTCATAACTATAACATTTTAGACTTCAATACGATGATCATAGAGTCGAATGTCATGTTTCTGTAACTCAACCATTGGTTTGTGTGTGGAGTGACATGAGCAAAGCAGGCGCATGGCTTCATAAGTTGTCTCTACTAAGATTTGTTCTCGGTATTTGATAATAAATAAATAATCAAATCGGATATTTAAACTCCAGTTTAAAAGCTAAAATTATCCTCATATTTGATACTTCTAAAGTTTCAGAAGAATTCCTTTTCAATGACATATTTCTAGACGTAGAAAATAAACGTAACTGTTTGGAACAATAAAATGAAAATTTTACTTTATTAGAAATTAGGTACACAATAAAGATGCTAAACAAGTATTGACGAAAAATTAAAAAAAATTGTTCTGCAGAAAGTTTGGCACCTTATGCCATCTGTTATTGATGATTTATCGAAATCATTAGAAGTTGACACTGTGGCACACACATGAATTACATCCATTTACATTTGTGCATCATAAAAATGCATGACTCTTTCTAAGAAAGTTACATTTCAGCCATGTAGAGATAATTACTTTAACCCTTATTTGGAAAAAAGTAAAGCAGTTGAATCTATATGGCGTTCGAAAGGACGATTTGTCTTGTTGTTTTTATGTGCCTTGAAAAACAGTTCTTTGTATTTCTCCAGTTCTCTCCATTCGATTTACCATTTTTCTAAACCGTCAATAGATTAGCAAGCTTTATATTCTATTTTATTTTGTAAAATAAAAAAATACCGTTTTTTTAAATTAATTGAACCTCTCTGCGCCGCCGTGTGTATTTTGTCTGTTTGTTCTTGGTATTTACGGGAACTTTTCATGCGGATTTTCAATGAAATGAGTCACCTGATATAGCCTCCTTGAAACAATAATATTGTCCACAGCGATAATGAATAAACGCTTTCTGGGAGACGACTTCTCGGACCAAGCCCAGTCTGGAAGTTACTTTTGTGAAATAGTACAAAACAAACACAATCTGAATTACAATCACACGTATACTTCAAAGCAGAGGTTTTGTGTGTGTTTTAATAGATCAGGACAATATAATAGTGCATCATTTGATGGAGCCGTATCCTGGAATGTTTTACTTTGAATTTCATTTTTGTTTAATTCATAATCATGGAACACGTAATAAATCTAAAATATTCATGAACATTAAAACAGACAAAAATCTTCTTGTCTAAAATAACCATGGAGACAAGTTCCCCTTGTGCCCCTTGTATATGCAGACGGGCTGTTTAGCAAAATTCGGTCAAAATATAAAGCAGATGTATCTAAAATAACGGAATCCTACAGATTTTTCACTTTTTGGGCATTTTGTGTTTATTACTTCGGGAAAGCAGCTTTACGAAACGGTAAAAACTAAAAACACTTTATTGTACACTGGACTAATGACAACATAGAAAACTCCGGTGATAAAACGGAAGGACAATATCTCCCGTGAACACACGAGACTGGTAAAGGTGTGGAAATCTCGAGGCGTTACCAATAAGATCAACTTAAAGGTGTGTGATCTTATTGGAGTTAATTAACCTTACCTGGCAGGTAACAGCCTCAGGTAAACATTTAACAACTTCCTCTCACCTGCTTCAATAAGGTTTCGTATTTGGAAATACCTTTACACGACTTGGTAAAATTTAGCAGGATCAAAAGGTATATTCTAAATAAAGAACCCCAATGAAGACATTACATATTTTCGACACATCATGCTAGAATAAAAACATCCGCTTGTAGAGGGATTTTCTCTCTATCAGTAGAGAATTTTACAATAAGCCTCTTTCGAGTTTGGCTAAAGCCCCGTGAGATCACGCGAGAAATGAGTTTAGGGGTATAACTTTCACTGACTAGCCGTTCATTTAACATTAGCGTCTATGGTGATCGTCTATGGTGAACGTCTATGATGAACGTCTATGGTGATCGGCGGTTCCAAAGAAAGATTTTTCTTGTTTTTTCTTTATATGGCTCAGAAACAGTTCTTTGTATTACTTTAGTTCAAAGTTCTTTTACAATCCATGCATTTTTTTCTAAATCGCCACTAGAGGTTTGTTTAGTTTTACTCTATGTTAGTAACGAAATTGGGTTTGGTGCGTCCATTTTATGGAATATCCTCCCAACCTTAGTCATCGACAGAAAAAAAAATAAATCTTGTAATACACGTGATGTAAGCCAATGCTATGCTAAAAATGTGTTTAAGAAGGTTGCGCAGCTATGATAGACAATTCTGAAGCTAAAGGATAAAAAAAACTTTTTATTTAAAATTCCTCTATTAATATCTTAAGAGATATAGAACAACTTTCAGAATAAACATAGGCTGTGTTTAAAACTTTTACGAAGAAAGAAGGTTCCTAAAATTAGCTTAACAATGGCTTGATGATCTGTTTGTATACGGTTGTACTCTCTGGTCCCTTTTCTCTAGCTGTTCCTTTGGGATTTTTACCTGAAAAAATATTATCGAAGTTGGAGCTGTGAAGATTGTACCAATATAGCGTTCCGAAATACGGCTTGGGGTTGGGACGTAAATTTAATTGCTAAATACTGTATGGTGTTGCTGTATGTTACATTTACCCTTAACTTTGGCGGCTTGTCCCGTTGTGATACACAAATGAATTTAATCTTTTTTTTTTCCGTGCACGTGGGGAGCCACCAAACAAAATAATTACTTATCCATTACCTGTAATTATAACCAAGTTAAAGCGATCTAATGACTCTGAGGAATTCGAAATAACAACACAACGGAAGGGGATTCAGACTTAATATTTGTAATGAAGTAAACAAACAAATATGAAAGAAGCCGCTTTCTGATTTATCATGGATGACTAAAACGCAATATAGTTTCTTTAATTGATCTGACGTCCAACCAGTTTAACTGACCAATAGCTTTATCACAATCTTCAATATTTTTCGAATAAATATTCCACATAAACCTGGTTTATACCTGGTTATTGTTATTATAATAGCCTAAAATTCGTCTTATGTTAATCGAGTTACGGTTAATAACGTAAGGTTAATCTTGTTTCCGTTAATCCAAAATCCTGTTAGGACTGGTGTATTTGCTTATTCCGTCGTCTAGTCACACATAAAGAATTTAATAGTTTTCAATACAATTTTTATTCAAATTTTACAGATCTTGCTGGTTGTAAACATTGTACAATTTTCGGTTTTCTTCTAAAGAATAATTGATGAAGTTTTGCAGCAGCGAGGAAATATCAAAATGTACGCAGTTCATGTCCCATTGAGCAATTTGATGCAATTAAATCTAACCCTATTAACTGCACTGAATGGATAGATAGGACAGAGTAACGAAAATACTGTTATAAAAGACACATACTAATTAAACCGATACAATCTTGTAATAATTCTCACGATAAAATGGGCAACTTTATTTTCTCAGGCTACATTATTTTGGCATGTTTTTATAACTATAACATTTTAGACTACAGGAAGATGACTTATGACTCAAATGCCATGCTGGTAGTCTACGTAACTCAACCATTGGGTTGTCTGGGGAGTGACATGAGCAAAGCAGGGGCATGGCTTCAGGGGATAACTCTGCTAAGCGTCGTTCTCGTTATTAGACTCAACATCAAACTGGACACAAAGTTTGGTTAATGGGCAACTAACTCTATTTCCTTATGCTACATTATTTGGCATGTTTTCATAACTGAAACAGTTTAGACTACAATACGATGATCTTTGACTCAAATGCCATGCTCGTAGTCTACGTAACTCAACCATTGGTTTGTCTGTGGAGTGACATGAGTAAAGCAGGCGCATGGCTTCATAAGTTGAACTTCTAAGCTTTGTTCTTGGTATTTGGTAATAAATAAATACTAAACAACCAAACCGAGTTTAAACGCAAAAAGTATAATCATATTTGATACTTCTATATTGAAAGTTTCAATAGAATTCCTTTTTAATGATGCTATATTTTGTAGACAAAATAAAGACGTAGAAAATAAACGTAACTATCTGGAACAATAAAATGACAATTTTAACGTATTAGAAATTAGGTACACAATACAGAATCTAAACACGTATTGATGACTAATTCTAAAACTTTGTTTTAACAGAAAGTTTGGCACCTCATGCCATCTTTAAAAGAACCTTTATTGACGGATCATCGAAACAAACATAACAAGTAAATCATCAGAAGTTGACACTGTGGCATACACAGGAATTACATTCATTTACATTTGTGCATCATCAAAATGCATGACTCTTTCCAAGAAAGTTACATTTCAGCCATGTAGAGATAATTACTGACAACCGTCAGTTGAAAAAATAACATTTTAATCTATGTGGCGTTCCAAAGAAACATTTTTCTTGTTTTTTTTATGTGGCTCGGAAACAGTTCTTTGTATTTCTCCAGTTCAAAGTTCTTTTACGATCGATACATTTTTTCGAAATCGTCAGTAGATTAGCAAGTTATATTTTCTAGTTTATTATGTAAAATCAAAATATACCGCTTTTTAAAATAATTAAATCTCTCTGCGCCTCCGTGTGTATTTTGTCTGTTTGTTCTGGGTGTTTGCGGGAACTTTTCATGCGGATTTTCAATGAAATGAGTCACCTGATATAGCCTCCTTGAAACATTAATATTGGCTAAAATGATAATGAATAAATGCTTTCTGGGAGACGACTTCTCGGACCAAGCCCAGTCTGGAAGTTACTTTTGTGAAATAGTACAAAACAAACACAATCTGAATTACAATCACACGTAAACTTCAAAGCAGAGGTTTTGTGTGTGTTTTAATAGATCAGGACAAAATACCAGTGCATCATTTCATGGAACCGTATCCTGGAATGTTTTACTTTGAATTTCATTTTTGTTTAATTCATAATCATGGAACATGTAATAAATCTCAAATATTTATTAACATTAAAACACACGGGCACAGGGAAAATATTCTTGTCTAAAATAACCATGGAGACAAGTTCCATTTGTGCCCCTTGTATATGCAGACGGGCTGTTTAGCAAAATTCGGTCGAAATATAAAGCAGACGTATCTAAATTAACGGAATCATATATATCATTTGTTATTTTTCACTTTAAGGGCATTTTGGGTTTATTACTTCGGGAAAGCAGACATTTTATTGTACACTGGACTAATGGCAACATAGATAACACCGGTGATAAAACGGAAGGATAATATCTCCCGTGAACACACGAGACCGGTAAAGGTGTGGAAGTCTCGAGGCGTTACCAATAAGATCATCTTAAAGGCGTGTGATCTTATTGGAGTTAATTAACCTTACCTGGCAGGTAACATCCTCAGGTAAACACTTAACAACTTCCTCTCACCTGCTTCGATAAGGTCTCGTATTTGGAAATACCTTTACACGACTTGGTAAAATTTAGCAGGATCAAAATGTAAATTCTAAATAAACAACCCTAATGAAGACATTACATAGTTTCGACACATCATGCTAAAATAAAAACGTCCGCTTGTAGAGGGATTTTCTCTCTATTTGTAGAGAATTTTACAATTATATAAATTGGCGGTTATTTTGCTAAAGAAGAGCAAGTGAGAATAAATTATATCTTAAAAATAATATTTGCATCCCGGTCATTGATTACTCCTTAAGATTAAATCCAGTCTATTAGAACTCAAACTTAACCAATCATTTTCATAACAATCAGGGATTTTTTTCGATGAAACTAACTATTAGACTAGCTTGTCAAGCAGGGAGCGAATTTAGGCTTCTCGTGTTATAGAAAAATATTTTTACTAGTATTGTCTACATGTATTGAATTTATGAATTCGACTCTCTGGCCAATCAAAAAACAATTTTGTAATACCTGTGATGTCAGTCGAGGATGTGTAGAAGTACGTTTAAGACAATTGAAGAAGTATAAGAAGAACTTTTGGGCGTAAATGCTCTTAACTTAAAAGAAGCATATTCCATTTCTACCAGCAGTTTCGCCTGCAGGTGCACGCAGAAAATAAAAGTCCTGGGTTAAGTCCTTGATAGTTCTTACTGAAACTAAAGCCTTGTTCTCGTAGAATGACTGGATTGACTTGCTTCCAGTCTTACAGATTAGCAGCGATCCATATTTATGAACACTAAAACACACGGGCACAGTGATCCATATATGGACATCGGCACGGACCCTGGGTTTTGAATGACAAACTTAGCCGGGATAAAGGAGTTCATTAATTGTGTTTGATATCTTCAAATAATAACTTAACGGCAATTCTGAGAATGGTATCAACGAAAAATAGCCAATACTTTTGACCTTCTCTTTAAAAAACAAATGTAAGAAAGTCGGCAGCTCATGACCCTTTTAGGAACAAAATGAAGTTTCAAATTTCGCTAAACGTGGCTTTGATAGCCTATCGTCGTAGTCTTTAGTCCAGCGTTGGGGATTTGTACAAAAAACAATTAAAATATCGAATTTTGAGCCTTGGGTGGGGGGGGGGGGGGGGGCAGTGTCGTTTAGGGGTAATGATAGGCGGAGAGGGGGGGGGGGTAATTGAATTGTTTTATAGTGTATGTTGTTGCTGTATATCACATTGGTTGTATTGTTTGGGCGGCTTGTCCCGTTGTGATAAACAAATGATTGTAATCTTTTCCCGGCCAGGGGTCTCCCAACGAAAACATTCTGCGTCCATTATATGTAATTATGACCACATTAAACAGTTCCAATGACCGGGGAATTTGACAAAACAACAAGTCCGATTTTCATTTTTAATGGAGTATATAAAATAATATGAAAGAAGCCGCATTCCAATTTATAATGAATAATTGAAACGCAGTATAGTTTTTTGTATTCAATCTGACGTCGAACCAGTTTACATCAACATGAAAAGATGTCTCTAAAAGTAGCTTATTAGAAATACATAAATGATATAATGGAACCGTAGCCTGGAATGTTTTATTTTAAATTTCATTTTTGTTTAATTCATAATCATGGAACATGTAGTAAATCTAAAATATTTATGAACATTAAAACACACGGGTAAATGGAAAATCTTCTTGTATAAAATAGCCATGGCGACAAGTTTTTAAGTGTGCCCCTTGTATATTTATAATCACTAAAACACACGGGCACAGGCAAAATCGTCTTGTATAAAATAACCATGGAGACAAGTTTCTAAGTGTGCCCCTTGTATAATGATCACTAAAACACACGGACTCTGAGGAATTCGAAATAACAACACAACGGAAGGGGATTCAGACTTAATATTTGTAATGAAGTAAACAAACAAATATGAAAGAAGCCGCTTTCTGATTTATCATGGATGACTAAAACGCAATATAGTTTCTTTAATTGATCTGACGTCCAACCAGTTTAACTGACCAATAGCTTTATCACAATCTTCAATATTTTTCGAATAAATATTCCACATAAACCTGGTTTATACCTGGTTATTGTTATTATAATAGCCTAAAATTCGTCTTATGTTAATCGAGTTACGGTTAATAACGTAAGGTTAATCTTGTTTCCGTTAATCCAAAATCCTGTTAGGACTGGTGTATTTGCTTATTCCGTCGTCTAGTCACACATAAAGAATTTAATAGTTTTCAATACAATTTTTATTCAAATTTTACAGATCTTGCTGGTTGTAAACATTGTACAATTTTCGGTTTTCTTCTAAAGAATAATTGATGAAGTTTTGCAGCAGCGAGGAAATATCAAAATGTACGCAGTTCATGTCCCATTGAGCAATTTGATGCAATTAAATCTAACCCTATTAACTGCACTGAATGGATAGATAGGACAGAGTAACGAAAATACTGTTATAAAAGACACATACTAATTAAACCGATACAATCTTGTAATAATTCTCACGATAAAATGGGCAACTTTATTTTCTCAGGCTACATTATTTTGGCATGTTTTTATAACTATAACATTTTAGACTACAGGAAGATGACTTATGACTCAAATGCCATGCTGGTAGTCTACGTAACTCAACCATTGGGTTGTCTGGGGAGTGACATGAGCAAAGCAGGGGCATGGCTTCAGGGGATAACTCTGCTAAGCGTCGTTCTCGTTATTAGACTCAACATCAAACTGGACACAAGTTTGGTTAATGGGCAACTAACTCTATTTCCTTATGCTACATTATTTGGCATGTTTTCATAACTGAAACAGTTTAGACTACAATACGATGATCTTTGACTCAAATGCCATGCTCGTAGTCTACGTAACTCAACCATTGGTTTGTCTGTGGAGTGACATGAGTAAAGCAGGCGCATGGCTTCATAAGTTGAACTTCTAAGCTTTGTTCTTGGTATTTGGTAATAAATAAATACTAAACAACCAAACCGAGTTTAAACGCAAAAAGTATAATCATATTTGATACTTCTATATTGAAAGTTTCAATAGAATTCCTTTTTAATGATGCTATATTTTGTAGACAAAATAAAGACGTAGAAAATAAACGTAACTATCTGGAACAATAAAATGACAATTTTAACGTATTAGAAATTAGGTACACAATACAGAATCTAAACACGTATTGATGACTAATTCTAAAACTTTGTTTTAACAGAAAGTTTGGCACCTCATGCCATCTTTAAAAGAACCTTTATTGACGGATCATCGAAACAAACATAACAAGTAAATCATCAGAAGTTGACACTGTGGCATACACAGGAATTACATTCATTTACATTTGTGCATCATCAAAATGCATGACTCTTTCCAAGAAAGTTACATTTCAGCCATGTAGAGATAATTACTGACAACCGTCAGTTGAAAAAATAACATTTTAATCTATGTGGCGTTCCAAAGAAACATTTTTCTTGTTTTTTTTATGTGGCTCGGAAACAGTTCTTTGTATTTCTCCAGTTCAAAGTTCTTTTACGATCGATACATTTTTTCGAAATCGTCAGTAGATTAGCAAGTTATATTTTCTAGTTTATTATGTAAAATCAAAATATACCGCTTTTTAAAATAATTAAATCTCTCTGCGCCTCCGTGTGTATTTTGTCTGTTTGTTCTGGGTGTTTGCGGGAACTTTTCATGCGGATTTTCAATGAAATGAGTCACCTGATATAGCCTCCTTGAAACATTAATATTGGCTAAAATGATAATGAATAAATGCTTTCTGGGAGACGACTTCTCGGACCAAGCCCAGTCTGGAAGTTACTTTTGTGAAATAGTACAAAACAAACACAATCTGAATTACAATCACACGTAAACTTCAAAGCAGAGGTTTTGTGTGTGTTTTAATAGATCAGGACAAAATACCAGTGCATCATTTCATGGAACCGTATCCTGGAATGTTTTACTTTGAATTTCATTTTTGTTTAATTCATAATCATGGAACATGTAATAAATCTCAAATATTTATTAACATTAAAACACACGGGCACAGGGAAAATATTCTTGTCTAAAATAACCATGGAGACAAGTTCCATTTGTGCCCCTTGTATATGCAGACGGGCTGTTTAGCAAAATTCGGTCGAAATATAAAGCAGACGTATCTAAATTAACGGAATCATATATATCATTTGTTATTTTTCACTTTAAGGGCATTTTGGGTTTATTACTTCGGGAAAGCAGACATTTTATTGTACACTGGACTAATGGCAACATAGATAACACCGGTGATAAAACGGAAGGATAATATCTCCCGTGAACACACGAGACCGGTAAAGGTGTGGAAGTCTCGAGGCGTTACCAATAAGATCATCTTAAAGGCGTGTGATCTTATTGGAGTTAATTAACCTTACCTGGCAGGTAACATCCTCAGGTAAACACTTAACAACTTCCTCTCACCTGCTTCGATAAGGTCTCGTATTTGGAAATACCTTTACACGACTTGGTAAAATTTAGCAGGATCAAAATGTAAATTCTAAATAAACAACCCTAATGAAGACATTACATAGTTTCGACACATCATGCTAAAATAAAAACGTCCGCTTGTAGAGGGATTTTCTCTCTATTTGTAGAGAATTTTACAATTATATAAATTGGCGGTTATTTTGCTAAAGAAGAGCAAGTGAGAATAAATTATATCTTAAAAATAATATTTGCATCCCGGTCATTGATTACTCCTTAAGATTAAATCCAGTCTATTAGAACTCAAACTTAACCAATCATTTTCATAACAATCAGGGATTTTTTTCGATGAAACTAACTATTAGACTAGCTTGTCAAGCAGGGAGCGAATTTAGGCTTCTCGTGTTATAGAAAAATATTTTTACTAGTATTGTCTACATGTATTGAATTTATGAATTCGACTCTCTGGCCAATCAAAAAACAATTTTGTAATACCTGTGATGTCAGTCGAGGATGTGTAGAAGTACGTTTAAGACAATTGAAGAAGTATAAGAAGAACTTTTGGGCGTAAATGCTCTTAACTTAAAAGAAGCATATTCCATTTCTACCAGCAGTTTCGCCTGCAGGTGCACGCAGAAAATAAAAGTCCTGGGTTAAGTCCTTGATAGTTCTTACTGAAACTAAAGCCTTGTTCTCGTAGAATGACTGGATTGACTTGCTTCCAGTCTTACAGATTAGCAGCGATCCATATTTATGAACACTAAAACACACGGGCACAGTGATCCATATATGGACATCGGCACGGACCCTGGGTTTTGAATGACAAACTTAGCCGGGATAAAGGAGTTCATTAATTGTGTTTGATATCTTCAAATAATAACTTAACGGCAATTCTGAGAATGGTATCAACGAAAAATAGCCAATACTTTTGACCTTCTCTTTAAAAAACAAATGTAAGAAAGTCGGCAGCTCATGACCCTTTTAGGAACAAAATGAAGTTTCAAATTTCGCTAAACGTGGCTTTGATAGCCTATCGTCGTAGTCTTTAGTCCAGCGTTGGGGATTTGTACAAAAAACAATTAAAATATCGAATTTTGAGCCTTGGGTGGGGGGGGGGGGGGGGGGCAGTGTCGTTTAGGGGTAATGATAGGCGGAGAGGGGGGGGGGGTAATTGAATTGTTTTATAGTGTATGTTGTTGCTGTATATCACATTGGTTGTATTGTTTGGGCGGCTTGTCCCGTTGTGATAAACAAATGATTGTAATCTTTTCCCGGCCAGGGGTCTCCCAACGAAAACATTCTGCGTCCATTATATGTAATTATGACCACATTAAACAGTTCCAATGACCGGGGAATTTGACAAAACAACAAGTCCGATTTTCATTTTTAATGGAGTATATAAAATAATATGAAAGAAGCCGCATTCCAATTTATAATGAATAATTGAAACGCAGTATAGTTTTTTGTATTCAATCTGACGTCGAACCAGTTTACATCAACATGAAAAGATGTCTCTAAAAGTAGCTTATTAGAAATACATAAATGATATAATGGAACCGTAGCCTGGAATGTTTTATTTTAAATTTCATTTTTGTTTAATTCATAATCATGGAACATGTAGTAAATCTAAAATATTTATGAACATTAAAACACACGGGTAAATGGAAAATCTTCTTGTATAAAATAGCCATGGCGACAAGTTTTTAAGTGTGCCCCTTGTATATTTATAATCACTAAAACACACGGGCACAGGCAAAATCGTCTTGTATAAAATAACCATGGAGACAAGTTTCTAAGTGTGCCCCTTGTATAATGATCACTAAAACACACGGACTCTGAGGAATTCGAAATAACAACACAACGGAAGGGGATTCAGACTTAATATTTGTAATGAAGTAAACAAACAAATATGAAAGAAGCCGCTTTCTGATTTATCATGGATGACTAAAACGCAATATAGTTTCTTTAATTGATCTGACGTCCAACCAGTTTAACTGACCAATAGCTTTATCACAATCTTCAATATTTTTCGAATAAATATTCCACATAAACCTGGTTTATACCTGGTTATTGTTATTATAATAGCCTAAAATTCGTCTTATGTTAATCGAGTTACGGTTAATAACGTAAGGTTAATCTTGTTTCCGTTAATCCAAAATCCTGTTAGGACTGGTGTATTTGCTTATTCCGTCGTCTAGTCACACATAAAGAATTTAATAGTTTTCAATACAATTTTTATTCAAATTTTACAGATCTTGCTGGTTGTAAACATTGTACAATTTTCGGTTTTCTTCTAAAGAATAATTGATGAAGTTTTGCAGCAGCGAGGAAATATCAAAATGTACGCAGTTCATGTCCCATTGAGCAATTTGATGCAATTAAATCTAACCCTATTAACTGCACTGAATGGATAGATAGGACAGAGTAACGAAAATACTGTTATAAAAGACACATACTAATTAAACCGATACAATCTTGTAATAATTCTCACGATAAAATGGGCAACTTTATTTTCTCAGGCTACATTATTTTGGCATGTTTTTATAACTATAACATTTTAGACTACAGGAAGATGACTTATGACTCAAATGCCATGCTGGTAGTCTACGTAACTCAACCATTGGGTTGTCTGGGGAGTGACATGAGCAAAGCAGGGGCATGGCTTCAGGGGATAACTCTGCTAAGCGTCGTTCTCGTTATTAGACTCAACATCAAACTGGACACAAGTTTGGTTAATGGGCAACTAACTCTATTTCCTTATGCTACATTATTTGGCATGTTTTCATAACTGAAACAGTTTAGACTACAATACGATGATCTTTGACTCAAATGCCATGCTCGTAGTCTACGTAACTCAACCATTGGTTTGTCTGTGGAGTGACATGAGTAAAGCAGGCGCATGGCTTCATAAGTTGAACTTCTAAGCTTTGTTCTTGGTATTTGGTAATAAATAAATACTAAACAACCAAACCGAGTTTAAACGCAAAAAGTATAATCATATTTGATACTTCTATATTGAAAGTTTCAATAGAATTCCTTTTTAATGATGCTATATTTTGTAGACAAAATAAAGACGTAGAAAATAAACGTAACTATCTGGAACAATAAAATGACAATTTTAACGTATTAGAAATTAGGTACACAATACAGAATCTAAACACGTATTGATGACTAATTCTAAAACTTTGTTTTAACAGAAAGTTTGGCACCTCATGCCATCTTTAAAAGAACCTTTATTGACGGATCATCGAAACAAACATAACAAGTAAATCATCAGAAGTTGACACTGTGGCATACACAGGAATTACATTCATTTACATTTGTGCATCATCAAAATGCATGACTCTTTCCAAGAAAGTTACATTTCAGCCATGTAGAGATAATTACTGACAACCGTCAGTTGAAAAAATAACATTTTAATCTATGTGGCGTTCCAAAGAAACATTTTTCTTGTTTTTTTTATGTGGCTCGGAAACAGTTCTTTGTATTTCTCCAGTTCAAAGTTCTTTTACGATCGATACATTTTTTCGAAATCGTCAGTAGATTAGCAAGTTATATTTTCTAGTTTATTATGTAAAATCAAAATATACCGCTTTTTAAAATAATTAAATCTCTCTGCGCCTCCGTGTGTATTTTGTCTGTTTGTTCTGGGTGTTTGCGGGAACTTTTCATGCGGATTTTCAATGAAATGAGTCACCTGATATAGCCTCCTTGAAACATTAATATTGGCTAAAATGATAATGAATAAATGCTTTCTGGGAGACGACTTCTCGGACCAAGCCCAGTCTGGAAGTTACTTTTGTGAAATAGTACAAAACAAACACAATCTGAATTACAATCACACGTAAACTTCAAAGCAGAGGTTTTGTGTGTGTTTTAATAGATCAGGACAAAATACCAGTGCATCATTTCATGGAACCGTATCCTGGAATGTTTTACTTTGAATTTCATTTTTGTTTAATTCATAATCATGGAACATGTAATAAATCTCAAATATTTATTAACATTAAAACACACGGGCACAGGGAAAATATTCTTGTCTAAAATAACCATGGAGACAAGTTCCATTTGTGCCCCTTGTATATGCAGACGGGCTGTTTAGCAAAATTCGGTCGAAATATAAAGCAGACGTATCTAAATTAACGGAATCATATATATCATTTGTTATTTTTCACTTTAAGGGCATTTTGGGTTTATTACTTCGGGAAAGCAGACATTTTATTGTACACTGGACTAATGGCAACATAGATAACACCGGTGATAAAACGGAAGGATAATATCTCCCGTGAACACACGAGACCGGTAAAGGTGTGGAAGTCTCGAGGCGTTACCAATAAGATCATCTTAAAGGCGTGTGATCTTATTGGAGTTAATTAACCTTACCTGGCAGGTAACATCCTCAGGTAAACACTTAACAACTTCCTCTCACCTGCTTCGATAAGGTCTCGTATTTGGAAATACCTTTACACGACTTGGTAAAATTTAGCAGGATCAAAATGTAAATTCTAAATAAACAACCCTAATGAAGACATTACATAGTTTCGACACATCATGCTAAAATAAAAACGTCCGCTTGTAGAGGGATTTTCTCTCTATTTGTAGAGAATTTTACAATTATATAAATTGGCGGTTATTTTGCTAAAGAAGAGCAAGTGAGAATAAATTATATCTTAAAAATAATATTTGCATCCCGGTCATTGATTACTCCTTAAGATTAAATCCAGTCTATTAGAACTCAAACTTAACCAATCATTTTCATAACAATCAGGGATTTTTTTCGATGATACTAACTATTAGACTAGCTTGTCAAGCAGGGAGCGAATTTAGGCTTCTCGTGTTATAGAAAAATATTTTTACTAGTATTGTCTACATGTATTGAATTTATGAATTCGACTCTCTGGCCAATCAAAAAACAATTTTGTAATACCTGTGATGTCAGTCGAGGATGTGTAGAAGTACGTTTAAGACAATTGAAGAAGTATAAGAAGAACTTTTGGGCGTAAATGCTCTTAACTTAAAAGAAGCATATTCCATTTCTACCAGCAGTTTCGCCTGCAGGTGCACGCAGAAAATAAAAGTCCTGGGTTAAGTCCTTGATAGTTCTTACTGAAACTAAAGCCTTGTTCTCGTAGAATGACTGGATTGACTTGCTTCCAGTCTTACAGATTAGCAGCGATCCATATTTATGAACACTAAAACACACGGGCACAGTGATCCATATATGGACATCGGCACGGACCCTGGGTTTTGAATGACAAACTTAGCCGGGATAAAGGAGTTCATTAATTGTGTTTGATATCTTCAAATAATAACTTAACGGCAATTCTGAGAATGGTATCAACGAAAAATAGCCAATACTTTTGACCTTCTCTTTAAAAAACAAATGTAAGAAAGTCGGCAGCTCATGACCCTTTTAGGAACAAAATGAAGTTTCAAATTTCGCTAAACGTGGCTTTGATAGCCTATCGTCGTAGTCTTTAGTCCAGCGTTGGGGATTTGTACAAAAAACAATTAAAATATCGAATTTTGAGCCTTGGGTGGGGGGGGGGGGCAGTGTCGTTTAGGGGTAATGATAGGCGGAGAGGGGGGGGGGGGTAATTGAATTGTTTTATAGTGTATGTTGTTGCTGTATATCACATTGGTTGTATTGTTTGGGCGGCTTGTCCCGTTGTGATAAACAAATGATTGTAATCTTTTCCCGGCCAGGGGTCTCCCAACGAAAACATTCTGCGTCCATTATATGTAATTATGACCACATTAAACAGTTCCAATGACCGGGGAATTTGACAAAACAACAAGTCCGATTTTCATTTTTAATGGAGTATATAAAATAATATGAAAGAAGCCGCATTCCAATTTATAATGAATAATTGAAACGCAGTATAGTTTTTTGTATTCAATCTGACGTCGAACCAGTTTACATCAACATGAAAAGATGTCTCTAAAAGTAGCTTATTAGAAATACATAAATGATATAATGGAACCGTAGCCTGGAATGTTTTATTTTAAATTTCATTTTTGTTTAATTCATAATCATGGAACATGTAGTAAATCTAAAATATTTATGAACATTAAAACACACGGGTAAATGGAAAATCTTCTTGTATAAAATAGCCATGGCGACAAGTTTTTAAGTGTGCCCCTTGTATATTTATAATCACTAAAACACACGGGCACAGGCAAAATCGTCTTGTATAAAATAACCATGGAGACAAGTTTCTAAGTGTGCCCCTTGTATAATGATCACTAAAACACACGGGCACAGGGAAAATCTTCTTGTATTAAATAACAATGGAGACAAGTTTCCAAGTGTACAGCTTGTATATGCAGACGGGCTGTTTAGCAAAATTCGGTCTAAATATAAAGCAGTCGTATCTAAATTAACGGAATCATACAGATCATTTGTTATTTGTCACTTTTAGGGCATTTTGGGGTTATTACTTCGGGAAAGTAGACATTTAATTGAACTAATGGCAACATAGATAACACCGGTGATAAAACGGAAGGACAATATCTCCCGTGAACACACGAGACGGGTAAAGGTGTGGGAGTCTCGAGGCGTTACCAATAAGATCATCTTAAAGGTGTGTGATCTTATTGGAGGTAATTAACCTTACCTGGCAGGTAACATCCTCAGGTAAACACTTAACAACTTCCTCTCACCTGCTTCTATAACGTTTCGTATTTGGAAATACCTTTACACGACTTCGTAAAATTTAGCAGGATCAAAAGGTATATTCTAAATAAAGAACCCAAAATGAATACATTTCATAGTTTCAACTTTACGTAGTTAGAACATAGACTAAACCCATAATTTTTATAATAATCAGGGATTTTTTCCGTAGAGAGGTCCCCTCTAATAACTTCTAATGTCCTGGTTTATGTTCTCGGTAGTTCTTACTGAGACTAAATCCCTAAATCCTTATTCTCGTAGAATGACTGGATTGACTTGCTTCCAGGGTCTTACAGTATAGCAGTGCTCCATATATGGACATCAGCACGGACCTTGGGTTTTGAATGACAAATTTAGCCGGAATAAAGGAGTTCATTTATTGTGTTTGATATCTTCAAACAATAACTTAACGGCAATTCTGAGAATGGTATCAACGAAAAATAGCCAGTACTTTTGACCTTCTGTATTTAAAAAAAATATAAGAAAGTTGGAAGCTCATGACCTTTTAAGGAACAAAATTAAGTCTCAAAAGTTGCTAAACGACGATTTGATAGCCTATCGTCGTAGTCTTTAGCCCAGCGTCTTCAGTAGTTTGTTGGGGATTTGTACAAACAACAATTAAAATACCGAATTTTGAGCCCTGGTGACTGTGTTGTAACGGGGTAATGATATGCGAAAGGGGGAGGGGGGTAATTGTATTGTTTTATAGTGTTTGTTGTTGCTGTATATCACATTGACTGTATTGTTTGTGTGGCTTGTCCCGCTGTGATAAACAAATGATTGTAATCTTTTCCCGGCGAGGAATCTCCCAACGAAAACATTCTGCGTCCATTATATGTAATTATAACCACACTAAACAGTTCCAATGACCGGGGAATTTGAAACAACAATAAATCGGATTTACATTTGTAATGGTGTATATAAAACAATATGAAAGAAGCCGCATTCTAATTTATTATGAATGATTGAAACGCAGTATAGTTTCTGTATTCAATCTGACGTCCAACCAGTTTTCATGACGAGCAGTTTTATCCCAGTTTTCAAAACTTCGTGAACAAATATTGCACCCAAACGTGGTTTTTACAGGGGTATTGCTGTTTTAATAGCGCAGAATTTCTTTTAATTTAATCCAGTTACCTTATTAATATAATCCCATAAAGTTAGGTTAATCTTGTTTCGGTTAATCCAAAATCCTGTTAGGACTGGTGTAACCGATTCTCGCTTAATCCATCGTCTAGTCAGGAATTAAAAATATGCTTTTATCAATTAAGTATATAACTTTTATCCAAAATCCTGACGAAACAAAGATTTATATAAAAATTCACGAGATCAAAATAGAGGCAAGCGTTAAAAAATGCCGCACATAAAGCACACTCTATGATATAGAGAAGAAATACATTAGAGAAAAGCTGGCTAGGTACGAGAAAGCCTTTAGAAATCCAAAGCAGAAAATGCAAACAGAAGCCATTGGGTCATACAGATGACAACAAAATTCCTTGTGGACAATGTACCAAAAAATGTCATTTGAAAATCGATCGGAACCCTTTGTAAAATAGTGGGGTTTTTATCATCCCTAAGTTAAACAGTTTAATTTTTATTGTTAGTAATTAGCATGTGTTAATTTGATCAGTCACGTAACATCAACTCTTCTATTATCAAACAATACCCTATTCGTTAATAGATGGGCATTCGGAACTGGTTTATTTTATCATATGTGGTAATTGAAACGCAAAGCTAAATGATGTTTGAATCTCGGTTAATTCAGTTCTCACTTTAAGAAGCCACAAGGCACCTTCTCTTAATTGAAATGTGTTAATGGCATCGATATATTAAAAACATGTTACTGAGAGTTTGACCACCTTCCATAGATTTTAAAGGGTAACTGGCTGTTGGTGTTTTTCACATATTGCAATTGCCGAGACAATACATGGACGTGACTAATCTAAATGATACAATGGATATGATGCCTCTATTAAATAAATGTGTTTTCAAACTTGGAATAAAATTTAAACATCCGAGATAAACGTTCATTCATTCAAAGCCTAAGAGCTTTAAAACACTACATTGACGTGCATCCTTTAGACCTTGTTGGTTTTAAATAACGTATATTGTTTAGAAGAATAGTTTCTCAAGTTATATAGAAATATAGAAATATCGAAATATACATAGTCTATGTCCCTTTAAGTAAATTGATATAATATATTCAGGATTCTCTCGATTAACTGAACAACTTTTTTCTCAGGCTACTTTATTTTGGCATGTTTTTATAACCATAACATTTTAGACAACAAGACGATGATCTATGACTCAAATGTCATGCTCGTAGTCTACGTAACTCAACCATCGGTTTGTCTGCGGAGTGACATGAGCAAAGCAGGCGAATGGCTTCAGCAGATCTACCGGTTAAGATTCAGTTTCAGTTTAGTTTATTACAGGATAAGCCAAGTGGCTTCTCTCCCAAAACAGTTCAAGTACATAATAGAAGAACAACATATACAGAACACAGACAAAAAAAAAAAAACAATACAAAAAAAAAAAAACAAAAAAACAAACAAACAAAAAAAACAAACAAAAAATACAAATAAAAACAAAACACACACAACAAAAAAAAAAAACTAATTTATACATTAGGCAGCGCATTTCTCTCATCAATAATTGAGAGAATTAATTTTGCTAACGATAAAAAGGATTTTCTGCTGGAAACATTCATTAATTTGTGAAACTTATGTAAAGTCGGCCAAGATAGATAATATTTATGTAAGTATAGACGTCTTATGTGTGAATAGGCTGGACAACATAATATAACATGGTACTCATTTTCAATACAACGCATTTTACATTTTGTACAAAGTCTTTCATTTTTTGGTATATTAAGATATCTTCCCTTTTCTATATTAAGACCATGATAACCACAACGAAATCTAGAAAAGCCTTTAAAGAGTTTCCAGCTTACAGAAGAGCAAAATGTAAGGAACTTAGAGGGTACAAAGTCAGTATTCATAAAAGTAACATAGCTATCATATCTGGAGGAATTGTAAATGTCGGATCTACAATTCTGGATAAAACTGTCTTTTAATGTTTGTAAGAAATGTTTATGAGAAAAAGTAATTCCATTATACACAAAAATAAAACCATACCCATGACTAAACAATAATTTTTTCACTTCAGCACTCCAATTGTATATTGACTTAAGTCGTCTTTCCGTATTTATCTGGTGGTGTAAAAGTCGGAAGATTAAGCTGTCTTGCTTGCTATTAATTCTACACCAATACTTAGCTATTCTTAAGTTACAATGGACAATCAAAGGGAAACGACCAAACTCCGAATATAAAAACATATTTGGCGTATTTTTGGGGACCCCTAATACATATTTCAAAAATTGAGTATGTACAACTTCAACGTCTCTAAAATCAATAAAACCCCATAGCTCACAGCCGTACAATAACATTGGTTTTATGATCTTATCAAACAATTCAATTTTTAATTGTATATTAAAATTGACTTTTTTAAAACATAGTTTTAACATATAAACAGCTTTCTTTGCCTTTTCAATTAGTAGTTTGGGTGCTTCTTTCATTGACAAGTTGTATTTAAATGAGACACCAAGATAACAGAAAGTATCGACTACTTCTAATAGTAAATTATTGTATAACCAACGGAAATTACCTTTGTATTTTTTGGTTCCAAAGACCATTATTTTAGTCTTTTTAGTGTTAACAGTAAGATCATATTTATCACAGTATTCTTTCAAGTTCTTTAACAGGAGATTTAATCCCTCGGGCGTTTTAGATTCATTCTCTGCTAGAATCCAGTCTACCTGGAGTCAAACCTGACATCTCCAGACAGTCCAACTCAAGTTAAAATCGCAAAAAAACAATATTAGTGATATTGGATACCCTTAAATCGAAAGTTTTAAAGTTGCTATAATTAAATCTGATTTAACAAAAACTATATTCTTAGAAATAAAAAAGATGAGGTAGAAAATATAACAAAATGATTTGAAATATCAAATGAAAAGATGTCTCTAAAAGTAGCTTATTAGAAAATACATAAATAATATGGAAACTAAACATAAATTGAAACAATATAAATAACGTAATGTAATTATAGCGTATTATTTTTTGGTGGTTTTGTGTTGTCATATAAAATGTAATATCAAGGTTACGTGTACTGATTGCGACTTACATTTCATTGCAGTGCTTACTTTTGCAGCTACTTCAAGATAATCAGCAAAGTTTTATCTTTAGGTCTGTTATTTGTTAGATAATAAAAGATACCCCAGTTGTCTCGAACGTGTTGTGTCTGTGCTTGACTTTCCAATCGTTATAAGAGTTGAGTACGAGCAAAATTTTGCTATGGTCAACAAAAACGGAGACTACATGCTTTAATTTAATCCGGTCAAAAGTTTCGATATGACAAATTATTAGGAAATGTGGGATCAAAAACTGACCACAATACTTTTGTCGGGCCATTGAAAGTCGTTTGAATAGCGCGAGATTAATTTTTGGTCATTCGATAACTAAAACGGGTGTTTTGCATAACTTTGCTGTGTCCAGTGCCAAAAGGGTTGGCTACCAGAAAGGAGGGGCTATCAAGTTGTTCGGTGGCCTCGCTTTAAGTTACAGGCCACTTATTGTTTAATCAGCGGGTAATTGTTCCGGAGACTGGTGTGAAGTGCTTCTTAGGATTGGATCAAATCGACGGCTCTAAGCCTGTAGAAACTTCTGACAGGGAGCAAGAGATGATTTGGTCAGCTCACATGACCTTGACGTCGACCAATCATAAGCCGTTGTAGTCCACCAGGCGGGTGGTAGTAGCTTTGGACGACCGTCTTGCTCTGTCATCCCACCCCTTTGGCACCCTCCCTTGGCAAGGGTTTGTACAATCAGGGATTAAATTTGGTGACCAAGTATAAATGGAGCCGTAACTCGACGTAATGGTCATTGGATCATTTGAACAGCTCAAGTCCACAACAAGCCTTTCCATAACTTATCCTAACAAGATCAACACATTACAATTTGTCACGTGTAATTTGGACTTACTTCGATCAAACATTTGAAGGATTTTTGACTTCTGTTATCGACTTTAAAGTGACATTCTTCCCCCGATATCAGTTGATTTACCTGCGGATTTAATTTTTTCCTTGAATTCTGTGTGCCCATCGGGATTTCTATGGCGCAACCAACATTTACTGGTGGATCTGCACAGCTTCTATCAACCCCAGGTAAGAATAAGGCGATTCTATTTATTTTGGCCAAAGTGCTTGTTTTGTGTAAGCAAATTTGACTGATAACTTATTGCCTTAGCGAGTATTTAGTTTAAAGTTTATTTCAGCAAATCCTTTAGTCGTAAGAAGCTCCAGCATCTCCATAAAGCTTCACTTTCTTACCTAAGAGTAAAACACTCAATTCAATTTCAACAGAAAACACCAGAAAATTTCCTCAAATAAGTAAAAAACAGATACATACTTTCAAAAGTTTCAAATCTTTGTAAGTTTTGAAAGTAAGCATCAAGAGATATCTATTAATAATCCCGAACACTATGTGGGCTTGTTTACAGACCTCTCCTCAATCAGGTAACAGTTAGTATTCAGAAACCAACATTGTTTAAAATAAATTAATATTCGTTACAAAGAAATGGTAAACGTGTCTAGCGAAGTAGTGAACGAAATTGGCATTGTCATAAGGTGTTATTTTCTTTATCAAAATATGGTATTTGCTTATTCGTATATTCTAATTATTATGAGCAGACGAGTGAAAAGTCAGTTTTTAATAAATATAGGTATTTCTTACTTTCATTGCGCATCACGTGTGACACTGGTAGTGAATTTCGATAATAATTGATAATATTAGTCTAGACAAGATAATCCCTGATCCGGGCTGCCACAAAAGATCAGAGAGCAGGTTAGGTAATCAGATCAGATATGTTTTCGTCTGGGGCAGAAAAAAAAACAGACAGTGATTTAGTTCGCCACTAACATTGACACAATTTTTAAAAAAAGTTCAAGCATATCTTTCAAATTGAACAAAATTGCAAGTGTAAGGTATGTATTGTACTATTATTTTATTTAGTTAGAATAAAGAGGTCTCATGCACCGGATTATATTTGCGCTTTTAAATGTAAATGTATTAATTTAACTTTTTTATTTAACATTTGTTTTCTGAGTTTAAATTTAATTTCCTATACTAGCAATTAGTCATACCTGTTAAAACTATTATTTTTATATTAAACAAAAAATGTAGATCAGAATTAACGATTAAAATTGATTCAAGTCGATTTTTAATTAGTAAAAAAAATCAGTTATTATACAAAACAACCATTTAACCATTTTGAATTAGTAATAAATTTCAGTTAAAATACAAAACAATCTGCGAATTATCGTATAATTGAAGATAAGTTGTAGTTTTAATTGTTCAATACATGAGTATAATAGACCTTAAAGAAGTCCATTAGATACTCGGGTTTATAACTAATAGCTTGTATATCGCTTAGAGTGCTTTGATAAAGGTGTTTGGTGTAGAGAATGGAATTATTAGAGACGCTGAATAGTTCAATAAGGAATCAATCAAGGCTATTCTCACCTGTAACTCTGGGTGGTGTGGGTACACCCAGGGGGTAAGGGTATGTGCCCGGGGGCTTGTGTTTATCCGGAAGGTAGCTCACCGGTAGTTGAATGCAGGTGTTCCTACTGCGGCTATAATATCACTTACGTTTCGCATCAGTAACCTTAATCTTTGTAAGCAAGCGCTACCTTTTAGCACCTGAATTAGATCGATTCGCAAACAAAAATGTTAACCTTTTTGTTCCGATGTTTAGCTTTTGAGCAAAGAAAGCCAAGAAAATTGTTAAGTTTTAGCTAAAGAATAAATAACACTAGAGCTTATCATAACATGCACTTACACGTAATGAAAGACATCGGAACCGTTCAGTAAGTTCTTATTGTGTCAAATACAAAGAAGATATCCCCAAATATATTTGTGCACAGCGATTAGAACTATCTTAGGGGGAAGGAATTTATACTTTAGAAGTAAATATTTAGAAATTTCATGTCGTAAAAGTATTTAAAGACACTTATCTACATGTAGCTGATATTAAAAAAAGTTTGAAATTACAAAGTTCATTTGCTTTTATCTCATCTTTGCAAAATATATGTGAAACTTTGAATTTATTATATTTAATGGCTTTACAAAATGAATTAAAGTTTTATTAGCAGAAGCGTAACTCTTTATTTTCTTTTATAGACTCACGACATTCTCCGCCAAATAAAATGGAGAGCCTATGTCTTGTGTGCGGAGATAAAGCATCTGGAAAACATTACGGCGTTCAGAGTTGTGACGGATGCAGGGGATTCTTCAAAAGAAGTATACGTCGCAATCTGGACTACGTCTGCAAGGAAAACGGACAATGCGTAGTAGACGTTGCCAGGCGTAATCAGTGTCAATCTTGCCGTTTCAAAAAGTGTCTTGAAGTTAAAATGAACAAGGATGGTGAGTAGAAGCTTTATAATTCATTTTAAATTATATGAAAATGGACAACGTTTGTTGAGTAATAGAGTATATATTTCTAAGGTTGTAATTTTTTTTCGTTTGTGCGAGACAAACTCATTAGCTAAGCAATTAGTCAGAAAAAAAAACACCCGACAAACTTTATTTACTTGGGGAGTTTAGCCAACATCAGACAAGTGGTGAAATCCGATCAGCAAATTCCAAGTTGTTGACATTGTTATTGGGTTAATGCATTACCAGTTGACAAGTGGAAGTGGTTTCGAGTCGGTCAGCTTCCTTGAAGACTTATGGAATAGGGAATTGAGAGTTTGATCTGTTTTGAGTCGGTCTGGTTGGCGTTTTTCCTGCACTCTTTGGACCCAATGTCTGGATAGGGCGGGAAAACAACACGTGTTCCGATTGATCGCTATTTCCCAAAGTTCTCTCAACCGTTCCGGCCGATTGAGGGCGCCACTCGTTCTTTATTCCACTAAATAACCGTAGACGTCGAATAAGCATTTTTATATCAGCAGACTTTTCACGGGCATGCCTTTCTATACATTTGTTGATGTAGGACAAACATGTTAGGGAGATATCAACCTTCATTCAGTTAATTCCATGTGAACGACTGGGTTGATATTTCAGTTTTTCTAGTTATTTATAATCTCGGAAATTTGCGCCAGGAAAGAAATTTCCCCCAAAATCTTCATTGCGTCGCCAAACGCCTAGGATTGTCAACCTATGATATCCAGTTTTTTTGTAAGCAGACTCGACGTGTCTTAAAGTGTTTGGATAAAAAGGAGACAAACATTAGCGCGTGCGAGTCGCGTGTAACGGGTGGCTTTCTGTCCTGGTAACCGGCGCATATGTTTCGATATTTGAAGCGAGATGAATAACTAATGACTTAAGAAGGAGAAACATAATCGATGAGTCAACTGAAAGTTAATCGTCCACTTACACTTTTTAACAAAAGCCTTTAGTAGTTACTGGCACTCACAATATCGGATTTTTTAATCTCAATTTACATTATCCGGAATCAAATATAACCTATAGCCAAAGAAAAGATGTCGATGTTATCTAAATCAGACATCTAATACATTTAATAAGCTTATGCAAATAACTGGAAGAAATTCCTCTGTTCAATACTGACTTTATCAAGTTCAGATTTCAGTAGATCGGATAGATATTGCCCTCTACAATAAGTCGTATGTAGCCGCTCCAAACATATTCCAAATGCATAAATGTCCCTAATGTAAGATGATGATATTTTTTTTGAAATCTGTATAACTAGTAACAGCCAGTAAGGTATAAGGAATTGTTACAAAAAGAAAATAATCTCAACGTCCAGAATAAAATGAATACTGTGAGTGAAAATGAACACAATATGTACAATGTCAAATGTTTATGAAAGGCTAATTATATATGTATTTATAATCTTACAGCTGTACAACACGAACGAGCCCCGAGATGCTACCAGTACAAAAGAGATAGTCCAGTTAGTCCACTGGAGAACAAGTCACCGCCACAAATCCCTCCTTACCACCCAATTGTGGATTTCATGGACCGTTCTAGGTAAAAATGAAATTTTAAAAATTTTACTCTATAGGCATTCAAATTTTTTTTTAAATGTTATATATATATATATATACATATATATTTAATTTCTTATGCTATTAACCTAGTTGTCTGTGATGATAATGTCAATAATTCGATGCATTGTTTCATTAATCTGTGTTTTCCTTTCAGAATGGAGTATGGTCAGTTTCCGATTCATCAGTTTGGTTCGCCTGTCAACATGGCACCGGACTTCGCCTTTCGTGCTCATCATCCAACCCATCTTCTTCATCCAATGCCGATCCATCTTGCAGATCATCGTCGATCTCTTTTGTTGCCCCATAGCCCGGAAAATGATCTCCGACAGGAGGTCACTACGCGATCCCCAAGAGAGGATCGTAAAGACAAAATGCGTTCACCACCTTCAGACGACGGCGCTCCATCCCCAAAGAGAGAAAGACGGGACGATAGTGATAAAGGTAACTACAACTTTAAAAAAGAATTCCTGATTTCGATCAAAGCTTTGTCGGGTAAACTTCAAATAACGATCCAATGACGCGCGATTTACGCATTTGCTGACAATATCTACCTCTTTATGTTTTCAGATGATTCCCCAAAACGTCTTGATACTTCATCGTCATCTCATGACTCAAACACCCCCAGTACACCAAGGCACTTTCACACAAAACTGATCCCGCCAACAGCCGTTAACATGACCGCGGCATTCCAAGCCCCATTGCCATTCCAAGCTCCTCCAATGGACCAGGCCGCTTATGTCAACGCGGCAGCCGAGAATATTTACGAAACTGCTGCAAGGTTACTTTTTATGTCCATCAAATGGGCACGAAATATTCCATCATTCCTACAACTTCCGTTTAGAGATCAGGCCATCCTTCTGGAAGAGTCTTGGAGTGAACTGTTTATCCTTAGCGCAGCTCAATGGTCGCTGAATCTCGATGCTGGTAAATAACCTTTATCTTTTCTAAAGTTTTGAATTTTGAGAAAGTCTAATTGATAATAGATAACAAGATAACAATATTGCACATTGGGGTCCTATACAAAGTGTATAATACCGCCTCTGATATTTATTAATCATATTCCTTATCTCTTTCAGCTACACTTCTAGCAGCCAATGGAATGACAGCCGATACCCATCATAATGAGAAGACTGCCGCTATTGCAAGTCACATCCGGGCACTTCAAGATGTCATTGCACGATTTAACGCTCTAAGAGTGGATGCCACTGAATACGCATGTCTAAAGGCTTTAGTCCTTTTTAAATCAGGTAAATTCAGTTTATTTTGATCTATGTTTTAACCAAAGGAACTAATAAAGTAATATTCTATACAACAACCCAATCCTGACCATATCCTTTTCAATCTGCCCATGGCGTGTGGAGATACTAGATCCTGTTTCATCCCTTTGTTATTGTTCTACTAAGGGATAAGTTTGTATTTTGACACTTCCCGTTGAACTGGCGTGTAATATTGTACCATTTTAATAATTGAATTATCCTTTAATTTCACAGAAACTAGAGGCTTAAGAGATTCGCTTCAAGTAGAATCCTTACAGGACCAGGCTCAGTTGATGCTCAGTGATTACACCGGAAGTCAGAATCCCGCTACGAAACTACGGTTCGGAAAGATGCTACTTCTACTCCCAGCCTTGCGCACAATCAGTTCACGATCTATAGAAGATTTGTTTTTCCGGCGGACAATAGGAAGTATCCCAATCGAAAGGCTGTTGTGTGACATGTTCAAATCAAGCTAAAATATGAATTGTTATTTTAAACATATCTGTGCTATATATAGATTATTATGTATGTAACTACAACAACGTTAAGTATTTGTTTAGTTTTATCTTTTACTGTTTGAAATACGCATGAAACGTTACGAGTGCAAGTTAGTTCCTTAGTAGTTATATGTATATTACACTAAAAATGGAGCCATTGAAAATCTAGTCTAAAAAGAAAAGTTGTTCTTAAATTATATATTTCTCTACATGCCATATGAGTATAGGTGATATTGTTCCCAGTTGAATTTAATAACTTTTATTGAGTATTTGGGCCAAATTGTTTGCTAACTTGAAACATGTATATACTGTAAATATTATTAATACATAGAGTATACATATATAAATATATCTGGTTCATCGAACGAAAATATGTTATGTGTTATGTTATTTGGTTTAGTGCTAAAAGTTGTCTAATAATATATACTTATTTATCTGCTTCAAACAAAAAAAGTGACATGAGCTGTTAAAATGCGCAATTTTTCAAAAATTCAAGTTTGAAGTTTATCGAAAAACTAAACAATTTACGTTGGAAAAAGAGAAATCCGTAGAACCTATGGCCTGTACGAAACGAATAAGTGTTCTAAATGCAAATACAATTTAAATAACCGAGACGAAAGTTCATTTTAATTTTAGGTCAGAGTTAGTTCAAAACACTACTTAAACGTATCTTCTCGAGGCTTGTAGCACTAAAAAGCCTCCGATTTGCACTTCCTTGGAAAAATAATCGATTATCTTAAACGTTTTAAAAATTAAGTTTAACGTAAAAATATTCCCATTTTGGCAGCTCATATCACTTTAAGTCAGAATGCATAAGTATGTTATACATTCTAATCTCATGAAAGAAGCCAAAAACTCCATGACAGGCTGAATGAATTCGTTACAGTTATTTAGTTTTACTTGGCAGTGAGCATCTTCAGGAAAACACTTCGTAACTTCCTCTCATCCGCTTGACGGTCGGTAAAAATGTCCCAAACTTAGGAAAAATGCGCAAATACGAATACATTCGAGCTGCCATAAAGGTGGTATTGTAAGGTTTTAAAAAATCGCCATTCGACCAGTTTGCAGCGCCACACAAATAAGAACATGACGGGTTTCCCCCCAAAAAATAATACATAATCCATCTAATAAACTTTCCATGAGAGTTTATATGATGTGGAAGTTTTATTTAAAGTACCATTGGAAGACACATTTCAGATAGCCAATGTTAAATGGAATGTTAAAATAAAAGGACATCTTACCTTCAACTATAGCTTTACACATTATACCATACTAGTTATTTGAATGTGTAATCCAGAAATTTTGGAATATTAATCAATATGTTACAACAATATTTCCGATTTGAAAAAAAAATGGTTGAACCAGATATTGATGGCATAAGCGTTCCTCTTCTATATTTAGCATTGAAATCATTTTCAACTCCTCTGGTACATATCTGTTATTCATCATTGTTTTCACAGGTATAGCAATTGGAATATTTCTGAGTGGATGTTTTACTCGGTCGCCGTATGTGGAAGAGTTGCCAGGTACTCGTCGAAGGTCGGGGGTTTCCTTCGGGCAATGCGCCCGTTTTCCTCCCCCACTAAATCTGGCAACTCCGGGCTATAAGGAAAATAATCTTGAGTGGGGGTAAAACATCAGTCAATCAATCAATCTTCACAATTAAAAATAGCTGACTAAGTAAGACATTAGAAAATCAACGTCTTAATAAAATTAGCATAACATCCTATCGGTAGTATGGATTCCAGGAATCTGTAAATTAGCTTAAATCACAGAATAAGTAAAATATTACAACAAAGTAACCGCAAATCAAGTCAACATTTTAATACATTTAGCATAATATCTTATCACCAGTGTGGAAACCACAACAAAATATTTGCAACATAGACTGCTTATGGTAAACTGACCTCTATTAAAGAAGACAACAATTATCATTTGGCGACATTTTGAGACCTGTCAAAGGCATTCAATAGAGATAACCATCCACTATTACTTAAGAAATAGTATATTATGGATTCCGTGGAAAGTGAAGTTCCTGACATTGTCTGGGGCAACTGTAGCAATCAACTTCACAGTAAACTTCAAGTTCTCCAAAATAGAATAGCACGGTTAATTTTATCTGAAGGTAGATTTTCCCATGGGCTGGCATTGTTAGAAAGGTTAAAGTGGCTGAGTGTCACAGACAGGCAGCAAATGCATTTGTGTAAGTTTGTTCATAAATGTATAAGCGGTGAATGCCCGTCTTATCTCCAAAAAAAATTCAAACAGTCGAAAGACTGTCATAAACATTGCACCCGGGTGGCTAACTCGGGTCAACTTTCGGTTCCACTTCCTAGATTAGAGGAAGGGAAACGATCTTCATTGTATCGTGGAGCTCTAGAATACAACGCTCTGCAAATTTTACTCCGCCAAGCTCCATTTAAAACTTTTGAGAAATCATACAAAAAAAATATTTTTAGCGAACTCTCATAATATAAAAGACATAATTTTAATTTTAACTATGTACATATTTATCTCGTTTTCTTCGTCTACAACTTGTAATTATAAAATAAATTGTAGGAAATTATTTCGCTGATTTTTTATAGCTTTGTGCAAATGCATAGATTTTGATACTTCTACTTATTTTCAACTATATTTATATATATTCAAATGTCATGCCTATTCTAATGATATCTTACATGTGCTATGTGTTAAATAGTTCTACAGATGTATTAACGTCTATTTTAATTATAGATTTATAAATTATTACCATAAACAGTTTTAGTATATAAATATAGGGTATTTAACTTTAAAAAAACTTTAACTTTATACTGTGATTCATTATTTGTGATTTTAATTGTAATATCTATTCTTGTGTATATTGTAAATATGTCTGTGTCAATTTTGTGTATACAGGGCCCTGTGGGAGATCAGTGCTACGGCACTGAATAGGCATCCTGTTAAAATATGGTTTAATAAATAAAAAATAAATAAATTTAAAAGCCATCTATTCAATCGGACCCAGTGCGTTACCATTTCAAATACCCCATCCACCCCCATTGTCAATACTGTATTGTGTACCACAGGGGGTAATTGTGGGACCCAATTTATTTTCCTTATAGATGACTAAATACATGTTCTACCAAAATATTATGGGATAACTCAAAAAATGACAAATTCGTTGAGGCCCTCAGCAATAGTTTGGCTGATCTAGAATCTTGTGTTGTGAAACTAAATGACCATGATTGTTGTGTAGATACTGTTGTTACTGAATCAACTAATATTTTATACGACTGTGCTGTTAAGATATATGGTAGACAGTTTAAATCTAGCTCTATCCGAGTCACAAATAATGATAGCTCACACCCTGACTGGTTTAATAGAATGTGTTTAGAAACTAAGGCCCGTTACAGATATGAAAGAAACCAATTTAGAAAAAATAAAACGGATGTGCAGAGAGTTATAAAGGCTCGATCCGAATATAACAAAAGTAAGAAGAAAGCAAGAGCTGAGTGGGTAGGAAAGAGAAGAACTGAATTGAGAGATAAAGCTAAGACTTCGCCGAAACAATTTTGGAAAATGGTAAACAAAATAGTTAATAACAAAAGCAATGTAGATCATAATTTATCGTCTGAACAATTTATGCAGCACTTTAAAAATGTAGTTCCTAGTACAAACGACACCACTGGCCCACCGCCAATCACTACCCCAGTACCAACACCTGAAAGCCTTAATCCGTCTATTGAGGAAAAGGAGGTATTAGATGCTATTAATTCCTTAAAACGTAATAAGTCTAGTGGCCTAGATAATATATGCAGTGAAATTTTCATAGAAGGAAAACACTTACTGGCACCAATAATAACCAAGATATTTAACTTTTTGTATTCTTCATCGTCTTATCCTATAGAATGGACGAAGGGTATTATTGTTCCAGTACATAAGAAGGGGGGTAAAAATGACGTAAACAACTATAGGGGCATTACGTTGATTAGTGTGTTTGCTAAATTATATTCATGTGTATTAAACAATCGCCTAACTAGATGGGCTGAAAATAATGACATTTTAAGTGAATTTCAGTATGGATTTCGTAAGGGTAAAAGTACAGTGGATTGTGTGTTTGCTTTATATAATATCATAAGTCTGTCTATTTCAGATAAGAGCAAATTGTTTTGTGCATTTGTTGACCTAGAGAAAGCATTTGATACAGTGGATAGAGTGGCTCTGTGGGAGAAACTCACAAAGTATGGTTGTGAAAATCAGTTAATACAAGCTATAAAAGCTATTTATTCATCAGTTAAATCTTGTGTTAGGGTAAATGGTGATTATTCGGAATTCTTTGATTTAGAGGTCGGTTTAAAACAAGGAGAACCATTATCACCTATAATTTTTGCATTGTTTATAAACGACGTATACGATGACGTAATCAACGGATACGTAAGTGATTATACGCTAAATGCATATCAGCTATTTTTATTGTTATTTGCAGACGATACTGTTTTATTTTCACGTTCTGAATCTGGCTTACAAAAGTTACTTAATCAGTTTGAGCAGTATTGTGATAAATGGAAGTTACGTGTCAATGCACTAAAAACAAAACTTGTTGTGTTTGGTGCAACTAAGTATAAAGGTAACTTTAATTGGGTATATAAGAGACAAAGCATTAATGTTGTTGAATGCTTCCCATATCTTGGTATAGGCCTTAAATATAATTTAAATATGAACGATGCCATGAAAATATTGATAGAAAAGGCCAATAAGTCTGTATTTAAGTTAAAAAAATGTTTTTATCTTATTGACATTGACATAAGAACAAAATTATACATTCTTGATACAATGGTCAAACCAATTCTCATGTATGGATGTGAAGTTTGGGGCTTTGGGAACCTAGGTTGCCTAGAATCTGTGTATCTCCAGTACTGTAAATATGCACTTGGACTACCCAAAAATGCCTCACATATTTTTGTCTATGGTGAATTAAATATAATGAGTCTGCAAGTGGAATGTAAGAATCGCATTATAAACTTTTGGAGTAAACTTGTGTCTAATAAAACGTCTCTTCTGTATAAGTTATACAAGGCTCAGTGTGACCATAGAGGTCGAAGTAGAACTTACAATTGGAGTAGAGGTATTAGAAAATTAATGGAAGGTTACGGCTTTTACTTTTTATATTTAAATGAAAACCCAAGCTTGAGAAATACGCTTGCTCTGAAACAAACTGTAGTTGACAATTTTGTTCAATGGTGGGAAATGAGTATTGTTGAGTCATCGCGATATGATTCCTATAGACTCATTAAAACTAGCTTTTATTTTGACGGAAGCTTCAATGTTTGTGACCATACCCAAAATAAAGATGCCATTATATTGTCACGATTTCGATGTGGATACCATGGCCTAAATATAGAAACTGGGCGCTATAACAATATACCAAAGGAAGAACGTGTGTGTACTTTATGTAATCTAGAACTAATTGAAAATGAATATCATTTTTTATTATGTTGTCCAACGTATTGTTATTTAAGAAAGAGGTATTTTAAAAAGTATCTTTTTACTTGGCCAAATGTTCGTAAATTACGCATTTTGTTAAATCCAAACAGCAATGTCAAACTTAGAAATGTTTCTTGCTTTATTGAAAAGGCGTTGGTTCTCAGGAATGAGATGAGTCGTAATAATATTACGTAATATCAGAATAACATTCTGGTAAAATGCTATGTTTTACAGATACTTTTCTTTTTTTTTGTAATATGTATAACCCACTGATGATTACTGTTATCTTATTATGCATATCTGTAAATTTCTTTTGAGGAGAGAGGCCAGTAGGCCTGTTCCTGCAATAAAGTCTATATATAATTAATTGATATTCCAAATGGGTCACACAACTCTGGGTATAACACTGTTTGCTGGTGATACCAGTGCTATTTTAGCATCAAATGACTTAAAATCCTGTAGCACGCTGATGATCATCGAACACTGCACTCGTGTATTAAGGCAAATCGACTATCGCTTAAAGTGGCATGAGGTGCCAAGACTCGGACTTTTTTGTCAATTTCAAATCCTCACGAAAGTTGAACTTGTAAAGTGCCACGAAAAGCTAAGCGATTGGCGTTGAAATAAAACGTCTGTACAGCCAGTAAGGCATATATACGAACATAAAATGTGTGCTAACAACTGACTAAATTCAAATAGCCGGAATATGTGAGTACAGTTTACAGCTTTCGTTGATTATTAAAACTGCCTAAGAGCATATCTTGAAGATTGATATTAGTGCTAAGCTCTTATTTTGTACATCTTGATAACATGACAAATGATTAGTTTATTCTCCATATATGGCTGATCGTGTCACTGAATGCATGTGTTTTCCCAACTGGACCATAGACGACTCAGCATGCACGAGTTAGTTTGAAAATGAGCCACAATGAAATAGAGCGTGTGAATGAGCTAATTTATGGTTTTATGATCAATACTCAATTCGTCTGCCCATGTATATAACTTGTCTCCGTGGTTATTTTAGAAAAGAAGGTTTTCCCTGTGCCCGTGTGTTTTAGTGTTCAAAAATATATAAAAAGATGCCTGGACACAATAGTCCCTCTTTTCAGAAAGGGCAAATTGAGCACTGTACGTTTTCCTCGGCTATATTTTAATATGGAATATCGCCACACTGTAATTTTTACAAGGTAAAATTACATTTTTCGACAAGCACGTTTACATCATCATAACACCAGATGTGACAGACTGAGAACTTTAACCGCCCGTTTTATCCAATAAATGTATTTTTCTATTCCAACTTATGGAATGACGTTTTTTAAAACAATTAGATTCATTCCCATTCTTTCAATAGTGCTTAAAACGCCACCATTGCTGTAAATTCCACAGTGTCACCAGTGCTTTTTAAATACATATTGTATATATGCAAAATTGTTTGTTATAAATATTTACGATATTTCTTAATTAAAGACCCCATGATTAGAATTTTTCGTTTGGTGATAGAACAGGCCAACTCGGGTTTTAGTGCCATCATTTTCTTTCCTATTATCTTTTACATATTTTGTAAATCCTCGTTGATATTGAATAATTAACAAACAAACAAACAAACAAATGGTAATTAATTAAGTATCCAATGAACGACGGGAAATCGCACTCACATAATTTTCCATTTTCGCAGTTTATTCCATTTCATGTTTATACGTTTACTGTTAAATGTTACAAAAATGGTAATTTTCGTATATTACAAAATTCAAACTTTCACAATTTACGTGAAGGTCTTTAAACCTGGTGGGCAACGATACGCGTCAGATATTCTCCTGACTGCATTTTCATCGGCATCAACAGGATGTTGGGTTCATTCAACGTACATACAGGTATATGTCTTTTCCATTCATAAATCTAACAGTACTGCCGTGTAAGACCATTAACCCTGTTTTGCGTGAATCATCAATAAATAAATCAAAATAAAGAGACAGTCCAACTATGTAACGTCATTGCAGGCAGTGACTTTTGATGAATTATAACGTTTATAATCATGCAGATATAATGATTAGATGTCAACCTAGCTTATCTTAACTGAAAGGAAAAAAAACTATTCCAATAATCATTTCATTGAGTACACTATACATACATAAGTGTTGACATGTTGCGTCTCCGGTATGAGTTTAAGGGTTTAATACCGCCGTAGCGGTGTTTGTTGCGTAACCCGATACCGCTGAACGTTGGTTCGTACCGAGTCAAACCACGAGAATGCGCAGCATTCGAGGGGTTTGACGAGGTGCGAACCAACGTCCAGCGGTATCGGGTTACGCAATAAACACCAAGACGAAGGTATTAAAGTCGATTCTACCCCGATAATTGAGAAAAATGAGGAAAAAGTGACGGACAGATTGGGAACTTTTAACCAATCAACGATAAGCTTTGGTCACGTGCAACGGTGATGCACTACAGACTCGATGTCGTTTGAAAAGTCATCTCTACTTAACATGTATATTTGCACACGGCACGCACATGCAGGAGGGGTAGAATGTATCTTTCTCCACGTCTATACGTTGTAATTAAGTGAACTGAAGTGGTTGAAAACTGAATGCTCTCGACTGACAACATAAAGATTCCGTAATGTGTCAGTGGCCAATGCTCGATCTAATTCTGTCTAATTCTAAACAATGAGCCACTTTATCATTGTCGCCATGTTTTTTTACGACCGTGCGCGGAAGCTGACTCTTGAGATTTGCAATTTTCTTCTACTCACAATCCGTACTTTAGTTTTGTAAATCTGAAATATATATTTATCAACACTAAAACACAAGGCAAAATCTTCTTGACTAAAACTATCTATGGATACAAGTTTCTAATTGTGTTAAAAAGGGAGCGGGGGCGTATCATTTGGCCCTTTATACCCAATAATAAGTTGTTATAATAAATCAAAATCTATGCCATTTCATAATGTTGAAGGCAGGCAGACGTTTGACATTAGCTCTTTGTGATATATAGACAAGGTTGTACAGATCTTTATATATTGCAAGAATATCGGTAAATATACATATTTCTATCTGCATTACAAGAAATCTGAAGAGTAAACAAACCATAGCAATCATTATCAATATTTCGTATAAAGTGTAATGGGGTTTATCAGGCTTATAAAATTTACGGCATTGTATCGTTCGTTTTAATTTCAAAATATCGATCTAATCCAGTGTCATTTCATAGCTGGGAAACTTGAATACAAATTATACCCCTTAGAATGATTAACATTGCAGAGATAAAATATATAGGCAGTCAACACACTTGTTTTTTTTCTCAAAAGAATGATGCCCTTTGGTGCCAACCCCAAAACCATTGGGAAGAAAGTAAACAAAAATTCTATAAAACTCCCCATATTGATTTCATGATTTCGATTGTAATTTTACTGTGACATTATGCGACATCCTATTTGTAAGATGGAGAACTAAGATTTATAAGCTTTTAATTTATACAATCGGTGCATACTGATAATTTTCAAACAAGTTTATTTTGCAACCCTTGTTTCTATTTTCAGAACATCTCCATAGAATAGTGCGTCGCTGTTATATTGTTTATAAGTGGCCATTTAGTGGGCAAATCTTAGAGTTCTGGCCACTAGAATAATTCCCATCGCAAAATCGCCTATGGTGGCTTTTCAGCTATGACATGAAGACGATTTGATGACGCCTGAAATCAAAGAGAACGGCCATCCAAATCCCATGTATCAATCCAACCCCATTCAGTCTAAGTAGCGACACAAGGCTAACACCATCTCTAATTAAAAGTCAATTATCGCTCGCGTAATCGACTTTCAAAATGGACCCACTGTCTTGCACGTCATCTATGGCGGGCCTTCAAACCTCTCGTCACACCGTCAGCAAGATAAGTTAAAGGCACACTTGCCGCGAAAATCAGGAATATTGTTTACATTAAAAAAGAAAGACCGTATTCTGTATTTTTCCCAGACAATATAAGTTAGGAACTTTCTATTTTTACCAAAATTTAAAAGTTTGGACGTCACTTTGTATTTTTAGTTTGAATTTGAAAATTTGAATTGTTACGTACCCGGAACGTAAACAAACCGATCTGCCCCCTATTGGCGATTTTATGTTTCAGTCGAGTGAGTGAACTAACGGCACAGTGTAATATTACGTAGGCCTATTTATCTGAGAAATACAGACTGACGATCGGTTAACAGCGACTGGAAAAGCCTGCTGATAATTGTTTGGGTGTAAAACACAGAGACAAAGGCCTGAAATGAGGGTAATCCAACACGAAAGTTGACAGACACTGATCGTTGTTGTTGTAATCAGGCTTCGATTCTTCGTTTGTTTTTCACCCCATTTTTACATTCTAAAGCTAACTAGACATGTTTTATGTGTCCTATGTTTAAGTTTAGTGGTATTAGTCGTAGTAAGCTCGTGTAAATTGGTTTTCTTAGCAAATTTAAACAGGCTACGGCGGCAAGTGTGCCTTTAAAAGCTAAAACACCCAACAACAAATTATTTTGTTATACACATTATACCTTTAGTCTTTATGTACACGATTACACGACTCAAATAAATGAAACCACACTATTTATAATCACAGACAAGGAAAAAAAAATGCTCTATATGAAATGGTCGGCTAGGCTTGTTGTAAAAAGTGTAATTCAGAAATATGAAATAAAATAGTATATTTGTGATAAGTTGATTCCTAGAATTTTACACAACCATGAATTTAGGTGGTGTTAGAAAATAACATCAATATTTTTAGTGTTCCGTTTTCTAATTACCCGTGTCTTTTTATTTTCTTTTTTGGGTTTCTGGGTGCATTTTCGTTTACTTTTACATTGGTTACAAATGTCCCAAAAAAACCAAACCGCCCGTGTGCATCCTTATAACTTTTTGGACGTTTTTAGACTAGAACATATTCTCTGTGCCCGTGTGTTTTAGTTTTCATAAATACAACAGTTCTCGAATGCAATTTCTCTTATACGTTTTCGTTTACCGTAGACTGTTGTACTTAAGTCGGCATTTTGTGTTTCAAGAATAGTTGCGAATTTTCATCAAGAACCGATGATTTATATATATATGAAAATGTCATAAATTGTCAAATCGTATTTTTATTCTATTTTTTCTTATATGTATATATTTATGAACACATACTAATGTGATTTCATCTGTTTATATTTGTATCCATATTTACATATTAATAAATGAACATGTTATCAGAACTGTAACTCGTCATTTTGGGCACTCGATCCTGAATAAACAATACAACATTTAGGTACATTCCTGAAATTGGTATCAACTTAGATGGGGAACAATTAACTAATTCTGTTTCAATGCAAATTTTCATATTTTTGCCAGCTCATGTCACTTTAGACAGGGACACTTTCTCAAAATATTTTGTTCACTGCCAACATTGCTGACGAATATATTGACGACGACATTGTTTCCTGGATTGCAGACTAGTCAGTGGATTAGTCGAACTTTCGAAAACACCAGTTCTAACAAGGTGTTGGATTATCGGAAACAAGATTAACCAAACCCTAATGGGATTATATGTTAAGAATGTAACTGGATTAAAAAAATAAATACTTGTTTATGTTTTATTGCGTCAACAATAACTCTATACCTAACTGTGTATCTAGACGTCTGGTAATAGGTTTAAGTCTCCTCGATTAATACGCTGTTAAAGAACCAGTGCTCAGGCAACTGTAGGCATTTCGTACAAAGACCTACCTTATATAAGAATGACTTCTTTTATTGAGTGGTAGTTAATCGGTTGGTAAACACAAAAGTAAAGTCAAATGAAAAAAACGATGAATTGTTTTCAGGTCCGTTTGCAGTTGATTTGGGTGGTCATTCATTTGTTATATTAGCCAGGTTTACATAGACTGGTATGTATAAAGGGATAAAACCTGGTATGTGTTAAACTGATTGAACAGTAGAATGATTTGTTCAAATTATTCCTGATTACAATAAAACGGTGTTTGATGACGTCAGGGGGATGGTTGAGGAAAATATTTTCTGCAAAAAAATTTATATTTGTGTACATGAAACGGCCATATATTGCTGTATTATTTAGTATCTGTATAGATCACTATGTGTCAAAGAATAGATCAGTTTTACCATTCAAACGTACAAAGTGTATTATAAGTTATACTTTATCGTGCCTAATTATCGAGCAATTGTCTACTGAAGTGATCTGTCGAGGTGAACAATCTTACTGAAAATTAAAATAAAAAGATTATTTGCTGACAGTTTATATACATGGGTGTAACCGGAATGCTGGTGACATCGTCATACACGGCACCGTATCCAACCTTCATGCAGATCGCAATCGTGTAGTTTTCGAAGAGAAGTGAAATACTTAAAGTGAAATAACCACGTCTAATTAATCAAAATGAATAACATAAAAATAAGACTATTTTACAAAACCAAGTATAGATTTCTAGAAGCATAAATTTTAATGACAATCTATGGATTACGTTAATGAATATCATTGACTGCCATGTCACGGAGAAATAATTATTAAGTGTCAACTGGATAATAGTTATATGTTACCACTGGGGAACTATTTTAAGAATTATTTCTGATAAATTGCGTCATTGGATAGACAACTGACATAATATTTAATACATTATGCCTGTTTGTTTAAATGTATATTTCTTAGACCTTTCAGGGAGCAGTGAAACTTATATTCTTTGTATCATTGCTTAGAACACAATAATTAGGTATATTCAAGTAGTTAAGAAAATGAGATTGCCTAATGACTAGGTTAAACCTTGAGCGTGTCAAAGTTTTTGCTCGATTAAATTCCCTTTAGTTCTTCACAAATGAAACACTTGACAACGCCCGTCATCTTGTTGCTTGAACACGTGGCAGGGCCTACTCTTCTGTTTTCTGTCTCCCCTGCGGTCAATCGAGATTTCAATCCTTTCAGATTTTACATGACTTTATATCCGAGACTAACCACTATTTTATCCTGATACAACCATGCGCAGCCTTGTCAAAATTAAATTCAAATCTGCTGAAAGGCCCACGTGTCGCTGTAGCCTGTTGAACATTTGTTAAGAAACCAATTTACACGAGTTTACTACAACTAAACCCACTTAAACTAAACAAGGACACATCAAACAGGTCCACTTAGATTTAGAATTTAGAAATTGTATGAAAAACAAACGAAGAATCGAAGCCTGATTACAACAACAACGGTCAGTATCGGTTAACTTAAGTGTTGGATTACCCTCCTTCCAGGTCTTTTTATCTGTGTTTTACACTCAAAAAATTATCGACAGACTTTTCGAGTCCCTCTTACCCGATTATCAGTCTGTATTTCTCAGACAAAGGACGTAATTTATACTGTGTCGTTAGATCACTCACACGAATCAAAACGTTTGGGCGCTTGTGAGCATGTTCGGATTCGGGGTTTGTTTACATTGCGGGTAGTTGATAAATCCAATTTTCAATTTCAAATAATAAATACTAAATGAAGCCAAAACATTAAATTTTATGGGTAAAATTAGAAAGTTCCTAACTTCTTCTGTCTGGGAAAAATACAGAAAACCACCCACTGTTTGTTATGTAAACAGTACTCTGGATTTTCGCGGCGAGTGTGCCTTTAAGTTTTTTTAAAAACAAAAGAATAAATTAAAAAAAATTAAAATATACATATTGGATAAATGGATTACAAGAAATATTGGAGCAAACCAGAACCGTACGGACAGACCCAACCAGAGTACAAACCCAATTAATGGCAGCCGTCTTCAAATTAAATGTACTAATTTTTTAAACAGTTCTTACATCTTTTGGGTTAAAGTTCAAATTATATAAGACTCCTAACCGTGTATTATAAGTGAAGAGAAGGTAAACAATGCCTTATGTATCCATTATTTATGTCCAGAGGGAGATGTCGTGGCAGCTACCACTTGTTTCTTCAAGGGTTTATATTCCGCGAAACGCCCCCCGAGTACACGAAACGCCCCCGTAATTAACAGAAACGCTTGGATGACACCTTATTAGACCCAACCTTTACAGAGAAGTTAATCTTCGCATTCGTCACTTAGTTCTGTAGCGAAGGGAGGTAAGCATGTGGGCACGATTGTATAAGACAATGCGGTGATTCTTCATTTTCTAATGAGTTATAGGACCAAAGCTGTATGAAGCGCAATACATTCGAATTTCCTATTAAAACGTACTAAAGAGACGATGATAGGAAAATGTCGAATTCTTTTTACTTCTATGAATTTGATTATACGACACAAAATGGTGAACTACGACAGTTGGACTCTACAGAGTCTCTATTGGTACGATTAATTTTGATACAATCTCCTTTTGGCCAATTCTCGTTTTTATTTCAACAGAGTATTCGGTATGCTTTGACCGTTTGCAAGAATCTATGTAGAAATTCGAGATGCTGATATTAGTTAAAATCCAGCGTCTTGGACATTGAGTCTTTTTTCAGAATCCTCGGCAGTGTCTATCCAGGCATGTCACAAGTATGACGTGAATCCGAGTTTATTAAGCCTATATACGCCTTTACGTTCAGTGTATCAATCCAACTCGATTCAGCCGAAGTAGCGACAAAAGGCTGCTCGTTCAACTTTCAAACGGATGCCCGTCTTGAATGACTTCGTTGGCGAGCCTTCAAGTCCCATCTTGCGTCGTTGGCAAAAGGAGACAATATAAAGTAGAATTTCTATTTCACAAAACTCACTTCATTAGAAATTGTGCTACCTTCTTCGTGTTGACAAGTGATGGGATATGGATGAAATCGGTTCTCTAATTAACGCCGAGGTTACTACCTATGGGTCAGAGGTGAACCCGGGACAAACAATCAAGATGTTTGTGACCAGTGTTCAGGATTTCTTGGGTCGAGAGAGCGAATAACACATGATTTCACAGAAAACATATATAGCCTCAGAAGTGAAATCCGTATTTAACTGTGTGACCTTTAACAACAAACTTAAAATGTATCGATTTGCAAGGCAAGAATGCAAAATAATTTTTTTATTTATCTACAGAGAGATTTGTTAACAAACTCACGCCCTTTAATACTATTAATATTAATATTATCTTAAAAATTCGGAAAAGCACATTAACAAATTTAGATTTTTCTAAATTTATTTCAATAAGCCCCTTTTGGGTTTGGCGGAAGTCCCACGAGATCACGCGATACCCGTGTTTAGGGGTATAACTTTCACCGATAGGCTGTCCGATTAACATTAGTGCTTATGGAGATCGGCTGTAACCCTGTTGTTAAGTATGTGATTCTCAGCTTACAATCTATACTTTCTACAAAAGTCTTTTTCTGAGACATATCAAGATGTATACAAATCCATTAGATACTTATTTTTTACGGACAAAAAATAATATTATTTCTTACACAAAAATAAAACGTCATAGTTGAGATTTTACCGTTGGTTTTTGACAACTTCGAAACGTATCCACGCGATATAAATGTTTTTATTGACAGTCAACTGACAAAAAACAACGGATAGCTTCTGATGTGCTTCCGAAAAAAAATTGGATTAAAGAAATGATTTAGAAGTAAGGAATCAAAGACAAAACCACGCGATAACCGTCGATCACCATAGACGCTAATGTTAAACGAACGGCTAGTCAGTGAAAGTTATACCCCTAAACTCATTTCTCGCGTGATCTCGCGGGGTTTAGCCAAACTCGAAAGAGGCTTATTACTTTCAAAGAGATGTTTTTTTATTATTTGGAACGAGGAAAAATCTTTGTAACGCTGACATTTTTGATAGATTCAAAAGCCAAATATTCCTTAAAACCCGTTTTATTAATAAATAAAGAAACACAGCAATTGATATACATTAGGGCAAGTTATTTTCAGTGAATTGTGGTCTTCAATTACATTGCTATATTCGCATTTGAAATTGTAAACAATTTCTTTGCAGTAATTAAATACATGAACATAGTCGCCGAATGTACATCACAGTTATATTTTTAGGTATGTTAACAATTTTTTTAAACATTTTGAACCAGGCTCAAATTTGATTCCAACAACACCAAAATATTAATAAAAAAACAGATAAAAAACAATTTAGCACTAAAAAGTGCAGGACATATCTGTTGAGGATATCTCAATTTTTTTCGACTCTCTCTGCGTGCAGATTCAGTAAATGGTTATAAATACCAAGGTCCAAGATAAAAGTTAAAAATACCAAAGAAAAAGTTCCATGATTGCAGTTTTATTGAACTCATATAGTCCAAATTGAAATGCATGCTTAAATATATCGATTTTGAAAAAAAAAAACATTTTAAATTTTAATTCCAACTTTTGTTACAAAGTATGTAAATCGATGTTTAAAAAAAACCTTACCGTTACATTTTTATTCCGCGCACGCTTTGGTTTTGTTCCCAGACATACGATCCTAGGAGCCTTTCTTAACTTCCGATTTTCCCACATCTTTCAATATGATACCGTATTTTCCTGAGACAAATGTAATTTATAGTAAACAGCGACAATATAAAATCATTGAACATAGGTGCAGGATATATCTGTTAAGAATATTTCAAATTATTTCGGCTTTCTCTGCGTATAGATTCAGTAAATGGGTATAAATATCAAGGCCCAAGATGAAAGTTAACGAGGCCTATAGGTAAAATTCTGTTTTTACTTCATTTTTAAAAGTCGGGATGTAGAATATACATTTGTTTGAATGAAATAAAACTGTAATCTATGTGGAAGAGTATAGCTGTTGTCGCTCAGGGTCGTGGATTTCCTTCCGCACTAAACCAGGCAACTCCACCAGTGTTTTAGTGTTCATAAATATATGAATAAAATAATGAATCTTAGTGAAATAATGATCTATGTAGAGCGGTGAAGATGTAGCCGGCGAGGGTAAGTGGTTTCCTTCCACACTAAACCAGGCAACGCCACCATATAAGAGAAATAATGAATCTTACTTTATTGTTAGCAAACTTTCGTTTTCAGTTCTGATGCAACTTTTAGGCTTGGGCATGGTTTTAGAACCTGGACAAAACGTTACTAGGAACAGAAGTTACAAGGGTCGAAGCAACCCAATAATGATGGTATGTATGGAATCAAATGTACGATTATATGCTGTTGTGAAAAAGTTCAAACACAAATTGTTCGTCTTGACGACGTAAACTGCATGTTTATGGAGGCCTTCGTTGTGTTAATTGGCAAGGCTTGTGTTTGGTATCTGCAGTAAAAGTGAGAAGAAGGATTTTTTAAATCGGGATTATTTCAAAATAGCCCTTAACCGAAGAGTCGAAATTGTTGAAAAGCCGTGCCACAGGCACATTATGTCTAAGTTTAATAACAGATAACTGGTTAGCGGCTCTTTGTCGTAGAGAATTCCGAGTTTTTCATTGGCATTGCTTACGCCATGTTTTGCACATGGTAACACACATAATGTTAGAAGAGTCGCAATTAAAATTCTCTGCCATTTGATATTTGTTGCGGGAACGTTCTTCGAAAAAGGTTCTGAGATTTGACACGTATTCATTGAGTTTTAGGACGCGTTTTAAGGTATTTAATTGATGTACCGGAAAGAAATATTGGACGGTAATGATACACTCATGAAAGACAAGATAGGGTGCGATTTGTCGTAATGTGCCAGCTTTAACAAGAGCTGAACAATTCTGGTTAAAAGACGGAAGAAGTACAGTTTCTATAGAATCTGGGATATTTCCGAAAGTTTGGGGAGGAAGGTAGGATCCATCATGTAGCAGATTTGAAGAATTCTTACACCAGATTATAAGTTTATATATAGCCTGTACCAGAAACAAACGACATCTTACAATATTGTTGAAACATTCTCACCGCGGTTGAAACCTTCTCACCGCGGTTGAAACCTTCTCACCGCGGTTGAAACATTCTCACCGCGGTTGAAACATTCTCACCGCGGTTGAAACCTTCTCACCGCGGTGGAAATGTTTCCCTTGTGATTTGACAGCTAACATGCGTTTTTTGACTTTCTCTGCAAATCGTTTTACTTAAAGGTATGATTCTCATGATACACGCTTGATTTTCTTCAATATACAGAATCAAAATTCTATGCATCAATCCAACTCAATTCAGTCTAGCTTAACACCATCTCTATGTCAAAGTCAATTTTCTACTATTCTCATATAACTTTGTGTCACACTATTTCTCTACGTAACACTATGTACAAAGTGAACTCTATCAGCTGTGTGTAATGATAGTGACAAATTTCTACCTTCAACCTATGAATAAATTGTGCTTAATATACTCCCAAAAGACTGTTTACGGCCCCAGCCGAAAGATTCGGTTCAACGAAAATTAGGGAAGGTGTTGTGAGTGCAGACATTAACTTTACCGGAAATGGGAAATGAAATTGTGACCTGCTCTCAACTAATGGGTGTCTCATGACAGCTAACATTTCTGCAGTTCACTCATCACACGAGTAAACTGAGCTACTATGGACTTAATATGTACGTCTTAAGACACTCTATTACATGGTTGTAAAAGTAGGCTTGATATTATGGAAGGTTCAAACCGAAATAAAAACAATTGCTATCTTTGTAGGCTAATGTTTTGTGAATTATTAATTGACTTTCGATGTTAATAGCAAAATACGGAGAAACGGCCATACTCATACGTAGCTTACCCAAGCCATTAGGAACACACTAGAGTGATACGAACAAACGGGGCCAATTTGATATCAAAAGCGACTATTTGGAAAAAATACAAAAATATGTTTTAAGCATAAAGGGGAACAACTCTTGGCACACTAGATCAGAGCTATTTTTTAACGTTTACCCGATGGCGCATAAAGACGACCAAAGTACGATACCAGATTTTACTTGCCCACATGGGAATGATCTGTGTCTCAATTTGATCTCATACTGACGTGGGTCTACATTTTGTTACCTGGAATTTTCCTTTGTATTTGCTTATTGTATTGTTTTTTTGTAAGTTGTTTGTGTTTCATGTAAACGTCTACGGATTCTTCCTGAAGGCTATACTTTGTTGCAATATGTTTTCCTCACATCATGACAATTTGGTTAAATTGACCTAGATTCCAGCTGAGTTGTTACTAAAGTCAAGGAATGTTCATGTAGCTTAAATATGTAAGTTTTCTATAGCTATTCAAATTTATGTTAATGCGCGGTAGTCAATTTCCGAAAACTTATTTTAAGACGCCCTGTTTGCATTTGATGAGTCATTTGCAAACTGCTCTGTGGTGTTAATCCGTATGTTATTTGGATGCGATATGGAATGACATGTTAACATTGTTATAACTTGACAGTGATAGTCATTTGTTTGATTTGCGTGCTCTGTCTGAGCAAAGAGTTCAACAGTGTGTTTACAATATTTTATTCTGTGGATTTACCAGAGTGATTTCAGGATCTTATTCTGTGGATTTATATTTTGTTATCATTGGATCTATACTGCTATACCAGTTAACTATGCGAGTTCCCGGATTACAGTTTTCTATTTTGGAACTGTCAGTTCTTAGTTTGTATAAAAGTAAGTCATTTTGATATATGTTTTCTTTTTATCGTTTGTATAAGATTTGCTTGTTAATATGTTACTCAGTTTTATTTATAAATATAAATAAAAATTATTACATAAAATCTGCTTTTATTTGTTACTTCTGATTTTATTATTTGTAAAAAAAAAAGTTTGTTTGCATATTCTGCTTTTAGTGATTGATTTAAGAATATTTGGATGATAACTCTTTCATCGGGGATAAAAATGGGTACCGGGTATAGACTGTTGATAAAGCAAGTGGAATAATTAGGATTATGGACTTGGATATTGAGCAAGAACAATCACCTTTTATGTAAATAATTTAATTATTTGATTAAAAACATTGATAGTCAATTAATAACATTTTGATTAATCAGGATATTCCCTATTGACATTGTCACAGCTCCTCACACATCTGTATTGACTATTGGCTCTCACTCTGAGCCTGTGACCTCGGACCTATGACAATAGCCTACAGCTGTCCCGGACCTGTAACAATGACATTAAGGAATATCCTGATTAATATCATTATATTGATGTTTCATAGTGTATGCTACCAAAATGTTATTAAAAACATTAGGACTAAGAAAATCTGAGTCCGGTTGTGAAATGATTTGCAACATTTCCAACAACAACATAACAAATACACTTACAGGCAATTTGACATTACAACATGACAGAAAAGTTACTCACAATAATTCTGGGCGCTTTCTGATGTCCACTGGCTTAGCACGAGTAATAACCTTGAGAGTCGAAATGTTGCTACTAAACCAAGTCCATAAGTAACTTCTTGTTACTGTTGTGCTCTCGAATCTTTGACCACTCTCAAACAGTTCTCTCCCTCTACACCTCACCCAACACAGATATCTTATAGGCTAATGAGATATCTATGTCACCCAATAGGCCGGACAAATATGGAATGGAAGTTGTGTCTGGTTTGATTGATTATCAGGTTTAGTGGAGGAGGAAACCGGGGTCATTGCCCGGAGGAAACTCCCGACCTTCGGCGAGTAGGCCTACCTGGCAACTCATACACATACGGTGAACGAGTGAAAAAAACCTCAGAAATGATGATATTCGCATTATACAGTTTTATTCAATGAAAAACTGTTTTTGGCCACTATAAAACTATTCATTGTAACCGACAATGACTTTGAATGACGGTAAAAGAGAGCATGTACGTCTCTCTCGGGTAAAATGTTCTATTAATAGGCGAAATCAGGTCTAATTGAAACAAATTTTTTAAAAGTTGGACATATATCATAACGGTCTATAATGGTTAACAAATTTCTTGCATTGACAAATCTGGAATATCTTTTCAGAAATCGTCTGTGAGCGCCAGTTTAGAGTTGCCAATTATACACGTAGGCCTATGTGTCAAATCTATGACGCGAAGGTGGCTGGATAAAGCCTAGAATCACAGATCTGAACGATTGTCAAAATGCTATGCATCAATCCAACTCAAGTCAGTCTAACTTATCACGATCTCTATGTAAAAGTCAATGTTTTACTATTCTCATATAACTTTGTGTCACACTATTTCTCTACGTAACACCTACCCACAAAGGAACCTTGTTCCGCCGCTGGGCACCTTGGCGGCTCCAAAAAGTAAGATATGTATCAAAACGATTCCTAGTTATTTAACCAAAGTGTTTGATTTTAGTCGTAAGATATAGAATCTGTGTGTCTTACGCATTGCAAAAATGGGCTCGGTTCCGAAGATGTTCTTATGAATGCGGCAGAGCAGATTTATTTAAATTGTAATTGGGCCTTTCCAATGTCCCCAGATAATTGTATACAGCGGCAAGTTGATTTATTAAATAATTATTTTTGAAGATTTATCTTATGCAATTGTTTTGCAGTGGACGATTTCTTGCATTGACATATCTCGGGTGTCCTTGCTGTTTAAAGGGTCCATCTTTTGGAAATCGTCTTAAGCGACATTTAAAGAGGCCGCTTATACGCGTGTCACAGTTATGACATGGATATGGCTGGATGGTGCCTGGAATAAGAGAACGACCCTCCAAATCTCCTGTAGCAATCCAACTCTATTCAGTCTAAGTAGCGACACAAGGTTACCACCATCCCTAATTAAAAGTCAATTTTCGCTCTCTCAATCGACTTTCAAACGGCCACTCAGTCTTGTGTGACTTCTTCAGCGTGTCTTCAAATCTCGTGAGGTGTCGCGGGCTATGGAAAATAATATAAAGTGCCCCTTGTACTTCTCAAAATCCAATTCATTAGAAACTATGTTACCTTCTCAATAGTGACGCGCAATAGGAACTTCTCCGAAGTCGATCTTTTATCCATGCAGAGGTTACTAACTACCCGTGGATCAATGTTGAACTCCGGACAATGTCCCTTGATGTCTGTAAGCGAGGTTCAGGGTTTCTGGGGTCGACAGTGAGTGATTAACGCATGATATCACACCAACTATGCAATCAAAGCCGAGTGAACATTCGGAGATTGACCTAGAAATAATGTTGATCATGTTGTGTGGTTAAAGCGTTTAGTCTTAGGTTGTGCGCTTCAAACACCTTTTTGCAAGCTGTACAAAATAAGTGGTTTATGACTACTTTGCTTCCCTCCCCGGGGCATACACTGCTAACAAAAATTATAGAGTATATTTACATGTAGTCTGGCGTCTATATATATAAACTTGAACGAGGCGTTGAACTCTAAGCAATCAAACAATCAATCAATCAATCAATCTATCTATAACTGATCTGCACAAACGATGCACATGAGCTGTCAAAATTCATAAAATCTGATAGTCAAGAAAACATCAGCGTTTGAAGTTGTATGGAAAACTAAAGACCTGACGTCGAAATAAAACAAGATACGCCCGCAAGGGTAAATTCATTGCAGTACACTATCTTCATATTCACTATTAAAGACATGCTTTAAACAGAATTTTGGCTGGTAGAATCTTGCAGTCACCTAAAAAAGACTGGGGCTTGGTGAATTATAGTATTTGACACATCACCTACCTATCAGCTGCCAAAGCTACTTGCAAAAGTGTCCACACTACATATAGGCATACAGCAGTAATTTCATTTAATTACAGATAAGATTACAGATCAAAAATATGTTTGGATACAATTAAGCTCTACTGTGAAACCACAGACAGATCAATAGCCATTTCTTCAATTACTGAATGCCAAAAGGCTGTGTGACACATATAGCCAGGCCCCAATTTACTTTTAGTACGGAATACATCGTCTATTTGTAAGCTAGTTTTAACTGAAAAAATATTTAAATTCAAGCAATAGTTCCCGAGTTATTGAATGCCAAAAGGCTGCGTGACTGTTTTGGTCACCACAAATATCTAAGCCTCAATTTAATTTTGGTACGCATACACCGTCTACTCATAAGATAGAACTTATATCTGATTTTTTAAAAATCCATGCAATAGTCCCTAAGTTACGGACTGCCAAAAGGCTAGGTGACTGTTTTCGTCGCCAGAAATATCCAGAACTCAATTTAATTTTGGTACGGGACACACCATTTACTTAAAAGCTAGTTATAACTGAAAAAAGATAATCCATGTAATAAGTTATTCAATGCAAAAAGACACAAATATTGAGACCCCAATTTAATTTTGGTGCATGACACATCGTCTAACCATAAGCTTCATATATCAGAAGAAAAAAAAGTTATAATCCATGAAATCATTACAGAGTAACTCAATGTCAAAAGGCCTGTGACTATTTCGGTCGCCGCAAATACCTAGACCCCAATTTTATTTTAGTACAGGACACACCATCTACTCATGAGCTATTTATAACTGAAAAACATTTAAAATCCATGCAATAGTTCCGGGTTATTGAACGCATGACATCACACCAACTACGCAATCAAAGCCGAGTGAACATTCGGAGATTTACCTAGAAATAATGTTGATCAGGTTGTGTGGTTAAAGCGTTTAGTCTTAGGTTGTGCACTTCAAACACCTTTTTGCAAGCTGTACAAAATAAGTGGTTTATGACTACTTTGCTTCCCTCCCCGGGGCATACACTGCTAACAAAAATTATAGAGTATATTTACATGTAGTCTGGCGTCTATATATATAACCTTGAACGAGGTGTTGAACTCTAAGCAATCAAACAATCTATCAATCAATCTATCTATAACTGGTCTGCACAAACGATGCACATGAGCTGTCAAAATTCATAAAATCTGATAGTCAAGAAAACATCAGCGTTTGAAGTTGTATGGAAAACTAAAGACCTGACGTCGAAATAAAACAAGATACGCCCGCAAGGGTAAATTCATTGCAGTACACTATCTTCATATTCAATATTAAATACATGCTTTAAACAGAATTTTGGCTGGTAGAATCTTGCAGTCACCTAAAAAAGACTGGGGCTTGGTGAATTATAGTATTTGACACATCACCTACCTATCAGCTGCCAAAGCTACTTGCAAAAGTATCTACACTACATATAGGCATACAACAGTAATTTCATTTAATTACAGATAAAAAGATGTTTGTATAAAATGAAGCACCACTGTGAAACCACAGACAGATCAATAGCCATTTCTTCAATTACTGAAGGCCAAAAGGCTGGGTAACTGTTTTTGGTCGACACATATAGCCAGACCCCAATTTACTTTTAGTACGGAATACATCGTCTATTTGTAAGCTAGTTTTAACTGAAAAAATATTTAAATTCAAGCAATAGTTCCCGAGTTATTGAATGCCAAAAGGCTGCGTGACTGTTTTGGTTACCACAAATATCCAAGCCTCAATTGTATTTTGGTACGCATACACCGTCTACTCATAAGATAGAACTTATATCTGATTTTTTTAAAATCCATGCAATAGTTCCTAAGTTACGGACTGCCAACAGGCTAGGTACAAATATCCAGAACTCAATTTAATTTTGGTACGGGACACACCATTTACTCAAAAGCTAGTTAAAACGGAAAAAAGATAATCCATATAATAAGTTATTCAACGCAAAAAGACTGGTGACTGTTCTGGTCGCCACAAATATTGAGACACCAATTTAATTTTGGTACATGACACATCGTCTACCCATAAGCTTCATATATTAGAAAAAAAATTATAATCCATGAAATCATCACAGAGTAACTCAATGTCAAAAGGCTGGTGACTATTTCGGTCGCCGCAAATATCAAGACCCCAATTTTATTTTAGTACAGGACACACCATCTACTCATAAGCTAGTTATAACTGAAAAACATTTAAAATCCATGCAATAGTTCCGGGTTATTGAATGCTAAAAGGATAGGTGACTGTTTTGGTCGACACAAATAGCAGGATCCGAATTTAATTTTGGTACAGGACACACTATCTACTCATAAGGTAGTTACATCTGAAAACAAATTAAATCCATTCAATAGTTTTTGAGTTATTTAATACCAAACGCCTTGGTGGCTTTTTGGTCGCCAAAAATATTGAGACTCAAATTTAATTTTGGTGTGCGACACACCGTCTATCCATATGCTACATATATCAGAAGAAAACAAAATAAATTCAGGCAATAGCTTTTAAGTTATGGAGCAGACACGAATCCGGGACGGACAGACAAAAATTTAAATACCCCTTGTAGCAACCATTTTTGAAATAACAGATGAATTATGAAAAAATAACATTTTTGAAATAAAAATACGACACTTTCGAAGTAAAAACTACTTTTGAAATAAATTATAACCAACTTTGAAATAATTTTTAAAACCACAATTGAAATAAAAATACGCAACTTTTGGAATAAAAATTGCACTTTTTTCAAAACTGGCAGTTCTTTACTTCAAAGGTAGCTTTTATTTCAAAAATATTTTTTTTAATTTCAAAGTAATTTTTTTATTCAAAAGTTATTTATTTTCATTTCAAATATCATTTTTGTATTTCAAAAGTCTGTTTTTTTTCCTTTCAAATGTGAACACTGTTACATTGCTTTACGCGTTTTAGCAAAAGAGTGAACAGAACGTTCAAAGTGCATTGGAACTGTAGAGCCCTCGGACGCCAAAAAATCTGCCCACAATGTACGGGTAAAACCTCGTACAGTGAGGCCACACATGTATGCAGTTATGCATGGTGGTTTTGATGGGTCAAATCAAGGCGAGAATAAGAAAACACAAAGTTTTACAAGGAAGAAACTGTGTTATTTCTTACTTTCGCTTTGAGTCTTGCTCAAATTTCAGCCGAAAATAAGAAATTAAGAATGGCATAAATGAGGCATTGAGGCGTTTTTTCATGTTTTCTTATTCTCGCAATTTCTTGTTTTCGCCTTAGTGTTTCCTTGTTTTCGCTTGGGCCATAGTTATACACCCTGGGCAGGGCGTACATATCCCCGGAATCCATCACTGCTCAAACATGTCAATAATACAGTAAACCAAATGAAATATCATGGGTATAGTTTATTACAACAACTTATTATGTGGTATAAAGGTCTAAATGATATACCCCTTTTAACACAATTAGAAACTTGTCTGCATGGTTATCTGAGACAAGAAGAGTTTCCCTTGTGTTTTAATGTTCATAAATAATACAAGGGTTGCATTTGATATTTGTTGCGAGATTGTTCTCTGGAAAAAGTTCCACGATCTTGCACGTTTACATCGAGTTTACATTGCGTCTTTAGGTATTTTATTGATGTACCTGAGGAAATTATTAATGCATAGTACACTCATGGAGGAGAAGCAAGCGTGAGGGGGGGGGGGGGGGGTATTATTTGTCTTAATGTGTCAGACTTGATCCTTTGGAGTAACCTAATAGAATACCCTCTTGGGAGAAGAGCTTTAAAAAGAACAGAACAGACCTGATTCAAAAATTTAAAGAACTACAATTTCTATATAAACTAAAACCCTGAAACATGACCCAGCATGAAGCAGCCGATGCGTATCAGTAGGTTTTAAGAATACTTTGTAATCTAGATACCCAGTAGTATGATATGTATGACATTTGTAAATAGTTACATCCAAACAATCCACATAAGTATGATCAATAGCAGGCTGTAGTTTAATGCTGGGGTCGTGAGAGTAAAAATATCAATGAAAATATGAATCTCTTCCAACGTATGCTACCAAATGATAAAAATGCCATCCAGATACCAAAGGCAAATGGAAAGTTGATTGTGACATTTGCGAAAATGAAAATAGAGACAAAGTTAGGACTAAACATTTTCCATAGCGCATCCTTTAATTTGCTGGAAGATCTCTCCGTTGGATTTAATATCATTACCTTTTAAGGTATGTTCCAACAATTCTAAAATGTCTTTGTCCGGACGACGGTGATGAGGATACCTTTGGGATGCTAATTTTATGGACCCACGTCTGTGTCAATGTTTGTATACATAGACTCTACATCCAGAGTAACCAAAATCATATCTCAAACAATTTGGCCAACAAATCATCCATATTTTTGATAAAGCTAGGGTGCCGATCTAGGTTTTAGATCGTAACCAATTCGCTCTGATATTCTATAACTTTCACTACCACACTTGGAGATAATGGGACGCCCAGGGGGTATTGTAATACAATGCCGATAGAGACAGGCAGGTGGCAAAACAAAGTCAGAGGTGACCGATTATGCGAGTTGTGTTCCATTCAGTGTGTTGGTGACGAAGAAATATCTAAATACCTCAACTCATACTATTGTCGTCATCCATCATTAAATAAGTTTATCGATCTTTGTAAAACCAGCTACAAACCGAAGTTACTTAAACTGTCTAAATTTATACATATTATAATACCAACCTTAAGATTATGATTGTATTTGAAATATTTTCCCGTACTTTTGCTAGTGCACACCATTGCATTTATATTGATGTATACAACTAGGTATGGGCGTATATTTATATTTATGCTTATTAGTTTCCAAATAGATTAAGCTATTATGTAGACATACATAAGTTATTGTCTAAACTGTCAGAATTTGAAACCATGTACTTTTAGTTTATAATTTCTGTGTAACTATGTTCTTATATATACAGTTGTCAACATGATTATCCAGATGTTTGAAACATGTACTTCCCCATTTACCACCGTGTGTGGTCTGGGTGTAAACCAAATAAAGTTAAAGTAAAGTAAAAGTAGGCTTGGGCCATTTTCAATGTAAACTTTTATATGTAAACGGCCTGTGTACCCCACTCAAATCGCGGTAGATATCAGGCCTATAATTCTGGAGTATTCCACAACATGCAATAATTTACCAATAGAAAAGTCTCTATCGGATAATGATTTGGGGCAAGGCACAAATGAAGCCCTCTATTGAGTAGAGATATATCATCATCAGTGAGTTCCTCGTTTCTAAGATTAACAATATCATTTCCTATGCCGAAAGTAGGGCGGCACATGCGCTGTTCCAAATTTAGCTGTATCTTCGGACCAGTGAATTTTGTCTATTGATGTTTTAAATGTTGAATGGGGTATTTTTGGTATGACCATCTCTCTTCATCGTGGAAGTAGCAGAGTTATATATGTTCATTTAATAGAAAGTAGATGAGCGAGTTGGAAAAAGTCGTCCCAACAGCTGTCATCATATTGCGCATCTAATATAACGAAAATTGGCACCAGGAAAACATTTTACCTGCATATTAGCATAAGTGGATCCAATGGGTCAGAACCCCACCCCTTCCCCTGTTCTGAGCAAAAAAAGAAGAGAGAAAAACAAAGAGAAAGGGAGAGTGAAAAATGCCATTTTTTGCTTGAACCTGTTACCTCAAGCCCTGCCAAATGTTATGACAAAGCCTAACAAAGTTAAAAGTTAAAAGTTGAGAACTTAAATACCTCAGTTTGTTTGGACCACGATATTCGTTAAAACAAGATTATTCAATGCTTTGGAACATACTTCTTGTCTGTTTTGTAATAAAGCAATTGGAATTTCTAGGTGTAATTTAAAAATTGTTGTATTTTTGCAAGTTATTACGACATCTTTCTAAAATGTGTACCGCAAGCCTTCCAACTTAGAATTATATTACCAACCTTAGCAATATAAGTGGGACAGTCGCCAAGGACTTTCCGAAGGTCGACAGTTTTCTCTAAGCATAGAGAATGACATACATTATTGATTGACTTTCAATGTTATTGGAAAAATACGGAGAAACGGCCACACGCATACAGGGCTTACCATGACCAATACGAACAAACATGGCTAATACGAACAACCAAACTGGGCCAATACAAGATCGAACATGGCGACCGTCTCATTGACCCATTGACGTCACTTGAGTCGAGACAAAAGAGACTAATGAAAGACATTTGCATATACATTCATTTTAATTCAGCCCTGGGGTTCTTATTTGTGTTACATAGAGTTTATTACTTTTTTTATTTGTTAATGTTTAAAGTTTGCTTATTTTGTTTTGTGTACTGTAGTGTAGTGTGGGCCTACTCTACCGACCCTTGTCGGGTGCATCTTGGATAGGCCTATATCTTCCTGACCGACAAAGTAAGTAAAACGGGATGAGACACATGTGTGCAGCTACTTGAATCTTGATGTATTGCAAAACAGCTCAACTTCTCATGGCATTTACGCCCGACGTAAGTCCAACGCAACGCCTAATTGTCGTGGCAACATATTATACCTCCGACATTACGTTACGACCCCCTTTTAATACAACTAGAAACTTGTGTATTTTACTTTTTAGTCAAGAAAATTGACTCTGTGTCCGTGTCTTTTAATTTCTATTATAAATATTGTAATGCATATATAGGCCTACACTTTGCTTACTTTGCTAAAGTAAAGATTTTATTTAGTTAATATAGGCCTATGTACAACAAATATACCAACGTAGGCTAAATAATGAGATTGACCGAGGCCAAAATATTTTAACTGCAGTTGAAACTATTTTGACCAATAAAATAATGATAAAAAATGAAGACATCACCACGTAGTTAGTTGTTTTTGAACAACGACATTTCATATTTTGACCAATGTTAACAGTTTTAACCGCGGTCAACATATTTTGACTCGTGTTGAAATCATTTTAGCTATCGAAGCCCAAATAAACTTGCCGTGAGTTTCAGTGAATGGGCGAGCGAAAATAGCAGACATTATTTCCGAATGATCCCAGGCCAAGCAAAATGGGTCTCAGAGACCCTCTCTTACCAGACAAGCAAATTAATAAATTAATGTAGACTCCAGACCTATCTTTGCCCCCCCCCCTCCCCCCCCCCAATAATTGGCCTATTAAAAGATTTATGGAGTTTTCAAACACGATAGTTAAGGGCAGTTAAGTGATTAAAGGGCAAAAACAGTTGAAAACTGGCGTTTAGAAACATTTTTTTAGCGGCAAATCTTAGATTAATAAATAAATATAGGCTACAGTTTCTGAGGAACAAAACCTCGCCCAGCCACTCAATCAGTCATGATGTTGGCTTGTCCATCGTCTGATCGCAATGTTTGCTACTCTCCGTTTTAGTAACATTTCTGAGAAAAATCTATATCTTATATGCCAGAAATGGCTTAGACAGGTGTCGGCGATTTAGTACCCTCGAGCTCTCCGGGATTAGGCAGCCCCTGGCCCTTCGCGTGATTGTGCTGTGATTTTGTCTCCCATGTATAGTCAAACTTTTTCCCCAACTACGCCCAACAGCCAAAACTGTCTTGCGGTAAGATTATTTTGTTATAGCCGATCGCCTTAACACAATATGTGCGACTGTAAATTTGACAATTTCTTTTTGAAATGTCAAGTTTTCAATGCCAGAAATGGCCTGGAACGCATCGCTGGCAATCTCGAGCTTTAGAGCAATCGTGATGACGAGCCTATCTTTGTGTACCCAAGTACTGACAAGTACTAGTCTTGCTATGCATAGATAGTCGCGTCATCACAATTGACTTTAGAGCTGTCGGGGACTGCAGGCCCCTGGACTCTCGCGTGATAGTGCTGTCATAGTGGCCCACCTGTAGGCAGATTTCTGGCTACGATACTGAGTAAGAGTATACCTATTATATGAAAGCCTTGAAAGTTTTTATGGGTGCGTACATTATCTACTACGTCAGTTGTTACAGATCCCTAAAATATCCAGCGCAATGGCCTATAACAGATTTTTTTTCTTCCAAAGTGAGTAGATTTCAAACTTTACAAGTCAAAAATCTTTACATCAATTTCACTTATTGGGCCCTGAAAATGGCCCAGAACGCATAGGCGGCCCCTGGACCCTCGCCTGTTGTGCTGTGATAGTTGCCCCCCCCCCCCCCCAATATGAAAAACGTTCCGCCGCCCCAGCTCTCAGCACCTGCATGCTTAAGGGGGTGTGCCCCAGTGCAAAGCGTAGCTGGGATCCCATGGCCCTCTCCTACGCCAACACTTGCTCAAAGGTGGGTAGGGGGGGGGGATGGTGTAGCGGGCTCCAACGGGGCCCTATGCAAACCCAGTATTGCTCAAGGTGGGAGGAAAGCCGTGTGCAAAGCGTATGGGGCTTCACCCCAACAGGTGTAAAGCGTAGCGGGGCTCCGTCCCATGCCCTCTCCCACCCGAGCACTTGTTCAAGGATGGGGAGGCGGGCTGGGTGCTAAGCATAGTAAACCTCCAATGGCCCTCACCCACACTAGCGCTTGCTTAATTATGAGGGATGGATGGGTGCCAGCGCAGCAGGGCTTTTAGACCTTATCCCACCCGAGCGCCTGCTAAATCGGGCAGGGCCTAGGGTAACAAGCAAACCGTAAAGGCATAGCAAACTCCAGGAATCGATGCAGTTTATCTTAAGCAATACCCACCAAGTCCCCGTCAGTAAAATGATAATCACTTTTGCCCAACAGGTGATGTTTGATGATTGATTGAGGTTTTACCCCGCACTCAATACTATTTCATTTATATGGCGACGTTGGCAGGTTAAGTGGGGGAGGAGACAGGGCTCATTGCCCGGAGGAAAACCCCGACCTTCTGAGAGTACCTGGCAACTCTTCCACATAGCCGGGGTTTTGCATGGACGAACTGTTTTTTTTAAATATATATTTCTTTAGTTAATCATGACTTTTAAAACTATTGGAACGTATATGCCTATTCTTGAGATCGGCTACGGACTGATCGAATTGAAGCTTCAGCCACCGGCCTATCGGACAGTTTGCGCTTTTTTATACGTTAAATCACTGTATTTTGGGACTGAATACAAATGGCGTCAAAAGTATGTATCAAATATTTTACTACAGATGAAAAAAATTCCCAAAGTCTTACAGTGGGACAACTTCTACACGACATGCCAATCTAAAATTAGAAGTTACCCTAGTCTTAAAGGCCAGATTTAACCTCTAAGGCCATTGGATGGCATTTTTATCGGAAATATCCATTGGAATGGGGCTGGAGAGTTCACACAGGAGGTCGATTTAAAAAAAACAAAAAAAAAACAACAACACCATGGAATTTTACCTGGCATTTGCTCGCATCTACGTGCTTTTATATTATTCTCTTACACTTAGCTAGAGCTATTGTTAGTTACATCGCTCATTCCAACACTAGCAGCTATTGGAAATGCCCCGTGGAACCTATCACAGTTGCCAGTTCAAAGTGAATCGGATCGACAGGCAACGTCGCCATTTTGCCAGTTTTCGTCAAAATGGGACTATTTCGTGAAATTGACTCTACGTTTCCGTTACTAGTTTAACGTTTTCTTAAATTCAAAATATATATTCACGTACAGCGTGATGTCAGGATTTTTATATTTATCTGATAGCTTTTTAAAATGTAACCCCCCACACATGCATTTGCGAAACGTTTACCACGTCTGTGCCACACACGTTGACGTCGGTCAGGACGATCAAGGCAGATACGAGACTCGTCAGAGAAAAGGACAGAGTTCCAATCATTGATACGCCATCTCTGATGATTTCGAGCGCATCGTAAACGCTTTTGGCGTGCGGTGGGTGTCAATATGGGCCCTCGGTAGGGGATGCGTGCATGAATCTGTATCTGTTGGAGACGGCGTCGAATGGTGCTGAGGCTTACCCTGGGCCTTCCAATTCCCTCTGTCTCACGAGCAGTCTGTGTCGAGTGCGAAATCGGTCACGTGTGTGCAACAAACCGATGTACCGATCCTGGCGGGCTGTAGTGACTCTTGGCTGACTCTTGGCTGGGCGTGGTCGGTCGGCAACATTGCCAGTTTCATGTTCACTGATTCTGAGGCGATTAATTGTGGAGGGATGACACTGCATGTGACGTCCTACGGCGGCACAACTGAGACCCGCCTGTAACATGCCAATGGCACGTTCCCTTTATTGTGTCGTAAGTCGGGGCATGGTAACGTTTTCTGATTTTTTTGTCTTTATGCTGAGCTTCGTGTAAAGTGTTGAACCCACGACAAATGAGCCCTGAAAGCTGTTCTCAGTGACGGTGAAACACTCAATGGACGTTATTAGGAAATGTTGCGTAATGTTCACGACAGGCGCGTCGGGGACACCACAGGTTATCTAGTTATTGCAACTCAACTCGAACTAACAATAAACAACAAAACGTAAATGGCCAATAGCCTAACTGGGGTAGAAACATAAAATTCAACCGTGCGTTTAATGGCGCTAAGTAAATAAACAAGTGATACAAACTTGATATAGACATGTACCTTCCCATGTTACCATGACGTTCACATGCTACCATGACGTTCCCATGTTACCATGGCGTTCCAATGTTACCATGACGTTCACATGTTAACATGGCGTTCACATGTTACCATGACGTTCACATGTTACCATGACGTTCACATGTTACCATGACGCCCACGTTTTACCATGACGTTCACATGTTACCATGCCGTTCACAGGTAACCATGAAGTTCACATGTTACCATGACGTTCACATGTTACCATGACGTTCACAGGTTACCATAAAGTTCACATGTTACCATGACGTTCACAGGTTACCATGACGTTCACAGGTTACCATGACGTTCACATGTTACCATGCCGTTCACATGTTACCATGACGTTCACATGTTACCATGACGTTTGCATGTTACCAAGACGTTCATATGTTACCATGACGTTCACATGTTACCATGACGTTCACATGTTACCATGACGTTCACATGTTACCATGACGTTCACATGTTACCATGACGTTCACATGTTACCATGACGTGAATTTTGTCTATTGATGTTTTAAATGTTGAATGGGGTATTTTTGGTATGACCATCTCTCTTCATCGTGGAAGTAGCAGAGTTATATATGTTCATTTAATAGAAAGTAGATGAGCGAGTTGGAAAAAGTCGTCCCAACAGCTGTCATCATATTGCGCATCTAATATAACGAAAATTGGCACCAGGAAAACATTTTACCTGCATATTAGCATAAGTGGATCCAATGGGTCAGAACCCCACCCCTTCCCCTGTTCTGAGCAAAAAAAGAAGAGAGAAAAACAAAGAGAAAGGGAGAGTGAAAAATGCCATTTTTTGCTTGAACCTGTTACCTCAAGCCCTGCCAAATGTTATGACAAAGCCTAACAAAGTTAAAAGTTAAAAGTTGAGAACTTAAATACCTCAGTTTGTTTGGACCACGATATTCGTTAAAACAAGATTATTCAATGCTTTGGAACATACTTCTTGTCTGTTTTGTAATAAAGCAATTGGAATTTCTAGGTGTAATTTAAAAATTGTTGTATTTTTGCAAGTTATTACGACATCTTTCTAAAATGTGTACCGCAAGCCTTCCAACTTAGAATTATATTACCAACCTTAGCAATATAAGTGGGACAGTCGCCAAGGACTTTCCGAAGGTCGACAGTTTTCTCTAAGCATAGAGAATGACATACATTATTGATTGACTTTCAATGTTATTGGAAAAATACGGAGAAACGGCCACACGCATACAGGGCTTACCATGACCAATACGAACAAACATGGCTAATACGAACAACCAAACTGGGCCAATACAAGATCGAACATGGCGACCGTCTCATTGACCCATTGACGTCACTTGAGTCGAGACAAAAGAGACTAATGAAAGACATTTGCATATACATTCATTTTAATTCAGCCCTGGGGTTCTTATTTGTGTTACATAGAGTTTATTACTTTTTTTATTTGTTAATGTTTAAAGTTTGCTTATTTTGTTTTGTGTACTGTAGTGTAGTGTGGGCCTACTCTACCGACCCTTGTCGGGTGCATCTTGGATAGGCCTATATCTTCCTGACCGACAAAGTAAGTAAAACGGGATGAGACACATGTGTGCAGCTACTTGAATCTTGATGTATTGCAAAACAGCTCAACTTCTCATGGCATTTACGCCCGACGTAAGTCCAACGCAACGCCTAATTGTCGTGGCAACATATTATACCTCCGACATTACGTTACGACCCCCTTTTAATACAACTAGAAACTTGTGTATTTTACTTTTTAGTCAAGAAAATTGACTCTGTGTCCGTGTCTTTTAATTTCTATTATAAATATTGTAATGCATATATAGGCCTACACTTTGCTTACTTTGCTAAAGTAAAGATTTTATTTAGTTAATATAGGCCTATGTACAACAAATATACCAACGTAGGCTAAATAATGAGATTGACCGAGGCCAAAATATTTTAACTGCAGTTGAAACTATTTTGACCAATAAAATAATGATAAAAAATGAAGACATCACCACGTAGTTAGTTGTTTTTGAACAACGACATTTCATATTTTGACCAATGTTAACAGTTTTAACCGCGGTCAACATATTTTGACTCGTGTTGAAATCATTTTAGCTATCGAAGCCCAAATAAACTTGCCGTGAGTTTCAGTGAATGGGCGAGCGAAAATAGCAGACATTATTTCCGAATGATCCCAGGCCAAGCAAAATGGGTCTCAGAGACCCTCTCTTACCAGACAAGCAAATTAATAAATTAATGTAGACTCCAGACCTATCTTTGCCCCCCCCCCCCTCCCCCCCCCCCCCAATAATTGGCCTATTAAAAGATTTATGGAGTTTTCAAACACGATAGTTAAGGGCAGTTAAGTGATTAAAGGGCAAAAACAGTTGAAAACTGGCGTTTAGAAACATTTTTTTAGCGGCAAATCTTAGATTAATAAATAAATATAGGCTACAGTTTCTGAGGAACAAAACCTCGCCCAGCCACTCAATCAGTCATGCTGTTGGCTTGTCCATCGTCTGATCGCAATGTTTGCTACTCTCCGTTTTAGTAACATTTCTGAGAAAAATCTATATCTTATATGCCAGAAATGGCTTAGACAGGTGTCGGCGATTTAGTACCCTCGAGCTCTCCGGGATTAGGCAGCCCCTGGCCCTTCGCGTGATTGTGCTGTGATTTTGTCTCCCATGTATAGTCAAACTTTTTCCCCAACTACGCCCAACAGCCAAAACTGTCTTGCGGTAAGATTATTTTGTTATAGCCGATCGCCTTAACACAATATGTGCGACTGTAAATTTGACAATTTCTTTTTGAAATGTCAAGTTTTCAATGCCAGAAATGGCCTGGAACGCATCGCTGGCAATCTCGAACTTTAGAGCAATCGTGATGACGAGCCTATCTTTGTGTACCCAAGTACTGACAAGTACTAGTCTTGCTATGCATAGATAGTCGCGTCATCACAATTGACTTTAGAGCTGTCGGGGACTGCAGGCCCCTGGACTCTCGCGTGATAGTGCTGTCATAGTGGCCCACCTGTAGGCAGATTTCTGGCTACGATACTGAGTAAGAGTATACCTATTATATGAAAGCCTTGAAAGTTTTTATGGGTGCGTACATTATCTACTACGTCAGTTGTTACAGATCCCTAAAATATCCAGCGCAATGGCCTATAACAGATTTTTTTTCTTCCAAAGTGAGTAGATTTCAAACTTTACAAGTCAAAAATCTTTACATCAATTTCACTTATTGGGCCCTGAAAATGGCCCAGAACGCATAGGCGGCCCCTGGACCCTCGCCTGTTGTGCTGTGATAGTTGCCCCCCCCCCCCCCCCCCAATATGAAAAACGTTCCGCCGCCCCAGCTCTCAGCACCTGCATGCTTAAGGGGGTGTGCCCCAGTGCAAAGCGTAGCTGGGATCCCATGGCCCTCTCCTACGCCAACACTTGCTCAAAGGTGGGTAGGGGGGGGGGGATGGTGTAGCGGGCTCCAACGGGGCCCTATGCAAACCCAGTATTGCTCAAGGTGGGAGGAAAGCCGTGTGCAAAGCGTATGGGGCTTCACCCCAACAGGTGTAAAGCGTAGCGGGGCTCCGTCCCATGCCCTCTCCCACCCGAGCACTTGTTCAAGGATGGGGAGGCGGGCTGGGTGCTAAGCATAGTAAACCTCCAATGGCCCTCACCCACACTAGCGCTTGCTTAATTATGAGGGATGGATGGGTGCCAGCGCAGCAGGGCTTTTAGACCTTATCCCACCCGAGCGCCTGCTAAATCGGGCAGGGCCTAGGGTAACAAGCAAACCGTAAAGGCATAGCAAACTCCAGGAATCGATGCAGTTTATCTTAAGCAATACCCACCAAGTCCCCGTCAGTAAAATGATAATCACTTTTGCCCAACAGGTGATGTTTGATGATTGATTGAGGTTTTACCCCGCACTCAATACTATTTCATTTATATGGCGACGTTGGCAGGTTAAGTGGGGGAGGAGACAGGGCTCATTGCCCGGAGGAAAACCCCGCCCTTCTGAGAGTACCTGGCAACTCTTCCACATAGCCGGGGTTTTGCATGGACGAACTGTTTTTTTTAAATATATATTTCTTTAGTTAATCATGACTTTTAAAACTATTGGAACGTATAGGCCTATTCTTGAGATCGGCTACGGACTGATCGAATTGAAGCTTCAGCCACCGGCCTATCGGACAGTTTGCGCTTTTTTATACGTTAAATCACTGTATTTTGGGACTGAATACAAATGGCGTCAAAAGTATGTATCAAATATTTTACTACAGATGAAAAAAATTCCCAAAGTCTTACAGTGGGACAACTTCTACACGACATGCCAATCTAAAATTAGAAGTTACCCTAGTCTTAAAGGCCAGATTTAACCTCTAAGGCCATTGGATGGCATTTTTATCGGAAATATCCATTGGAATGGGGCTGGAGAGTTCACACAGGAGGTCGATTTAAAAAAAACAAAAAAAAAACAACAACACCATGGAATTTTACCTGGCATTTGCTCGCATCTACGTGCTTTTATATTATTCTCTTACACTTAGCTAGAGCTATTGTTAGTTACATCGCTCATTCCAACACTAGCAGCTATTGGAAATGCCCCGTGGAACCTATCACAGTTGCCAGTTCAAAGTGAATCGGATCGACAGGCAACGTCGCCATTTTGCCAGTTTTCGTCAAAATGGGACTATTTCGTGAAATTGACTCTACGTTTCCGTTACTAGTTTAACGTTTTCTTAAATTCAAAATATATATTCACGTACAGCGTGATGTCAGGATTTTTATATTTATCTGATAGCTTTTTAAAATGTAACCCCCCACACATGCATTTGCGAAACGTTTACCACGTCTGTGCCACACACGTTGACGTCGGTCAGGACGATCAAGGCAGATACGAGACTCGTCAGAGAAAAGGACAGAGTTCCAATCATTGATACGCCATCTCTGATGATTTCGAGCGCATCGTAAACGCTTTTGGCGTGCGGTGGGTGTCAATATGGGCCCTCGGTAGGGGATGCGTGCATGAATCTGTATCTGTTGGAGACGGCGTCGAATGGTGCTGAGGCTTACCCTGGGCCTTCCAATTCCCTCTGTCTCACGAGCAGTCTGTGTCGAGTGCGAAATCGGTCACGTGTGTGCAACAAACCGATGTACCGATCCTGGCGGGCTGTAGTGACTCTTGGCTGACTCTTGGCTGGGCGTGGTCGGTCGGCAACATTGCCAGTTTCATTTTCACTGATTCTGAGGCGATTAATTGTGGAGGGATGACACTGCATGTGACGTCCTACGGCGGCACAACTGAGACCCGCCTGTAACATGCCAATGGCACGTTCCCTTTATTGTGTCGTAAGTCGGGGCATGGTAACGTTTTCTGATTTTTTTGTCTTTATGCTGAGCTTCGTGTAAAGTGTTGAACCCACGACAAATGAGCCCTGAAAGCTGTTCTCAGTGACGGTGAAACACTCAATGGACGTTATTAGGAAATGTTGCGTAATGTTCACGACAGGCGCGTCGGGGACACCACAGGTTATCTAGTTATTGCAACTCAACTCGAACTAACAATAAACAACAAAACGTAAATGGCCAATAGCCTAACTGGGGTAGAAACATAAAATTCAACCGTGCGTTTAATGGCGCTAAGTAAATAAACAAGTGATACAAACTTGATATAGACATGTACCTTCCCATGTTACCATGACGTTCACATGCTACCATGACGTTCCCATGTTACCATGACGTTCCAATGTTACCATGACGTTCACATGTTAACATGGCGTTCACATGTTACCATGACGTTCACATGTTACCATGACGTTCACATGTTACCATGACGCCCACGTTTTACCATGACGTTCACATGTTACCATGCCGTTCACAGGTAACCATGAAGTTCACATGTTACCATGACGTTCACATGTTACCATGACGTTCACAGGTTACCATAAAGTTCACATGTTACCATGACGTTCACAGGTTACCATGACGTTCACAGGTTACCATGACGTTCACATGTTACCATGCCGTTCACATGTTACCATGACGTTCACATGTTACCATGACGTTTGCATGTTACCAAGACGTTCATATGTTACCATGACGTTCACATGTTACCATGACGTTCACATGTTACCATGACGTTCACATGTTACCATGACGTTCACATGTTACCATGACGTTCACATGTTACCATGACGTAAATTTTGTCTATTGATGTTTTAAATGTTGAATGGGGTATTTTTGGTATGACCATCTCTCTTCATCGTGGAAGTAGCAGAGTTATATATGTTCATTTAATAGAAAGTAGATGAGCGAGTTGGAAAAAGTCGTCCCAACAGCTGTCATCATATTGCGCATCTAATATAACGAAAATTGGCACCAGGAAAACATTTTACCTGCATATTAGCATAAGTGGATCCAATGGGTCAGAACCCCACCCCTTCCCCTGTTCTGAGCAAAAAAAGAAGAGCGAAAAACAAAGAGAAAGGGAGAGTGAAAAATGCCATTTTTTGCTTGAACCTGTTACCTCAAGCCCTGCCAAATGTTATGACAAAGCCTAACAAAGTTAAAAGTTAAAAGTTGAGAACTTAAATACCTCAGTTTGTTTGGACCACGATATTCGTTAAAACAAGATTATTCAATGCTTTGGAACATACTTCTTGTCTGTTTTGTAATAAAGCAATTGGAATTTCTAGGTGTAATTTAAAAATTGTTGTATTTTTGCAAGTTATTACGACATCTTTCTAAAATGTGTACCGCAAGCCTTCCAACTTAGAATTATATTACCAACCTTAGCAATATAAGTGGGACAGTCGCCAAGGACTTTCCGAAGGTCGACAGTTTTCTCTAAGCATAGAGAATGACATACATTATTGATTGACTTTCAATGTTATTGGAAAAATACGGAGAAACGGCCACACGCATACAGGGCTTACCATGACCAATACGAACAAACATGGCTAATACGAACAACCAAACTGGGCCAATACAAGATCGAACATGGCGACCGTCTCATTGACCCATTGACGTCACTTGAGTCGAGACAAAAGAGACTAATGAAAGACATTTGCATATACATTCATTTTAATTCAGCCCTGGGGTTCTTATTTGTGTTACATAGAGTTTATTACTTTTTTTATTTGTTAATGTTTAAAGTTTGCTTATTTTGTTTTGTGTACTGTAGTGTAGTGTGGGCCTACTCTACCGACCCTTGTCGGGTGCATCTTGGATAGGCCTATATCTTCCTGACCGACAAAGTAAGTAAAACGGGATGAGACACATGTGTGCAGCTACTTGAATCTTGATGTATTGCAAAACAGCTCAACTTCTCATGGCATTTACGCCCGACGTAAGTCCAACGCAACGCCTAATTGTCGTGGCAACATATTATACCTCCGACATTACGTTACGACCCCCTTTTAATACAACTAGAAACTTGTGTATTTTACTTTTTAGTCAAGAAAATTGACTCTGTGTCCGTGTCTTTTAATTTCTATTATAAATATTGTAATGCATATATAGGCCTACACTTTGCTTACTTTGCTAAAGCCGGGGTTATGTCTGGAGGTCCAGCGGGGAGCCGCTCCCCCTTGATAAGCCGGGGCTATGTCTGGAGGTCCAGCGGGGAGCCGCTCCCCCTTGATAAGCCGGGGCTATGTCTGGAGGTCCAGCGGGGAGCCGCTCCCCCTTGATAAGCTGGGGCTATGTCTGGAGGTCCAGCGGGGAGCCGCTCCCCCTTGATAAGCCGGGGCTATGTCTGGAGGTCCAGCGGGGAGCCGCTCCCCCTTGATAAGCCGGGGCTATGTCTGGAGGTCCAGCGGGGAGCCGCTCCCCCTTGATAAGCCGGGGCTATGTCTGGAGGTCCAGCGGGGAGCCGCTCCCCCTTGATAAGCCGGGGCTATGTCTGGAGGTCCAGCGGGGAGCCGCTCCCCCTTGATAAGCCGGGGCTATGTCTGGAGGTCCAGCGGGGAGCCGCTCCCCCTTGATAAGCCGGGGCTATGTCTGGAGGTCCAGCGGGGAGCCGCTCCCCCTTGATAAGCCGGGGCTATGTCTGGAGGTCCAGCGGGGAGCCGCTCCCCCTTGATAAGCCGGGGCTATGTCTGGAGGTCCAGCGGGGAGCCGCCCCCCGAGGCCCTCCCCCTTGAAAAGATTTTTTGAAACGGGTTGTTTTGTCCCCCGCGGCCCTCGGCCCACCCCCTTATTAAGATTTCTTGAAACGGGTGTCGAAATGAGCAATTGTTCAATATCATTTCTTCGCCATACACATGAAATAATTTTGAGTGTCGCGTTACCAAATCCTTCCAATATAATCAATAAACCATGAAGTGAATGTCAATTGAAACAAATGCACAATATAACGACTATCCCTGGGAGCTATCCCTGTCAAAAGTATTGCCCAAAAGACATTTTTGTTAATTTGGGGGGTAATCTATACAACTTACAATTTTGTAAAGCAATAAAAAATCCATTCTGGTCTGATGTTCTTACAGCCTGGCAGTCTTTTAACTCCAAGCTTAACCCCACGAAAGGAAATGTCTTCAGCGAACCTTTGTGGAAAAACCCTAGACTGGGTGATAAAGAACTTTTTATAAACCTATGGTCACAAAAAGGGCTTAACCATTTTAAAGACGTATTGGATGGTGAAGGAAAGCTTCTCAATTTTGATGATTTAAAAACTCCCCGAGGCCCTCCCCCTTGATAAGCAGGGGCTATGTCTGGAGGTCCAGCGGGGAGCCGCTCCCCGAGGCCCTCCCCCTTGATAAGCAGGGGCTATGTCTGGAGGTCCAGCGGGGAGCCGCTCCCCGAGGCCCTCCCCCTTGATAAGCAGGGGCTATGTCTGGAGGTCCAGCGGGGAGCCGCTCCCCGAGGCCCTCCGCCTTGATAAGCAGGGGCTATGTCTGGAGGTCCAGCGGGGAGCCGCTCCCCGAGGCCCTCCCCCTTGATAAGCAGGGGCTATGTCTGGAGGTCCAGCGGGGAGCCGCTCCCCGAGGCCCTCCCCCTTGATAAGCAGGGGCTATGTCTGGAGGTCCAGCGGGGAGCCGCTCCCCGAGGCCCTCCCCCTTGATAAGCAGGGGCTATGTCTGGAGGTCCAGCGGGGAGCCGCTCCCCGAGGCCCTCCCCCTTGATAAGCAGGGGCTATGTCTGGAGGTCCAGCGGGGAGCCGCTCCCCCTTGATAAGCCGGGGCTATGTCTGGAGGTCCAGCGGGGAGCCGCTCCCCGAGGCCCTCCCCCTTGATAAGCAGGGGCTATGTCTGGAGGTCCAGCGGGGAGCCGCTCCCCGAGGCCCTCCCCCTTGATAAGCAGGGGCTATGTCTGGAGGTCCAGCGGGGAGCCGCTCCCCGAGGCCCTCCCCCTTGATAAGCAGGGGCTATGTCTGGAGGTCCAGCGGGGAGCCGCTCCCCCTTGATAAGCAGGGGCTATGTCTGGAGGTCCAGCGGGGAGCCGCTCCCCCTTGATAAGCCGGGGCTATGTCTGGAGGTCCAGCGGGGAGCCGCTCCCCCTTGATAAGCCGGGGCTATGTCTGGAGGTCCAGCGGGGAGCCGCTCCCCCTTGATAAGCCGGGGCTATGTCTGGAGGTCCAGCGGGGAGCCGCTCCCCCTTGATAAGCCGGGGCTATGTCTGGAGGTCCAGCGGAGAGCCGCTCCCCCTTGATAAGCCGGGGCTATGTCTGGAGGTCCAGCGGGGAGCCGCTCCCCCTTGATAAGCCGGGGCTATGTCTGGAGGTCCAGCGGGGAGCCGCTCCCCCTTGATAAGCCGGGGCTATGTCTGGAGGTCCAGCGGGGAGCCGCTCCCCCTTGATAATCCGGGGCTATGTCTGGAGGTCCAGCGGGGAGCCGCTCCCCCTTGATAAGCCGGGGCTATGTCTGGAGGTCCAGCGGGGAGCCGCTCCCCCTTGATAAGCCGGGGCTATGTCTGGAGGTCCAGCGGGGAGCCGCTCCCCCTTGATAAGCCGGGGCTATGTCTGGAGGTCCAGCGGGGAGCCGCTCCCCCTTGATAAGCCGGGGCTATGTCTGGAGGTCCAGCGGGGAGCCGCTCCCCCTTGATAAGCCGGGGCTATGTCTGGAGGTCCAGCGGGGAGCCGCTCCCCCTTGATAAGCCGGGGCTATGTCTGGAGGTCCAGCGGGGAGCCGCTCCCCCTTGATAAGCCGGGGCTATGTCTGGAGGTCCAGCGGGGAGCCGCTCCCCCTTGATAAGCCGGGGCTATGTCTGGAGGTCCAGCGGGGAGCCGCCCCCCGAGGCCCTCCCCCTTGAAAAGATTTTTTGAAACGGGTTGTTTTGTCCCCCGCGGCCCTCGGCCCACCCCCTTATTAAGATTTCTTGAAACGGGTGTCGAAATGAGCAATTGTTCAATATCATTTCTTCGCCATACAAATGAAATAATTTTGAGTGTCGCGTTACCAAATCCTTCCAATAAAATCAATAAACCATGAAGTGAATGTCAATTGAAACAAATGCACAATATAACGACTATCCCTGGGAGCTATCCCTGTCAAAAGTATTGCCCAAAAGACATTTTTGTTAATTTGGGGGGTAATCTATACAACTTACAAGTTTGTAAAGCAATAAAAAATCCATTCTGGTCTGATGTTCTTACAGCCTGGCAGTCTTTTAACTCCAAGCTTAACCCCACGAAAGGAAATGTCTTCAGCGAACCTTTGTGGAAAAACCCTAGACTGGGTGATAAAGAACTTTTTATAAACCTATGGTCACAAAAAGGGCTTAACCATTTTAAAGACGTATTGGATGGTGAAGGAAAGCTTCTCAATTTTGAGGATTTAAAAACTCCCCGAGGCCCTCCCCCTTGATAAGCAGGGGCTATGTCTGGAGGTCCAGCGGGGAGCCGCTCCCCGAGGCCCTCCCCCTTGATAAGCAGGGGCTATGTCTGGAGGTCCAGCGGGGAGCCGCTCCCCGAGGCCCTCCCCCTTGATAAGCAGGGGCTATGTCTGGAGGTCCAGCGGGGAGCCGCTCCCCGAGGCCCTCCCCCTTGATAAGCAGGGGCTATGTCTGGAGGTCCAGCGGGGAGCCGCTCCCCCTTGATAAGCAGGGGCTATGTCTGGAGGTCCAGCGGGGAGCCGCTCCCCCTTGATAAGCAGGGGCTATGTCTGGAGGTCCAGCGGGGAGCCGCTCCCCCTTGATAAGCAGGGGCTATGTCTGGAGGTCCAGCGGGGAGCCGCTCCCCCTTGATAAGCAGGGGCTATGTCTGGAGGTCCAGCGGGGAGCCGCTCCCCCTTGATAAGCAGGGGCTATGTCTGGAGGTCCAGCGGGGAGCCGCTCCCCCTTGATAAGCAGGGGCTAAGTCTGGAGGTCCAGCGGGGAGCCGCTCCCCCTTGATAAGCAGGGGCTATGTCTGGAGGTCCAGCGGGGAGCCGCTCCCCCTTGATAAGCAGGGGCTATGTCTGGAGGTCCAGCGGGGAGCCGCTCCCCCTTGATAAGCAGGGGCTATGTCTGGAGGTCCAGCGGGGAGCCGCTCCCCCTTGGTAAGCAGGGGCTATGTCTGGAGGTCCAGCGGGGAGCCGCTCCCCGAGGCCCTCCCCCTTGATAAGCAGGGGCTATGTCTGGAGGTCCAGCGGGGAGCCGCTCCCCGAGGCCCTCCCCCTTGATAAGCAGGGGCTATGTCTGGAGGTCCAGCGGGGAGCCGCTCCCCGAGGCCCTCCCCCTTGATAAGCAGGGGCTATGTCTGGAGGTCCAGCGGGGAGCCGCTCCCCGAGGCCCTCCCCCTTGATAAGCAGGGGCTATGTCTGGAGGTCCAGCGGGGAGTCGCTCCCCGAGGCCCTCCCCCTTGATAAGCAAGGGCTATGTCTGGACGTCGCGTTACCAAATCCTTCCAATATAATCAATAAACCATGAAGTGAATGTCAATTGAAACAAATGCACAATATAACGACTATCCCTGGGAGCCAATGTCAAAAGTATTGCCCAAAAGACATTTTTGTTAATTTGGGGGGTAATCTATACAACTTACAAGTTTGTAAAGCAATAAAAAAATCCATTCTGGTCTGATGTTCTTACAGCCTGGCAGTCTTTTAACTCCAAGCTTAACCCCACGAAAGGAAATGTCTTCAGCGAACCTTTGTGGAAAAACCCTAGACTGGGTGATAAAGAACTTTTTATAAACCTATGGTCACAAAAAGGGCTTAACCATTTTAAAGACGTATTGGATGGTGAAGGAAAGCTTCTCAATTTTGAGGATTTAAAAACTCCCCGAGGCCCTCCCCCTTGATAAGCAGGGGCTATGTCTGGAGGTCCAGCGGGGAGCCGCTCCCCGAGGCCCTCCCCCTTGATAAGCAGGGGCTATGTCTGGAGGTCCAGCGGGGAGCCGCTCCCCGAGGCCCTCCCCCTTGATAAGCAGGGGCTATGTCTGGAGGTCCAGCGGGGAGCCGCTCCCCGAGGCCCTCCCCCTTGATAAGCAGGGGCTATGTCTGGAGGTCCAGCGGGGAGCCGCTCCCCGAGGCCCTCCCCCTTGATAAGCAGGGGTTATGTCTGGAGATCCAGCGGGGAGCCGCTCCCCGAGGCCCTCCCCCTTGATAAGCAGGGGCTATGTCTGGAGGTCCAGCGGGGAGCCGCTCCCCGAGGCCCTCCCCCTTGATAAGCAGGGGCTATGTCTGGAGGTCCAGCGGGGAGCCGCTCCCCGAGGCCCTCCCCCTTGATAAGCAGGGGCTATGTCTGGAGGTCCAGCGGGGAGCCGCTCCCCGAGGCCCTCCCCCTTGATAAACAGGGGCTATGTCTGGAGGTCCAGCGGGGAGCCGCTCCCCGAGGCCCTCCCCCTTGATAAGCAGGGGCTATGTCTGGAGGTCCAGCGGGGAGCCGCTCCCCGAGGCCCTCCCCCTTGATAAGCAGGGGCTATGTCTGGAGGTCCAGCGGGGAGCTGCTCCCCGAGGCCCTCCCCCTTGATAAGCAGGGGCTATGTCTGGAGGTCCAGCGGGGAGCCGCTCCCCCTTGATAAGCAGGGGCTATGTCTGGAGGTCCAGCGGGGAGCCGCTCCCCCTTGATAAGCCGGGGCTATGTCTGGAGGTCCAGCGGGGAGCCGCTCCCCCTTGATAAGCCGGGGCTATGTCTGGAGGTCCAGCGGGGAGCCGCTCCCCCTTGATAAGCCGGGGCTATGTCTGGAGGTCCAGCGGGGAGCCGCTCCCCCTTGATAAGCCGGCGCTATGTCTGGAGGTCCAGCGGGGAGCCGCTCCCCCTTGATAAGCCGGGGCTATGTCTGGAGGTCCAGCGGGGAGCCGCTCCCCCTTGATAAGCCGGGGCTATGTCTGGAGGTCCAGCGGGGAGCCGCTCCCCCTTGATAAGCCGGGGCTATGTCTGGAGGTCCAGCGGGGAGCCGCTCCCCCCTTGATAAGCCGGGGCTATGTCTGGAGGTCCAGCGGGGAGCCGCTCCCCCCTTGATAAGCCGGGGCTATGTCTGGAGGTCCAGCGGGGAGCCGCTCCCCCTTGATAAGCCGGGGCTATGTCTGGAGGTCCAGCGGGGAGCCGCTCCCCCTTGATAAGCCGGGGCTATGTCTGGAGGTCCAGCGGGGAGCCGCTCCCCCTTGATAAGCCGGGGCTATGTCTGGAGGTCCAGCGGGGAGCCGCTCCCCCTTGATAATCCTGGGCTATGTCTGGAGGTCCAGCGGGGAGCCGCTCCCCCTTGATAAGCCGGGGCTATGTCTGGAGGTCCAGCGGGGAGCCGCTCCCCCTTGATAAGCCGGGGCTATGTCTGGAGGTCCAGCGGGGAGCCGCTCCCCCTTGATAAGCCGGGGCTATGTCTGGAGGTCCAGCGGGGAGCCGCTCCCCCTTGATAAGCCGGGGCTATGTCTGGAGGTCCAGCGGGGAGCCGCTCCCCCTTGATAAGCCGGGGCTATGTCTGGAGGTCCAGCGGGGAGCCGCTCCCCCTTGATAAGCCGGGGCTATGTCTGGAGGTCTAGCGGGGAGCCGCTCCCCCTTGATAAGCCGGGGCTATGTCTGGAGGTCCAGCGGGGAGCCGCTCCCCCTTGATAAGCCGGGGCTATGTCTGGAGGTCCAGCGGGGAGCCGCTCCCCCTTGATAAGCCGGGGCTATGTCTGGAGGTCCAGCGGGGAGCCGCTCCCCCTTGATAAGCCGGGGCTATGTCTGGAGGTCCAGCGGGGAGCCGCTCCCCCTTGATAAGCCGGGGCTATGTCTGGAGGTCCAGCGGGGAGCCGCTCCCCGAGGCCCTCCCCCTTGATAAGCAGGGGTTATGTCTGGAGATCCAGCGGGGAGCCGCTCCCCGAGGCCCTCCCCCTTGATAAGCAGGGGCTATGTCTGGAGGTCCAGCGGGGAGCCGCTCCCCGAGGCCCTCCCCCTTGATAAGCAGGGGCTATGTCTGGAGGTCCAGCGGGGAGCCGCTCCCCGAGGCCCTCCCCCTTGATAAGCAGGGGCTATGTCTGGAGGTCCAGCGGGGAGCCGCTCCCCGAGGCCCTCCCCCTTGATAAACAGGGGCTATGTCTGGAGGTCCAGCGGGGAGCCGCTCCCCGAGGCCCTCCCCCTTGATAAGCAGGGGCTATGTCTGGAGGTCCAGCGGGGAGCCGCTCCCCGAGGCCCTCCCCCTTGATAAGCAGGGGCTATGTCTGGAGGTCCAGCGGGGAGCTGCTCCCCGAGGCCCTCCCCCTTGATAAGCAGGGGCTATGTCTGGAGGTCCAGCGGGGAGCCGCTCCCCCTTGATAAGCAGGGGCTATGTCTGGAGGTCCAGCGGGGAGCCGCTCCCCCTTGATAAGCCGGGGCTATGTCTGGAGGTCCAGCGGGGAGCCGCTCCCCCTTGATAAGCCGGGGCTATGTCTGGAGGTCCAGCGGGGAGCCGCTCCCCCTTGATAAGCCGGGGCTATGTCTGGAGGTCCAGCGGGGAGCCGCTCCCCCTTGATAAGCCGGCGCTATGTCTGGAGGTCCAGCGGGGAGCCGCTCCCCCTTGATAAGCCGGGGCTATGTCTGGAGGTCCAGCGGGGAGCCGCTCCCCCTTGATAAGCCGGGGCTATGTCTGGAGGTCCAGCGGGGAGCCGCTCCCCCTTGATAAGCCGGGGCTATGTCTGGAGGTCCAGCGGGGAGCCGCTCCCCCCTTGATAAGCCGGGGCTATGTCTGGAGGTCCAGCGGGGAGCCGCTCCCCCCTTGATAAGCCGGGGCTATGTCTGGAGGTCCAGCGGGGAGCCGCTCCCCCTTGATAAGCCGGGGCTATGTCTGGAGGTCCAGCGGGGAGCCGCTCCCCCTTGATAAGCCGGGGCTATGTCTGGAGGTCCAGCGGGGAGCCGCTCCCCCTTGATAAGCCGGGGCTATGTCTGGAGGTCCAGCGGGGAGCCGCTCCCCCTTGATAATCCTGGGCTATGTCTGGAGGTCCAGCGGGGAGCCGCTCCCCCTTGATAAGCCGGGGCTATGTCTGGAGGTCCAGCGGGGAGCCGCTCCCCCTTGATAAGCCGGGGCTATGTCTGGAGGTCCAGCGGGGAGCCGCTCCCCCTTGATAAGCCGGGGCTATGTCTGGAGGTCCAGCGGGGAGCCGCTCCCCCTTGATAAGCCGGGGCTATGTCTGGAGGTCCAGCGGGGAGCCGCTCCCCCTTGATAAGCCGGGGCTATGTCTGGAGGTCCAGCGGGGAGCCGCTCCCCCTTGATAAGCCGGGGCTATGTCTGGAGGTCTAGCGGGGAGCCGCTCCCCCTTGATAAGCCGGGGCTATGTCTGGAGGTCCAGCGGGGAGCCGCTCCCCCTTGATAAGCCGGGGCTATGTCTGGAGGTCCAGCGGGGAGCCGCTCCCCCTTGATAAGCCGGGGCTATGTCTGGAGGTCCAGCGGGGAGCCGCTCCCCCTTGATAAGCCGGGGCTATGTCTGGAGGTCCAGCGGGGAGCCGCTCCCCCTTGATAAGCCGGGGCTATGTCTGGAGGTCCAGCGGGGAGCCGCTCCCCCTTGATAAGCCGGGGCTATGTCTGGAGGTCCAGCGGGGAGCCGCTCCCCCTTGATAAGCCGGGGCTATGTCTGGAGGTCCAGCGGGGAGCCGCCCCCGAGGCCCTCCCCCTTGAAAAGATTTTTTGAAACGGGTTGTTTTGTCCCCCGCGGCCCTCGGCCCACCCCTTTATTAAGATTTCTTGAAACGGGTGTCGAAATGAGCAATTGTTCAATATCATTTCTTCGCCATACAAATGAAATAATTTTGAGTGTCGCGTTACCAAATCCTTCCAATATAATCAATAAACCATGAAGTGAATGTCAATTGAAACAAATGCACAATATAACGACTATCCCTGGGAGCTATCCCTGTCAAAAGTATTGCCCAAAAGACATTTTTGTTAATTTGGGGGGTAATCTATACAACTTACAAGTTTGTAAAGCAATAAAAAATCCATTCTGGTCTGATGTTCTTACAGCCTGGCAGTCTTTTAACTCCAAGCTTAACCCCACGAAAGGAAATGTCTTCAGCGAACCTTTGTGGAAAAACCCTAGACTGGGTGATAAAGAACTTTTTATAAACCTATGGTCACAAAAAGGGCTTAACCATTTTAAAGACGTATTGGATGGTGAAGGAAAGCTTCTTAATTTTGAGGATTTAAAAACTCCCCGAGGCCCTCCCCCTTGATAAGCAGGGGCTATGTCTGGAGGTCCAGCGGGGAGCCGCTCCCCCTTGATAAGCCGGGGCTATGTCTGGAGGTCCAGCGGGGAGCCGCTCCCCCTTGATAAGCCGGGGCTATGTCTGGAGGTCCAGCGGGGAGCCGCTCCCCCTTGATAAGCCGGGGCTATGTCTGGAGGTCCAGCGGGGAGCCGCTCCCCCTTGATAAGCCGGGGCTATGTCTGGAGGTCCAGCGGGGAGCCGCCCCCCGAGGCCCTCCCCCTTGAAAAGATTTTTTGAAACGGGTTGTTTTGTCCCCCGCGGCCCTCGGCCCACCCCCTTATTAAGATTTCTTGAAACGGGTGTCGAAATGAGCAATTGTTCAATATCATTTCTTCGCCATACAAATGAAATAATTTTGAGTGTCGCGTTACCAAATCCTTCCAATATAATCAAAAAACCATGAAGTGAATGTCAATTGAAACAAATGCACAATATAACGACTATCCCTGGGAGCTATCCCTGTCAAAAGTATTGCCCAAAAGACATTTTTGTTAATTTGGGGGGTAATCTATACAACTTACAAGTTTGTAAAGCAATAAAAAAATCCATTCTGGTCTGATGTTCTTACAGCCTGGCAGTCTTTTAACTCCAAGCTTAACCCCACGAAAGGAAATGTCTTCAGCGAACCTTTGTGGAAAAACCCTAGACTGGGTGATAAAGAACTTTTTATAAACCTATGGTCACAAAAAGGGCTTAACCATTTTAAAGACGTATTGGATGGTGAAGGAAAGCTTCTCAATTTTGAGGATTTAAAAACTCCCCGAGGCCCTCCCCCTTGATAAGCAGGGGCTATGTCTGGAGGTCCAGCGGGGAGCCGCTCCCCGAGGCCCTCCCCCTTGATAAGCAGGGGCTATGTCTGGAGGTCCAGCGGGGAGCCGCTCCCCGAGGCCCTCCCCCTTGATAAGCAGGGGCTATGTCTAGAGGTCCAGCGGGGAGCCGCTCCCCGAGGCCCTCCCCCTTGATAAGCAGGGGCTATGTCTGGAGGTCCAGCGGGGAGCCGCTCCCCGAGGCCCTCCCCCTTGATAAGCAGGGGTTATGTCTGGAGATCCAGCGGGGAGCCGCTCCCCGAGGCCCTCCCCCTTGATAAGCAGGGGCTATTTCTGGAGGTCCAGCGGGGAGCCGCTCCCCGAGGCCCTCCCCCTTGATAAGCAGGGGCTCTGTCTGGAGGTCCAGCGGGGAGCCGCTCCCCGAGGCCCTCCCCCTTGATAAGCAGGGGCTATGTCTGGAGGTCCAGCGGGGAGCCGCTCCCCGAGGCCCTCCCCCTTGATAAGCAGGGGCTATGTCTGGAGGTCCAGCGGGGAGCCGCTCCCCGAGGCCCTCCCCCTTGATAAGCAGGGGCTATGTCTGGAGGTCCAGCGGGGAGCTGCTCCCCGAGGCCCTCCCCCTTGATAAGCAGGGGCTATGTCTGGAGGTCCAGCGGGGAGCCGCTCCCCCTTGATAAGCAGGGGCTATGTCTGGAGGTCCAGCGGGGAGCCGCTCCCCCTTGATAAGCCGGGGCTATGTCTGGAGGTCCAGCGGGGAGCCGCTCCCCCTTGATAAGCCGGGGCTATGTCTGGAGGTCCAGCGGGGAGCCGCTCCCCCTTGATAAGCCGGGGCTATGTCTGGAGGTCCAGCGGGGAGCCGCTCCCCCTTGATAAGCCGGCGCTATGTCTGGAGGTCCAGCGGGGAGCCGCTCCCCCTTGATAAGCCGGGGCTATGTCTGGAGGTCCAGCGGGGAGCTGCTCCCCCTTGATAAGCCGGGGCTATGTCTGGAGGTCCAGCGGGGAGCCGCTCCCCCTTGATAAGCCGGGGCTATGTCTGGAGGTCCAGCGGGGAGCCGCTCCCCCCTTGATAAGCCGGGGCTATGTCTGGAGGTCCAGCGGGGAGCCGCTCCCCCCTTGATAAGCCGGGGCTATGTCTGGAGGTCCAGCGGGGAGCCGCTCCCCCTTGATAAGCCGGGGCTATGTCTGGAGGTCCAGCGGGGAGCCGCTCCCCCTTGATAAGCCGGGGCTATGTCTGGAGGTCCAGCGGGGAGCCGTTCCCCCTTGATAAGCCGGGGCTATGTCTGGAGGTCCAGCGGGGAGCCGCTCCCCCTTGATAAGCCGGGGCTATGTCTGGAGGTCCAGCGGGGAGCCGCTCCCCCTTGATAAGCCGGGGCTATGTCTGGAGGTCCAGCGGGGAGCCGCTCCCCCTTGATAAGCCGGGGCTATGTCTGGAGGTCCAGCGGGGAGCCGCTCCCCCTTGATAAGCCGGGGCTATGTCTGGAGGTCCAGCGGGGAGCCGCTCCCCCTTGATAAGCCGGGGCTATGTCTGGAGGTCCAGCGGGGAGCCGCTCCCCCTTGATAAGCCGGGGCTATGTCTGGAGGTCCAGCGGGGAGCCGCTCCCCCTTGATAAGCCGGGGCTATGTCTGGAGGTCTAGCGGGGAGCCGCCCCCCGAGGCCCTCCCCCTTGAAAAGATTTTTTGAAACGGGTTGTTTTGTCCCCCGCGGCCCTCGGCCCACCCCCTTATTAAGATTTCTTGAAACGGGTGTCGAAATGAGCAATTGTTCAATATCATTTCTTCGCCATACAAATGAAATAATTTTGAGTGTCGCGTTACCAAATCCTTCCAATATAATCAATAAACCATGAAGTGAATGTCAATTGAAACAAATGCACAATATAACGACTATCCCTGGGAGCCAATGTCAAAAGTATTGCCCAAAAGACATTTTTGTTAATTTGGGGGGTAATCTATACAACTTACAAGTTTGTAAAGCAATAAAAAAATCCATTCTGGTCTGATGTTCTTACAGCCTGGCAGTCTTTTAACTCCAAGCTTAACCCCACGAAAGGAAATGTCTTCAGCGAACCTTTGTGGAAAAACCCTAGACTGGGTGATAAAGAACTTTTTATAAACCTATGGTCACAAAAAGGGCTTAACCATTTTAAAGACGTATTGGATGGTGAAGGAAAGCTTCTCAATTTTGAGGATTTAAAAACTCCCCGAGGCCCTCCCCCTTGATAAGCAGGGGCTATGTCTGGAGGTCCAGCGGGGAGCCGCTCCCCGAGGCCCTCCCCCTTGATAAGCAGGGGCTATGTCTGGAGGTCCAGCGGGGAGCCGCTCCCCGAGGCCCTCCCCCTTGATAAGCAGGGGCTATATCTGGAGGTCCAGCGGGGAGCCGCTCCCCGAGGCCCTCCCCCTTGATAAGCAGGGGCTATGTCTGGAGGTCCAGCGGGGAGCCGCTCCCCGAGGCCCTCCCCCTTGATAAGCAGGGGTTATGTCTGGAGATCCAGCGGGGAGCCGCTCCCCGAGGCCCTCCCCCTTGATAAGCAGGGGCTATGTCTGGAGGTCCAGCGGGGAGCCGCTCCCCGAGGCCCTCCCCCTTGATAAGCAGGGGCTATGTCTGGAGGTCCAGCGGGGAGCCGCTCCCCGAGGCCCTCCCCCTTGATAAGCAGGGGCTATGTCTGGAGGTCCAGCGGGGAGCCGCTCCCCGAGGCCCTCCCCCTTGATAAGCAGGGGCTATGTCTGGAGGTCCAGCGGGGAGCCGCTCCCCGAGGCCCTCCCCCTTGATAAGCAGGGGCTATGTCTGGAGGTCCAGCGGGGAGCTGCTCCCCGAGGCCCTCCCCCTTGATAAGCAGGGGCTATGTCTGGAGGTCCAGCGGGGAGCCGCTCCCCCTTGATAAGCAGGGGCTATGTCTGGAGGTCCAGCGGGGAGCCGCTCCCCCTTGATAAGCCGGGGCTATGTCTGGAGGTCCAGCGGGGAGCCGCTCCCCCTTGATAAGCCGGGGCTATGTCTGGAGGTCCAGCGGGGAGCCGCTCCCCCTTGATAAGCCGGGGCTATGTCTGGAGGTCCAGCGGGGAGCCGCTCCCCCTTGATAAGCCGGCGCTATGTCTGGAGGTCCAGCGGGGAGCCGCTCCCCCTTGATAAGCCGGGGCTATGTCTGGAGGTCCAGCGGGGAGCCGCTCCCCCTTGATAAGCCGGGGCTATGTCTGGAGGTCCAGCGGGGAGCCGCTCCCCCTTGATAAGCCGGGGCTATGTCTGGAGGTCCAGCGGGGAGCCGCTCCCCCCTTGATAAGCCGGGGCTATGTCTGGAGGTCCAGCGGGGAGCCGCTCCCCCCTTGATAAGCCGGGGCTATGTCTGGAGGTCCAGCGGGGAGCCGCTCCCCCTTGATAAGCCGGGGCTATGTCTGGAGGTCCAGCGGGGAGCCGCTCCCCCTTGATAAGCCGGGGCTATGTCTGGAGGTCCAGCGGGGAGCCGCTCCCCCTTGATAAGCCGGGGCTATGTCTGGAGGTCCAGCGGGGAGCCGCTCCCCCTTGATAAGCCGGGGCTATGTCTGGAGGTCCAGCGGGGAGCCGCTCCCCCTTGATAATCCTGGGCTATGTCTGGAGGTCCAGCGGGGAGCCGCTCCCCCTTGATAAGCCGGGGCTATGTCTGGAGGTCCAGCGGGGAGCCGCTCCCCCTTGATAAGCCGGGGCTATGTCTGGAGGTCCAGCGGGGAGCCGCTCCCCCTTGATAAGCCGGGGCTATGTCTGGAGGTCCAGCGGGGAGCCGCTCCCCCTTGATAAGCCGGGGCTATGTCTGGAGGTCCAGCGGGGAGCCGCTCCCCCTTGATAAGCCGGGGCTATGTCTGGAGGTCCAGCGGGGAGCCGCTCCCCCTTGATAAGCCGGGGCTATGTCTGGAGGTCTAGCGGGGAGCCGCTCCCCCTTGATAAGCCGGGGCTATGTCTGGAGGTCCAGCGGGGAGCCGCTCCCCCTTGATAAGCCGGGGCTATGTCTGGAGGTCCAGCGGGGAGCCGCTCCCCCTTGATAAGCCGGGGCTATGTCTGGAGGTCCAGCGGGGAGCCGCTCCCCCTTGATAAGCCGGGGCTATGTCTGGAGGTCCAGCGGGGAGCCGCTCCCCCTTGATAAGCCGGGGCTATGTCTGGAGGTCCAGCGGGGAGCCGCTCCCCCTTGATAAGCCGGGGCTATGTCTGGAGGTCCAGCGGGGAGCCGCTCCCCCTTGATAAGCCGGGGCTATGTCTGGAGGTCCAGCGGGGAGCCGCCCCCCGAGGCCCTCCCCCTTGAAAAGATTTTTTGAAACGGGTTGTTTTGTCCCCCGCGGCCCTCGGCCCACCCCCTTATTAAGATTTCTTGAAACGGGTGTCGAAATGAGCAATTGTTCAATATCATTTCTTCGCCATACAAATGAAATAATTTTGAGTGTCGCGTTACCAAATCCTTCCAATATAATCAATAAACCATGAAGTGAATGTCAATTGAAACAAATGCACAATATAACGACTATCCCTGGGAGCTATCCCTGTCAAAAGTATTGCCCAAAAGACATTTTTGTTAATTTGGGGGGTAATCTATACAACTTACAAGTTTGTAAAGCAATAAAAAATCCATTCTGGTCTGATGTTCTTACAGCCTGGCAGTCTTTTAACTCCAAGCTTAACCCCACGAAAGGAAATGTCTTCAGCGAACCTTTGTGGAAAAACCCTAGACTGGGTGATAAAGAACTTTTTATAAACCTATGGTCACAAAAAGGGCTTAACCATTTTAAAGACGTATTGGATGGTGAAGGAAAGCTTCTTAATTTTGAGGATTTAAAAACTCCCCGAGGCCCTCCCCCTTGATAAGCAGGGGCTATGTCTGGAGGTCCAGCGGGGAGCCGCTCCCCCTTGATAAGCCGGGGCTATGTCTGGAGGTCCAGCGGGGAGCCGCTCCCCCTTGATAAGCCGGGGCTATGTCTGGAGGTCCAGCGGGGAGCCGCTCCCCCTTGATAAGCCTGGGCTATGTCTGGAGGTCCAGCGGGGAGCCGCTCCCCCTTGATAAGCCGGGGCTATGTCTGGAGGTCCAGCGGGGAGCCGCCCCCCGAGGCCCTCCCCCTTGAAAAGATTTTTTGAAACGGGTTGTTTTGTCCCCCGCGGCCCTCGGCCCACCCCCTTATTAAGATTTCTTGAAACGGGTGTCGAAATGAGCAATTGTTCAATATCATTTCTTCGCCATACAAATGAAATAATTTTGAGTGTCGCGTTACCAAATCCTTCCAATATAATCAAAAAACCATGAAGTGAATGTCAATTGAAACAAATGCACAATATAACGACTATCCCTGGGAGCTATCCCTGTCAAAAGTATTGCCCAAAAGACATTTTTGTTAATTTGGGGGGTAATCTATACAACTTACAAGTTTGTAAAGCAATAAAAAATCCATTCTGGTCTGATGTTCTTACAGCCTGGCAGTCTTTTAACTCCAAGCTTAACCCCACGAAAGGAAATGTCTTCAGCGAACCTTTGTGGAAAAACCCTAGACTGGGTGATAAAGAACTTTTTATAAACCTATGGTCACAAAAAGGGCTTAACCATTTTAAAGACGTATTGGATGGTGAAGGAAAGCTTCTCAATTTTGAGGATTTAAAAACTCCCCGAGGCCCTCCCCCTTGATAAGCAGGGGCTATGTCTGGAGGTCCAGCGGGGAGCCGCTCCCCGAGGCCCTCCCCCTTGATAAGCAGGGGCTATGTCTGGAGGTCCAGCGGGGAGCCGCTCCCCGAGGCCCTCCCCCTTGATAAGTAGGGGCTATGTCTGGAGGTCCAGCGGGGAGCCGCTCCCCGAGGCCCTCCCCCTTGATAAGCAGGGGCTATGTCTGGAGGTCCAGCGGGGAGCCGCTCCCCGAGGCCCTCCCCCTTGATAAGCAGGGGCTATGTCTGGAGGTCCAGCGGGGAGCCGCTCCCCGAGGCCCTCCCCCTTGATAAGCAGGGGCTATGTCCTGAGGTCCAGCGGGGAGCCGCTCCCCGAGGCCCTCCCCCTTGATAAGCAGGGGCTATGTCTGGAGGTCCAGCGGGGAGCCGCTCCCCGAGGCCCTCCCCCTTGATAAGCAGGGGCTATGTCTGGAGGTCCAGCGGGGAGCCGCTCCCCGAGGCCCTCCCCCTTGATAAGCAGGGGCTATGTCTGGAGGTCCAGCGGGGAACCGCTCCCCGTGGCCCTCCCCCTTGATAAGCAGGGGCTATGTCTGGAGGTCCAGCGGGGAGCCGCTCCCCGAGGCCCTCCCCCTTGATAAGCAGGGGCTATGTCTGGAGGTCCAGCGGGGAGCCGCTCCCCCTTGATAAGCCGGGGCTATGTCTGGAGGTCCAGCGGGGAGCCGCTCCCCCTTGATAAGCCGGGGCTATGTCTGGAGGTCCAGCGGGGAGCCGCTCCCCCTTGATAAGCCGGGGTTATGTCTGGAGGTCCAGCGGGGAGCCGCTCCCCCTTGATAAGCCGGGGCTATGTCTGGAGGTCCAGCGGGGAGCCGCTCCCCCTTGATAAGCCGGGGCTATGTCTGGAGGTCCAGCGGGGAGCCGCTCCCCCTTGATAAGCTGGGGCTATGTCTGGAGGTCCAGCGGGGAGCCGCTCCCCCTTGATAAGCCGGGGCTATGTCTGGAGGTCCAGCGGGGAGCCGCTCCCCCTTGATAAGCCGGGGCTATGTCTGGAGGTCCAGCGGGGAGCCGCTCCCCCTTGATAAGCCGGGGCTATGTCTGGAGGTCCAGCGGGGAGCCGCTCCCCCTTGATAAGCCGGGGCTATGTCTGGAGGTCCAGCGGGGAGCCGCTCCCCCTTGATAAGCCGGGGCTATGTCTGGAGGTCCAGCGGGGAGCCGCTCCCCCTTGATAAGCCGGGGCTATGTCTGGAGGTCCAGCGGGGAGCCGCTCCCCCTTGATAAGCCGGGGCTATGTCTGGAGGTCCAGCGGGGAGCCGCTCCCCCTTGATAAGCCGGGGCTATGTCTGGAGGTCCAGCGGGGAGCCGCCCCCCGAGGCCCTCCCCCTTGAAAAGATTTTTTGAAACGGGTTGTTTTGTCCCCCGCGGCCCTCGGCCCACCCCCTTATTAAGATTTCTTGAAACGGGTGTCGAAATGAGCAATTGTTCAATATCATTTCTTCGCCATACACATGAAATAATTTTGAGTGTCGCGTTACCAAATCCTTCCAATATAATCAATAAACCATGAAGTGAATGTCAATTGAAACAAATGCACAATATAACGACTATCCCTGGGAGCTATCCCTGTCAAAAGTATTGCCCAAAAGACATTTTTGTTAATTTGGGGGGTAATCTATACAACTTACAATTTTGTAAAGCAATAAAAAATCCATTCTGGTCTGATGTTCTTACAGCCTGGCAGTCTTTTAACTCCAAGCTTAACCCCACGAAAGGAAATGTCTTCAGCGAACCTTTGTGGAAAAACCCTAGACTGGGTGATAAAGAACTTTTTATAAACCTATGGTCACAAAAAGGGCTTAACCATTTTAAAGACGTATTGGATGGTGAAGGAAAGCTTCTCAATTTTGATGATTTAAAAACTCCCCGAGGCCCTCCCCCTTGATAAGCAGGGGCTATGTCTGGAGGTCCAGCGGGGAGCCGCTCCCCGAGGCCCTCCCCCTTGATAAGCAGGGGCTATGTCTGGAGGTCCAGCGGGGAGCCGCTCCCCGAGGCCCTCCCCCTTGATAAGCAGGGGCTATGTCTGGAGGTCCAGCGGGGAGCCGCTCCCCGAGGCCCTCCGCCTTGATAAGCAGGGGCTATGTCTGGAGGTCCAGCGGGGAGCCGCTCCCCGAGGCCCTCCCCCTTGATAAGCAGGGGCTATGTCTGGAGGTCCAGCGGGGAGCCGCTCCCCGAGGCCCTCCCCCTTGATAAGCAGGGGCTATGTCTGGAGGTCCAGCGGGGAGCCGCTCCCCGAGGCCCTCCCCCTTGATAAGCAGGGGCTATGTCTGGAGGTCCAGCGGGGAGCCGCTCCCCGAGGCCCTCCCCCTTGATAAGCAGGGGCTATGTCTGGAGGTCCAGCGGGGAGCCGCTCCCCCTTGATAAGCCGGGGCTATGTCTGGAGGTCCAGCGGGGAGCCGCTCCCCGAGGCCCTCCCCCTTGATAAGCAGGGGCTATGTCTGGAGGTCCAGCGGGGAGCCGCTCCCCGAGGCCCTCCCCCTTGATAAGCAGGGGCTATGTCTGGAGGTCCAGCGGGGAGCCGCTCCCCGAGGCCCTCCCCCTTGATAAGCAGGGGCTATGTCTGGAGGTCCAGCGGGGAGCCGCTCCCCCTTGATAAGCAGGGGCTATGTCTGGAGGTCCAGCGGGGAGCCGCTCCCCCTTGATAAGCCGGGGCTATGTCTGGAGGTCCAGCGGGGAGCCGCTCCCCCTTGATAAGCCGGGGCTATGTCTGGAGGTCCAGCGGGGAGCCGCTCCCCCTTGATAAGCCGGGGCTATGTCTGGAGGTCCAGCGGGGAGCCGCTCCCCCTTGATAAGCCGGGGCTATGTCTGGAGGTCCAGCGGAGAGCCGCTCCCCCTTGATAAGCCGGGGCTATGTCTGGAGGTCCAGCGGGGAGCCGCTCCCCCTTGATAAGCCGGGGCTATGTCTGGAGGTCCAGCGGGGAGCCGCTCCCCCTTGATAAGCCGGGGCTATGTCTGGAGGTCCAGCGGGGAGCCGCTCCCCCTTGATAATCCGGGGCTATGTCTGGAGGTCCAGCGGGGAGCCGCTCCCCCTTGATAAGCCGGGGCTATGTCTGGAGGTCCAGCGGGGAGCCGCTCCCCCTTGATAAGCCGGGGCTATGTCTGGAGGTCCAGCGGGGAGCCGCTCCCCCTTGATAAGCCGGGGCTATGTCTGGAGGTCCAGCGGGGAGCCGCTCCCCCTTGATAAGCCGGGGCTATGTCTGGAGGTCCAGCGGGGAGCCGCTCCCCCTTGATAAGCCGGGGCTATGTCTGGAGGTCCAGCGGGGAGCCGCTCCCCCTTGATAAGCCGGGGCTATGTCTGGAGGTCCAGCGGGGAGCCGCTCCCCCTTGATAAGCCGGGGCTATGTCTGGAGGTCCAGCGGGGAGCCGCTCCCCCTTGATAAGCCGGGGCTATGTCTGGAGGTCCAGCGGGGAGCCGCCCCCCGAGGCCCTCCCCCTTGAAAAGATTTTTTGAAACGGGTTGTTTTGTCCCCCGCGGCCCTCGGCCCACCCCCTTATTAAGATTTCTTGAAACGGGTGTCGAAATGAGCAATTGTTCAATATCATTTCTTCGCCATACAAATGAAATAATTTTGAGTGTCGCGTTACCAAATCCTTCCAATAAAATCAATAAACCATGAAGTGAATGTCAATTGAAACAAATGCACAATATAACGACTATCCCTGGGAGCTATCCCTGTCAAAAGTATTGCCCAAAAGACATTTTTGTTAATTTGGGGGGTAATCTATACAACTTACAAGTTTGTAAAGCAATAAAAAATCCATTCTGGTCTGATGTTCTTACAGCCTGGCAGTCTTTTAACTCCAAGCTTAACCCCACGAAAGGAAATGTCTTCAGCGAACCTTTGTGGAAAAACCCTAGACTGGGTGATAAAGAACTTTTTATAAACCTATGGTCACAAAAAGGGCTTAACCATTTTAAAGACGTATTGGATGGTGAAGGAAAGCTTCTCAATTTTGAGGATTTAAAAACTCCCCGAGGCCCTCCCCCTTGATAAGCAGGGGCTATGTCTGGAGGTCCAGCGGGGAGCCGCTCCCCGAGGCCCTCCCCCTTGATAAGCAGGGGCTATGTCTGGAGGTCCAGCGGGGAGCCGCTCCCCGAGGCCCTCCCCCTTGATAAGCAGGGGCTATGTCTGGAGGTCCAGCGGGGAGCCGCTCCCCGAGGCCCTCCCCCTTGATAAGCAGGGGCTATGTCTGGAGGTCCAGCGGGGAGCCGCTCCCCCTTGATAAGCAGGGGCTATGTCTGGAGGTCCAGCGGGGAGCCGCTCCCCCTTGATAAGCAGGGGCTATGTCTGGAGGTCCAGCGGGGAGCCGCTCCCCCTTGATAAGCAGGGGCTATGTCTGGAGGTCCAGCGGGGAGCCGCTCCCCCTTGATAAGCAGGGGCTATGTCTGGAGGTCCAGCGGGGAGCCGCTCCCCCTTGATAAGCAGGGGCTATGTCTGGAGGTCCAGCGGGGAGCCGCTCCCCCTTGATAAGCAGGGGCTAAGTCTGGAGGTCCAGCGGGGAGCCGCTCCCCCTTGATAAGCAGGGGCTATGTCTGGAGGTCCAGCGGGGAGCCGCTCCCCCTTGATAAGCAGGGGCTATGTCTGGAGGTCCAGCGGGGAGCCGCTCCCCCTTGATAAGCAGGGGCTATGTCTGGAGGTCCAGCGGGGAGCCGCTCCCCCTTGGTAAGCAGGGGCTATGTCTGGAGGTCCAGCGGGGAGCCGCTCCCCGAGGCCCTCCCCCTTGATAAGCAGGGGCTATGTCTGGAGGTCCAGCGGGGAGCCGCTCCCCGAGGCCCTCCCCCTTGATAAGCAGGGGCTATGTCTGGAGGTCCAGCGGGGAGCCGCTCCCCGAGGCCCTCCCCCTTGATAAGCAGGGGCTATGTCTGGAGGTCCAGCGGGGAGCCGCTCCCCGAGGCCCTCCCCCTTGATAAGCAGGGGCTGTCTGGAGGTCCAGCGGGGAGTCGCTCCCCGAGGCCCTCCCCCTTGATAAGCAAGGGCTATGTCTGGACGTCCAGCGGGGAGCCGCTCCCCGAGGCCCTCCCCCTTGATAAGCAGGGGCTATGTCTGGAGGTCCAGCGGGGAGCCGCTCCCCGAGGCCCTCCCCCTTGATAAGCAGGGGCTATGGCTGGAGGTCCAGCGGGGAGCCGCTCCCCGAGGCCCTCCCCCTTGATAAGCAGGGGCTATGTCTGGAGGTCCAGCGGGGAGCCGCTCCCCGAGGCCCTCCCCCTTGATAAGCAGGGGCTATGTCTGGAGGTCCAGCGGGGAGCCGCTCCCCGAGGCCCTCCCCCTTGATAAGCAGGGGCTATGTCTGGAGGTCCAGCGGGGAGCCGCTCCCCGAGGCCCTCCCCCTTGATAAGCAGGGGCTATGTCTGGAGGTCCAGCGGGGAGCCGCTCCCCGAGGCCCTCCCCCTTGATAAGCAGGGGCTATGTCTGGAGGTCCAGCGGGGAGCCGCTCCCCGAGGCCCTCCCCCTTGATAAGCAGGGGCTATGTCTGGAGGTCCAGCGGGGAGCCGCTCCCCGAGGCCCTCCCCCTTGATAAGCAGGGGCTATGTCTGGAGGTCCAGCGGGGAGCCGCTCCCCGAGGCCCTCCCCCTTGATAAGCAGGGGCTATGTCTGGAGGTCCAGCGGGGAGCCGCTCCCCGAGGCCCTCCCCCTTGATAAGCAGGGGCTATGTCTGGAGGTCCAGCGGGGAGCCGCTCCCCGAGGCCCTCCCCCTTGATAAGCAGGGGCTATGTCTGGAGGTCCAGCGGGGAGCCGCTCCCCGAGGCCCTCCCCCTTGATAAGCAGGGGCTATGTCTGGAGGTCCAGCGGGGAGCCGCTCCCCGAGGCCCTCCCCCTTGATAAGCAGGGGCTATGTCTGGAGGTCCAGCGGGGAGCCGCTCCCCGAGGCCCTCCCCCTTGATAAGCAGGGGCTATGTCTGGAGGTCCAGCGGGGAGCCGCTCCCCGAGGCCCTCCCCCTTGATAAGCAGGGGCTATGTCTGGAGGTCCAGCGGGGAGCCGCTCCCCGAGGCCCTCCCCCTTGATAAGCAGGGGCTATGTCTGGAGGTCCAGCGGGGAGCCGCTCCCCGAGGCCCTCCCCCTTGATAAGCAGGGGCTATGTCTGGAGGTCCAGTTGGGAGCCGCTCCCCCTTGATAAGCCGGGGCTATGTCTGGAGGTCCAGCGGGGAGCCGCTCCCCCTTGATAAGCCGGGGCTATGTCTGGAGGTCCAGCGGGGAGCCGCTCCCCCTTGATAAGCCGGGGCTATGTCTGGAGGTCCAGGCGGGAGCCGCTCCCCCTTGATAAGCCGGGGCTATGTCTGGAGGTCCAGCGGGGAGCCGCTCCCCCTTGATAAGCCGGGGCTATGTCTGGAGGTCCAGTGGGGAGCCGCTCCCCCTTGATAAGCCGGGGCTATGTCTGGAGGTCCAGCGGGGAGCCGCCCCCCGAGGCCCTCCCCCTTGAAAAGATTTTTTAAAACGGGTTGTTTTGTCCCCCGCGGCCCTCGGCCCACCCCCTTATTAAGATTTCTTGAAACGGGTGTCGAAATGAGCAATTGTTCAATATCATTTCTTCGCCATACAAATGAAATAATTTTGAGTGTCGCGTTACCAAATCCTTCCAATATAATCAATAAACCATGAAGTGAATGTCAATTGAAACAAATGCACAATATAACGACTATCCCTGGGAGCCAATGTCAAAAGTATTGCCCAAAAGACATTTTTGTTAATTTGGGGGGTAATCTATACAACTTACAAGTTTGTAAAGCAATAAAAAATCCATTCTGGTCTGATGTTCTTACAGCCTGGCAGTCTTTTAACTCCAAGCTTAACCCCACGAAAGGAAATGTCTTCAGCGAACCTTTGTGGAAAAACCCTAGACTGGGTGATAAAGAACTTTTTATAAACCTATGGTCACAAAAAGGGCTTAACCATTTTAAAGACGTATTGGATGGTGAAGGAAAGCTTCTCAATTTTGAGGATTTAAAAACCCGTTATAATTTAAGAGGTACTTATCTAGACAATGAAAAACTAACACGGAACATCCCAAAGGAATGGATTTATATGGCTAACCAGTGTTTTGACCAATTTGCTCCCATATATCCGATTGCGTTAAAAATCTTATTGCAATTTAAAAAGGGCTCTAGAAATATATATAATGTGCTGGTGTCCACCAGCTTGGTCCCGAAAAGTAAAAAAAAGTGGGAAGATACTATGGTAGGTCAGACTCTAAATTGGTCTTCGGCCTATGAAATGGCTAAAAAGTGTACAGATGATACAAAATTATGGAATTTACAATTTAAGATCCTCCATAGATATCTTCCAGCTAATGTACTTCTTACCAAAATGAAGATAATTGATGATAATGTATGTGACTTCTGTGGTTCGGAACCTGAGAGCTTAGAACACCTCTTTGTAGAGTGTCCAATTGTAAAAACACTGTGGCTTGAATTAAGTTCATGGATAACAAATAAAACTCAACAAAGATACTTGTTCTAAAAAAAAACAATTTTATTTGGCTTTGAATATGGCCATAGTGCCTTGAATCACATCATGTTGATTTGTAAAAACTATATTTACAATTGTAAAGTATATGCTCTAGGGTTCCCTATGCAGTTGGTTGTATCCGCATAATTAAAGACATGTTAAAAATTGACAGGTATATCTGCCAATCAAATATGAATGAAGCCCATTTCAATGTAAAATGGGGTAGATTGGCACAGCAATAATAGGATTTCATTTTATTTCAATTTTTTTTTAAACATCAGTATACAAATCTGCATACTCTGAAATGTCCATGCTTTTTTTTTGTTTCTCTTGGGCTGTTTTTGAATTGTTTATTATATAAATAAGGGATCCATAGAAAGATTCATCTTTATGAATATCAAAATGTCCCCCAGAATGTCTGGAGGTTTTTGTAGATTTCGAAAGAATTGCCCCTTAGTATATGTGTCTTGGTTTAAGAATATCTTTGCTTTAAATGGAGCATTTTGGAAAAATAATTATAAGATGAACTTCTATGGACCGCTTAAAAAATTGTCTTTTCTGGTAGTATTTTGTTCCCTTATAAAATATTATATATATATATATCTAATTCATTGTACACAGATGAAACAAGTGAATCTAGTAATGGGTTAAATGCTGTCCAATTAAAAAAGACTACTGTCAAATGTCTTTTATACCTATAATGCCATTGCCATGCTGTGTACTCTATGAAAAGAATAAAAAAATTAAAAATTAAAAAAAAAAAAAATGTCAAAATGGCGTCATAATGCAGTTTTCAATATTTGACAGGACTCGCCATCTGATTGGCTAAAGATTATTTAGTTGCACTGTTACAGAAAAAATTTATCGGGAAGGCAAAAAATGCAATGATGGTGTTAATGAAAATTATATTTTTACATAGCTGTTGTACAAAAAATTTAAACGATATGCTTTCAAGATTGCCATTTAGGGATTGTACATCGTTACACTTTTTTCGGTCTTTTTTACTTTACTGCCATCCGGTGATTCTCTACAAGTTAGAATTCCACAAAGCTCCTGGTCTGTTTGTGAACGGGATTGGTGGTTGGGTAATCTCTTGTCTTTAAATAAATACAGATTTCGGCTTGGTCCAGTCTGGTGAAGTTTCTGCGTTTGGCGTAATCCCGTGGAGCATTCTCTGACATCGTTTTTCTTCGTGTCCCTTCCTTTTGGAGATATTGTTTCCAAAACTACCCATTTATCTTCAGTCTTGTCATTCAGTTTCATCTGAATACCAAAAAAAAATACGAAACGATATTACGTACAGCAGTTGGGATTACATTTTTATATCGGTAAATAAATAAAAATTCAAATATCTGAGGAATAAACAATATTTTATACATTTCTTACGTAAGCTCAAAATTCAATATCAACTTTTTAAAACCTTCGTTAGAATAAACAGTGTAACGTCAGCAAACGTCAACAAATATGTGTGGGCCCGCGCGTCTGTTAGTAGCTTGTTATTTTTAAACGCACCTTACTAAAAACTAATTGAGCGATTCTGACGAAACTTAGTATGTTCGTATGTGAAACGGAAATTTGATGAGTATAAATAGCCAGTATATTACAACTCACTGTAAAAAATATGGTTGTAATTTTACAGCAAAGTTCGCGAGCAATCGTAGGACAAGTAAAATTTGCTGTAGATTTACATCCGTGCGAATATGTAAATTTACAGTGTGGTGTTAGTAGATTTACAGTGAAACAGTGGATTTACTGCACTTCGTGCTTCCTTCTCTCTTTAAAGGGGCATGAGCTGCCAAAATGTTGATATTTTGACGTTAAAACAGAATGCTGAAATTATTGGCTATTTTTCTCAAGAGGTAGAATTCAGAAGCTTTTTAATGCTTCAAGTCTCGAAAATGTACGATAAAGTACTGTTTTAAACTAACTTTGGCTTAGAATGAATGAATGGTCGTCCCGGTTATTTAAATTTTGTTTACTTTTGAACACGTTTTCGGTTCATACAGGCCACATACTGTATGGATTTTTCTCATTCCAACGCCAATCATTTAGTTTTTCGATAGCCTTCAAAGCCTCTTACTGTCGTGACGATCAGAAGTTATGAAAAAACTGTGAATTTTGGCAGCTCATGCCCCTTTAAATACAAGTATCTTCTCTGTAAAAATACCAAGTTTGTTGTGTAGATTTGTAAATTAACCAAAAAGAGTAAAATTACCGAAATGTGTTACAGAGCTACATGTAAAACAACAATACTTATAGGTACTCCTACAAATCTGTGTATAATTAATTGTGTTTTGAAAAAAGTGCAATTTTTATTTAAAGCTTTTTATAGAAGCTTTTTTTATAGAAAGCTCGTGTTGTTTAAAAACAACTGACGACGTGGTGATGTCTTCATTTTTTATCATTAATGTCTGAATTGTTAATACAACTCGGGTTAATTAATCTATTGAAAAACAAATCCAGAATTGAATCCGCGCCTTAAAACCATGAAATCATTGATATGCCATTTGTCATCCCATAATTAAAACTTACACCCACGCTCACAATTACCCTTTTGCAAAATGGATGAAGAAATGGCATTTCTAATTTGGTATGGATTGAAACTTTTGATTTGTTCCGCTATTTGTGTGGCGGAAATTTAACCAATCACATTTGGTATTTCTTAAACATGTTGGTATTGAATAAAAGAAAGATGGACGAGTCACTTTTCTTTTGTATATATATATGAGTGAAACCATTCTATGTAGAAAACGATTTCCGAATTTTTGAAAGCTCGCGTTGTTTCCTAGATGCCTACGTTGTTTCCGTTTTATCCATTTCGAATTTTTCATGTCCATGAAAACTGGAATAAATGGGCGTTCCTGGTAAAACGTTATTTTTTAGTCCAGTTTGCTCAGCTGTAACAGAGCATGAGTCGTTGCGATTTGACCTCTGGGATCCAAGGGCGGCCTCGGACACAGGGTTATTTTACGAAGCAGTCGCAAAATGCGATAAATCGTAGTTGCCGTGACGAGGTATCTTTTCACTATGGTATCCAGTGACGGGGCTGCATTAGTGATGAGACTTCTCTATAAAACGAGCCCCGCTCTTCCAGTGATGCGACGCGGGTTTGAATCCCACTCAGATCAAATACAAATTTATGAGTGGATTTCTCCCTCGATCGCCACATGTGGCACTCGCCTAAGGTACGGGGTTTCCTCACCCGCTTAAACTGGCCACCCCGCCATATAAGTGAAAGATCTTGAGTGTGGCGTAAAACATCTATCAATCGATCAATTCAAAGGTAGCCTCTTAAAGGAACAAATAAGAACATATATAACAGAATGAATGTGATGGTTTATTTACAAATTCACCGGGAAGAACATTCAAAAGCCAATGAAATAACAGATAAATATCACTCATACAGCCAATACTGCATTCATTCTATGATGTCAAAATGTGGTATTTAATATTTGGATTAATTAGGTTATATTTTATGCTGCACCCAAGATTATTTCACTTGTATGGAGAAGTTACCAGTTAGTTGGGGAGGGAACGAGGCTCTTAGCTTGGAGTAAAATCCCGACCTTCAGCTACCAGGCAACTCTTCCACATATGGCGTGAAAAATCCACTTAGATTTTTAAAAATTGTATTTGATCAGAGTGGGTTTGCACTGCACAGCACCTATTGAAGGCCTGTGTCGGACTGAGGGGCTGTCACATTACCAGTTGAGCCACCGAACTCCTTACACTAGAAAGATCTTACGCTTAACTTCAGAGCTCTTGGGGAACGCATCAGTTAAAGACTTTTATCACAAAATATTTTTTTTAGTTTTCTGAGAATTTTGCTGCCGAGACTCTGCCCAGAAAGCCGTATTTTAACAATTACTAAGGCCTAATAAAAAGGCTTTTTAAAACCGTGTAGTTTAGTCACAATAATGTTTTACTTCCTGTCCATTACCGTTTTAATGAGACAGATTTCAATGATATATGTAACATTTTACAAGCTATATAACATAAGCAGCAACTTTCATACTCAATGGGATGAAAATATAGTCCAAATAACAATGTTTGCTATTTACGGTATTTACATATATAGTATTTAAGTTTTTCTTTATGTAGGCCTTTTTTGTAGTCCGGGTTTCTGACTCCAAAATTACTATTATTTTATACTGACGACCGTCACCATAAAAAAAATTAGTAATTTTGGAGTCAGAAACTCGGACTACATGTACTTTTTTGGTGACTATATGTCATAGAGTGATAATCTACCGAGAAGTATATTGCCCAGGATAAGTTTTCAAAAATATATATTAAACACTGACTCATTAACTTACATCGGCGAATACCGGGCCCAAAGTGAGACACTGACAAGCTAACCCGACCAAGGCCGTCTCGGACAGGTTAGCTTGGCAGCGTCTCATCTCCGGTCCGGTATTCATGGTAATGACTGATGTGAGTTGATACAGTTTAATATTGACTGGGTTTGCTCTTGTAATGGAAGCCAGGCTGAATTTTTACTTAGAAAACCTAGTCAGGGGTTTATATCAGTTTTCTTTCACCGGTATGAATATTTTTCAACAATATAAACATAAATATATTCAGTGTCAGTGTGGGAATGGAGACAGTAGTACTGGTTTCTAATATATATGAATAATATTTCTAAAATAACTGATATTTTACAATATTTTTTAAAACTTGCTGGTAAAAAACGCAATCTGGTATAAACAGAGACACAGCATACTAAATTCTGGCCATTAGCAAACAATAATTTTGGTTTGATTGGATTTAAAAAAAAAATAGTTTTAAGCGGCATAAGCTGCCAAAATTTGCAAATTTTTCATAACGGCTGATTCTCAAGTAAATAAGAGGATTTGAAGTTCATCGGAAAAAATTGAGAAAAATGGGCCGAAATAATGTTTTAAAAGTCGGAAAATGATGGAAAATGTTTAAAACAAGGAACAAAGTTGAAATAACTGTGACCAAGGTTCAATCATGTCAAACTTAAATTACTTGTAAACACTGCCTTAATATAACATTCAATCAACTACATGTAGTACAACTAAAAAAATATTAATTTGTACTTCCTTTAAAAAAATAACTGAGCAGAAGTCAGAGTAGAGCAATTACTTAATGAATATCACGGTTCGCCCATATTAAAGATGACTTGAATCGATTTTTGTATAAAGTAGCATTAACAGTGAGCACTCAAATACATGTTGCCTAGTAGACATAAAAAAATGATATTGTAGTATTAAAACTAATCGAAATAATCGCTAACAAAAATTAGTAACAAAAATGATATAATCATTATAATTTAGATAAATTACTTAGGTCTTATATACATTGTGGTATGGCACAGAGTTAAAAATATATAGCACACTTTCTGATGAGAAAACTTTAAAAAAATAAATAAATAAGTGGTTTATGAATTCGAGCCCAAAGTCTAGCTTAGGTTGACATAAGATTTGATCTGATCGTCGGTACATGTAACTTGAATCAGCTGCAAATCTGATCATTTTCACTTTCAAAATGTATGTCAACAAGAGCATCTTTATGACTTTTCTGACCACTGAGCAGTCGCAGACTGACCTGGCTTCATCGTGGGAACCCACAATTAAAACTTACGCTCACTTTACCCATGGGACAAGTGGAACTAAATCCGTTGTTTCTAATTTAATATGCATGTAGACTTTGATTGGTCTCACCACAAAACTATGGCGGAAATTTCACCAATCAGAAGTGGTGTTACATAATCATCCCGGCAATGTTCAAAACAAACATGGTCGACTTTTCGGTTTATACTTCAATTAGATAAATGTGTCTCCAAAACTGAAGAGGCCCAACGTTTAGAAGAGAACTTTTGATTGGCTCGACAGATAACGGGCGTTCACAGAAAACGAGGTTTCGAATCACAGTTGACCCAGGGGTAAAAGGTGAGCTTGTTTAGAATTTAACCCTGGGCATCCGAGGATGATCCGTCTTATGGGCGTAAAGAAAGACTGTGTTCTACCCCTCTTCCTCAAACAAGTTCTACCTTCATCGTAGCCAATCAGCAGGCTAGTTCCATCATATGATCATCTGCTAGCATTAACCAAGTTTGAAAACATGGTTAAAGGGGAGACAACCTCCCTACCATCCAAAAAAAACAAACCCAAAACCCCAAAACAACAAGTTGTTGATTTACGAGCCAGTATAAATTTCAGAGTAATTAGGGTGTTTGTATTTAGTTATCAGCCCCTCAAAATGATCAACATTAACCTAGGCTTAAATGGCAGATTTTCAGAGTTGACCAATTTCTCTTACGCCAGTGCAGTGACTCGAGAGCTATGCACATGCTGATTGGCTGCACCGGACAAACAGATAAGCCTTGCTGTGAAGATGGCTGCAGAGTTGTAGAGATATGGTTTTGGTACCGTTGAAAAGGAAAATTTACAAATTACAACACCCATACTGCATTTATTACCGCCCGTACTGTACTTACTAATTTCTTTCCTTTTCCCTCATCAGACGAGAAAGTAGGCTGGACATTGAGCCAGCCTTAGTAGACAGAAATCGTCTGATGATTCAAGCACTGACGATCAGATCGGATCCAAATTTGACCAAAGCTGACTGGCATTGGTAGAGCCTGTGGGTAGCCAGCTATTAAGAAATGCACATGTAAAACTTTTTAGCGTTTTTAGAGAAATATTTTTTGAAGAGGATCACCAGATTTTTAATATCCTTCACCTATTTATGTTGAAATTGATGAGAGAAAAATATGTAAATTTCTCAATTGGCCAACATCTTGGTATGGTAACTGATCATCCCATACCAATGGGACATCACTATCGACCCACGAGAGACTGGCTGCCAGAGAAATAATCTGTTAATGTACATAGTTACCTCCCTTGATACACTTCCAGCCCTGGAATTTTATAGCACTTCTTATAGAACCTGGAAACAGTGCAGATTTCATCCCTTTTGCTCTCCATTTCTGTATTCCTTTTCTGTCGTTTCAAATTTCCAAAACACTGGACAACTATGACTTTTTATGTTGTCATATCATTGCATCAAATACAGCTGCATCTTATTTATGGGAATGATATTACCGAGGATAGTAGAGTTGAAAATTACAATAATTCTTCATGAGAAAAAGATAACCGTCCTCATCCGGCATGGTATTGTACCTGGGTAAAAAAAACCCAGAAATAAATGAGAACATAAGGTTGGTTGATTCTAATATATTTATGGGGAGTGGGGCTGTCTTGTGGCAAAAGATTTTTCTATCATAAAAAGGAAATGCTCCCAACACCATTTTCCCCTAATAAACAAATACTTTTTATTCATATGTCTTTGTTGGGTTGTTTTTTTTTTTTTTGGGGGGGGGGGGGGGGGGGGGGGCGCATTTATGGCAATAAAACTTATTTCAATAGCAAACATTCAATTCAATAAAAGTTGTAACTACTAAGCACCTAGCGTAGAAACTCACCTACTTTGAGACGGGACATCAAAGATTGAAATCAACGCCGTCGAAAAGGTCTTGTTTGATGCTGAAGGCTTCTGCTTTTATGAAGTTTGAATGCCAGTAATGCACTCAATGTTCCAAACACTGAAATAAATTAATATTTATAGAAATTTCAAATACAATTTGATACCGATAAGCAATCGTCGTCGTCAAATCATTTTACAAGTCTTAAATATAAAACTAACTCTATACAATTCTCAAAGGTTTTACTACTCAGGAAAGAGTTTGAAATCTCATTAAAAGGGAAGTAACTCTTTACTCATGTTAAGGGGAGGTAATCATTATAAATGTGTGTTTTTTAAATTTTTATTCATCAATTGATACAACTGTACATAGAAAATATTCCAGTTTTGAGCAGCGTTCTAGCAACATCTTTATAATACTTTTAAATGAAGAAAAAATGTTTGCTACTCACCGATTGGGAAAAAGAATGGGGTTTGTGCTGTGCGAGACAATAAACCAAGTTTGGTTTGTACAGCACCTCCTACAGCCAATCCTTGAACAAAATAAAAACATGGAAAGCATTGAATTTAAACGATATTACCTTAGTTAAACTCAAAAGGGTTTTACTACCAATAACCGTACATAATATTATTTAATAAGGGGTTGTTCAGAAATTTACACTGTTTACACAAGGCTTCTTTCAATGCACTATGTGGGATGGTTGCCAGTTACCAACGGAAGGTCGTGGGTTTCCTCCGGGCATAGAGCCCGGTTTCCTCCCACAATAAAACTGGCAACGCCGCGATATAAGTGAAATAATCTTGAGCGCGGCGTAAAACACCAAACAATCAATCAATCAATCTTTCAATGCATATTTCCATGTCAGTGAATAAAATTCTCAACTTCCTTATCCTTAAAACAATGTTCAACAAAAAGCACAGTTAACAGCTTTAGGCTTTGATGGTCTGAACTAGGGAAGATAATCTGAATATCATCTGAAATATTAAGTTAAAATGCTGATTCTAGATAAAATTGTACTACTAAATGGTTGATATTTAAAGAACTTTATAATTTTCCTTTTTCTTCCAAGGCTACTCGGCCGCCTTATACAATTGGTTATACTCACCAACAGGAAAGGCCCCAACACTTGTTAAAGCAGACTTTTCATCCTTCTACAAAAAAAAGAAAGAAAAGCTCAATATTCTACAATACTACTCTGTACTTGTAGCAAGGAAAAATAGAATAGACCTATTTTCACCATTTTTGGTATCTCAGATTTTTCAGCCTTTGGAAAAGACGACAGTTTGGCAGATTTCACTTAACCCAGGGTTTAAAATGAATATCTGCCCTCTAGCCCCTTGCTAAAGTGAATTCTGGGATAGTGCATGTGAAAATTACCAAACATAGCCCTAAGTGGACAGTTGCCGAGGTGACAGGAAAATTGTAAGCTGAAAAATAAGTATGTAGCTCTGAAAAGATCGATCTACAAAAGTAACATGTAGCTGGTATAGGGCCGATGGCCTTTTTTGATGACATTAGTTCAATTTTCTACATCAGTCAGAACTGAGCATCACATCACATTCAAACGATAAAGGCTCTCTACATGCACAATGACAGTAGTAGGTACTGGTGAGGGGGATTAGTCCCATATTGTTCAACAAAGCAGCCAACAGAGATTTGTTTTTTTTAAATGGAATATGTGTCTTTAAAGTGGCATGAGCTGCCAAATTTCACACTTTTTCATAATTTCTGATCGTCACGACAGTAAGAGACTTTGAAGGTCATCGAAAAACTAAATGATTGGCGTTGGAATTAGGGAGATCCATAAAGTCTACCGCCTATACGAACCGAAATAGTGTCCGAAAAGTAAACAAAATTTAAATAACCGGGACGACCATTCATTCATTCTAAGTCATAGTTGGTTCAAAGCAGTACTTTATCGTGCATTCTCGAGACTAGAAGCACTAAACGCTTCTGAATTATACGTCTTGAGAAAAAAAGCCAATAATTTCAACATTTTACCTTGTTGCATTATGGCAGCTCATGCCACTTTAAGTTTAAATTAAATATATGATTTTTAAGATACACACTTAATTTTTTTCTAGATGAAATCTCTAGAGATGACACTAGTTTCAAAACCAAGTTTCCACATGGGTAACTGTAAAATTCTGCTATGTTAAAGTTGCATGAGCTGCCATAGCCCCAGGTGACTATCCTGCCATTCTGTTGTATGTACAACAGAATGGCAGGATAGTCACCTGGGGCTAGAGCTGCCAAAATGTTGATATTTTGACGTTAAAACAGAATGTTGAAATTATTGGCTATTTTTATCAAGACGTATAATTCAGAAGCTTTTTAGTGCTTCTAGTCTCGAAAATGAACGATAAAGTATTGTTTTGAACTTTCTTTGGCTTAGAATGAATGAATGGTCGTCCCGGTTATTTCAATTTCGTTACTTTTCGAACACGTTTTCGGTTCGTACAGGTCACATACTGTATGAATTTCCCTCATTCCAACGCCAACTATTTAGTTTTCTGATGGCCTTCAAAGCCTCTCTCTGTCGTGACGATCGGAAATTATGAAAAAAAGTGTGAATTTTGGCAGCTGATCATGCCACTTTTAAACTTAAACTTTGCTAAACTTAAAGACAAAAACCACTGGAAGAGTATATACGGTACGGCGGTTAATAATATTAATTTATTATTAATAATATAGCTAAATAGGGCCTATACATAGTTAGTCATTTCAAGGCCAGTATTTATGGTTTATTCAGGCGTTAAAAACATTGTTTCAAGTAAACGTCAAAAAACCCCACATAGAATTCGCTTAATGCGCAGTGGCACATGTACACATGTTGTTTCCAAATATTGTGTATTTTTCCAGGCGAAACATACAGTTTGACCTACTTTCAATGATATAGAAGGCGTTGATTGGTCAGATCAGAGAAACTGAGCTGTTATCACGCAGTCGGTGCGTGGTCTAAATGCGGCACTAGGTCAATATTTCTAGTAAAAAAACTAAGAAAATTATACATACTGTTACTTGATTTGCTGTGAATTCTTCCGCAATTTGAGAAAATGTCCCCGGTGCCATTGACCAATAATTATGTAATGTCAACTTATTTTTTTTCCACGAAAAACGAACTATATCGGAGAGACGTTCTGCTGTATGTTGCCGGTACGGACTGCTTGAATGAAATGGAGCTATGACCTGACAGTGTGACCCAGTTTAACAGAGGGTCATGAGGATATCTTTCGGCTGACCCACTGACATTTGTGCCATAGAATTAAAGTGACATGAGCTGCCAAAAATGTTGATACTCGACGTTAAAACGGAATTTTGTATTGGTAGGCTATTTTTCTCAAGAAATGCAAATCATAAAGCTTATAGTTGTACTAATTTTGGTAGCGTACGTAGGCCTATGCTAGTGCAGCGTTTTGAAATTACGTATAAAGACCCCAAAATGGAATAATTAAACTATAGGGGGCTATACAGACTATATAGGCCTATGGATTGTCCTCATTCCAACGTCAATCATAGAATTTTGTGACATTTAATCCCTCTTATTGTCGTGAAAATCAAATTTGAATATAAAAATTGAATTTTGGAAGCTTATATATGCCACTTTTTACAAACTAATCATAATATTTTAATGAGGTTGCATATTTTACTTTTTTATGTACATGACATTTTAACTCCGGCCAAAATAATTTCAACCACGATCAAAATATTTCGACTGCTGAAAAAATAATCCCAACCACGGTCAAAATATTTCGGCCTCGCCGATTTCAGCATCGGTTAGAATAATTTCAACAGCAGTTTAGGCCCCACCGGTAGGCTCTATTTTACTAAAGCTAAAGAATTCATGATATCAAAAATCATATTTTTATAATATCACGAAATCATTGAACGATACCGTATCAACAGGGGCTGATATCTCGGATATAAATAATTGATTTATTCATATTAATCAAGAACTGATTACGGTCTACTGATAGTGATATCAAGTATTGATTTAAAATAATAGCAAGCGCCAGGTTAGCCGCACTTGTGTGACTCTATCCTGGTTTTACTTACTTTGTCGGTCAGGTAGAGCCACACATTAGACCACCATTATATCCGTTGGCTCGATCGACAGACTGTCCAAAAGCAAGGAGTCACGGGATGCGAGGATTCGTGTCGTGTGCAAAGGCCAGTTATTTTAAGATCTCGATGGGGAAGCCCCAATGAACTATATGCGGGAATGGACACGTCTCATTGGCTGGTTTGATCTGACTTAGTAAAATGTGCCGCCATTGATAGTTGAAGCGCGCGTGCATAACAGACCTGTATAGAAGTCGCACCATTTCCTAGTAATGGCGGCATTCGATGCATATCAAATACCACGTGACCTCCATTCCACGCATACAATTCATTAGCCGTATTCGACTGGTCGTTTTCGAGCAGCTCATTCTTCTCAAACTACACAATTTCTATTCGACAGGTCGCTTGATTTGCACAAACTCCTCGCGCGTGCACGCTCGAAGTGCTCGCTGATTTCGTAAGAGCAGAGAGAGGGGAGCTGGTCACGTGGCAAAATATTAGTACTTTCATGACTCCAATTATATAATTCTTGATGTGTTTTGACTATTTTTAAGCATTCCTGTATTCCGAAACTAAAATTACATAAAATTTAACTCTGACACCCTTAATCTCAACGAATAAATGTTATTTATTTTCTATGAAAATAGGCCAATCACGCTTCGGAAGTCTACTTAGCTGAATTTACCCAAATCGATTTGTTATAGGTCTGAAAAAATATTTGCAGTTTTCCTAGATTATTGACGGAAATATTTAATTTTGAAATGCAAATATTTATTTTCTCAAGTCCGTGTTCGCCCTCCACGCACCCAAGCCTACCAGTTGATCGTCACTTGATGAATATTTTATGTTGCTAGGTGGGCGATTTATGTTGCCAAGCAAATGACCCAAACGCTCCTCAATTTACTCAAATTCGTTCGACTGGTACTTCCCCTAGCAGTTAGTTTGAGCTGCTGCGCAGGTGGGCGGAGCTTAAATTTACTCCTCAGAAAACGACCAGTCGAATACGCCTATTGGGAAGCCCTCCGAAAAAAGGTCACGTTACTTGGAAAAGTACCGGGAAAACCCGAATCATGTGATATGTTGTCGTTGTTCGAGGAGAGTTTGAAATCTGACGGACAAATTTTTGACAACGGTTTTTAAATTGAGGGATTTAACAGTTTAACAACGGAATTCGAAGAAATTAACGGGTTCAGTGAAAAGAGGAATGTTTCAAAGGTATAACAGGAGGTAATAGCTGAAAGGTAAGTGAGATTAAGGATAGTTAAGACTTAGCTTCAATCTGTAACGCGAATACTTTCGACATATTTCATTTAAAAGCTGTAACTAGCGCCAGGTTGATGGTGAGTTGCATTTAACTACTATCATATCCGTCCAAGACAGAAGACATCGGTACTGTGAGAAACAATCTGACTAAAGTCGAGATGCTTATTGAAAATATATTTTCAATAAGCATGATCTCGACTTTAGTCAGATTGTGTGAGAAAGAGCTATATATATTGATTAGGCCTACTCTAATAAACACTTAACACATGGGTAGAATATAACCGGAAAAAGACGCGCGGGAACAGAGCCCCACCATGGATGCTTCACCAATAGTTATACAATACTGGCGTGACAAGTCTTCATTTTTTCTTCTTCTTTTTTTTGAATACTGGCGGTGCATATAAAAATTTAAATGAGGCAAACTTTATAAGAAAGAAAACTAAAACTAGAGTCAGCTATTCGGTCTGAATCGTTAATAGAAAAGTTAATTGTTCTTCGACAGAAACATGGAAACGGAAAATAGCCATCATTGGATTTTCTATCCTCTGGCGTTAACTTAAAGGGGATTATTCTGCCCCATAACAAAACACAAAGATATAAGTTTTGATCGATTTCGATCACGTTAACGAGCCAATTAAGAAGCTAACCATCATCGGATATTCTATCCTTCGGTATTGGGGATTATTCTGCCCCTTTATAGTTAAGACATAATCACTTGGGAGTAACAAATTCGAGGGCACTACATTTCATAATCCTGGAAATGTTTCGGGTGCGATCTATGTCGAGTGGATTTACGAATCGGATGAATAGGCTCTTTGGAAGTCAGTTTAAGAGAAGTAGGGCTAGTTGCAGGAGTGTTGTCTTTAGGTATCAAAGGGGGGTCTGTATCCCACCGCTGCCACCACGCCAGGTTGATGGTGAGTTGCATAACTAACTATACTATCATATCAGTCCAAGACAGAAGACATCGGTACAGTGAGAAAGAGCTATATTGGTTACTCTAATAGACAATTAACACATGGGAAGAATATAACAGGAAAAAGACGCGCGGGAACAGAGTCCGACCATGGATGCTTCACCAATAGTTATACAATACTGGCGAAGACATGATATTCATTTTGCTTTTCATTTTGATTTTGTTTTTTTATTTAGCGTTTGTTTTTCATCTTCATTTTGTTTTTCATTTTGAGTTTGATTCTTGTTTTTATTTTGTATAATGATTTTGATTAAAGTGGCATGGGCTGCCAAAATTCACACCTTTTTCATAATTTCTGATCGTCACGACAGTAAGAGGCTTTGAAGGCCATCGAAAAACTAAAAGATTGGCGTTAGAATGAGGGAAATCCATAAAGTCTACGACCAACCGGAATAGTGTCTGAAACTTATAAAACTACTTTAACGTTCATCCTCGAGACTAGAAGCACTAAGAATCTCCTGAAGTATACGTCTTGACAAAAATAGCCAACAATTACATCATTCTGTTTTAACGTCAAAATATCAACATTTTGGCAGCTCATGCCACTTTAAGATTTTGTTTTTACTTTTTTTTTAGATTTTGTTTTATTTTTATTTCTAAATATATTTTTTCAACTCCCTTTTCAATTTCATTTTCGTTTTATTCTTAATTTAATTTTTTTTCTAAAAATAAAAACAAACAAAAAAAACTAATAAAAATGAAAATTGGCAACGATGGGCCACCATACATGTAGGCCTACGGTTCAAATTTCGATAATTGGTGTGAATAGTTTGACAGAGGTTTTTTATGTTTCCAATATTAATTGCCTTATAATGATCATTTTCCATCCATAAAAATAATACATGTATATCGAGTGACGTCAAAATGTATTCAAATCCGACAGGTCAAATGTCAGTGGGCAATTAGACAAAAATAGACTGGTATTAGGCATAGCTCAATGCCATCATCATATTAGAAGGGAAAAAATGGCGGAAGCCATAACTCTTCGAGTGACCAGGAATGGTAGGCAAATAGCTTTGAACCCATCTTAAATTAGAAGCTACCCTAGTCCGGAAGTTCAGATCCATTGGAATGGAGTTGGAGAGTTCACCTAGTAGGCCCTAGGTCAATTGCAGACGGAACTCCCTTCGGCTATCTTCGCTCGCTACGTGTCGGCTTTGACACGCGGTATTTCACGCACATAAATCCCCGAAGTTTCAGAGTGGGTCAATTGATTATGCGACTTTTAAGTATTCGAGAAAACAACAACATCATGGTATTTTACCTGGCGTTTGCTCGCACCTACCCGCTTTTCTGTGACTCTCTTACACTCGGCTGGAGCTATCGCTAGTTACATCGAACATTTCAAATATAGCAACTATTGCAGTAGCCAGTTCAAGGTGAATCGGGTTGACAGAAACCCTCGCCATCTTGCCCGTTTTCGTCAAAATGGGACTATGTCTTGAAATTTTCGTTACTAGTTTAATGCTTTCTTTAATTCAAAGTATATATTCACACACAACGTGACGTCAGGATTTTTTTAATTAGTTAATAGCTTTTAAAAGATATCACCCTAGCAGGCATGTGAAAATCTCTGCGCCATGTCCGGTAATGGCGCACGAGGTCTATCTTATCCACGCCTAAAGATGATCTCGCGATAATACGATTGCCTTTGGACAAAAATTGTATGATGTCATCTTCATGACAAGAAGCAATACAAATAACCCGCTCACAATGCGACGACACTCAACATATCGTCAATGTTGGCGGAAAAACCATCTTAATACGATATTATACTAGGCCCTACTGAAAACACTAAAAGCCCTGTCAAATTATTAATGTTAATGAACTCGACGTTTGAACCCAATGTCAAAGTTGGTGTCTGCAATGCACGAATTAGGCCTATAATTGAACAAATTCTTCTGTTTACTAATTAAGTAATAATAGAAAAAAAACAGTGATTGATTTTGAGAAATTTTACTCCATTCAAAAGTACTATTTAACGAAAGATTCTTGTAGATTATTCTATTGTATAAATGGATTATTTTCTAAAAATCGCTTAAGTTTGTTGTAGTTGTTTTACTGAACAAGTAGGTTAGGCCCTAGTAGAAAAACAAGAAGGGAATTCCTTTACTAACATCGAAAATCCATACAATATGTTGCCTGCGCGATCCAAAATTTAAATACAATTTAAATAACCGGGTCGAACATTAATTCATTTTAGTTCGAAGGTTGGTCAAAAACACTACTTTAAGATGCATTCCCGAGATTCGTAACACAAAAAAAGATTCTTATCCGTACTTCTCGAGAAAAATAGCTGAACATTTCAAAATTTGTTTTTAACGGTGGAAAATATCAACATTTTGCCAGCTTCTGTCACTTGAACGTACACCCCAAGATTGCTATTAGGGAAAAGCTCTTCTTGTATGATTCTTTACAAAAATGATAAACAATAAGCTAATTCTGTTCCAGCGAAACTTTCCCTATATATTTGGCAGCTCATAACACTTTAATCCGTGATATCAAATGTCACTCTCGTTCGTTCCATGTGGAAAAGTTGCCAGGTATTCGTCGAAGGTCGGGGGTTTCCTCAGGGTAATGAGAGCGGTTTACTCCCCCACTAAACCTTGAATCCGGCATAAACATCAACCAATCATTGAATCAAATGTCACTGTTTTTAGCATGAATTGCCACAATGACTTGTTATTGATAGCAATCAAACTGTAAATTACATTTCAATGAATGGCAGTTATGCAGGTTGGCTCAGTCGACATAGTGGAAACGTTTGAGTCATACACCGGCCTTCCATCGATGAGTTGCAGTTTGAGTCTGACTCCGTGCAAAGGTAAAAAAATCAGAAAGAAAGTCCAGTTTCCGCCCAAACTATACCAGCCAATGCTGCCGTGTAAGTCAAATGTTGCGGTTTTAAACATCAATCAATCAATTTAATTTTTAGCTGATGGTTATGTTCGGTTTACTCTATATCCACAATACAACCCAGATGATAACCAAAATCTCTTCCATGTAAGTCCATGTAAGCATCATAAACTATACACAGAGCAAAATAGGACGTAAATTTAATAAAATAAAGACTAATTAAGTGAAACCCATGTGAGTCATATTACGTCTATTGAGTTTTCTGGAATTTCGCTTTTCCTATTTTCTTGATTGATTGTTTTTGTGGGTCTTTTGCGTAACAGTCTACAGATCCTTCTTGAAGGCTATTGTTTTGTTGCGATATGTTTCCTTCAACCCAATTACGACTGTTTACAATTATAGTTAAAATGCCCTAGTTTTCAGCCGTTAGATTACTGAAGTCAAGAAATTTTCTCGTAGACTAACGTTGTCAAGTTTCTAAAACTATCTAAACTTATCTTAATGCGTGTTAGTCGGATTGTCCTGACAGTCAGTTAAACTCCGTGATATTATTCAGTATGCTATGATTATGGTATGTTATATATGCTAGGCCTATGTTGTTTATCTTGGATGCGATATGCAATGTTACCTTTCGACTTGCTAGCTTCTCAGTGATACAGTTATTTGTTTGATTTATGAGCTCTACCTGGACAAAGTGTTTACCAGTTAGTTTACAGTGTTCCAGCAGATTTTATCCATCATGTCTAAGTTTGATTCAGACGATTTGATGAACGCGCCAGACATAGATTCCAAAATTATTTCTAATAATAAGAACAAAAATATCATGATATTTTTTTCTTTTTATTAGGAACGATTTGTTTTTGTTAGCCGAACATTAAAACGCAAACTTGAACAAATTGTATGCATACAAATACTACACCACGATACTGCTGAAAGTTTAGTTGAGATCGAAACCTTTGACGAAAGTGCATTAAGTGAATAAGTGAATATTTTCTGGAATCCTATAAACTACGGCTAGCACAACAGGAAAAAATTATAAAGAAATGGAAATGCAGAAATCACTAAATGAAAGAGAAATAGATTATAATCACTTGTAATGCCAGTATTAGTATTATGGATAAAGCATGAAAACGTCGCCGGGTTAACTAGGGTGGTTGTATTCTTTTTTACAATTGGATTACTGTAACTACACAGTCTGGGTGACCAGTCTGATATAAGTGTGAGGTAAGTGTGTGGTTTTCAATTCTTCCACAGCTTTGTTGATTTAAATTCTGGTTGAATACTTCCATAAGCCTACCAACAAAGCTAGAAAAGAATACTTCTCAATCTTTCTGACTGGGTTTTCACTCGAACGACCTATGTGGGATGGTTTTCAGTTACTGTAAGAGACGTCTAGTTGATTTGAAAAGGGTTTTATTATTCAAAAAAGCAGGTCCTGCAACAATAATAAAATACAATTGAACGGGGATCCCGTGAACGTGACCTCTACCAAAATGAACGACGACAACAATAGTGACCAATTGAAAAAGTTATTAAAATGGCAGCAATTATAACTAGGTCAATGTTAAGAAGGATTGACCTTCAGGAGGTTCCTAGTGACTATCTCAATGCTAAGAAGGTTTGACCTTCAGGAGGTTCCTAGCGTCTATCTCTATGCTAAGAAGGTTTTGACCTTCAGGAGATTCCTAGCGACTATCTCTATGCTAAGAAGGTTTGACTTTCAGGAGGTTCCTAGCGACTATCTCAGTATTAGCTACAATCGGTACACCGAGCAAACCATCGACCTTCTAATGGTTCCTAGGGAACCACCGCGGTGATAACCTTCGATTAACACACTTGTTAATCCAAGCACTACCGTAAATAGGAAACCTACGACCATTTCATATGCAACAATCATAAGCTACAACTAACACTAACCTATACAAGGCCCATAACTCTATATGACCTGTAAACCTCATCTCGTGGGTAGGGAAAAGCATCTACCGGTCAGTGAACATTTACATATGCTTTCAACAACACACTGCACTCGAACTCTACTACATACTACTAAAGAACTATGATATTACCAAAGTCAAGCGAATGAGTATGGTAAGCCCCAAGGCAAGTAACGCCACGAGAGTCAAGACTCCCGAGGACATGTGCCGTCTACAATCGTGATCAGTTTTACCTAGACACTTAACCCATCAGCAACCATTCCTATGATAGGGTTAAACCAAGATACACTATGGCGGAGGGCTCTAGCCCAAGCCACTAACTTATTAAAACTGTTCCGAAAAACTATTAACGTACAATCATCACTAAAATATTTATAGCATTTACTTAATATATCCTTTATGTGAGTTATGCAATAACAGAAAATTATCAACTGCTAATTAATCTAAGTAGGGAATGTAAACCGTTAATTTCTAGACCGATCTGTAACCGTGTGACGACATTGGGAAGCACCAGCCATCTTTCAGGCCAACGAGTGTAATGGAAAAAAAAGAGGCATGTGGTAACTCGGTATCTTGTCAATAAAAGACAGAATGTTATCAAACCCAACACGTATACTGATTCTAAGAATGCCTCTTGACAAAATTACAAATGTGAAGTAAGTTTCGCTTACCTGCAACAATAATAAAATACAATTGAACGGGGATCCCGTGAACGTGACCTCTACCAAAATGAACTACGACAACAATAGTGACGTCATTCAGAGCTAGCATGTTCATTTGAGCTATTCACGGTACCCGCCAATTACTATGACTGCAATGTTATATCAAGTTCGAAATCACAATTCACTAGAAAAATACCAAAATAAAGTTAAACTCGCGCCACACCAATTAATATATTAACAGACATGTTGCACATTTGTTCTTCAGGAGATTCCCCATATACTCCCCTACAAAAAATTGTGGCAAGAGTTGCATTTCGAGTTCAGAAAACAACTGATCAATGAACGATTTTCAACCACTGAGGAACTGAGTACATTATATTCGGAAAAGACACTATATTCGGAAAGGGCAACAAAGTCACAGGTTGGGGCTGTTCATGATGAACATCCAAAGAATTCACAGATGGATGAAGACGTTGAACTTGAGGTCTTCCTAATTCGGGATAAGTTAACACACTCGGGGGTCTTCTTGCTCTTGCAGGCAGGCGTTTAAGCGATTCCTGACACGACGAGTCGTCATCAGAAGCTTCGGATTCTGAGGCATCATTTATAGATTGGGGATCATCTGGGATAGGCACAGGTTCATGGTCATCGTAGGGGTCATTTGAAGCGATGCCAGCATCTGGCAGTCGTTCATGATTTGGGTTGAAGGGCACTGCATTGGGGTTCAATGCAGGTAAGACATACGAACAATCTTCATCTGAAGATGACTCTCTGTCAACTTTTCGTTCACGTCTAAAGGTTCGACGTTTGGAGACATTGCTATGACTTCTTGGCAAATCCATGGGGAGAGAATCACAAGGCATAAGCAGGTTCCTATGAAGTACTCTAGTTTTTCCTCTTCCACCTTCTGGTTGAACTTCAAAAACGGGATTATCACCCATTTGCTTGATAACAACGTGGATAATGTCCTCCCAATGTGGCCTCAGCTTGCCTGGGCCACCCCTGGGAGTCAGGTTCCGTACTAAAACTCTATCACCAGGATGAAGATTGGTAGAGTATAGCTTTATAGCTTTGACGAAAGCGCATTAAGTGAATAAGTGAATATTTTCTGGAATCCGATAAACTACGGCTAGCACAACAGGACAAAATTATAAAGAAATGGAAATGCAGAAATCACTAAATGAAAGAGAAATAGATTATAATCACTTGTAATGCCAGTATTAGTATTATGGATAAAGCATGAAAACGTCGCCGGGTTAACTAGGGTGGTTGTATTCTTTTTTACAATTGGATTACTGTAACTACACAGTCTGGGTGACCAGTCTGATATAAGTGTGAGGTAAGTGTGTGGTTTTCAATTCTTCCACAGCTTTGTTGATTTAAATTCTGGTTGAATACTTCCATAAGCCTACCAACAAAGCTAGAAAAGAATAATTCTCAATCTTTCTGACTGGGTTTTCACTCGAACGACCTATGTGGGATGGTTGTCAGTTACTGTAAGAGACGTCTAGTTGATTTGAAAAGGGTTTTATTATTCAAAAAAGCAGGTCCTGCAACAATAATAAAATACAATTGAACGGGGATCCCGTGAACGTGACCTCTACCAAAATGAACGACGACAACAATAGTGACCAATTGAAAAAGTTATTAAAATGGCAGCAATTATAACTAGGTCAATGTTAAGAAGGATTGACCTTCAGGAGGTTCCTAGTGACTATCTCAATGCTAAGAAGGTTTGACCTTCAGGAGGTTCCTAGCGTCTATCTCTATGCTAAGAAGGGTTTGACTTTCAGGAGGTTCCTAGCGACTATCTCAGTATTAGCTACAATCGGTACACCGAGCAAACCATCGACCTTCTAATGGTTCCTAGGGAACCACCGCGGTGATAACCTTCGATTAACACACTTGTTAATCCAAGCACTACCGTAAATAGGAAACCTACGACCATTTCATATGCAACAATCATAAGCTACAACTAACACTAACCTATACAAGGCCCATAACTCTATATGACCTGTAAACCTCATCTCGTGGGTAGGGAAAAGCATCTACCGGTCAGTGAACATTTACATATGCTTTCAACAACACACTGCACTCGAACTCTACTACATACTACTAAAGAACTATGATATTACCAAAGTCAAGCGAATGACTATGGTAAGCCCCAAGGCAAGTAACGCCACGAGAGTCAAGACTCCCGAGGACATGTACCGTCTACAATCGTGATCAGTTTTACCTAGACACTTAACCCATCAGCAACCATTCCTATGATAGGGTTAAACCAAGATACACTATGGCGGAGGGCTCTAGCCCAAGCCACTAACTTATTAAAACTGTTCAGAAAAACTATTAACGTACAATCATCACTAAAATATTTATAGCATTTACTTAATATATCCTTTATGTGAGTTATGCAATAACAGAAAATTATCAACTGCTAATTAATCTAAGTAGGGAATGTAAACCATTAATTTCTAGACCGATCTGTAACCGTGTGACGACATTGGGAAGCACCAGCCATCTTTCAGGCCAACGAGTGTAATGGAAAAAAAAAGAGGCATGTGGTAACTCGGTATCTTGTCAATAAAAGACAGAATGTTATCAAACCCAACACGTATACTGATTCTATGAATGCCTCTTGACAAAATTACAAATGTGAAGTAAGTTTCGCTTACCTGCAACAATAATAAAATACAATTGAACGGGGATCCCGTGAACGTGACCTCTACCAAAATGAACTACGACAACAATAGTGACGTCATTCAGAGCTAGCATGTTCATTTGAGCTATTCACGGTTCCCGCCAATTACTATGACTACAATGTTATATCAAGTTCGAAATCACAATTCACTAGAAAAATACCAAAATAAAGTTAAACTCGCGCCACACCAATTAATATATTAACAGACATGTTGCACATTTGTTCTTCAGGAGATTCCCCATATACTCCCCTACAAAAAATTGTGGCAAGAGTTGCATTTCGAGTTCAGAAAACAACTGATCAATGAGCGATTTTCAACCACTGAGGAACTGAGTACATTATATTCGGAAAAGACACTATATTCGGAAAGGGCAACAAAGTCACAGGTTGGGGCTGTTCATGATGAACATCCAAAGAATTCACAGATGGATGAAGACGTTGAACTTGAGGTCTTCCTAATTCGGGATAAGTTAACACACTCGGGGGTCTTCTTGCTCTTGCAGGCAGGCGTTTAAGCGATTCCTGACACGACGAGTCGTCATCAGAAGCTTCGGATTCTGAGGCATCATTTATAGATTGGAGATCATCTGGGATAGGCACAGGTTCATGGTCATCGTAGGGGTCATTTGAAGCGATGCCAGCATCTGGCAGTCGTTCATGATTTGGGTTGAAGGGCACTGCATTGGGGTTCAATGCAGGTAAGACATACGAACAATCTTCATCTGAAGATGACTCTCTGTCAACTTTTCGTTCACGTCTAAAGGTTAGACGTTTGGAGACATTGCTATGACTTCTTGGCAAATCCATGGGGAGAGAATCACAAGGCATAAGCAGTTTCCTATGAAGTACTCTAGTTTTTCCCCTTCCACCTTCTGGTTGAACTTCAAAAACGGGATTATCACCCATTTGCTTGATAACAACGTGGATAATGTCCTCCCAATGTGGCCTCAGCTTGCCTGTGCCACCCCTGGGAGTCAGGTTCCGTACTAAAACTCTATCACCAGGATGAAGATTGGTAGAGTATAGCTTTGTTTTACTGTGGTATCTTTTGTTGTACGACTGTGTCTTGGCACTTTCTTTTCTTGCCTTTTCATATGCTTGTTGCATTCCTTTCTGCTAATTATCCGCCCAGTCATTGTGAGATTGGTAAGAAGTGGCGGGGTCCAGATTAAAAATTGAATCAATGGGGAGTCGAGGGGAGCGACCAAACAGTAAAAAGAATGGAGTGAAGCCCGTTGAGTCATGCTTCGTACAATTGTAAGCAAAAATAACCTTGTTAAGTTGTTCTTTCCAATTTGACTTGTCGCTTTCAGGGAGTCTCCTCAGCATGGATAATAACGTTCGGTTCATCCTTTCTACTTGACCATTTCCTTGAGGGTGATAAGGGGTGGTCCGTGAGTCCTTTACACCAGATAAGCGTATAAGTTTTCCAAAAAGCTAATTCTGGAATTCTCCACCTTGATCATGGTGCAAACGGGTAGGGAAGCCAAATTTAAGGACAAAATCATTAAAGAGTTTCTTTGCGACAGTTTTCCCAGATTTATTTGTTGTGGCATAAGCTTGGGCATACCTTGTAAAATGGTCGACGATGACAAGTATATATTCAAAACCACCTTTACTCTTTTCAAGATGGAGGAAGTCGATGGAGACAAGCTCAAATGGGTACGTGGAAACAATAGCATTAAGAGGTGCGACAGCTTGTCTGTTGGGACGTTTCTGTTTAAGACAAGAACATGTGTGAGATATATGGCTTTCGATGTCAGATTGCATTAACGGCCACTAGAACCTATTACGGGCTAAATCCAAAACACGCTCTGCTCCCAAGTGGCCCATGTTAACATGTAATTCTCTATACACAATGTCACGGTATTTCAATGGCAAAACAAACTGAGTTCGAGTGGAAGTTTTTCGGTACAACAACCCATTGACTCCAACGACTAAATTCTTGCGTTGTCGGAAAAGAGACTTTTCCGCAGGACTCAGCGTCTTTAACATTGTCTTTGAAGGCTTAGTGCCCTTGAGAATGAAAGGAAGGATTTTCTTAATCACAGCATCGTCTTCTTGTGAAGCTTTCATCTCATCGATGGACAACCCTTCGATTTCACAAGAGTGGGGAAGACCAAACTGAAGTAAGTCTAAATGGACAGGACAGGTAATCATAAAATTGTTATCACTTTTTACTTCAGCTGATGCGATGAAAGCATTAACAACATCTAATGAACATTCTTCAACATATTCTGTGACATTAAGAGGCATGCGGGGTAATGTGTCAGCGACCTGGTTTTTCCGGCCAGATCGGTATTTGATGGAGAAACGGTAGTCTGAGAGTTCTGCAACCCATCGATGACCAGTAGCATTTAGACGGGCAGACGTCAAAATATATGTCAAAGGATTATTGTCTGTGTAGACAGTGAAAGAAGGGGCATAATAGAGATAATCTCTAAATTTATCAGTTATTGCCCACTTCAACGCCAGAAAAAAATTTCCCTGAATGAAGATGGTAATTCTTTTCAGCGGGACTAAGCGTTCTGGAACCAAAACCAATGACTCTTAATTTGTCATCTTGGTATTGGTACAACACTGCGCCTAATCCTTCATTTGAAGCGTCGGTACAAAGCAAGTAAGGTTTATCATACTGAGGAAATGCCATCACAGGTGGCTGGGTTAGACAATCAAGCAAAGTCTCTAACCGTTGTTGGCACTCATTGGACCACTCAATTTTAAAATTTGAAGGTAACTGTCCACTCTTTTTCACCTTTCTCTTAGATTTTCTTAATTTATCAGTTTCTAGTTTTGGTGATTTGAGCAAGTCATATAGGGGTTTTGCAATTTTGGAAAAGTTAGATATATATCGGCGATAGTGTCCAGCCCGAGGAGCTTCCGTAGTTCACCAATATTGCTCGGCTGTTTATCTTTAAGAGTTAATACAGCTTCTGTATCAGCCGGGTCCATTTTATAACCATCAGCGGAAATCACCATTCCGAGGTACCTCACTTGGGGTTTAAAGAATTCACACTTGTCGGGTCGTAACTTAATACCATACGACTTAAGACGCTGTAGCACTTTACGAACGTTCTCGACTTCATCTTCAAAATTCTTCCCGTAAACGAGAGTATCGTCAAAATAGGGAAGGCATATGTCATCTCTGAGACCGACAAGGCACTCCTCCATACAACGTTGGAAAGAAGCGGGGGCATTGGTTAGTCCAAAAGGTATCCGATCCCATTCGAATAATCCCCATGGTGTTACGAAGGCAGTGAGGGGTTTACTAGCTTTGCTCATGAATCCTTGGTGATAGGCCTTTCCTTGATCAAGCAAGGTGAACCATTTGTTACCCTGCAGACAATTAATAGAGTCCTGTATCCTGGGAATTGGATAACGATCGGGAATGGTTTTTCTATTCAGTTCCCGATAGTCAACACAAAGACGCAAGCAGGAAGTTAACAGTGTCATTCGGTTCAAATAATACAGGTAAAGTTTTTGTTATATCACTAGGTTGAATAGGGCATTTCACAACCGTCGTCTTCCCCCCTGGGAGTCTTTCTTCTTGAGGGCCAATTGAAACGTGACACAAGTCTTCATGGTTTCCTGTTTGCATTAGATTTACCACTCTTTCAATAGTCTCGCCAGTGTTGCCCAAGAATGCCCGTTTTAACTCTGTGAAAAAAGAGTTATCTTCGTATGTTTGTAGACACAGTTCAGAAATGACATTGAACCCGATAACAGGTTGTTCCAGACATTGTTCAGTGACTAGCATGGGAATTTTTATCACTCTCTTGTGAGCATTGCCAATTTGAAAGTTTATTTCCACCCACCCAATGTAAGGAATTACGTTGCCACTCGCAGACCTCAAGGAGAGATTCCCTGGCACCAGTTCAGAAATTGGCCGTATGTCTTTTCCCGGCAAATGATAATCAATCCAATGTTTGTTTATTAGGCTAACCTGAACTCCTGTATCCCAGAGTACATTGGTCAAGGTTTTATCCAGATAACAGGAGACATGACACTTTTCCCCAACGAGCTTAGCACCTCTTACTGGTACACCAGCACTATGACAATCAACAAAAAACACTTGGGACTCGTTTACCACAGGTTTAGGGGCTACTGCTGGTCCCGTCCCATCGCAGCCCCATTATCGTTTTCCGACTGGGTTCCCAAACCTCTCCTACTTGGACACTGCTGT